>CM069145.1:34939223-36139223 GCA_035221665.1 Okamejei kenojei | reverse complement strand
TCTTTCCTGGTGTGGCCTGTTTGTTAGTCCAGACTCATAGGGTCAGAAAGTGATGCAGTGCAGAAACAGGCCCTTCGGCCCAACTCATCCATGATGGTCATCTACACTGGTCTCACCTGCCTGCGCTGGACTCACTGGAATGTATTGGTCTGCCTTATAAAATGATCCAGCAAGTTGCTGAATCATTTTATAGAGATTGAGGGAAGCACACATCTTGTGAATGAACAGGGAAAACAGTCCGAAACTGTGTGGAGTTTTCACGTTCTTCCTGTGACCACATGGGTTTCCTCTGGGTTCTCCGGTTTCCTCCCACATCCCAATGACATGTGGGTTTGTGAGCTAAACACTCCATACATTGGCCCTAGTGTGTAGGAAGTGGATGAGACAGTGGGCTAACATAGAACTAATGTGAACGGGTGATCGATGGTCGGCGTGGCATCGGGGGGGGGGGGGGGGGGGGGGGGGGGGCAAGTGCCTGTTTTCATGTTGTATCGTCCAATCAATCAATTGAAACTAGAGGGCATAGCTTTAGGGACAGAGGGAGAATGTTTAAAGAAGTTGTGTGGGGTGTTTTTAATTCATGAACATTTTCCTCAGAATGCCATGAGAGTTTGGCTTTACACTTTAGTTTAGTTTAATATAGTTTAGTTTAGTTTAGAGATACAAAGCAGAAACAGGCCCTTCAGCCCACTGGGTCCGCGCCGACCAGCAGTCCACTCACATTAACACTATACTACATCCACTAGGGACAATTTTTACATTTACCAAGCCAGTTAATCTACAAACCTGTACGTCTTTGGAGTGTGGGAGGAAACCGAAGATCTCGGCGAAAACCCATGCTAGTCACGGGGAGAACGTACAAACTCCGTACAGAGAGCACCTGTAGCACCAACTGTACCGCTGCACCACCGTGACCACCCTAATCTTTCTATCTATATAATTAAATGTCTCATCTTGACCACTTCCTGTTTGCACTGCATATTGATTTTAGAAAAAACGCTACTACTTACGGCTGTGATTTTTGGCCATCTTACTCAGTCCCCCTCCACTGTGCAGGACAAGAGGATTTTTCCAATCAATGAAAAATAAAAGAGTGTTTAAAAAATGTCGAAATTCTCTCTCCTGTCAATCACCGCCATGAAGGCCACGCCCCTTCCGGTGGGAGGGGAGGGGCTATGAAACCCGCAAGTGTGGGCATGGCTCAGTCTCTGCAAGATGGGGGAGGGAGAGGTCACCTTAGTGGCCTTGCACCTTGCTTGAAATAGTAGGAAACTGCTTTTGAATTTGGTGGCCTTGCACCCTGCTTGAAATGGTAGGGAACTGCTTTTGAATTTGGTGGCCTTGCACCGTGCTTGATATGGTATGAAACTGCTTTTGAATTTGGTGGCCTTGCACCCTGCTTGAAATGGTAGGAAACTGCATTTGAATTTGGTGGCCTGCACTCTGCTTGAAATGACTCTGTCTGTCCAGATGATCCTGAAAACGGTACATGATAGCGCTACACTTTTTGGCCCACATTACTTACCATTGTCCTGGGGTGTGCTGTATCAAGTGGGGAGGGGATGAGGAGAGGAAATAGAGGGAGGGTGAAGAGGAGGGGGAGAGAGTGCTGGGATATGAGGGGGGAATGGAAGAGGATAGGGGTGGGAAAAGGGATGGTAATGGAGGAAGGGAGGGGGAAGGGAGAGAGTGAAGGGAGGAAATAAAGGAGGGTTGGTGGAGGGTGGGGAGAGGGAGGACAATGGAGGAAGAGAATAGGGGACTGAAGAGGGAGATTGAGATGCGTTCACATTGATCTTATTTTTTACAAGTTATTGTCATATTAAACTTTAAAAATGTCAGCCACAACGGGTCCCACTTGTTCTAGTAATTTATAGGGGCAGCCATTTCCTTTACGGAATGTGTGGCCCACTTAAAACAAATAATAGGCGGCGTTTAATGAAACAGTTTTCTGGAAGCATAACGTGCACTCAGTGAGTTTCTTATAATAATGGTGAAGTCTCAGAGGCCAATATTTCATGTTCTCAAAGGAAAATTAGCCAATTGAATATTAATGATCCTCCAGAAATGCTCTTCTTCCCTGTAGAGTAACAGTGACACATTGATGAACCTTTATCTGCTCAATTCCGAAGACAGAGAACATAAATCCAGGCCGTCTGTTTACTTTTTGCTTCTCTGCCGGGTTCATAAATCAGATTGAAAGACAAATGTTGCCTTAATGTCAGCCTGCATTATTGTCCATTAGTGATTGGAACCATGTGGAAATAATGTCAACTGCTACTTGAGCTAATGGGAAACTGGCTCGATCATTTGTGAGAGGGTGTGTTGTGTTCATTGGAATGAGAGAATCCCATTTTTACTCATGTAAGCAATATGGGCAGACGCACACAGTTGAGTCTGGTTTGGGAACAGCTCCATCGAAGATTGCAAGAGGTTGCAGAGAGTTTGCGGACGCAGCACAAAGTATCTCGCAAACCATCCCCCCTTCCATTTACTCCATTTACACCTCACTCTGCCTCGGCAAGGCCACCAGCACAATCAAGGATGTCTCATCCGGTCAATCTTCTCCCCTCTCCAACCAGGCAAGATGTACAGAAGTGTGAAAAAACACACCTCCAGATTCAGGAACAGTTTTTTCCCAGCTGTTATCAGGAAACGATACCATCTTATCGCTAACTGGAGTATGGTCCTTCCTCCCATCTAGCCTTGGACTATCTTTAATCGGACTTTACTGGTCTTTATCTTGCACCAAACATTATTCTCTTCATCCTGTATCTCAGTGAGAAGTCTATACATGATTATAATCAAGCCAGCTACAATATTCAGATACAGGATGAAAGAGAATATTATTTAGTGCAAAATAAAGTCTGATTAAAAATAGCTCAAACGTCTCCAATGAGGTAGATGGTAGGAAGGGACGAGAAGACGGTTTGGTTGCCTGATGACAACTGGGATGAAACTGTCCCTGAAACTGGAGATTGCCTGATGGGAGAGGGGAGATGTGGTAGTGACCCGGTTAAGAATGGGATTATGCTGGTGGCCTTGCCGAGGCAGCATGGTGTAGATGGATTAGACTCATGGGATAGGTTAGACCATCACAAAGACTGTCCACCTATGATTGCTCTATGTATTTAATGCAGTATTGGAGATAGACACACAGCGTTGGAGTAATCAGAGGGTCTGGCAGCATCTCTGGAGAAAAAGTATGTATGACGTTTCGGGTCAGAATCGTTCTTCAGACCCTTCAGTATATACAGCACCAGTATCTGCAGTTCCTTTCTACACCGGTATTGGTACTGGTATTAGTTTTGGTTTTTAGTATTGGTATTGGTTTATTATTTTCACGTGTACTGAGATATGGTGCACACTTTGCATGCTATCCAGTCATGTTATACTATATGCATACTACACGAGAGCAATCAGACTATACACAGTTAATGCAAAGGGGGAATATACTAAGGTGCATTATAGAATGTTATACAATGTTTCAGTTACAGTTACAGAGAGAATGTTGATTAAAAAAAATTGCAACTGTGCAAATTCTTGTGGTCTTGGGCAGAGCTGTTGCCAAACCAAGCTGCGAAGCATCAAGACAGCATGCTTCCTATGCTGCATCTGTAGAAAGTGGAGGCATGCCACATTTCCTCAGTTTTTATTTCTTAGTTTAGTTTAGAGATACAGCATGTAAAAAGGCCCTTTGGCCCACCAAGTCCATGCCGATCTATAATAATCCGTACACTAGTTCTATCCTACACACTACACACAATTAACCTACAAACCTGCACATCCATGGAATGTGAGAGGAAACCGGAGAGCCTGGAGGAAACTCTGTACAAGCAGCACCTATAATCAGGATCGAAGCTGGGTCTGTAGAGCTGTAAGGCAATAACTACCACTGCACCACAGTGCCTTCCACCATCTTCTTGAATATATAATACCAAATACAATACCGGAATTACCTTTTTGCCACTGATTCCACCAGCTCACCCAATCCTGGGAATGCATCCTGAGTAAGTTGCTGAAACAGTCCAGAGAAAGTAAAAGAGCGAAGCATTTACAGAATGAGTAACCGAATGTCAGAAGGGCAAGTCCCAGTAAGGTAATTGAGTTCACTGCATAACTTTGCCAAAAAGACTAAAGCAATGGTTCACTTGTCTGTGGGGAATAAGATGAGTCTGTTTAAACATATGAAATGGTTACAGGAAAAATCATAGTGAAAAGTGAAGAAATAGCAAAAATGTGGTCAGATAGAAGCAAAGAAAGGAGTTAGTTTGGCCTGGCCTTATGCTGACCCTGAAATGATTGATGTAATTATCTCATCAGTCTCTTCAGTTTCAAGAAATGATTGCTTCTGCTGTATTAAAGGTGTTGCAGAAAAAGGCAAGGCCATGTGTCTTCATTCATCAGCCGATGGGGTGAATGAGGGTCAAAGCAATCCCCAAGCGCGGCCGACAGTTCCACTGATCAATGACACAGACTTAAGAGTAAAGAATCATACACTGTTCTATCCATTAATGCACCTCCAACCTTGGGCTGGTCAGATGTGGCACGAAAAATGGCGCAAGCTAAGACAGGTGGCTTAAATATGGGCCAGATCTGTGTGGCGTTAATGCATAGAGAAGTAATGAATTGCATTTCACACTCTATCTCTGGCAGTGTCACAAAGCACTATAGTTACTGAAAACAAAATCTGACTTAGCCGGTCACCTTTCATGAGTTAGAGGTGGTTCTGCCTCTCTTATTTGTTGCCTGACCAAGCAAAATGTTGTAACCAACAGAAGTTTGTCACGCGTATGAGGTCCATTATGTTTGTTGAATTCCTGTCGTCAAACTTGTAACATTTGTGTGCTGGCTGCAACTGAAGAATTCAGAGTCACACTGAAACAGGCCATTTGGCCCGTCAAGTTAGTCGGTTACAGTAGTTAGTTTAGTTTATTGTCAGGTGTACTGCGATACTGTGAAAAGCTTTTGTTGCGTGCTAACCAGTCAGCGGAAAGACAATCTATACATAACTGAAAGAGCACTATATGCATACTATACATCTTGTGCTCTTCCGGTTTGCGGGGGTTTTCTATTTGCGCAAAAACGTTATGAGAGAGCGCTACCAGGTTACTCACTGTTCTCCTGTGCTGCGTGTGCAACATATTTCGTTCCGATCGGTGGTATATTGTAAATGTTATCGAGGTTTACAAATCTTACAAAATGTTTGTGCGCAGATTCCTTCAGTCAGCGCCTTCACAGATTGGTCTCGTCTCCTGTCAGTCAATGCCACGGCCGGGATGGCGACGCCCCTTCCTGCCCACGGGCGGCGGCCTGTCCCACCTCACCTACAAACTCCTTTATCCCCTCCTCACAGTAACTTGTCTACCGTCTCCCCCACCACCGGCGGCGGGCGCGGTGGATGCCCAGTGGAGGCCCAGTGGAGGCCATGATTCCGTCTCTCTCTCCGTCATCACTCACCCCTCTCCCCCGCCTGCCCTCTGCGGCAATGGCAGTCCCATCTACCCGTCCCCCCGGGTCCGTCTCCTCCACCGCCGCCTTTGCGGTAACTCACCCTCATGGCCTTCTCGGAGGAGAGCTTCTCCACCAGCTCATCAAAACTCGTTGTACCCACCGTCACGAACACTGATTCCATCCCGAGGGAGAGAGAGAGTGACTGAGGGTAGGAAATAGGAGAGGGAGGGAGAGGTGAGGGGAGGGATTGGGGGAGGGGAGGAGGAGAGGGGAAAGAAGAGGGAGGGTGAAGAGGAGGAGGAGGGAGTGCTGGGGGATGAGGAGAAATGAGCCGTGCCTGCACAGTTGGGGGCTATGCGTGTGGTGCAATATTGCGTTGGAGGAACGGGTTGCTTTGGGGAACGGGTTGCTTTGGGGGACCAGGGCCCCCGTGAGACAGGGACCCAACGGGGCCCACAGTCTAGCACATGATTACATTTGAGTCATCCACAGTATACAGATACACATTACAGGAAACAACGTAAATATTGTTTAGTGCAAGATAAAGTCCAGTTAAGTCCATTTAAAGATAGTTCAAGGGTCATGTACATTTTGTCCGATACATGAAAAGTAAAAGGTTAAAAGGGATATGGAACAAAGGTTAAAAGGGATATGGAGGCCAAGTCAATGGATATTATTAAGGCAAAGCTTTGGCGGATTCTTGATTAGTACAGGCTGTCAGGGGTTATGGGGAAAAGGCAGGAGAATGGGGTTTAGACAGAAAGATAGATCAACCATGATTTAATGGTGGAATAGACTCGATGGGCCGAATGGCCTAATTCTGCTCCTATAACATAAATTGATGAACATGAACACTTGGGACAGCTCAACGATAAAACCAGGTCGGTATGGACAAGATGGGCCAAAGAGCCTTCTTCCAAGTTGTAAGATCCTATGACTAAATTAATAATAAAAGCCGAACCACATCAGTCTACATCTCACCCTGGAAGTTTTACTGTCACCATTACTGATTCCAGCTTTTGTTACTTCCAGGATTTATTTAATTAACTTAATTTGAATTCCACGGATAATGTTGCAGTATACCTGACATATAAACTCAGATCAGCATCAGCCTGCTTTCAGATGAGAAAAGTGGAAAATAAATATATCTCCTGCTTATTGTCTCCTGTTTTTAACAGCAGTTGATGTTTATTGCTTTTAAAAAAGTTTAATAGCAGGGATTGATTTGAAAGCTGCCACGATTCACAGGGACCTGAACAAAAAAAACATTCATAAGCCAGATGATGTCTACCAATCTCCTCCATTAGATTAGACTCTTGTGATTCACTTCTTCCTATTCATTATTCTACACAATATCCTGTTAAAGCTGGCGATTCCCATTTTAATAAGTAAATGACAAATACATCTTTCTATAATTCAATTTAAATGCTCCTCTTCGCTGCTTAGTAAAATTGGTATTCCCAGGCCTTTAGAGGCATGCAAGCCCAACGGAGTGGCACAGTGGCGCAGCTGTAGAGTTGCTGACTTACAGCACCAGAGACCTGGGTTCAATCCTGATAATGGCTGCTGTCTGTATGGAGTTTGTACAATCTCCCGGTGACCACGTGGGTTTTCTCCGGGTGCTCTAGATTCCCCCCACACTCCAAAGATATACAGATTTCTAGGTGAATTGGCTTGGTAAAATTGTAAATGGTCCCTAAAATGTGCAGGATAGTGTTAGTGTGCGGGGATCACTGGCCAGCACAGACTCAGAGGGCCGAAGGGCCCGTTTCCACGGTGTATCTCTAAACTAAACTCTCCTCAACTATTACAGAGGCGCTTTGGAAAGCATTTTATCGGGATACATCACAGCATGGTGTGGGAACAGCTCCACCCAAGACCACAAGACATTGCAGAGAATTGTGAACGCAGCCCAGACCATCACACAAATCAACCGCCCTTCCAATTACTCCATTTACACCTCACACTGCCTCGGCAAGACCACCAGCATAATCAAGGCGACTCTCACTCCCTCTTCCTCCCTCACCCATCAGAGATATAAAACTTTGAAAATGCACACCTCCAGACTGAGAGACAGTTTCTTCCCAGCTGTTATCAGGCAACTGAACCACCCTATCAACCTCATCGGATATCCTTGGAATATCTTTAATCGGACTTTACCTTGCACTAAATGTTATTTCCTTTATCCTGAATCTGTACACTGTGGTTGGCTCGATTATCATCACGTCTAGCCTTTTCGCTGACTAGTAAGCACACAACAAAAGCTTTTCACTGTACCTGAAAATAAACTAAACTAGCTCAGGATGCACCTAGATCTCAGGATTTGGCTGACACCATACATAGATACATAGAAACATCGAAAAAAGGTGCAGAAGTAGGCCATTCGGCCCTTCGAGCCAGCACCGCCCTTCAATATGATCATCCAAAATCAGTACCCCATTCCTGCCTTCTTCCCATATCGATTCCGCTAGTCCTAAGAGCCACATTCCAACTCTCTCTTGAAAACTTCCAGTGAATCAGCCTCCATTGCCTTCTGTGGCAGAGAATTCCACAGATTCAACCTCTCTGGGTGAAAATGTTTTTCGTCATCTCAATCCTAAATGGCCTTCCCCTTATTCTTAAACTGTGACCCCTGGTTCTGGATTCCCCCAACATCAGGAACATTTTTCCTGAATCTACTGTAGCCTGTCCAATCCTTTAAGAATTTTATGTTTCAACAAGATAGCCTCTCATCCTTCTAAACTCCAGTGAATACAAGCCCAGATGATCCATTCTTTTATCATATGTCAGTCTGTGCATCTCTTATTTATTCCCCTTGTGATTTTATACAAGATCACCTCTTAGGAATTGTCCTATCCTGCTCAACCTCTCTAAGGCTCAGGACCATGTCCTGGCAATGTCCCAATCCTTTGTAAAGTGTATGGGATTGAGGAGGGCACCAGTAAATGGGGAATTAGGGGAGGGCACCTGTAAATGGGGAATTAGGGGAGGGCACATGTAAATGGAGAATTAGGGAGGGCACCGGTAAATGAGGAATTAGGGGAGGGCACCAGTAAATGGGGAATTAGGGGAGGGCACCAGTAAATGGGGAATTAGGGGAGGGCACCAGTGAATGGAGAATTAGGGGAGGGCACCTGTAAATGGGGAATTAAGGAGGGCACTGGTGAATGGGGAATTAGGGGAGGGCACCTGTAAATGGGGAATTAGGGGAGGGCACCAATAAATGGGGAATATGGGGAGGGCATCAGTAAATGGGGAATTAGAGGAGAGCACCAGTAAATGGTGTATTAGGGGAGGGCACCTGTAAACAGGGAATTAGGGGAGGGCACAGGTAAATGGGGAATTAGGGGAGGGCACCAGTAAACGGTGGCGCAGTGGTAGAGTTGCTGCCTCAGCTTCAGAGACCCGGGTTCAATTCCGACCAGGTTTGTACGCTCTCCCCATGACCGCGAGGATTCTCTCCGAGATCTTCGGTTTCCTCCCACATTCCAAAGACGCACAGGTTTGTAGATTTACAGGTTCAAATATAAATTGTCCCCAGTGTGTGTGTAGGACAGAGCGAATGTGTGGGGATCGCTGGTCAGTGCGAACTCGTACTGTCCCTTTTCGAGACCCTTTTCTCCAGAGATGCTTCTGTCACGCTGAGCTACTCCAGCCTTTTGTGTCTATCTTCAGTTAAAACCAGCATCGGCAGCTCCTTCCTATGCAAAGCTGTTCTTAAATCTGGACATTTGAGCTTTCAAGTATCTTCTCCCAGGAGGGAGAAGAGATAAAAGCATCATACCTCAGTGAAAACCAACATTTGAACACTTTGGAGGCAAAAATACTTACAGCAACATATGGCTGCAAGGAACTGCAGAAGCTGGAAACTTGAGTAAAACACAAAGTGCAAAAATATCAAAAGAAGACATTACTACTGTCGACATTCTATTGCAAATAACACTGGTAGAAATACAAGAGAAGTTGTAATTCGTGTGAAATTTACTGCCGAACTCATCGGTGCCATCAAGCACCAAAATAATATTTCCAGAATGCATTCATCTCAAGTCTCACCAACTCATGTGGGAACTGGTTCAAAAGCTGGTCTTAGCCCAGCAGGTGAGCATAGTTAGATGGCTATGTCTCCAACAAAGTATTGATCTTAGGCCTGAGCTTTGGGCTTCAATCTCCAACCAAAGACACATTGGGACATCCTACAGAACAATAGTGGATCGTGTTCAAGTGACCCAGGCAGCCTCACAATGTGGGCCAATTGTCCTGATGGAACCAGTCCATGAATCTTGAACGGGGGACCACGAAATGGCTCACAGTCAGACGTTAGATTGTTACAGTGATATGAAGCTACATATCTAACTTTCCACAGCAGGTTATTTCTATAATAGTATGGCAACACTAAAGTTCCAGCCATCTAACATTAGTTTCCAAAGACTGCAGTTACTCTAGCAGCATGAAGAACAAATTGCAATCATTTATTTTTTCAGATGATAAAACTCCTATGTTTTTCACTCAATGATATTCTCACTGTAAGGACAGCAAAACCTCTCATGGTGCAATCACCTACAGGCTTTGTGACTCAATAATAGAACATCACCACTTAGTATTGGGAGATGGAAACTTCCATGCTGATGCTGATGTAGAATGAGGTTTCACATCAGCAGCATATTAGCGTCTTGCCGTGCCTTGTATTCCATTGAGGGATATGTCAACTGGTTCAATATCAAAGCCAATGCCATTTCACGTGTTAACATAGAAACACAGAAAACATAGAAAATTGGTGCAGGAGTCAGCACCACCATTGAATATGATCATCACTGATCATCCAAAATCAATACCCCATTCCTGCTTTCCCCCCATATCGTTAGCCTCAGCGCCCGAGATTAAAATTGAGCCCAGGTCTCTTGCGCCACGAGGCAGCACTATAAGCTGTACCTCAATCTCCTTAAAATCCTATTTCATTATATAAAGACTCCAGCATTCCAGGGATTAGAGGATTAACTGGAAGTTTTCTTTTGGAATAAGAACCAATTATAATAGCACCATCCATTCCAGTTTATTGTGAGTAATTTTTCCAAATCTAATTGGAGCTCCCCAAAATCTTTCAGCAGGGACCGAGGTGCTCAAAACTCAGAGAGAGTAGACACTTAAAATCTCTACTGGTTTATAGATTGTTCAGAATTGTGTGTAGCTGAAAATAAATAAGGAAGACATGCATTTATTTCTACAACTCCTTTCATGGTCTTTCCAGGTGCCCCAAAACACGATGCAATCAATGAAGAATTTTTGTAGTAAACACAAAAAATGCTGAAGATGCAGTGGAGATAGTTGAGGAAGGTATTACAATAGTGTTTAAAACTTACCGAAGATGGTCACAGAATGCTGGAGTAACTCAACGGGTCAGGCAGCATCTCTGAAGAAAAGGAATAGGTGATGTTTTGGGTCGAGACCCTTCTTCAGACTTCAGACTTTAAAACTTACTGAGATGGGAAAGGTTGAGAGGGATAGGAACCAAATGTGGGCTTAGATGGAGCATCTTGGTCAGCATGGACGAGTTGGGCTGAAAGGCCTTTTTCTGTGCTGTATGACTCATTGAGAACAGAATGTGTTGCATTGGAAAAAGTAACAAATGCTGGATTTAAGGAATCCCTGGTATCTTTATCTGTAACAGGACATTTATACTGGCAATATTGTTTCACAACATCCTATTTGACCTACATAATCACCTTATTTCAATCCTTTATCCCTGGGAGAAATGTGTGTTAATGGGTTTTGATGCCACCAATACTCTGGGAAAGACAAGTTCCTTTCAAACAAGGTTTTTAAGAAAATATACATTGAAGGTGATGTCTTGTGCAATAAGGCTGAGGATGGTTTTCCTGCTCATTTGGTACCCAAGCAATAGACTGAC
The DNA here is from genome assembly GCA_035221665.1 of Okamejei kenojei. Classification (NCBI taxonomy): domain Eukaryota; kingdom Metazoa; phylum Chordata; class Chondrichthyes; order Rajiformes; family Rajidae; genus Okamejei; species Okamejei kenojei. The sequence goes on along the minus strand of CM069145.1, from coordinate 36,127,864 downwards.
TATCAGAATCAATCAGGTTCTGATGGAGCAAATAACTCAAGAATGAATCTCGAGCTGTCTGTGTACTATGCCTTCAGCAAGAAGCTGCAAAATTCAATTCACTGAGCAGCTCAGGAAATCAGGATGACATTTAGTGTGCAACACTGGCCCTCTGAGCCCTGGAGATAAAGTGCCCCTCAGAAGAGCTTTCACAACAGAGAAGAAGAACAGGCTGAAAGATGTGCAGCTGACTGGGAAAAACAGACAAACAAACATCTGCAAAAGTCGCAAAATGGCAAGGCCGAGTCAGGTCATGCCAGTGTGAAATTGTCCACAGCTTCCCTGCTAACCCGACAACCACCAGCTAAAGAGAGAAACTGGGCAGACGCGTCTTTAGTTTAGTTTAGAGATACAGCGTTGAAACGGACCCTTCTGCCCATCGAGTCTGCGTACACTAGCACTGTCCTACACACACTTGGTACAATTTACAATTAGTCTACAAACCTGTATGTGTTTGGAGTATGGGAGGAAAACAGAGCTCCCAGGGAAAACCCACACAGGCCACAAGGAGAACACACAAACTCCGTACAGACAGCACCCGTAGTCAGGATCCAACCCGGTTTTCTGGCGCTGTAAGGCAGCAACGACCGCTGTGCCACAATTATTTTATCAGTGTTGGAACTCCCTGCACAGCATCTTTGCCCCAAGTACGACAGTAGTTCAAGGAACCAAATCACCTGTGGGTCCATGGGGGAACTAAGGGATTGGAAATAAATGCTGACCTAGCAAATGATAACTGTACACTGTGAATCTATCAGATCAAAGATCTGCATTGTAAATAAGACCAGAACCCTGAATGCTGATCCCATACATGGTAATTCATTCTGACCTCTTCAACCTCTCTCTTGTTATTGCCTGTCAGATTAGCAATCCCATAGGATGCCCACTCTCAGAGGAATATGGGCCAAACACGGGCAAATGGGACTAGCTTAGATGGGGCAGCTTGGTCTGCATGTAAGAGTTGGGCTGAAGGGCCTGTTTCCGGCCTGTACGTCTCTGTCACCCCATGACTCTATGTTCTGTCCGGAGAAGGTACTTTGCATCAAAGAAATAAAGACAGCATGCTTCACCCACCCGATAAACGGCAAAGCTGTAAAATCTCAGAGTAACCATGGAACCGGAGGAATTATGATTCAAAGGACATTTATGTAGTTGCAATTTTAGTTAGAACATCCCAAAATAATTAAGAATAATATTAAACATGGTGATTACCTGTTCTGCGCAAATGGAGAGTCATTAAAGATGCACAAATCATATCTACTGACCTTGCATGCTGTGATGGGTTTAAGCTGGCCATCTGGGTATAACTATAATTTTATTCCTATAACATTACAGTATCTGGCAGATTTTAATTGGAATTAATTGGGTGGTATCTGTCAACAAGGCTCCAGTCGCATTCTGTGGCACGTTAAAAGTCTATCATTGCATTGGCAACCACATTGTGCTAAAACGTGTTTGTTGAAATAATTCTGTCAATAAGCAAAAGCAACATGCAGTTACGCAAGCACTTTAAAGTAGTAAAATGAGCCAAGTAGTTTAACCAAATTTGACTGAGACAGAGAAAGATAAGAATGAATTGCCGTAAACTTGGTGAATGAGATGGTGGATTTAAGGAACGTCTGAAGGAAGTACTTGTGGAGACGTTGAAAGTGTTAATTAGAGTCAGAGTTATACAGCACAGAGATAGGCCATTTGGCTCAACTCATCAAGGGGCAGCACACTGACGCAGCGGTGAAGTTGCTGTCTCATACCGTACACTACACACTAGGGACAATCTTCCATTTTACTGAAGCCAATCAACCTACAAACCTGTACGTCTTTGGAGTGTGGGTGAAAACCTGAGCACCCAGAGAAAACCCATGCAGGTCATGGGCAGAATGTACAAACTGTACAGACAGCAGCCTGGGTCTCTGGCACTGTAAGGCAGCAATCTCTACCCTTGCGTCACCATGCCACCCAACATCTGAACAACACATCCAGCCCAATGGAGCTGCGTATTAGTCACGACAGATTCAAGCTCATACTCTGAGCACATCCATCATCCTTGAATTTTGTAACCTTGCCTTTTCATCCAACACTAAGGTGTTTTTCAAGAACCCATCCTGCTTTAGAATGCAATTTCTACATATTTCCCATCATATTACACTTTGCTTTGATGTCAATATATCCATCATGAATGAGGTCAAACTATTTACCAAAAGTCACACCTTCTTTTTGAGTGCGAGCCATTGCTAATTTATTGATAATTATATTAGCAGCAGATACATTTTTTTACTATCATAACTTCCTTGATTAAACTCATGGTCAAACAGAGGAGAAATAATTATTGAGAACCTAACCATCTTCTGCAGTTCCACACAGAAATTACCGCTTTGGTTTCTGAGGGGCCCTATTCTCTCTCCAGTTACCCTTTTTCCCTTAATGACCAGACTTTAGACTTTAGAGAGAAAGCACGGAAACAGATCCTATAGCCCACCGACCAGCCATCACCCCGTACATTTGCACTATCCTATACACTAGAGACAATTTATACGTTTTACCAAAGCTAATTAACATACTCTGATCTGTTCTGTACCTTTTCATACCTCCAGTTTCCCTCTCCCATGACTCTCAGTCAGAGGAAGGGTCTCGACCCAAAACTAATACTCACCTATTACTTTTCTCCAGAGATGCTGCCTGACCCATTGGGTTACTCCAACATTTTGTGTCTCTCTTTGAACCTACAAACCCTCTGCTTCTTTTGAATGTGCGCGGAAACCGGAGCGTCCAGAGAAAACCAATACGTTTGCAGGTAGAACATGCAAACTCTGTGCAACAGCACCCACAGCCAGGAATGAACCCGGGTCTCTGGCACTCTCAGCCAACAACTCTACCGCTGCGCCACTGTGTCGCACTAATGTACTTATAAAATCTCTTAATATGATCTGCCAGAGCTATCTCCTGCCCCCTTTTTGGGCTCCATATTTCCTTTGTAAGTCTGATCATCAGTTCTTCTAAAACATCATCCAAGCTTCCTTACTCCCACCTGGAATGTGTTGCGAGGGCAAGTGGAGGCAGCAGTTATGATAGCAGTGTTTAAGAGAAATGTAGGCATATATAATCAGGCTGGGAATGGAGGGTTAAAGACCATATCCAGCTACATGCCTTGCCCTTCACTCTGACAGGAACATGTATGGTCTGTTGGTAGAGTCAGGGATCAGAAGACATAGCATCGGAAGGGAAGGATGTGCCTTTAGACAGGAGATGAGGAGGGATTTCCTTGGTCAGACCATTCTTGGTCTGTGGAATTTGTTGCCACAGACGGCGGCAGAGGCCATCATTTGTTGTTTTTGAGGTGGAGATTGATAGCCTCTTGATTAGTAAGGTTGTCAGGGTTATGGGGAGAAGTCAGGAGAATGAGGTTGAGAGAGAAAGATAGATCAGCCACGATTGAATGGCGAAGTAGACTCAATTGGCCAAATGGCCTAATTCTGTTCCAATGACATATGAACATGACTTATGGACTTATGCATGGCCTGGACTCTTTTAAAAGAATCCCCCTTTCCAGACGTGCCATTGCCTGCAAACAACCAACTCCAATCAACTATGGCAAGATTCCAGCTAATACCATCAAAGTGAGTATCATCCCAATTCAGAATTTTAACCTGTCTTTATCCATAACTAGATTAAAGCTAACAGTGGTCGCTGGTCCCAAAAGCAAAAAGTCCCAAGTGTTGAAGGCACTTAAATATGCAGACAATGGAAGGGCGTGGATCATGTGCAGGCATATGAGACTTTATCGAGTCATCATATTCTGCACAGAATATTGTGGGCCAAGGGCCTGTTCCGGTTCTGTACTCTTCAATGAAGCACAAGTTGTTTGCAGATTTCCATAGTTGCTCTCAATCTTGCTTTCATGGAACATACTGTAGAACAGTCTAAGGTCAAGCACTTCGGCCCACAATGTCTGTGCTAACCATGATGCAAATTTAAACTGCACATCTGCCTGTACATGGTCTATATCCTGCATTCCCTGTGTTTTCATGTGAATGTCTAAATGCATTTTCAACATTGTTATGACATCTGCTTCTACCACTTCTCCTGGCAACACATTCCAGGCACCTACCATTCTCTGTGTAAATTATTTGCCCTGTAAAACTCCTTTACACTTCCCTCCTCTCACCTTAAATGTGCTTGAGTATTTGACATTTCCGCTCTGGAAAAAAAAAGACTATCTCTGCCTCTCACAGTTTTATATACTGTACTTCCCTCAGTTATCTACTCACGCTGTGTAAGCTTGTATCCCATTCACTACATGGTGATCTACAGTGACACCCCATGACAAGACTGATAAAAACCAAGTCCGCTTTGACACAGGGCATGAATCAGTCAGTGCACAGCTTGCAATGCAGGGCAATGTCAGAACCAACAAAAACTCAGCAGTCAAATTTCCTGATGTCTTGCCGAATTCGGACCACAGTATTGAAAGGTTTGGACATGTCAACAAATTTTTGCTTTGAATTTGTTGATCTTTGGGTTTATATTTCTGTGGTAGGCAGAAACTCCAACAATACTGTCTTCCTGTGAGTGTTCATGAGGGTGGGTCAGGCAGCATCTTTGGATAGGTGAGGTTTTGGGTCGTTCTCTAGTAGGTAATTGGATGGTTCAGTTGCCTGATAACAGCTGGGAACTGTCCCTGAATCTGGAGGTGTGTGTTTTTACACTTCTGTACCCCTTGCCTGACGGGAGAGGGGAGAAGAGTGGTGTAAGGGGTTAAGGGGAGAAGACAAGAGAATGGGGTTGTAAAGGACAGATATATCAGCCATGATTGAATGGCGGAGTAGACTTGATGGGCCGAATGGCCTAATTCTGCTCCTATAACATGAACATAAACAAATAACCAGGGTGTGATTCGTCCCTGATTATGCTGGTAGGTGAGAACACAAGCGCGTGAAGAATTCATGCAGCAAATTACATTCAGGTTATTGACTCCAGTGTGGAGAAAATAAGAAAACTCACGTGCGAAAACAAGTGATGGGCAGGGTTTACTTTCATCTGTCTTGCACTGAAGCTAACCATTCACTGTTGTCACCATGTCACTCAGTTTTGCCCTTTACCATGTAATCACATTCTGCTTTTTAAATTTTATTACTTTTCAGGAGGCCAATTGCTCAGTGCTACCACTGCTTCAGGCCAGTAGCAGAAATTGGTATTTAATATTTAGTCTATTAGCGTCTCGGGGTGTCTACCTAATGTTAACGTTTCTCTATTGAATTTCTTCAATGGCTCGAAGGCAGACATTGACAAAGATGCAGGCAGGCAGGTTTCTGTTAAAGGGGCTACCATTTTTCATTTACGCAGACAAAGGTCTCCTCATGTTGGGTGACAGTGCAACTAAATTGATGCTGTTAGTATCTCTGACCCAGATGTCATCAGCAGGGTAACAGGAATGTCATGTAAAATAGGGGTTTGTTCTCACAGTGGTTGGTGAATTTCTGGAAATCTCTTCCCCAGAAGGTTTAGGGTTTTTTAAAAGATACAGCATGAAAACAGGTTCTTCAGCCTACCATGTCGACCATCTGTTCATACTAGTTCCATATCATCCCACTTTATCATCCACTGCACACTAGGGGCAATTCACAGAGGCCAATTAAGGAAAAACCAGCAATTTCCAGAGGCCAATTAACCTTTAAACCTACCCGTCTTTGGGATGTGGGAGGGAACCGTAGCACCCAGAGGAAATCCATGCAGTCACATGGAGAACGTGTAAACTCTACATGGACAGCACCAGAGGTCAGGATCAACCCTGGGTCTCTGGTGCTGTGAGGCAACAGATCTACCAGCTCCCCCACAGTGTTCTTCCGTTGTGGAGGCTAGATTTCACTGGAGGTATTTCAAGTGGAAGGACGAAATGTGTAGGAAGGAACTGCAGATGCTGGTTTACACCACAGATAGACACAAAATGCTGGAGTAACTCAGATCATTTTTTAAAATCAGGGAATTCTGGGCTATGGGGAACTGGCACAGAAGAGGAGTTTGGTCCAGATGAGTAATAGACATTATTGAATGGTTGTCTGAGCAACTTTAACAGTCCAGATAGCTTATTGCACAGACATCCTTGCGCTCCATCAACTCCCAACTCCATCCCAGTGCCAGGACAACGGGCACATTAAGAGCTACAGGGGTCAGATAGTAAAGCGGAAGCCAATGATGAGATCCGTCCTGATCTTACTGAGAGGCAGAACAGACACAATGGGCCAAGCAAGAAATTGCAGAGGGTCGTGGACGTAGCTCAGACCATTAAACAAACTATTAAATAAACTTCCATTGACTCCATCTATACTTCACACTGCCACAGCAAGGCCACAGCATGGATACAGCCCCATCAGCCAACTGAGTCCGTGCCGATCAGCGATCACCCCGTACACTAGCAGTACCATACCGGGAACAATTTACAGTTTTCACCGAAGCCTGTATGTCTTTGCAGTGGGAGGAAACCGGAACACCCGGAGAAAACCTCCGCGGTCACAGGGAGAACGTATAAACTTCGCAAAGACAGCACCCGTAGCCAGGATCGAACTTGGGACTCTGGCGCTGTGAGGCAGCAACTTTACTGCTGTGCCATCCTGCCACCCTTGAAAGAACAAAATGGGATCAGTGCAAATGGGTGTTTAGTGAATGACACAGCGTAATGCCCCTGTCCCACTTAGGAAACCTGAACGGAAACCTCTGGAGACTTTGCACCCCACCCAAGGTTTCCGTGCGGTTCCCGGAGGTTCCCGGAGCTTTTTGTTACGTGCTAAGCGGTCAGCAGAAAAACAATACACGATTACAGTCAATCCATTTACAGTGTATAGAAATATGATAAGGGAATAACGTTTAGTGCAAGATAAATCCAGGAAAGTCTGGTCAAGGATAGTCCAAGGGATATCAAAGAGGTAGTAGTTTAGCATCTTGGCTGAAAAGAAAGAGTAAACATGAACTTGGGGAAGTATTCATCTGTAAAGAAAAATGATTGGGTTATTTTGTTGCTCTCTAGTTACTCTTTCTAGCAGCTTTGAATGCCAGAGCCTGTGACTTCACAGGAAGTTAATACAATTTAACACCCAGAAACTATCAGTGAAATACAGCACAGCATAAAAACATAATCACACCAAGTATCCAAGACATAAACTTGATCTCGATAATACCATTTAGAAACACATTTTCTAATGCAGTTTTGATGTGGGCTTGCTATGTTATGAGTGAAAAGTTCCCCACATGCACAGGGGGATAAATGGAACAGATTAGAACCAAATAAACTGCATAGTACCATTGTACAGGGTGGCACAGTGGCACAGTGGTAGAGTTACTGCCTTACAGCACCAGAGACCGGGCTTTGATCCTGACGACGGGTGCTGACTGTGTGGAGTTTGTACGTGCTTCATGTGACTGCATGGGTTATCCCATCCTGTTTCCTCCCACATCCCAAAGTCATGCGGGTTTGTAGGTTAAATGGCCTCTGTAAATTGGGAGTGGATGAGTAAGTGAGATAACTTAGAACTAGTGGGAACGGGTGATCAATGGTTGGCCTGGACTTGGGGGGCTGAAGGGCATATTTCCATGTTGTATCTCAAAATGAAACTAATCTATACTAAACTTGGGGAACAAAGCAAAAAAATGGCACAAATTGTTGTTAACTGCATTAGTTACAATACAAATCAGAAATCATTGCAAATTACTTGATTTGTGAATTTTTTTGAGTTCACAAGGTTGCATCAAAGATTGATTTAACCTCCAGGATCTGCAAGGATGAAACAAAATGTCCATGCTTCCCACGTTCAAAGCAAACCATCCAAGCCTTTCGTAGCCTCTGAAGTGCAGATGTTGCCTGAAGCATTGCTTGACCAAGATCTTGCCTCAGCTTATGTACTGCCAACCCCACATCCATGCTCATCTCCAGAGTTATCTATTCTGTGCAATTTCTGACCAACTTCTTTCAACAACAGCAGGTCGGGCAAAAACGTTGTTGCCGCTATATGCAGGATACGATACGATATGATGCGATAGAACTTTATTGATCCCAGGAGGGAAATTGATGGAGCATTATGGATTAAGTGCAGGCAGATAAGAGTTGGACCTGCCATTAGGGCGACAAGAGGAACGATGGCTCGCTGGACAATCCAGCTGGACACGACGGCTGGAGGACCTGCAGCAGCCTGGGGCTCGCCTGGATCCGGCACTGCACCAGAGGACCGAGCGTGCAGAATAAACTGGATTTTTAACATGGCGCCAAACCCTGGCGCTCTTGCACGCAGTCGCAGTGGACCATTTCTATACGCTTTGTACTATCAGGCATTGTGATTAGGTATGGCAATACTTTACTTAACTGTATGCAAAAAAAATTTCATTGTACATGTCTGTACATGTGATCATAAAGAGCTATTTAACTATTGAAGTGCTTGTTTTGGTGCTGTATTGTACTATGTTCTATATTCCACGTTCTAACCCAACTTGTAGATGGTCCCCTGCACTCGTCACCCCAACCCTGGTTTGACTTTCCAAAATGCAGCACCTCGTACTTATCTGCATTAAACGCCATTAACCATTTCTCTGGCCACTTGTCCACCTAATCTAGAGCCTGCTGTAACGATCCTCATTGACCACAATACGACCTACTTTGGTGTCATTTGCAAAACTCACTATTCATGCCTTGTACATTCTCATCGAACTCGATGATATAAACCACAAACAGCAATAGGCCCAGCACCAATCTCTGAGGCACATCACTAGTCACGGGCCCCCCACTCTTGAAAAACAACCTTACACCACCAGTCAAAAACTCATAGTGTTTAAAACAGAGCATATGCAGATGGGTGCAACCCATTCTATTATTCACAGAACCAAGAAAGTCTTTATCTTTCTTTGGCTTTAAATCCTTAAAACTCAGAATGTTTGAAATAAGTAACTGAATGAAGAATGATTGTGCCAATCTTCATGCTTCCCAAACCATAATGCAAATGGTCAGAAAAAGCAAAGGATAACACAGCCAACAATGCACCAATGTGGTCTCTTTGGTCATCGGTGCCAGCTCCGGCCCCACCCATTTCCCACCGCTGTTGAGAGTCCAACGCCTCAGACGCTCTAGCGCTGCCAAGGCACCAACGCCGCTGCCGAATTCCTCCACCGCCATCGCCGCGACTCCATTGGCCCAGGCAGGCTTCACCGCCCGGTTTCTCCACGGCCTCCTGGGAGGCTTCTGCCACGGCGGCCTGTTGTTTAGGCAATCCCATGAAGCATAACCTCCTGACGTGCCCTCCCACTTATTGATAAAATCTGTGGTAATAGTAAAGGGAACCTGATGCACTTGCATTTGGCTTGATTGTATTCACGTATTGTATTATATGGTTTGATTGGGTATTGCATGCAAACAAAAGCTTTTCATTTTATCATGGTACATGTGATAATGATAAACCTAGAATTAGAAATCAGTTGCAAAAGTGGCCTTTGGAGAGATTATATATTTTTATTGTGAAAAGGTAAATATTTGCTTTTAACTGTCAGGTTTAAAGATTGAGGTTCAATGGTCCAATGGTCATTGGTGCGTTCATTGTCACATGTGCCAAGTGCAAACTCCCAGTGAAATTCTTCTCTTACTAACAATCCAGTAGAGTGTTGCAATACTTAAGCATATCCCCGATTAGCAAATTGTACAGAAACATTCTACAGATGCCGCATACAAGTGTCGCCATTTTCAAAGTCCAGTCTAGCTATTATGAGCAGTGCTCGATCCAGGCAAGGTCCCAGCTTGTCTGAATCCCAGTCGGGGTTTCATGTTATTTACCAACGAGAGAGCAGGCTACCAACGAGAGAGCAGGCTATTTTAGACTGGGTTTTGAGTAATGAGGAAGGGGTAGTTAGCCGTCTTGTTGTACGTGCCCCCTTGGGCAAGAGTGACCATAATATGGTTGAGTTCTTCATTAGGATGGAGAGTGACATTGTTAATTCAGAAACAATGGTTCTGAACTTAAAGAAAGGTAACTTTGAGGGTATGAGACGTGAATTGGCCAAGATTGACTGGCAATTAATTCTAAAAGGGTTGACGGTGGATATACAATGGAAGACATTTAAAGACTGCATGGATGAACTACAAAAATTGTTCATACCAGTTTGGCAAAAGAATAAATCGGGGAAGGTAGTGCATCCGTGGATAACAAGGGAAATCAGGGATAGTATCAAAGCAAAGGATGATGCGTACAAAGTAGCCAGAAAAAGCAGCATACCAGAGGACTGGGAGAAATTCAGAGACCAGCAGAGGAGGACAAAGGGCTTAATTAGGAAAGGAAAAATAGATTATGAAAGAAAACTGGCAGGGAACATAAAAACTGACTGCAAAAGTTTTTATAGATATGTGAAGAGAAAGAGGTTAGTTAAAACAAATGTAGGTCCCTTGCAGTCAGAAACAGGTGAGTTGATCATGGGGAACAAGGATATGGCGGACCAATTGAATAACTACTTTGGTTCCGTCTTCACTAAGGAAGACATAAATAATCTGCTGGAAATAGCAGGGGACTGTGGGTCAAAGGAGGAATTGAGTGAAATCCAGGTCAGTCGGGAAGTGGTGTTGGGTAAATTGAATAGATTAAAGGCCGATAAATCCCCAGGGCCAGATAGGCTGCATCCCAGAGTACTTAAGGAAGTAGCTCAGGAAATAGTGGATGCATTAGTGATAATCTTTCAAAACTCTTTAGATTCTGGAGTAGTTCCTGAGGATTGGCGGGTAGCAAATGTAACCCCTCTTTTTAAGAAGGGAGGGAGAGAGAAAACGGGGAATTACAGACCAGTTAGTCTAACATCGGTAGTGGGGAAACTGCTAGAGTCAGTTATTAAAGATGGGATAGCAGCACATTTGGAAAGTGGTGAAATCATTGGACAAAGTCAGCATGGATTTACGAAAGGTAAATCATGTCTGACGAATCTTGTGGAATTTTTCGAAGATGTAACTAGTAGCGTGGATAAGGGAGAACCAGTGGATGTGGTATATCTGGACTTCCAGAAGGCTTTCGACAAGGTCCCACATAAGAGATTAGTATACAAACTTAAAGCATACGGTATTAGGGGTTCAGTATTGATGTGGATAGAGAACTGGCTGGCAAACAGGAAGCAAAGAGTAGGAGTAAACGGGTCCTTTTCACAATGGCAGGCAGTGACTAGTGGGGTACCGCAGGGCTCAGTGCTGGGACCCCAGCTATTTACAATATATATTAATGATCTGGATGAGGGAATTGAAGGCAATATCTCCAAGTTTGCGGATGACACTAAGCTGGGGGGCAGTGTTAGCTGTGAGGAGGATGCTAGGAGACTGCAAGGTGACTTGGATAGGCTGGGTGAGTGGGCAAATGTTTGGCAGATGCAGTATAATGTGGATAAATGTGAGGTTATCCACTTTGGTGGCAAAAACAGGAAAGCAGACTATTATTTAAATGGTGGCCGATTAGGAAAAGGGGAGATGCAGCGAGACCTGGGTGTCATGGTACACCAGTCATTGAAAGTAGGCATGCAGGTGCAGCAGGCAGTGAAAAAAGCGAATGGTATGTTAGCTTTCATAGCAAAAGGATTTGAGTACAGGAGCAGGGAGGTTCTACTTCAGTTGTACAGGGTCTTGGTGAGACCACACCTGGAGTATTGCGTACAGTTTTGGTCTCCAAATCTGAGGAAGGACATTGTTGCCATAGAGGGAGTGCAGAGAAGGTTCACCAGACTGATTCCTGGGATGTCAGGACTGTCTTATGAAGAAAGACTGGATAGACTCGGTTTATACTCTCTGGAATTTAGGAGATTGAGAGGGGATCTTATAGAAACTTACAAAATTCTTAAGGGGTTGGACAGGCTAGATGCAGGAAGATTGTTCCCGATGTTGGGGAAGTCCAGGACAAGGGGTCACAGCTTAAGGATAAGGGGGAAATCCTTTAAGACCGAGATGAGAAAGACTTTTTCACACAGAGAGTGGTGAGTCTCTGGAACTCTCTGCCACAGAGGGTAGTTGAGGCCAGTTCATTGGCTATATTTAAGAGGGAGTTGGATGTGGCCCTTGTGGCTAAGGGGATCAGAGGGTATGGAGAGAAGGCAGGTACGGGATACTGAGTTGGATGATCAGCCATGATCATATTGAATGGCGGTGCAGGCTCGAAGGGCTGAATGGCCTACTCCTGCACCTAATTTCTATGTTTCTATGTTTCTATGTTTAATCGTTTAGGGAATCGCGTAAGGCAGAAATTCCTGATGTGCACTCCCGCTGCGCACTACGGACTGTGGTGAAAGTAAAGAACGAGAAATCAGTCACAAAAATGGACTTGAGAGAAGCAGAATTCCTTCAACATTATGATCCAGTAAAGTAATGCTGCATTCCGAAGAGGATCACGTGGCTGTGAATGTGCACTTCAGTGAACCATCATCTGTAAATATGACAAATAAGAGAGCAGAAATAATGGCAATTCTCTTGAGACCTGTTACATTTCTCCCACTTTATGCCATTGATCAGCGATTCAACATCAACGTGCAGGCATGGCTCAGTAACGATATGTCTCTTTAATTGAATGTAGCTGACTGTTGGGTAGCAGCAACAAATTCAGCCGGTGAAACAAAACTGAGCTGTTGCCATGGCATTCTGGTAAATTGTCAGGCAGACTCCTAAACCATGAGTGGCTGTTATAAGGTTCAGTTTTATTATTGTCATATACACTGCGATACAGTGAAAACCTTTGTTTTGCATGCTACCAAATCACATCAGATAATACCACGCATAAATAGTAAGATTAAACGAGAACTTACCAAGTTTGAAGGTTGATCTGTATTTTACGAGGAGTCGCGGTGAGGGATATCGTGAAGACCCCGCCAGCACGCATGCGCGGCATCCTTCAAAGCAGCGGTGTGGAATCACAGAACCAACCATGACTAAAAATAGTAAGATGAAAACCGTAGAACTACCTGTTTGACCTGATGATAGAGGGTGGGAGCGGTGGGCACGAAATCCCTCACCGCGACTCCTCGTAAAATACAGATCAACCTTCAAACTTGGTAAGTTCTCGTTTAATCTTACTATTTTACTTCGGAGTCACGTGAGTGACTTCGTGAAGTTTTCAAAGCTCTGTGATTTCACGCCCTGAACAACGTCCATGCTTATCACACTGCCGCCATTCCGATGGAGTAAGACTGTTAATGGAGTTCAGTTGACAGTGGCTGAAAAATCAACACAATTTATTAATCAAATAAACAACAACCCCTAAACCGGGGCCAGACATTTACTGAGCGGTACCCAGAATAGCTTCTGCGAATGTCGCAGGAACGGCCAGAGGCTTGTTATAGAACCGCTGAAAGGTTTTTCCCCCACTGGCCCAGCACGCGGTGGCGAGAATGTGGTCCATGGGCACCTCCATGGCTCTCGCTGCAGCCCTGGTGGAATAAGACTTAAAAATGTTAGTAGCAACTCCTGCTGCATCCAGCACCACCCTGAGCACCTAGCGATCGTCTGTGTAGTCACCCGATGATGCGGAGGTTTTATGACTAATGAGGAGCCCCTGTTCCTTCATCCTGATAACTCCAGTAACTCGGATGTAGTGGTGGAGATGGGTGACTATGCAGAGTGTGGCATCTACAGGGTACGCCCGAAATTCCAGCTGCAGCCCATGCGCCCCTGGCCTGTGCTGTTTTAATAACTCTTTACCAAAGAATTTTATTTGACCAGGGTTGGCCACCATGCTGTCCAGTCGCAGATTTTGTAACATCTGGACTCGTTGGGCTGTCGTCAGTGCCATGAGCATCACCACCTTAAGGGTGAGCTGTTTCAAATGGTAGCTCATCTATTGGAGCCCAGCTCCTCAGTAGGGTCAGCACGATCCCTACATCCCACGTTACTGTATATCTGGGTCGTGGAGGGATTGGTATTGAATACTCCCCTCATTAGTTTAGACACCAGGTGGTGGGAGCTGATACCTATATCCAGGTATGAATACAGCGCACTCCTGTCGCTGTTGATGGCACTGTAGCTGAGGCCAGCATCAAAATGGAGGCCTGCTAGAAACTCCAACACATCCGGTATTGTTGCCGAGTTGGAGGACTTGTTGTTCCGGGCACAGAAACCTCCCACTTTCTGATTTGAGTGAGGTATTGTTTGCGGGTTGATTCCCGACACGATGCTGCAATAAGGTTCATGGCTCTTGACGAGATGCCTGCCCGGTTGAGCGGTCTTTTCAGAACCTGCAAGCCAACAAGTTTAATGACCATGGCAAGGATGACTGACCCCCCTGTAATGGAGTGAGTAATCAATTTGGGATGTTTCCCAATCGCCATCCATGGTTGTTGTACATTTCTACAACCATCGGGTACCATGGTTGTGTAGGCCAGTCGGGAATGATCAATATGTCAGTTGCAGAGTCTAGTTTAATTTTCTGTAATACCCGACTGGTGAGGCAGCATGGGGGAAACGCGTAGCAACCCATTTCCCCCAATGGATAAAAACGCATCCAATGCTATTACCCCAGGGTCTGGTTCCCACAACACATACGTTGGTATTCGATGGTTCAGCCTGGACGCAAATAGGTCAATATCTGGTGTCCCCAATTTGAGCTATAATATCTCCAAAATTTGGGGGTTCAACATCCACTCAATGTTGTCATTGAAGACACGTGACCTGGTGTCCGCCACTGAATTAAGCTTCCCAGGCAAATAGGTCGCAGTAATCCAAATATTTCTTTCAATGCACCAGTGCCAAATTGTATTAGCCAATTCATTGCAAACTAGCGACCTGATACTACCCATATGATTGATGTAAACCATTATTGTAACATTATCTATTCGAAAGCGGACATGTAATCCCATGAATTAGTACAGTACGCCCGCAGTCCATGAAATGCCCCCCAGCATTTCTATATAGTTTATCCCATGTGACTCCATGAGAGTTCCATCTGCCACCACAACTGGACATCGTACCAGTTGCTCCCCAGCCTGGTGCACTTGCGTCAGTTAGTAGCACAACATCAGGGTTGCTCCCTATAATAGGTCAATGACATTCTTTAATATTATCTACCCACCATTATAGCTCGTTTCTAGCTTCCGGTGGTAACCGAAGTGGCCGATCAAAGCAGCCAGCATTTGTTTTTTAATGCTGTGATTTGTGACCTTTGTGAATTTCGGTAGTGTAGCGGTCCGAATCGTGCAGCTGGGAATGTAGTTACCAATTTAGAGTTACCAATACAAATAACTTTCGCTGTTTGCCACATGGTCGATACCCTGGCGCAAGCAAGATTGTGGCACTCTTCTGATATAGCAGTAGCTTTATTAGTGGGGATGATAAACTTCATTAAATTAGTGTCTAAGGTGAACACCAAATCCATAACCCGTACCGGGTGCAGTTTTTGATTTGTCTGGATGGATTACAATCCCAGCTTCTCAAGCAGAGCCTTGGTTGCAGCCACTCCTTGAATTGCCAATTGGAGGGTCTGCCCCACTATAAGGATTTCATCCAATATGCCATCACTATAATCTTGTTGTCGGAGAAGAGCCAATACAGGTAAATACCAACTTGGTAAACAGCCTAAGCTGTGATGGTTCCATTAGGCAATGCACCCTTCCAGACAACTTCAGAATTCCCTGTGAGCCTCAGCGATGGGCACCGTATAGCATGCTTCTTTCAAACTGATACATGCCATAAAGTACCCTGAGTAAAGCTTCCACCTAGCTGTTCCAAAAGCATCCATTTTGACATGGGTATATTGTACAAAAGTGTTCAACTCAGCTAAATCGATTATAACCCGACATTCCTCTTCTTTTTACTGCTGGTGAACATATTAGGCTCAACTCAATAGGTCCATGCTTGGTTATGCCAATTACCATTTTTCCCTGCTCGCCATATAATTTCAGCATGCCCTGCCTCCACCTCTTTTTGGGATAGAGTAAATTCCTACGAGTCGAATGCTGGGTATGGGAATCTATACCTCCCACGAATTATATACCCTTGAACACTTTGTAAAATAAACTCATCTGTGGAGACAGTTTTCCCCATATGTCCAAGGACGCCCGCAATCGCCCACCTATTCGTACAGGAGGGATACTACGGCGTGAGAGGAGCCAGACCCCCTTACCTCCATAGTGAACGGCGGTTCCATACATACGGTGCTTCGGGTGGACGTTATGGAGGTTGACGGGCCGGCGGCCGCATTTCCCATGCAGGCCACTGTTGGCCTTGCCCTAAATGGTCGTTGTATTTATTGAGACGGAGGTAGGTAGAATCTTTGTGCCCTATCCGGCAGCCTTGGTTCACAGGTTGTATTAGGCTGTTGCCGGTGATATGGGTGAACTCTGGCCGATGGAGTTTCATGAGGCCCACTGTTTTGGCCTCCTTTGTCCAGTCCCTTCACCTGTTTGTACAGGTCTCCAAGCAACTGATGCGGCGGTGGAGCGGTAATGGTCGGCACAACCCCGCGAATTTGGGGTTTAGAGTGGGCTATATGGAGTTCTTACGCAGGCAATTTATCTCATACTGGGCGTTGCATAGGAGTGCCAGTGCATCATGCTATTTACTGGACACATTATCCCCGATCAGGGTTTTGCAAACGCCGTTATGCCCGTGGAGAACCTTTCTCCAAGGTATTATTGAGAATCTGACTCCAGAGTTGGTGCATACGTAGGCAATCAATGGTGCCCGCCAATTCGTGGTGCAGGGTTCACCTGTCTGGGTAGAAACGGCAAACTTCACTCACCACATCCAGCATCCTCCTCATGCTCTGGTTCAGCGGTCACTGGCTGTCCCTGGTCGTCGTCAAACTCAGCAGCTGGGCAATCATTAATGCTTCTGGCTGGAGACGATGAGGAGCTGAGCGGAGTCCTTGCACGGCTAGTAGATGCCCGCGAATCCCGTTCTTCTCGTTCTCGGTCCCGCTGGAGGTGTTGCACTATTTAAGAGCTCCAACCGCTCAATGCGGCCGTCCCTGCGAGATGCAGCGGACAAGCCGACTTCCCCAGGCCCTGCGAATTCACTGGGGCTTCTACCATCGGACCTCACCCCCTTAGGGTCTATGGTCCAATGGCAGGTCGTCGTGACCTACAGCCCAAGTAGGGTCATACGACTCCCGCACGGACTCTCCGCTAGTCTGTCTTCTCCCAGACTGTGGCGGCCCACCTGGCTGATAAGAAGGCAGGTGAGTTGACTCGGCGCCGGCCCCCGGAACCTGGCTCCCCGGAGTCCGTGCAGGCTTACATCCACACTTACACTATTACTTGGCGTGGAGGCGCATGGTCGGCCGCTCGCAGCGCCGAGCTGACCGACCGCTTCCTGCTGCCACCTCCGCCCTTGACCGCAGCCTGACGGGGTGTGTTGTCGGCGGTATCTGCTCCAGCAGGCCTACACGACGCAGCAGTGTTATGCCCGGGCTGCACGATGGCAGATATCCCTGGCTGCGGTACGTAATGCACTTTGCAGGGCTCCCCTGTCGTGCGGCTGTCCCCCGGCCCAGCCCCCTCGGGTCTACTGGAGCTCGGGGAGAGGTTGCCTGTAAAGAAAACAAGACCCTTTGCCACGTACCTGTATCCCTCCTTATTCTCTTGGGGGACGGGGGGCTCGGAGTCTGGACCTGTTGCTTGCAGCTCCATAGTGGTAACCCATTCGGGTGAGTCGGCCCCTGTATTAGCGGGAGCGCCGACTTCCGCATTCCTGCCCCCACCGTTGCGTTAAAGCTGCCGGCGTTCCTTGCAGCTCCGGGGACAAGGGCCGTCGGCTGGCCGCAGCTCAGCTCCGCTCCTCGACAGCGTCGTCCTGCGGCCCTTGTCCATGCTGTAAAGGAAGGTAACTTACCTGCCGGTCTTGTGAAGGAGCCGGTGGGGAGAGCGCACTCCCCCCCCCAGCTGCCGCTGCAGATGCGCGCGACGATATGCTGCGCAGGCGTGCTGGCGGGGTCTTCACGAAGTCACTCACGTGACTCCGAAGTAAAATACCGTCAAGTCAAACTCGTACAATAGTTAAAGCAAAGGGAAAGATACTGAGTGAAGAATATTGCTCTCAGCATTGTAGTGCACTAGTTCCGTAGGCAAAATGAAACATCATTAATGGGGTAGAGGTGAATCGGGTAGTAACTTGGCTTATGGAAGGACAGTTCAGAATCTGATAAAAAGGGAAAGAGGGGAAGCAGCTATTCCTGATCAGAAGCTGACACAGTGCTGGAGTAACTCAGCGAGTTAAGCAGCATCTCAGGAGAACATGGACAAGTGACGTTTCAGGTCGGGACCCTTCTTCAGACTCTGGTAGAATCTGTTTATGAGAGAAGCTTTGGACTTTAGACTTCAGAGATACAGCGCAGAAACAAGCCCTTCGGCCCATCCGTGCCGACCAGCGATCACCCTCTACACTAGCACTATACGACACACTAGGGACAATTCGAGATTTATACCAAAGCCAATTAACCTACAAACCTGCACGTCTTTGGAGTGTGGGAGGAAACCAGAGCACCTGGCGAAAACCATGCATTCACGGAGAAGGTACAAACTCCGTACAGACAACACCCGTAGTCAGGATCGCACTCCAGTCTCTGGTGCTGTAAGGCAGCAACTCTACAACTGCACACTGTGACACCTCTTCTGCTGTTCCTGAGCAAGGTGAGGAAGGTA
Source organism: Okamejei kenojei (assembly GCA_035221665.1). Lineage (NCBI taxonomy): Eukaryota > Metazoa > Chordata > Chondrichthyes > Rajiformes > Rajidae > Okamejei > Okamejei kenojei. The sequence goes on along the minus strand of CM069145.1, from coordinate 36,109,210 downwards.
TCCTAAGGAATTGGAAGATTTCACTTTACAACATTATTATTGACTGGGGTTATCATATTTTAGTCACAATGGAAATCTTGTACACCAGGGCATCTTTCATCAGAGGTAGGCAGGGACTCTGATGGAGAATGCAGGAACACAGGAGGTTGCTAAAGCCTGAATAGTGAAAGGCTTGGATAGAGTGGATGTGGAGAGAATGTTTCCACTAGTGGGATGGTCTAGGACCAGAGGTCATAGCCTCAGAATTAAAAGACGTTCCTTTCGGACAAATATGAGGAGGAATTTCTTTAGTCAGAGGGTGGTGAATCTGTGGAATTCTTTGCCGAGTCAATGGGTATTTTTACACAGAGATAAATTCTTGATTAGTATGCGTCAGGGTTTATGGGGAGAAGACAGGAGAATGGGGTTAGGAGGGAGAGATAGAGCAGCTATGATTGAATGGCGGAGTAGACTTGATGAGCCGAATGGCCTAATTCTGCTCCTATCACTTATGACCTTATAAGATGATCATGGCTGATGTAAGTTCACCGCGACTCATCTACAAAAAGGATTTCACTGTGCAATGCCTCCCTACAAACATCGGTTCCAGAGAAACCAATTGAACTCTGCCCAACCTCTCCCTCTGGCTAATCCCCCCCTATACCAGGCATCATTCTGGTATCCACAAAATGCTGGAGTAACTCAGCAGGACAGGCAACATCTCTGGAGAAAAGGAATGGATGACGTTCCGGTCGAGACCCTTCTTCACCGACCCAAAACGTCACCCATTCCTTCTCTCCAGAGATGCTGCCTGTCCCGCTGAGTTACTCCAGCTTTTTGTGTCTACCCTCGATTTAAACCAGCATCTGCAGTTCTTTCCTACATATCCTGACATTAAAGCACCTTTGGTTGATTGCACTGATTGATAAGGGACTGTAGGATCACTGAATTCTCAATGATTTGCCGGGTCCAGTAGAAGTGTTTTTAAACTTTTTATTCAAGCACAATGGCTTGAATATATGGCATCAGAGCAAAGCATTAGAATATCTGCAGACCATAACTAAAAACTGGACATATCATAACTAACAAAACAAAGAAATTATGGAACTGTAACTAAAGGACTGAAGACTGAACATGACGAGAGACAAAAGACACTCGACTAACACTTTTACGGAACAGACTACAGACTACACAGCAGGCAGTGAAGAAAGCAAATGACATGTTGGCCTTCATCACAAGAGGAGTTGAGTATAGGAGCAAAGAGGTCCTTCTGCAGTTGTACAGGGCACTGTGTACAGTTTTGGTCTCAAAATTTGAGGAAGGACATTGTTGCTATTGAGGAAGTGCAGCGTAGGTTTACAAGGTTCATTCCCGGGATGACAGACTGTCATATGGTAATAGAATGGAGCAGCTGGGCTTGTATACTCTGGAATTTAGAATAAGAGGGGATCTTATTGAAACATATAAGATTATTAAGGGTTTGGACACGCTAGAGGCAGGAAAGATGTTCCTGATGTTGGGGAAGTCCAGAACCAGGTACCACAGTTTAAGAATAAGGGGTAGGCCATTTAGAACAGAGATGAGGAAAAACTTTTTCACACAGAGAGTTGTGAATCTGTGGAATTTCCAGCCTCAGAAGGCAGTGGCCAATTCTCTGGATGCTTTCAAGAGAGAGTCAGACAGCTCTTAAAGATAGGGGATATGGGGAGAGGCAGGAACGGGGTACTAATTGTGGATGATCAGCCATGATCACTGTGAATGGTGGTGCTGGCTCGAAGAGCCGAATTGGCCTACTCCTGTACCTATTGTCTACTGTATATTGCTGATAAACAAGCTTCCATATCTAAAAAGGGTGATTGTTGGCATTTGAATGCAGCTATCCAGGATGAAAGCCACAGGGGTTAAATTGCTGTGCAGCCGGCTGACGTCTTCACAGAGACTCAGTTTTTGCAACCCTGTGTCTTATCTGAAACAACAATCCTTGGAATCCCACCTTGTAACAAACAAGCTCCCACAGGGACATAGACTGCGCAGATGCCCCCAGATTCCTAGCTATTGAACCAATGTGCTTAATGATCCAGCAATAGTAAAGAACGCTTTGCTACATTCAACGCTGCTGTGGGAGATGTTGGAAAAATGAACAAATGCCCTCTTAAGCATAGCGGCAAAAAAAACCCTTGAAATGTGTCAGGGTTTTGCCGATTGACGAGAAATTGTTGCTCGCGGAGATGATGAATGGTCTTCTTATTTGCTGACATTTAGAGGGATAATCTGTCAATGTTCATTGCATGCGGAAAATGCTTTTCATCTGTCATCGTGTCAAAGAACATATGCATATTACACACAAAAAAAAACTGCATTCTGGGCCAATACACAAGACCATTTTGAGATCCATCATTTGACCATTTGCTATGGTTCTTGGCCTCTGTCAAAAGGCTATGGAGATAAATACGACTCCAGGTATATGAGCACAAAAATCTAGGCTCTCACCCACAGCACCACTGAAGGAGTGCTATGACGTTGGAATGGACAGTAAGTTGAAGGCCCAATTATCCTATTAGGTGGAATGTAAAAGATGTGAAAACATCATAGTAGGGACATGCACAGAATCAATGTGGTGGGTATACAGAATGAGCTGCCAGAGGAGGTAGTTGAGGCAGGCACTTTAACAACATTTAAAAAACATTTGGGCAGGTTTAGAGTGTATGTGCCAAGCATGGGCAGATGGGACAAGTGTACATGGGGCATCTTGTTCTGCAGGGGAAAGTAGCACTGAAAGGCCTGTTTCCGTGCTGTATAGCTATGTCCCTATGACTCTACTGGACCCTCCCATAGGTCCACAATGGGCTGGTAATGAGAAGAACGTCAGCCCCAAGGAATTCCTAACTGGGGATTTTTAGTTGCACAAGATGTTGGTGAGGCTGCACTTGGAGTATTGTGTTCAGTTTTGGTCTTCCCCACTGTAGGAAATATACTGTTGAGCTGGAAAGAATGCTGAGAGGATTTACAAGCATGTTGCCAGGACTTGAGAGCCTGAGCTATGGGGACATGTCAGGTAGACTAGAACTTTATTCCTTGACGCGCACGAGGCTTCGGGGTGATCTTATAGAGGTATAAGATAGATCGGGCTCTTAAAGATAGCGGAGGCAGGGGATATGGGGAGAAGGCAGGAACAGGGTACTGATTGGGATGATCAGCCATGATCACATTGAATGGCGGTGCTGGCTCAAAGGGCCAAATGGCCTACTCCTGCACCTATTGTCTATTGTATAAAATCATAGGGGAAGTGATAGGATGAGTCTCTTTTTACCCCAGCGTAGGGAAATCAAGAACTGTGGGCATAGGTTTAAAAAGATAAGGGAAAGACCTAATAGGAAACTGAGGAGCAACTTGTTTTCCACAAAGGATGATGAGTATACGGAACAAGGTGCCAGAAAAAATACTTGATGCAGGCACAATGACAACATTTAAAATACATTTGTACTGGTATATGTATAGGAATGATTTGGAGAGATATTGACCAACTGCAGGCAAATGGGACTAGTTGGATGGGACATCTTCGATGAGTTGCACCAAATCTGTTTCCTTGCTATACGTATCGGAAGGAACTGCAGATGCTGATTTACACTGAAGATAGACACAAATGCTGGAGTGACTCAATGGATCAGGCAGTATCTCTAGAGAAAATGTCACCTATTTCTTTTCTCCTGAGATACTGCCTGACCAGCTGAGTGATTCCAACATTTTGTGACTATCTTCCGTGCTCCATGACTCTATGATTCTATGACTCTATGCAAGTGGCAGCAAACTAGAATTCCTTACTTTTCAGTGAAATGTCTTCATTTAAGGTTGAGAGATCATAGTGCGACACTTGTGCCCTTTCCTTCGTGCTGCCTATCCCGCTCTGCCAGGAGCCAAACCCTGTGTTATACCCCATATGATCCAATGAAGTTCACAATTGACCAATTAATTTGATTACACTCTGTCCTGACCACGTTTCCTGTCAATGGTACACGACTGACTTTTTTTAAAAATCTCAAAAAGAAACTTATTCATAAAAAGATATGTAGGAATTACAATAAAAGTGGTACCTCTTAACAGTCATAGGTCAAGTTCGAGTTTAATGTCGACTCATTTGTCAATAAACTTAACTTGTACACTCATGGTATCATCAAACCAATACATTTGATTAACAAATGACAAAAGCACTCAACTGCAGAGTGGCCAAGCTCAAGAGCAGTCTCTTCCCCTCTGTTATCAGACTACTGAACACTCCTCCCATAAGCTAGAGTGTAGCCCTGATCTTCCAACCTACACAATGAGGAGATTGGACTTTTCCCTCCGGAACTGTGATGCTACATTACATTCGGAGCCCCCTGTTGCTTGGTCTTCTGAATCACAATGGAAAAGGAGTACAACTTTGAGCCAATCCCTGAAGTTTTTCTGGATATTATTTGCAATTATGAGAGGCATAGGTAGGGTAGACAGTCAGTATGGAAATGTCAAAGAGCAGAGGACACACTCTGTAGATTGGATGATATATGTGTGAGGAGCAAAGTTTAAAGGAGATGTGTGGGGCAGAGAGTAATGGGTGCCTGGAACCATCTGCAGGGGTGATGGTGGAGACAGGCACAATAGTGCCTTTTAGATAGGCACATCGATATGCATGGAATGAAGGGGTGTGGATTAAGTACAAGCAGATGAGATTAGTTTATTTTGGCACCAATTTAGCACAGATATCATGAGCAGAAGGGCAGTTCCTGTGCAGTACTTCTCTATTAAAAAAGGACGCAAAATGCTGGAGTAACTCGGCGGATCAGGCAGCACCTCTGGAGAACATGGATGTGATGTCTCGGGTTGGTACTCTTCTTCAGACTGATTTTGGAGGTGGGGGGGCGGGGGAGTTAGGGGATTGTTTTCAGGTTAGGGTTGGTTGCTGTGCTCCATACCTTGCCGTCCACACCACAGAAGTCACGATGCAAGTGCAAGTCTTTGCTTTCTTTAAGATTCTGAATAGGTCGGCAGCCATAAACCTGCATGTCAGAGATAGGCACGATGACTTGAGCAAAGGAAAATGCAGGCACCAGCACAGGAAAGTGAAATAAATAAACGCTGAAGACATTTAAGTACATTGTTGATTTGATCAATACAGCGGTTTAATTGGGAATCCTTTAGGGAGACAAAACCAATACAGAAAATGCCACACATCCATTAACCCCACAGGTAATTATGTCTTCAAGGGTCACCACATCATATAAAATACAGTGGTAAATTTCAGGGGAAGAAGCCTCTATCCTTTGTCCCTTTTTAAAGAAGTTTGCATGTAAAGATGTTTGGACCGTCGTAAAAATGATGCAAAGATCTGGTCTTTTATTCCCCATCATTAGCTAGCTGTTTATTTTGCAGCCAAGCTTCAGATTTACTGAGGCACAGGCCCTGGCCCAGGTTAAATCTGTCACCCGTCAGTGCCACAGGTAATTTTACTGTCAAGTCAACTCCAATCCGATTGGAAAATAAAACACCTGAATACACAATTTTTGTCAGGAACGTTATAAAAAAATCATCCCGTTTTTGTTTTCCATTTGTATTAAATGCCTGAATGAAAAAGGTTAGGGTCACTTGTAAAAATAGCTACAATTGGAACTACTTTGACATATATGTAGGAAGGAACTGCAGATACTCATTTATGCGCCTATCATATGTTAACCCAACCATCCCCAGGATCATCTCCTCTGGACCCTACCTGACCATTGCAATGTTTGATCAAAGACATAGCAACATTTAAAAGACACTTGGACAGGTAGGACATAAAGTGCTGGAGCAACACAGCTGGTCAGGCAGCATCTCTGGAGAACATGGATAAGTAACGTTTTGGGTCGAGATCCTTCAAACTGAAACATCACCTATCCATGTTCTCCAGAGATGCTGCCTGAGTTACTTCAGCACTGTGTCAATCTTTGCGTATAAACCAGCATCTGCAGTTCTTTGTTTCAATATTTGGACAGGTTCACAGATAGGAAAGGTTTACATGGAAATTGGCCGAACACAGGTGGGTGGGACTAGTGTAGATGGGACATGTTAGCTGGTGTGGGCAAGTTGGGCTATAGGGCCTGCTTCCACATTATAACACTCCCTGACTATGACTCTCTGTGGGCCAAACGCTGACAGGTGGAGTAGTGTAGATGGGGCATCTTAACCGGCAATGGCAAATTGGGCTGAATGGTCTGTTTCCTTGTTTTGTTTCACTCTATGACTGAGTCCAAGGAAGACACCTAAAAAGGAGACATAAAATCAAAGAAGGGCCCCTACCCAAAATTTCTCCAAATCCTTTTTCTCCAGAGATGCTGCCTGACCCACTGAGTTGCTCCAGCACTTTGTGTCTATCTTTGGTATAAACCAGCATCTGCAGTTCATTTCTATACAGTGCATCTTATAAGGATGAATACATTGCATTGCACACAATCATTGAGGATATCATCACTGGCTTTGCTAAGAGCCTGCTTGATTTATAATCTCATTTGTCTATTCTCATCACCAAGCAAGCAAGTGTTCAAAAAGATGCAAACTAGGAATGATCAAACGATTCCATCTATCTGGATATTTCCAAATTATTTCATGGCTTTGTTCTGCTCAACCACAAAAAATAATAAATTCCATTTCTTTGTATCAAAAGACGGACACCTTTGGTGCAGAAAATTTACAATTCTGAAAGATCGAATCATTGTAGCTGTAAGAGACAAAAGCCTTGGTCTCTACCTTATTAAACACAGTTTCCAAAGTGAAAGAAAATTCCCGAAAATTAAATCTGAGCTTCGGAGAAACAATAGGGTGGAATTTGAATACCAAACCACAGATGAAACCGGATTGTTGCTGCCTTTTTTGACTTCACAAAAAATGTGATAAAATGTTAGATAATCCCAGTACAAAATAAATTAATTCAACGTTGCTTTCAACTTGCTTAACTTTTAGAATAGATACAGATGCTAAGTGAAAAAACGGCAATTTTACACAAGGCATTAGAGCAAGTGTAACCTATGGTGCCAACAAGCATGGAAACCATTTAATGGGATCTTGGCTGATTCAATCTTTGCCTCGTTGTTTTCTTGTTCAACCCCTATGATCCTTCATTCATCTAAAATTCAAAAAATTTAACTCAGCCTTGAATATAGTTAATGGCTCTGGATGAACAGACTGGACAAACATAATCCTCGATTAAGAGGTAGCACAGCAGTAGAGTTGCTGTCTTACAGCGCCAGGGACCCGGGTGTGATCCTGACAATGGGTGCTGTCTGTACAGAGTTTGTAAGTTCTCCCCGTGACCTACGTGGGTTTTCTCTGGGTGCTTCGGTTTCCTCTCACATTCCAAAGTCGCGCAATTGGCTTGGTAATATTGTAAATTGTCCCTAGTGTGTAGGATAGTGCTAGTGTGCGGAGATCGCTGGTCGGCGCGGACTCGGTAGGCCTGAAAGCCATTTTGTGACTGGTGGAGTCCCACAGGGATTGGTTTGGAACACCAATATTCAAAGGATATTTTGCTTCTCTGTTCATCCCAGTACCTCACATATCCCCTTATCATACTCTATCTGTCACTGTTATCCCCGATCACATAACAGTTTTACATCCTTCACGGACCTATGTTTGAATCATCAGCAAACCTGGAAACATTAATCCCGACACTTTCATTTAAGTCATTAACATAGATTGTAAATAACTGAGGCTCCACAACCAATCCCCGAGGCACAGCACTAATTATAGCATGTCAACATGAAAATGAACCACTTATCCTTACTCTCTGCTATGTAGCAATTGCTATCCATGTTAATAGATTACCCTTAATTCCATTAACCCTTATCTTGTGCAGTAACCTTATAGATAACATCTAATTGAATGCCTTTTGGAAATCCAAATGCAATATATTAACTGGGTCGTCTTCATCTGCCTGCTAGTTACCTCCTCAATGAACTCAAATTATCTTTTTTCATATGATTTCATTCCCATAAATCAATGTTGAGTGTGCCTGATCTTGCCATGCTTTTCTTATTGTTCTATTACCACTGCCTGGGTAAGGCTACCAGCATAATCAAGGACCAGTCTCACCCTGGTCACTCCTTCTCCCGTCTTCCATCAGGTAATAGAGGTAATAGACAATAGACAATAGTTGCAGGAGCAGGCCGTTCAGCCCTTCGAGCCAGCACTGCCATTCCAAGTGATCATGACTGATCATCCCCAATGAGTACCCTTTTCCTGCCTTCTCCCCATATCCCCGTACTCCGCTATCTTTAAGAGCCCTATCTAGCTCCCACTTGAAAGTATGCAGAGAACCGGCCTCCACCGCCCTCTGAGGCAGAGAATTCCACAGACTCACAACTCTCTGTGTGAAAAAGTGTAAAGAAATGTGATACCTCCAGATTCAGGGACAGTTTCTTCCCAGCTGTTATCAGGCAATTGAACCAACCTACCACCAACTAGAGAGCGATCCAGACCTACCATCTATCTCATTGGAGACCTTTGAGTATCTTTAATCTGACTTTACTGGACTTTACCTTGCACTCAATGTTATTCCCTTTATTCTGTATCAGTACACTATGGACGGATTGATTGTATTCATGTATAGTCTTTACGCTGACTGGATAGCGTTCAACAAAAACGTTTTTCGCTGTATCTCAGGGCATGTAACAATAATAAACTAAACTAATATTATCACTTTCTTAATAAAGGAGAACCATATTTTACCAACTGCCGTTAAAACAACCAACCTGTAATTCCCTTTCCTTTTCTTGAATAACGATGCTTCATGTTTATATTTTCCGAGTCTGTTGGGATCTGGGAGGGCATCTTGGTTGGTTTGGGCGAGTTGAGCCAAAGAGTCTGTTTCCCTGCTATACAACTCTTTAGACTTTAGGGATATAATGTGGAAACAGGCCCTTTGGCCCACTGAGGCTGCACCGACCAATGGTCACCCTGCACACTAGCACTATCATACATAGCAGGGACAATTTACAATTTACAATTTTTACCAAAGCCAATTAACCGACAAACCTGTACATCTTTGGAGAGTGAGACAAAACCAGAGCATCCGGGGAAAACCCACGTGGTCACAGGGAGAATGTATAAACTCCGAACATACAGCAAACATAGTCAGGATCTAAACCAGGTCTCTGGTTAATATTCTGGTTCAGAAGGCAGAATCTCTACCGCTGCACCACTGTGTCGCCTGTTTAATTAACACACTTGCTACACATACGCTAATATATCTGACAAAATAAATCAAGAGGGATTAGATTAAGTTTGGGTTTATTATTGTCACAGGTATCGAGGTACCGGTAAAAGCTATGTTTTGCATTCTACGGAATTTCAGAAGAAAGCAGAGCTGATACTGAATAAAACACCAAGTGCTGGAGTAACTCAGCAGGTGAGGCAGCATCTGTGGTGGGAATGGATCGGCAAAGTCTCAGAACGGGTTTTACTTCAGACTGAAATATCGAATCTTTAATCGGACATTACTGGAACCTCCAGATTCAGAGACAGCTTCTTCCCATCTGTTATCAGGCATCTGAACCATCCATCACCAACTAGAGAATATTCCTGACCTACCATCTACCTCATAACGCTCGGGCTATCTTTAATCAGACTTTACGCTCGGGCTATCTTTAATCAGACTTTACCTTGCACTAAACGTGATACGCTTTATCCTGTATCTGTACTGTGGGTGGCTTGATTGTAATGTATAGTCTTTTCACTGACTGGATAGCACGCAACAACAAAGTACCTTGGTGAACGTGACAATAACAAACTAAAGGGACCTGACCCGAGACCTCACCTAGCCATTCCTTCCGCAGATGCAGCCTGGCCCACTTAGCTACTCTGGCGCTTTGTGTTTTGCTCACGGTTCCAGCATCTGCAGTGCCTTGTGTCTCCAGAACCGCTATTGAATCTTCCTGCAGGATGTCAAAGTTCTTCCAGGAGGCAGGTGCAAACCGGCTGAATGAATAGCACCTCCGACTAAATGACTAACACCAACAGCTTCCAAATCTATTAAAAACAAAATCAGATGTAAACACTTAGTAACTCTCTTCACAATTATGCTGTCATTTCTTTTATTCTCAGCTAATGAAACCAGAATGCTGTTTGCAATTAATCAAATGAACCGTTTACCTAATTTCTCCATCTCCACGCTTTGTGAAACATAGCCAGGTTAGAAGAGTTGATCCAACAAAGCGCTCCTGTTATCTTTGTTGGCCAGCATGCTAATGGAGAGCCAGGTTACAAGACAGAAAGCAAAACAATGCAGATGTTGGAAATCGGAAATCAAAACAGAAAATTGTGAAGGTCTTAACTGGTCAGGCAGCATCTGTGGGAGAGAGAGATAATGTGTCAGGTCATTGATGTGGTGTTAATATCTTTATAAGTTCATATGTCATAGGATCAGAAGTAGGCCAATCGGCCCATCAAGTCTATTCCGCTCTTCAATCATGGTTGATCTGCCTCCTCCTCTCAACCCCATTCTCCTGCCTTTTCCCCACAGCCCTTGACACCCTTACCAATCAAGTATCAGTCAATCTCCGCCTTAAAAATACCCAATGCCTTGGCCTCCAGCTGTCTGGTAATGAATTCCACAGATTCACTATCCTCTGACTAAATAAATTCCTCCTCATCTCCTTTCTAATGGTACATCCTTTTATTCTGAGGCTGTGCCCTCTGGTCCTAAACTCTCCCACTAGTGGAAATGTCCTCACCACATCCACTCTATCCAGGACTTTCACTATTCAGTAAATTTCAATGAGGCTTCCCCTCATCCTTCTAAACTCCAGTGAGTGCAAGCATAGTGCCATCAAATGCTCATTTTACTTCGGAGTCACGTGAGTGACTTCGTGAAGAACCCGCCAGCACGCTTGCGCAGCATATCGTCGCGCGCATCTGCAGCGGCAGCTGGGGGGGGGGAGTGCGCTCTCCCCACCGGCCTCCTTCACAAGACCGGCAGGTAAGTATTACCTTCCTTTACAGCATGGACAAGGGCCGCAGGACGACGCTGTCGGGGAGCTGAGTTGTGCTACGGCCAGCCGACGGCCCTGTACCCGGAGCTGCTCGGAACGCCGGCAGCTTTATCGCAACGGTGGGGGCAGGAATGAGGAAGTCGGGCGCGGAGCTGAGCTGCGGCCAGCCGACGGCCCTTGTCCCCGGAGCTGCTCGGAACGCCGGCAGCTTCAGGAATGCGGAAGTCGGGGAGCGGAGCTGAGCTGCGGCCAGCCGACGGCCCTTGTCCCCGGAGCTGCACGGAACGCCGGCAGCTTCAACGCAACGGTGGGGGCTGGAATGCAGAGTCGGGCGCTCCCGCTAATACAGGGGCCGACTCACCCGAATGGGTTACCACTATGGAGCTGCAAGCAACAGGTCCAGACTCCGAGCCCCCCGTCCCCCAAGAGAATAAGGGGGGATACAGGTACGTGGCAAAGGGTCTTGTTTTTCTTTTACAGGCAACCTCTCCCCGAGCCCCAGTAGACCCGAGGGGGCTGGGCCGGGGGACAGCCGCACGACAGGGGAGCCCTGCAAAGTGCATTGCGTACCGCAGCCAGGGATATCTGCCATCGTGCAGCCCGGGCATAACACTGCTGCGTCGTGTAGGCCTGCTGGAGCAGATACCGCCGACAACACACCCCGTCAGGCTGCGGTCAAGGGCGGAGGTGGCAACAGGAAGCGGTCGGTCAGCTCAGCGCTGCGAGCGGCCGACCATGCGCCTCCACGCCAAGTAATGGTGTAAGTGTGGAGGTAAGCTTGCACGGACTCCGGGGAGCCAGGTTCCGGGGGCCGGCGCCGAGTCAACTCACCTGCCTTCTTATCTGCCAGGTGGGCCGCCACAGTCTGGGAGAAGACAGACTAGCGGAGAGTCCGTGCGGGAGTCGTATGACCCTACTTGGGCTGTAGTCACGACGACCTGCCATTGGACCATAGACCCTAAGGGGGTGAGGTCCGATGGTGGAAGCCCCAGTGAATTTGCAGGGCCTGGGGAAGTCGGCTTGTCCGCTGCATCTCGCAGGGTCGGTCGCATTGAGCGGTTGGAGCTCTTAAATGGTCCAACATCTCCATCGGGACCAAGAACGAGAAGAACGGCATCCACTAGCCGTGCAAGGACTCCGCTCAGCTCCTCATCGTCTCCAGCCAGAAGCATTAATGATTGCCCAGCTGCTGAGTTTGACGACGACCAGGGACAGCCAGTGACCGCTGAACCAGAGCATGAGGAGGATGCTGGATGTGGTGAGTGAAGTTTGCCGTTTTCTACCCAGACAGGTGAACCCTGCACCACGAATTGGCGGGCACCATTGATTGCCTACGTATGCACCAACTCTGGAGTCAGATTCTCAATAATACCTTGGAGAAAGGTTCTCCACGGGCATAACGGCGTTCTGGAAAACCCTGATCGGGGATAATGTGTCCAGTAAATAGCATGATGCGCTAGCACTCCTATGCAACGCCCAGTATGAGATATATTGCCTGCGTAAGAGCTCCATATAGCCCACATTAAACCCCAAATTCGCGGGGTTGTGCCGACCATTACCGCTCCACCGCCGCATCAGTTGCTTGGAGACCTGTACAAACAGGTGAAGGGACTGGACAAAGGAGGCCAAAACAGTGGCCTCATGAAACTCCATCGGTCAGAGTTCACCCATATCGCCGGCAACAGCCTAATACAACCAGTGAACCAAGGCTGCCGGATAGGGCACAAAGATTCTACCGACCTCCATAACGTCCACCCGAAGCTCCGTATGTATGGAACCGCCGTTCACTATGGAGGTAAGGGGGTCTGGCTCCTCTCACGCCGTAGTATCCCTCCTGTACGAATAGGTGGGCGATTGCGGGCGGCCTTGGACATATGGGGAAAACTGTAACCACAGATGAGTTTATTTTACAAAGTGTTCAAGGGTATATAATTCATGGGAGGTATAGATTCCCATACCCAGCATTCGCCTCGTAGGAATTTACTCTATCCCGAAAAGAGGTGGAGGCAGGGCATGCTGAAATTATATGACGAGCAGGGAAAAGTGGTAATTGGCATAACCAAGCATGGACATATTGAGTTATAATCGATTTAGCTGAGTTGAACACTTTTGTACAATATACCCATGTCAAAATGGATGCTTTTGGAACAGCTAGGTGGATGCTTTACTCAGGGTACTTTATGGCATGTATCAGTTTGAAAGAAGCATGCTATACGGTGCCCATCGCTGAGGCTCACAGGGAATTCTGAAGTTGTCTGGAAGGGTGCATTGCCTAATGGAACCATCACAGCTTAGGCTGTTTACCAAGTTGGTATTTACCTGTATTGGCTCTTCTCCGACAACAAGATTATAGTGATGGCATGTTGGATGAAATCCTTATAATGGGGCAGACCCTCCAATTGGCAATTCAAGGAGTGGCTGCAACCAAGGCTCTGCTTGAGAAACTGGGATTGTAATCCATCCAGACAAATCAAAAACTGCACCCGCTACGGGTTATGGATTTGGTGTTCACCTTTAGACACTAATTTAATTAAGTTTATCATCCCCACTAATAAAGCTACTGCTATATCAGAAGAGTGCCACAATCTTGCTTGCGCCAGGGTATCGACCATGTGGCAAACAGCGAAAGATATTGGTATTGGTAACTCTAAATTGGTAACTACATCCCCAGCTGCACGATTCGGACCGCTACACTACCGAAATTCACAAAGGTCACAAATCACAGCATTTAAAAAACAAATGCTGGCTGCTTTGATCGGCCACTTTGGTTACCACCGGAAGCTAGAAACAAGCTATAATGGTGGGTAGATAATATTAAAGAATGTCATTGACCTATTATATGGAGCAACCCTGATGTTGTGCTACTAACTGACGCAAGTGCACCAGGCTGGGGAGCAACTGGTACGATGTCCAGTTGTGGTGGCAGATGGAACTCTCATGAGTCTACATTCCTGGAGTCACATGGGATAAACTATATAGAAATGCTGGGGGTGTTTCATGGACTGCGGGTTTCTGTACTAATTCATGGGATTACATGTCCGCTTTCGAATAGATAATGCTACAATAATGGTTTACATCAATCATATGGGTAGTATTAGGTCGCTAGTTTGCAATGAATTGGCTAATACAATTTGGCACTGGTGCATTGAAAGAAATATTTGGATTACTGCGACCTATTTGCCTGGGAAGCTTAATTCAGTGGCGGACACCAGGTCACGTGTCTTCAATGACAACATTGAGTGGATGTTGAACCCCCAGATTTTGGAGATATTATAGCTCAAATTGGGGACACCAGATATTGACCTATTTGCGTCCAGGCTGAACCATCGAATACCAACGTATGTGTTGTGGGAACCAGACCCTGGGGTAATAGCATTGGATGCATTTTTATCCATTGGGGGAAATGGGTTGCTACGCGTTTCCCCCATGCTGCCTCACCAGTCGGGTATTGCAGAAAATTAAACTAGACTCTGCAACTGACATATTGATCATTCCCGACTGGCCTACACAACCATGGTACCCGATGGTTGTAGAAATGTACAACAACCATGGATGGCGATTGGGAAACATCCCAATTGATTACTCACTCCATTACAGGGGGGTCAGTCATCCTTGCCATGGTCATTAAACTTGTTGGCTTGCAGGTTCTGGAAAGACCGCTCAACCGGGCAGGCATCTCGTCAAGAGCCATGAACCTTATTGCAGCATCGTATCGGGAATCCACCCGCAAACAATATCTCACTCAAATCAGAAAGTGGGAGGTTTCTGTGCCTGGAACAACAAGTCCTCCAACTCGGCAACAATACTGGATGTGTTGGAGTTTCTAGCAGGCCTCCATTTTGATGCAGGCCTCAGCTACAGTGCCATCAACAGCGACAGGAGTACGCTGTATTCATACCTGGATATAAGTATCAGCTCCCACCACCTGGTGTCTAAACTAATGAGGGGAGTATTCAATACCAATCCCTCCACGACCCAGATATACAGTAACGTGGGATGTAGGGATCATGCTGACCCTACTGAGGAGCTGGGCTCCAATAGATGAGCTACCATTTGAAACAGCTCACCCTTAAGGTGGTGATGCTCATGGCACTGGCGACAGCCCAACGAGCCCAGATGTTACAAAAACTGCGACTGGACACCATGGTGGCCAACCCTGGTCAAATAAAATTCTTTGGTAAAGAGTTATTAAAACAGGAGTTGCTACTAACGTTTTTAAGTCTTATTCCACCAGGGCTGCAGCGAGAGCCATGAAGGTGCCCATGGACCACATTTTCGCCACTGCGGGCTGGGCCAGTGGGGGAAAACCTTTCAACGGTTCTATAACAAGTCTCTGGCCGTTCCTGCGACATTCGCAGAAGCTATCCTGGGTACCGCTCAGTAAATGGCTGGCCCCGAATTAGGGGTTGTTGTTTAGTTGATTAATAAATTGTGTTGATTTTTCAGCCGCTGTCAACTGAACTCCATTAACAGTCTTACTCCATCAGAATGGTGGCAGTGTGATAAGCATGGACGTTGTTCAGGGCGTGAAATCACAGAGCTTTGAAATCTTCACAAAGTCACTCACGTGACTCCGAAGTAAAACAGTAAGATTAAACGAGAACTTACCAAGTTTGAAGTTTGATCTGTATTTTACGAGGAGTCGCGGTGAGGGATTTCGTGCCCACCGCTCCCACCCTCTATCATCAGGTCAAACAGGTAGTTCTACGGTTTTCATCTTACTATTTTCAGTCATGGTTGGTTCTGTGATTCCACACCGCTGCTTTGAAGGATGCTGCGCAAGCGTGCTGGCGGGTTCTTCACGAAATCCCTCACCGCGACTCCTCGTAAAATACAGATCAAACTTCAAACTTGGTAAGTTCTCGTTTAATCTTACTATCATATGCTAACCCAGTTATCCACAGGATCATTCTCGTCAACCTCCTCTGGCCCTCCTTGACCATTGCAATGATTGATCAAATACATAATTGGTATATAGAAATGAAGAGGTGCAGATGCTGATTAATACACAAAAGGACACAACATGCCGGATTAACTCAACAGGTCGGCCAGTATCTCTGGAGAACATGGATAGGTGATGTTTTGGAGAACCTTCTTCAGAATTTTGGTATCCTTTATGACTATGAACTTGATAGACTTCCATCTCACTTCCAGCCCAAATAATGCACCAGCCCAGTTCTTCTCTAGCTGCTAGAAGCCATTGGAACTATTATCATTTAATGGCTTTACCCCCATGTTCCAGCTCACTAAATCTACACCCTCAATGAGTTCACAGTCGCTGACTATCAGATGGATTTCCCAGCAATAACTTTGTTCCCCACCTAGAGTCAGAGTCATAGAGTGATACAGCATGAAAACAGGCCCCTTGGCCCAACGTGCCCACACCGGCCAACATGTCCCATCTACACTAGTCCCACCTGCCAGCATTTGGGCAATATCTCCCCAAACCTGTCCTATCCATGTACCTGTCTAACTGTTTCTTAAATGTTGGGATAGTCCCCGCCTCAACTACCTCCTCTGGCAGCTTATTCCATACACCCACCATTCCTTGTGTGAAAAAAGGGTACCTCACCCCACTTCTGCAGACCAGTCCACTAGACCCAAGTATTAATCAATCGCTTCCTCATCTGCTTTAGACTTGCTCATCGGACACCCAGTCCTGGAAATGCTGCAACTACTCCTGAGTATAGTTTGAGAAGAACAAACTCACGGGGCTGTATTTTATGAATCAGGCCTCAGAGATTTTGACTGGGTACACGAGAATGTAGATGCTGGAAATCTGAACCTCCAGGATCAGAGACAGTTTCTTTCCAGCTGTTATTACACAACTGAACCATCCTATTGCCAACTAGAGAGGGTTCCTCACCTACCATCTACCTCATTGGAGACCCCCGGACTATCTTTAATCGGACTTTAGTGAACTTTATCTTGGACTAAACGTTATTCCCTTTGTCCTGTATCTGAATACTGTGGACAACTTGATTGTCATCATATAAAGACTTTCCGCTGACTGGATAGCATGCAACAAAAAAAGCTTTTTACTGATGCAGATGCCAACTTCTCTACATCGGCGAGACCAAGCACAGGCTCGGCGATTGCTTCGCCCACCACCTCCGCTCAGTTCGTATTAACCAACCTGATCTCCCAGTTGCTCAGCAGTACAACCCCCTCCCATTCCCAATCTGACCTTTCTGTCCTGGGCCTCCTCCATTGCCAGAGTGAGGCCCAGTGCAAATTGGAGGAACAGCACGTCATATTTCGCTTAACTAGTTTACAACCCAGCGGTATGAATATTGACCTCTAATTTTAGATAGCCCTTGCTTTCACGGTACCAATAATCAAGGGGAGGTGGAGCCCACAATGATCCATTGTTGGCTGTAGAAGAGATGATCATGAAGGGATATATGTATGCGGACAGTAGAACTGGCAGATTGACTAGGGAGGGGGAGGGGCAGAGATAGAGAGGGATTACTTCTAACAGTATGGTTAGGCAACAACAAGAAATTGCAGAGAGCTGTGGATGTTGCTCAGTCCATCACAGAAGCCAGCCTCGCCCTCACTGTCTCTATCTACACTTCACCCTGCTTCAGGAAAATAGCCAACATTACCAAGGGTCATTCTCATCCAGGTTCGAAACGTCACCCATTCCTTCTCTCCCGAGATGCTGCCTGTCCCGCTGAGTAACTCCAGCTTTTTGTATCTATCTTCATCCCATTTATTCCCTTTCCATCCCTCTCCCATCAAGCAGAAGATACAGAAGTTTGAAAGCACTGATCACCAGATTCAGGAACAACTTCTTCCCCACTGTTATCAAACTATTGAACAGTCCTCCCAGAAGCCAGGGTACAGTCCCAATCTCCCAACCAACCTCATTGCAAATCTTGCACTTTAAAAAAAAGTCTGTACTTTCTCTTAACTAACACTATAACGCTGTAACACTATATTTTGCACTTCAGTATTGTTTTCTCATGCGCTACCTGTTGTACTTGCATATGGCTCGATTGTACTCATGTACAGTATGATTTGATTTCATAGCCTCAAATAGCGTTTTTCACTGTATCCTGACACACTTGACAATAATAAACTAATCCAAGATAGTCAGTGAGAACAGAGACATGGAAATGACAATTAACGTCAGCAAAAGGAAGCAAATGAACCAAACAAGGAAATAACTAATGTTATACATTGTCCCAACAAAATGCATTATCATCAAGGGTTGCGATCAATAAACAGTTTTCAAAAAAAGGGAAGCAGTTTTTCATAAAGAGACAATAAACAGCATTAGGTTCATTACAGCATATTATTGAATGAGGGAATTCAATAAATGAAGATAAGAATAATGCTCAAAGCCTTCAGGAGGCATCGTATGACTGACTATGGTATCTTTGACTTGCCATATGCCGTAGCAACAAGCAAGGTGCTACTTCATAACAGCTATATGTTGGAAAAATGTTATATTTAATTTCTTTAACAGGAGCAAAACAAGCATCCCCCTTGGTGCTGACTTTGAAACAAATTGCACTGTTTTAAGTGACTAATAGCAGCATGATACAACTCTGCAATATCTTAGGAATTGGAAGGAAATTAGGTAGGTTGGTTGGCATGGAATGTACTGTCTTGATTAGAAAGAACATCACGATCAACAGAGACAGGAGGAACTGCAGATGCCAGTTTACAAAAAAGGCACAAAGTGCAGGTCAGGCAACATCTATCTGGAGAATATGGTTAGGTAATGTTTCGGGTCGGGGCACTTCTTCAAACTGCTTGAAATAGGGGGGAGAAAGCTGGAGGAGAGGTGAGGGTGGGACAAAGCCAGGCGACAGGTGGATAAGGGTGAGGGGGTGGGTTGATTGCAGCTAGTTGGACAAAGGCCAAAAATGAAAAGACAAAAGGTGGTGAGCTATGGAGCTAAGGAGAGAAGAAGCTGATCATTGGATGACAGAGAAAGACAAAGGAATACAGGTGGAAGGGGAGAGGGGGAATGGGGAGGGGGGATAAATGATTATGCATCCAGGATGTGTACAGAGAAGAGAAGGAAGGATTGCAAGGATAGTTACCTGAAATTGGAGAATTCAATTTTCAATCAACGGAGTCCATAACATGGTAAATGTGACTGAGACATGACTGAAAGACGGGCTGGGCTGGACGGGCATCTTTATTTAGCAGGGTATTACATTTTCAGGTGAGGCAGAGGGGGGAGGTAGAGGGGTATGGATAATCTTGCTATTGAGAGAGGATATCCTAGAATGCACCTCAGAGGAAGCTTTATGGATAGAGACACAGAACAAAAAGGGTATCATCACTTGGCTAGTAGTATGTTACAGACCTCCCAATAGCCAAGAGGGGAATAACAAGGAATATGTAAGCAGATATCAGAAATATGTAACCTAAATAAGGTTATTTAGATTCCCAGATATTAAGGGTGGCACAGTGGTGCAGGTGTTAGAGCTGCTGCCTCGCAGCACCAGAGATTTTGGGTGCTGTCTGTATGGCATATATTCTCTGTGTGACCACATGGGTTTTCTCCAGTGCTCCAGTTTCCTCCCACATCCCAAATGAGCAGGTTTGTAGGTTAATTGACCTCTGTAAATTTCCCCTTGGTTTGTAGGGAATGGGATAACGTAGAACTGGCATAAATAGGTAATCTATGGTCAGTGTGGACTGAATGGGCCGAACGACCTGTTTCCATGCTGCATATCTAAACTAATTAGTTGAGATTGCCTTAGCATTAAAGGCTCAGATTGGGTGGAATTATTGAGGTGTGTCCAGGAAATGTTTTTATGTGGATACACCATGAGGAAAGAAGTATTTCTAGTCATTATCTAGCCGGACAGCTAGTCTATATAGGGGGATGTGGTGTGGACATCATTTTGGACACAGGAACATAACTCCATGCATTTTAAAGTGGTTCTGGAAAAAAAGTTTAATTTCGGATACAACACGGAAACAGACCATTCAGTCAACTCAGCCCATACCAACAATGGATCCCCCAGGCACACTAATTCTATGTTATCCCGTTTTCTCATCAAATGCCTCGATGGGCTGAATAGCCTAATTCTACTCCTATGACATGAATTTATGAATTGTTTTTGTTACTTATGTTATCCTTGAGTACCGTGTTTACAGACCTGTTATGCGGCTGCAAGTAAGAATTTCATTGTTCCATTTTTGGGTACATATGAAGATTAAGCATTCTGGACTCTCTCTTGACACCCAGCGATCTGTTCTTTTTTTAAATTTCAATGAGAAAATATGGCAAAAGGAAAACAGAAGCAACATCAGGCTGCAGTTATCTTCTCAGTTGCAGTGGTGTTTGAGGGGATACTGGCGTCAAATCTGAAGCCTTCGTCCATCCCCTGACAAAGATGCTGCAACTTTATAAGCAGCTGGAAAGGTAGCAAGCACAATTGTGAAAACCATCCGGACAGCTAGGACATTGGGGAGGGCGGACGGTCGACACTATCTGCTGCAGATAGTAAAGCTTTAGATGGCTGAGATAAAGAAGAAAAAGGTGGGTGGCACGGTGGCGCAGCAGTAGAGTTGCTGTCATACGGCGCTTTCGGCTCCAGAGACCCAGGTTCGATCCCGACCTCGGGTGCTGTCTGTACAGAGTTCAAACGTTCTCCCCGTGACCTGCGTGGGTTTCACCAAGATGTTTGGTTTCTGCCCACACTCCAAAGATGTACAGGTTTGTGGGTTAATTGGATTGGTATAAATGTAAATTGTCCCTAGTGTGTGTAGAATAGTTTTAATATGCGGGGATCGTTGGTCGGCGTGGACCAGTGGGCTGAAGGGCCTTTTATCACGTTGTATCGCAAAAACTAAAACTAGAAACTAAAAGGGAATGAAATGCAAATCTTGATCGCATTTGGAGAGCTGGATATCATTTTGTTAAAGCAAAACAGTTCTCTGCAAGGAATGACTGGTAATTCGCTTAGCAACAAATGGGCACCAATGAGAAGACACATTCAGCTGGGTGAATGTAGGTAATTAGGAACCAGATCTCCAATCTGAAACATTGACTCTCTATTTACTTCCCACAGATGCTGCCTGACCGTATGTGTGTTTCCAGTATTTCCCGGTTTTGTTTGAGTTTAGTTTAGTTTAGAGATACAGCGTGGAAACAGGCCCTTCGGCCCATTGAGTCCATGCTGACCAGCAATCACCCTGTACACTGGTTCTATCCTACACATTAGGGACAATTTACAGAAGCCAATTAACCTATAAACCTGCACGTCTTTGTAGTGTGGGAGGAAGCCGGAGCACCCGGAAAATACCCTGGGTTCACCCACAGGGAGAACATACAGCTTCCTTACGGACAGGAATCTCTCCATTGTGTGGATAGATTTCCAGCATCAGCAGTTTTTATCAATGGAGTGATTTCAATTGAAAGATACAGCATGGAAACCTTCAGTCCGCCGACTCCGCTCTGACTATCGATCACCCGCTCACACTAGTTCCATGTTATCACACTTTCACTTCCGCTCCCGACACACTAGGTGGCAATTAACAGGGACAGATTAACCTAAAAACCTGCACGTCTTTTGGGACATGGGAGGAAATTCACGCAGTCACAGGGAGAACGTGCAAACTCCACACAGACAGCACCCAGGGTCAGGATCGAACCTGGGTCTCTGTTGCAGTGAGGCAGCAGCTCTACCAGCTGAACCTCTGTGAACTATCAGGATGGTTTCAGTGTGAGTACACTGGGTATGCAGCACATCTGCGACAAGGCACAGAAACATTTCATCAACCTTTGGGACTGCCAAGAGAGCTGGTTATTTTATTTGTTCCTGGGATGACAAATTCAATATTTATGGTTCTTGTAAGATACAAGGACAATTTCAACTAATTTCAGGTGAATTCCTCTTCCTGTCATTACCATGACTCTTGCCACACATATTTAAAAATCGTTTTTCAGATGCACAAATATCTTAGACACAAAGTGCTGGCGTAACTCAGCGGTTCAGGCAGCATCTCTGAGAAACATGGATCGTTGACGTTTCAGGGCAGGACTCTTTTTCATACTGATTGTGAAGGGGGAAAGAAAGCTGGAAGCGAGGAGAGGTAGGACATAGCATGACCCAACCAAGACCCACGCTGATTTCTCTCCTTCTTTCTCTCCTCCCTTCACCTACATTCTTTCCTGGCTTCACAATTCACAACTCTGCAATCCTTTTGTCTCACTCCTTTAATCTTTTCATCTATGGCCTTTGTCTCTCTCACTGTTTCCACAAATTTCTTAGCTAGGTTGCATTGAAATTACAGCCCGGGGACTATCAAAACGGCAAAGCCACAAGAAACTGCAGGTGCTGGAATCTTGTGCAAATAACAACATGCTGGAAGAACACAGTTGGTCAGTCAGCATCTGTAGAGACAATGTAAAATGTAGAAAGGTTCTGAGCCAAAACATTGCCTGTTTGTTCCCTCCACAGATAGAGTCATAGAGTCATACAGCATAGAACGAGGCCCTTTGGCCCAACTTGGGCACACCAACCAACATGTCCCATCTACACTAATCCCACCTGCCTGTGCTTGACCCACATCCCTCTAAACCTGTCCTATCGATGTACCTTTCTTTTTTTAATTTTTTTTTAATACATTTTTTTATTAGACGCAAGTATATAATAAAAACATTTCATGTGTAACAGTCATACATTACTAATATTATCAATATTATCAATTATTTAATAACTCTGCTTCCATATATTTTTTATTTGTTTATATAGATAGAAAATAATAAGGAAGAGAAAAAAAAACAAGAAAATATGATAAAAAAGAATGGGATAATTTACTAATAATACAACATTGGAGATATGTTCATAAATTATAAAGTATAGCTCTTCATCTAATCCTTAATTCGAGCTTCAGTCAGGTTCTCGTGCCGAACCAGTTTGCCCCTTCAGATAATCAATAAATGGAGATCATATTCTGATAAAAAATTATTGTTTGTCCATGAGTCTGATTCTTTCCAAATGTAGGGTCTCCAACATTTCAACAATCCACATTTTAATTATGGGGGTTATAGGACCTTTCCAAAGTTTTAATATTAATGTTTTCCCAATTATTATACTATAGTCGATAAAGTTTTTTTGGCTTGTAGTAAGTGTTTGACTTTGTTCTAATATTCCTAATATTATTAGTTTTAAGTCGGGGTCCAATTGGGTTTAAGAATTATCTTAAAAATATCTGTCCAAAAGTTTTTAATTTTTATACAATTTACAAATGTGTGTTAAATTAACCTCCAAATGCTGACATTTTTCGCAGATAGGAGATATATGTGGGAAGATTCTATTTAATTTTGTTTTTGAATAATGTAATCTATGTAATATTTTAAATTGTATTAGAGAGTGTCTGGCATTTAACGAGCATGTACCTTTCTAAAAGTTTCTTAAACATTGCGATAGTACCTGCCTCAACTACCTCAAGCAGCTCGCTCCATACACCCACCCCCCTTTGTGTGAAAACATTACCCATCAGGTTCCTATTAAACCTTTTCCACCTCACTAAATCATGTCCTCTGGTTCTCAATTCCCCTACTCTAGGCAAGAGTGCATCCACTCAATCTATTCCTCTCATGATTTTGTACACAAATGTTGCCTGCCCAACTTAATTCCTCCAGCACTTTATTTTTTTAATCAAAACTATGATCTGTGTAATTTGTCTATATATATTCTAGCTTCCTTTAAAGCAAAGAAGGCTAGATTATTAGCCTTAAGTTATACAAAGTTTAGCGTGTTGCCATTTCATCTTCTTTATACTATGATATGTATCATTTTTTCTAACAATACTGGTGATTTCCTTGATTACTTTTAAACATTAAAAAAGTCATAACAATTAAACGTCAATTTTAGTTAAAAGATTAAAATATAATTGGTTTCCATTGATGGTGCTATGAAAGCCTCACTGTTATGTCGTGACTCAGGTAACTGGAACAGTTCTATCAGATGAAGGCATGTTATTCAGTTAGCAAATGCTCCTACTTATAAGTTCATAGGTTCATAAGTTCCAGGAGCAGAATTTGGCCATTTGGCTCTTCAAGTCTACTCTGACTTTCAATCATTGTCGATCTATCTTTCCCTTTCAACCCCATTCTCCAGCCTTCTCCCTATAACCTCTGACACCTTTACTAATCAAGAATCTGTTAATCTCCCGCTTGAACAATATCCATTGAATTGGCCACAGTCATCTGTGGCAATGAATTCCACAGAATCACCACCCTCTGACTAAAGACATTCTTCTTCATCTCCTTTCTAAAGCTACATCCTTTTATTCTGACGCTGTGGCCTCTGCTCCTAGCCTCTCACTGGTGGAGACATCCACTCCACATTCACTCTATCCATGCCTTTCACTTATCCAAGTATGTTGGAGAAGGTTATGTTGGGTGTGCAGGAGGAAATCTTTCTATTTGGCAAACAGAGAGCAGTACTTCGTTGATTTTGGGAGAGGAGTCAATATTAATTGCCACCATTATGCTGCCATTTCATCAGAACTGGCCAATTCTAATGCCATAGAAAGGTTGGTTTTCTGGTATTGAGGTAAAGGGAAAGAACGGATGGTTGGGGAATCTTGGCCTTGTGGACTTCACCACTCCAAAGAGTGAAGTTGTTCAGGATTGCTTAAGAAACATTTCCACAGGCAGATGATGCTGGGCAAATTATGATAATAAATATGATATATTGAAGGAGTGGCGCAGTAGAGTTGCTGCCTTACAGCGCCAGTGATCCAGGTTTGATCCTAACTACGGGTGCTATCTGTATGGAGTTTGTAGGTTCTCCTTGTGACCGCGTGGGTTTTCTCCGGGCGCTCCTGTTTCCTCCCACACCCCAAAGACGATCAGGTTTGTAGGTTAATAGGCTTCTATAAATTGTAAATTGCCCCTAGTGAGTAGGACAATGTTAGTGTACGGGTTCTTCGGTTCTTCGGTTCTTCGGTTAGTGAAACAGGCTCTTCGGCCCAACTTTCCCACACCGACCAACATGGCCCATCTACACTTTTCCCATCTGCCTGCATTTGGCCCATATCCTCTAAACCTCTCCTATCCATGTACCTGTCTAAATGTTTCTTAAACGTTGCAATAGTACCTGCCTGAACTACCTCCTCTGGCAACTCGTTCCATCCACCCACCACCCTTTTTCTCTAAAGTCTAAAGTAAAGTAT
This sequence comes from Okamejei kenojei, assembly GCA_035221665.1. Taxonomy (NCBI): domain Eukaryota; kingdom Metazoa; phylum Chordata; class Chondrichthyes; order Rajiformes; family Rajidae; genus Okamejei; species Okamejei kenojei. Next base: position 36,084,077 of record CM069145.1, on the reverse strand, counting down.
GGAAAACCATTAATGAATGGCATTGAGGTCAAGACTCAAGAGTGTTTAGCACAAGGTAAATATATTGACTTGGATTATATGTCATCCGTGGTCACATTGACTATCAGGATGGGCTCAAATTGCCAGTTGGCTTGTTTAAAGAAAAATAGACCTTTTGGCTCTCAAATCTTGAAACATTTTTAGAATTGCTTTGCTCTTGATGTTACAGCTTGAAAACATTTCTCTAAACAAAGTTAGTTGTCTGATCCCTCTTACTTATCTTCAAGCATAGATATTTCTTTTGGAATGTATCATGTATTATCAAGTCTGAAACATGATCCATCTGTTTAGATATATCTCCAAATGTAAAATGTTTTAGCAGATCTTTACCTGCTGAAAGGATTTCATGCATTGACTTTTTTTTCTCTCTCTCTCTCCAGAGAACAAGACCATAAATAAAAAAAAGAAGAATTTGCACTTCTAACATCCTTTATCAAACCCCTAAGAAGTCCACAAGCCTTGTATGCACTGAGATGTTATTTATAGTATGTAGTCAGTTATGGTGGGCAATATTAGCAAATACAGGTAGTTCTGCTATAATGCAATTGTTGTTTTCCTAAAAAACCTCATGTTACACAATATCACATCATAAAGATACTTGTGTCATTTGGGGAAAAGGAAGCTTCCAAGCTTGTATAGCTTTTGAAAGTATCTTCTTGCAGTAACAAGTTTATATTTGTTACTGCAAGAATAGAATACGAAAGGTTGTATGCTACATTGTTTAATAGATTACGTTGCATAAGTTAATAGAAGCGACTGATTTTCAATTTCAATGGGGTGAAACTGACAGTGTTCAAGAGAGATAATGGTAACTGACTCCTGCAGGAGGGTAACATGAAGACAATTGTTTTCTTCAACTGTTTGTTTTTTTTCAAATCAGATTTTTATCATGCTTATCAATTTCCAAAAACTTTTAAGTGGCTCTCTAGTTTGAAATCATGTTATAACCTACTTAATACAAATAATTCATTAATTACATTGTATCCATTTTGCAATTTGGAAACATGCATTACAGCTGAATTACCTGTACAATAAATGTAAATGACAGAAGAGGAATGGCCAATTATTTTTGATAATATAAAAACAGAGAATGTTAGCAATGTTCCCAGGTGAGGCAACGTTTGTGGAGAGAGAAAGAGAATTAACATTGATGGAGTTACGAGAAGTTAGAAACTGAACATGGTTAAAATTGTAGAGAAGTGGGATGGGCAGAGGGAACAAAAGGAGACCAAGAGAGACTAAATGTGGAAGCGGTGCTGGCTGAAAGAGCATCTATTGTGATTTAAGAAGCCTTCAATATTCTCTCGCCACTACTGTCTGTGTCATCACTACTACTGTCTGTGTCATCAATCTTTCTTGGTCTTCAATAGAAGATGCTGGTAGCACCAAGTAAATCAGGCGGCATCTTTAAAAGGAGAAACTTTAGACTTTACTTTAGAGATACAGCGTACTTTAGAGCTACACGCTTTGGTTCACCAATTCCATGCCAACCAGCGATCGCCCCATGCACTAGCACCATCCTACATACTAGGAACAATTTACAATTTTACTGAAGCCGATGAATCTGCAAACCTGTACGTCTTTGGGGTATGGGAGGAAACCGGAGCACCCGGAGAAAACCCAATTGTTCATAGGGAGAACGCACAAACTCTATACAGACAATACCCATAGTAAAGTTCAAGCCTGGTTCTCTGGGACTGTAAGGGAGCAACTCTACTGCTGCACCACTGTGTCGCCCTATTTCAGGTGAAAAATCCTTTGTTGGTCTTATTGTTCTATTTTGGTTGGCATGGATAAGTTGGGCCGAAGATCCTGTTTCTGTGCTGTATGACACTATGACTCTGTCCATAACTCATCTCTGTAACTTAAAGCATGCTACTAACTTTTCTTGGTGAAAGGTCATTGGTGTTATTTATGTTACTTTCTCCATGTGCTGCCCGATCTGCTGCATATTTCCATTATTTTATGTATTTTTTTCAGATTTCGAGCATCTGCAGGATATTTGTGGTTGGGTTTTTTTTTTCTGTGTATATTGTTCATGCCACTTGTTCATAAAGGACTATTGTTGAGAACACTGGGTGAATCTGTGGAATTCATTGCACAGAAGGCTGTGGAGGCCAAGTTCATGGATATTTTTAAGACGGCGATTGACAGATTCCTGATTAGTAGGCCTAATTCTGCTCATAGAACTTATGAACTTATGAAACCTGTCAGAAAGACTCATGGGTCATGTTCTTTTAATGAGGCTAACAGAATTGTGGTCATCAAGCAGTTGTCAATAGTCTCTAAATTACCACAGATTCATGTGCCTGAACATCAACTCTCCCCTATTCCATTCCACCCAGTACTTGCCCACAGAAGATAAACTGCAAAGATCAAACATACCAGACTTTCTGGCCATTAACTTTGTCCGAGAGTTCACAGTTATATGCAACACACTGAGAGGTGGAATGATGTGTAGAATTTGGAATTGCTTACTGAAAATCTGTCCGGCTCCTTTTACTGAGATTCCCCCAAATAACTCATCGATCAATCAGCTGATCTGGGGCCCAGCATGCATTAGATCAGGCTCCCAGCACTTTAATATGTCGCAAACTGACGATCAGCTAAACCTGGTGGAAGTTCAGCCCGTATAACTCAATATTGAGCAGGAACTGACTTTTTTTAAGTTGGTGAGCATCATATATTATTCATCTTGGGATCACTCCATTCCAAACCAACAATTGGCCTATCAAGGAACCTCCCTGCCTGAGATCATCTGCTGCTGGTCTTGATTTGTCCTGGTCTTTTCTTGCTTCCAGTCATCCCTCCCCACAATCAGTCTGAAGAAAAGTCCTGACACATGTTCTCCAGAGATGCTGACTGACCCACTGAGGTATTCCAGCATTTTGTGTCTATCGTCAATCATATACATACACAAAAAATTCCAGCACAAAATTGTCAAATATAATTTAAGGGATATTTTGCCACCAGTACAGATGCATCTTTCCTGTATCATTTAGTTTAGTTCAGATTATTATTGTCACACGTGAAAAGCTTTTGTTTGCATGGTATCCAGTCAAAGAAAAGATTACAATCAAGCCGTCCAAAGTGTTCCGACTAAGGATAAAGGGTACATTTATTATGTTTAAATAAAATATTATGTTTTAATAAAACATCATGTTTTATTAAAACACAATAAGTGTTTTATTTGTTGGTTCAAATACAATATTTATATCAGTGGTAAAATAGTGGTAAGGTAACATTTATATAGTGTATACAACCATGAGAGGAATAGATCGGGTAGATGCACACAGTCTCTTGCCCAGAATAAGTGAATCGTGGACCAGAGGACACAGGTTTAAGATTAAGAAGAAAAGATTTAACAGGAATCTGAGGGGTAACATTTTCACACTAAGGGTGGTAGGTGTAAGGAACAAGCTGCCAGATGAAGTAATTGAGGTGGGGACTATCCCAACTTTTAAGAAACAGTTAGATAGGTACATGTGTTACTTCCCCCCCCCCCCCCCTCTGGTGAATGCTATGTACTTAACTCTTTTGTTTCTCTCCTGAGTGTAGGCCCCGTGGCTGGAAGTCAGGAATCAAGGGGTTAAGGGCTCCTGTACCCGATTGGCCAAGCTGCATCCGGTGATGGGTGACTCATCAAAAGCTTAAATACCAGGAGTCTCCCAGAACTCTCGCTCTCTTCGTCGACCCTGACTCATGAACAGATTGTGGTTTGAACTGCAGGAGGCCTGGCCACATGGCATAGAGCTTTGTGTATTATTACCTACATTTGTAAATTAATATTGAATTGGGACGGATAAGGGCTGACCTGAGGGTTTTCGTGTATTTTGTTTAAGGGTTATTTCCATTTAGGCAGGTTAGAGACTCCAGTTCGACGGCCCATTGCGAGGCTGGCTGGAGCACGGTTACCTTTGTTTATTAGTTTATTCTTGTCCTTGACTGGGTTGTTTGAATCAGGTTTGGGTTTTAACAAAATAAAATACTATTTTCTTGAACTTGAGCCTGGTTTTTGACTATGTTACGCGGCTCTGAAGTACCTGCATTCGGGAGTCGTAACAACATGGATAGGACAGGTTTGGGGGGATATGGACCAAACGCAGGCAGGTGGGATAAGTGTAGTTGGGACATGTTGGCCTGTGTGGGCAAGTTCGGCCGAAGGGCCTGTTTCCACGCTGTATCACTCTAAGACTCTATGACACAAGATATAACACTGAAGTTTGATAAAATCTAATTAAAGATAGTTCAAAGCTGTTCAGTGAGAAGCACCCATCAAGATGGGTAAAACTATCGATTTGTTTCTAAATTCCTCTTTAAATATTACAAATCAATTGATATGTTATAATAATCTTAAAATGATCTTAACCTAATATTGAAGATTTTAAAATAAAATATTGTTACTCCTCAATAGAATCCTGTATAGGTCGTAATAGAATGCAGAATCAATATCCTCTGCTGACTTTGGCTCTTTAAAACTATCCACTCTTTGCATCTAAATCCAAGAAAATTATACTTTGAATGTTCCTGCTCCCATGAATAACGATCTCATACAAACTACAGAACAAATCTGATCTCTATGACTCAGTAAAAAAACCTAATCTTAGCGAATTCAATTTGATATACCATTAAATCAGTCACAAATAGGTAATCCTGAAGGGATTATTTTTCTTTTTATGCATAGACTTACTCATACGACATTGTAATACTACTAATTATATAAAGTTGCAATTAACATGCAATTTGACTGCTTTTACCGAAAGAAAACAATTTGCATTTAAATAGCATTAAGATTTCAAACCAGCATAATGATTTGGCTATTATGTACTTAGGTCCAATTATGGTTGTCTTTCAAGTAATCTTTTCAACAGTTCAAAGGTATTTTTGGATGCTCTATCTTCAAAAAGGAGCATTTTGTGTACTCCTTAATAGAATTTTCTTTTGGAAAGGAGCCAGAGCTGATAATAATGGAAATAAGAAATAAGGAGCACTTGATGGATCTGTTGATTCAGATGGGGAAGGGGACTTCAGGTACAACCCATTTATTGAATGGCAAAACAGGTTTGAGCGAGGCTGCATAATGCACTTCTGGCAGTCTGAAGTAGAGTCCCGACTCTACACATCATCTGCCTATTCCCCTCCGCTTAGCTGCCTGACCTGCTGAGTTCCAACAGCAGTTTGTTCATTTGTTCCAGGTTCCAGCATATGCAGCGTCTCGAGTCTCCACATCTGCTATTATTCCTTTACCAGTGCAGAATGGATATCTGGCAACAAATCTCCAGCGCAGGTGCTTTCATGATTTTATATTATGTGCGCACAACCATTGTAGTAGAGGCAAAATCCTTTCGGAAACTCCATCCATCAGCAAAGTACAGGAGCACGCACATTTACCCACTGTTGAGAGCCAAGGTCTAATCAATATAGCTCTCAAACTTAAGACGGTCAAAGATAAGAGGGGAAACGAGGGAATACTTCAGAGAAACCCTTTTCCTTGGTAACGCCAGGTTGAAGATCTTGCACTGAATTAATGGAACATACCATCAAAGATATCTAGACATGAACCCACATTATCAAAACATCTAAAGCCACTGGTTAAGTTAATAATCAAAGGGATTTGGCTGTGAAGGATGCCTTTAAGATCAATAATGTAACTGAGGTGCAGGAAGTGCTACTTTAGAATTTCAATATATTTGACCAAAGTAATTCAGAACGGTGAATTCAGAAACGTTACGGCTAATTTTGTTTCAAGTCACATTAAAGTGTGAAATTGCAGTCAACTCAATAATCAGAACATTACTAATTAAAAATCTATTGGATTTTTCACGTTCGCATTGACCTGTCCACACCTCACATTTCACTGAAGAAAATAGTCTGAATTCCATCTCCCAAAGCTACATCACTCTTTACACTCTGAATGTGTGTGTGTGTTTAAAAAATGAAAGAGCAAGAAATAACCAAGAAATACAGACTACCATTCCAATGAAATTTCTGTTGGACACTACATTCTGTTTATGCTTCATTTCTTCCTTCCTACAACTTAACCATTCGGATGCTGGTAATATTATCACTAGAATGTTTACTGCACTGATCCATTCTCAGATGCAGTTACCAGAACTGCATGCAGCATTGATATTATAATGTAACTGGAGTTCTATAACTAAAGCAAAGCTTCCTCCAGCTTTATATTCTGGCTTAGTTTAGTTTAGAGATACAGCATGGAAACAGGCCCTTTAGCCCACCGAGTTCGTGCCGACCAGCGATCCGCGCACACTAGCACTATTCTGTACACGAGGGACAATTTTATCATTTTACCACGTCAATCAGCCCACAAACCTGCAGGTCTTTGGAGTGTGGGAGGAAACCAGAAAACCCATGCAGGTCACGAAAATAATGTACAAACTCCATGCAGTTAGCACCCGTCGTCAGAATCGAATCCGGGTCTCTGGCGCTGTAAGGCAGAACTCTACCACTGCGCCACCGTGCTGTCCTGCAGCCTTCAATACCAACATGATAGTTAATATTATTTTTTCTAGCGAAGTCACAAGGAAATGCAGATATTCCTTCAGATGTTAGAATCTTGAGCAAAAACACAAAGTGCTGGAGGAACTCAAGTGAGTCAGGCAACATCTGTTCAGCAAATAGGGTTCTGACTGCATTTGGTGATGTGTACATGCATGTCCTGCTTAGACTTTACCTCATGTTCTGGCTGTCTGTTATATTGCCGAAGGAGCGCACACCTGAAGCTTTATCCTACACGCCCTTCCAAATAAACAATACCATCCATTTTTGGCAGAGGGAGGCACAAAGAGAGAGATACAGAAAGACAGAGAGCTCTACTCTGCTTCATAACATGCCATGGGATCTTGAGGGTAGACAAAATTGCTGGAGTAACTCAGTGGGTGAGGCAGCATCTATGGAGCGAAGGAAATAGGCAACGTTTCTGGTCATGGCCATGGCCATGGAGGAGGAACACCTCCGCTCGGTTCGCAATAACCAACCTGATCTCCCGGTGGCTCAGCACTTCAACTCCGCCTCCCATTCCGAATCCGACCTTTCTGGCCTGGGCCTCCTCCATGGCCGGAGTGAGGACCACCATAAATTGGACGAGTAGCACCTCATATTTCATTTGGCACATATGCACCCCAGCGGTATGAACATTTCCGGTAGTCCTTACTTACTCCTCCCCTTCTCAGCTCTCCCTCAGCTCCACCTCCTCCTTTCTTCCTCCCGCCCCTCCCCCACCCCACCCTCACATCAGTCTGAAGAAGGGTTTTGACCCAAAACGTTGCCTATTTCCTTCGCTCCATAGATGCTGCATCACCCGCTGAGTTTCTCCAGCATTTTTGCCTACTTTCGATTTTCCAGCATCTGCAGTTCCTTCTTAAGAATGGGATCTTGAGCATTTATTTCATCAAGTACAACCTTTCCTTTTGTGTTTCAGTACAAACCTCTCTCTTCACCTTTTCTGTGTTATATATGTAGGGTAATGGAAAAAGAAAATGTAAGTCACACAGGTGCATTGTCCAGGCAGTTTCGAACTGCGCAATGCACTTAAGGTATAATCATTATGAATTTACCTCCTACTGCTTGCCAATGCTTTCATTGTGACAATTTTATGATACTGTGTTCTCTAAAGTGCATCATTTAAGACTTTGTACTACTGATGCACTGAAAAAAAAGTATTTATAAAAGTGATGATGTACAAAGCGCGAAGCCATTTTAAATAGATAGAATCCTTTATATTGACTCATGTAAACAAAATCATCAAACATTTACATTGATAAGGTAGAGAATGGAGGAGTATAACTATACAGCTAACACAAATTTGCTCATTAATATTTCATATGCAATATAATTAATAATTAATATGCAAAATAATTAATAATGAAAAAAATATTTTTACTTTTATTTCTTCAGATTGTAGAATAAAGTACAGCACTAAAACATGCGCTGCATAAGTAACATCGATAGTTTTATAACTTTTATAACTTTTATAATGGGTTTGCTCCATATTACAAGATTCATAATGCAAATAGCATGCTTGAACAGTGGTTCTGGTTTCTACTGAATTTATAATGACACAGAGAATTAAGTATGAAAAATGAAGCTCTTACCAAGACATTTGTCTGCTTAAGAATTGAGCATCTATATTTAGCAAATAAGGCTTGCAGAATTGATAGATGCTTTATTGTTCAATAACCATTTAAAACAGCCACAACTGGAATATAGAGCAAAAAGAGACTGCAGGTGTTAGTTTCTGAAACAACAAAGAGAATGCTGGAAGAACTCAAGTGCCATCTGCAGCTTTAACCTTCACAGATGCCACTTTTTTTGCACTGGAATTGCCAGAGACCCGGGATCAATCCTGACCACGGGTGCTGTTTGTACAGAGTTCTCTCCGAAGACCGCATGGGTTTTCTCTGAAGACTCCTTCCTCCCACACTCCAAAGACGTACAGGTTTGTAGGTTAATTGACTTGGTATAATGTAAAATTGTCCCTGGTATGTGTGGGGTAGTGTTCATGTGCGGGGATCACTGGTCGGTGCTGACTCGGTGGGCTGAAGGGCTGTTTCCGCGCTGTATCTCTAAAACTGAAAACTAAAACGAAAATTATCTGAAGCATTCTTTTTCTTAAACCAAAATGGATGCTGGTTCGTCAAAGCAGACTTGGTGAGGCAAAGGACTGGTTTCCAAGCTATCTGTGAATCCAAAAATGACAGACATATTGTTAGGGTAATGTGGTTGAAGTACATGGTCGAATTAAGGTTCTATTATGTACATCAACTCTGATAGTTTTCTTTGATAGATCCAGAATGTCACTCAAGTTACATTAATTCCAAAAGATTAATTTTCTTTCCCAGTCCAGTATAAAGGTAATAAAGACAATATATACAAATTCTGCAATATATATGCAACATTGTAAATATAATAAGAATGGTGCTCGTAAATCTATTCCCATTGTTGAATTCACAAACAATATTGTGACTGATATAATTTGCAGATGGACGGTACCTTAGTTTAACATAGAATGTACAAACAAGGAGCAGCAGATGTTACTTTATACCAAAGATAGACACAAAGCACTGAGGTAACTCAGTGGGTCAGGCAGCATCTCAGGAGAAAAAGGATGGGTGACTTTTCGGGTCAGGACCCTTCTTCAGACTGAGTATAAAAACCACAAGAAAGCAACTGAAAATGCTCAATTGTTTTGCTTTCAATCATGAGATTACAAAATACATCTCAAAATAACTGCCGATAATTGGACTATTAGTGCCTTAACGTCAACAAGTCAACATGACATGATATTCCCTCAATATAACAACAATATCCTTTAGCAGTGGCAATGAGTCAATTCCAACAACATGCACCTTAACACGTTATTTTTCATAACTGATATATTACTATTTGTTCACATGCAACATTAGATTTACAATCAGTGCATAAAACCTATCGCTCGGCTGAAGCATCAAACCAAAGTTCAGTCGATCTGCACATTGTAATGGGAAGGGGGGGGTGGGGGTACGTATTCTGGAAGGACAATTACCAATGGACCCATGCTTCATTACTCAAACCCAAACAGTGATTTCCTAAATCACGGTAATGGATTTGGTGCTGGGGTAATTAAAGAGATCAATTTTAATATTCAATCCAAAAAAAAAAGAAAATCATCTCTTACTCATTGTGAATTAAAATCATAATATTCAATCAGAAACCTCATTACTACAAATTAATTTTCTTAATAATCAAATTACATTATCATAAAGACATTGGTGACAAGGTAACTGGTAATATTAATAGAGACTAACGATTAAAGTGGGCAGGAAGGTGATAACAAGGGATATATCATGTTGCTCCCAGGAATGTGCTTCATTTCTGTTTAGAGCCTTTTAAGCCACTGCTTCTTGGCACTCACATAATAAATGCGGAGAAAAACCTTTGATATAATTATCCTCTACACAGTTGATCACGAGCATCATCAGTAGTCCGACAGGAATCGCACATAACCTAATCAAAAACAATCGCATCCCTCATGAAAAAGGAGGATTCGATAACCTTTGAAATGTTGAAAGTAGAAAGAAACATTGATACTACTCTCATCTCCCCTTATTAGCCTGTGTATCATCGGCTTGAGAGGGAAAATAAGTAATATTTCACAGCTGAGCTGGCTGCAGATTATAAATCTACGCAAGGCTTAACCGGAGTAAATGAAGCCTGGCAGGTCTAATATCAGACACTCGTTCAGCAGGGCCATTAGAAGATTAGTCTATTATTTAACCAAGTCGGGAGACAAAAACTCCAAGGCACAGCAACAGTTGTGCAGCCGACTGCAATTTGTTTTGTCATGCTGAGGTATTGAGAAGAGAACCATGAAAGTATATCAGCAGCCTCCTAATGTATCCTTGTGCACTCGGCCATACATACTGTACATCTCTCCTGCTGTTCAGGGCTCTTTCTGCAAGCTCTTTGCTTAGATCATCAGCAGCCCATCAAGTGAGCAACAGCAAACTTCAGATTCCACATGGTGGTGCATCGAGGGCCATGGAGCTTTGAGAATTTTGGTAGATCTGAATTAATTTCTCTGGGGTCACAATTGACAGCCTCAAAAAAAGTATAAAGAAGAGCAAAGTAACAGAGTGAGTGCAGATTGAAAGGCTTTTTACATAAGAAAATGAATGATTATCATGCAATGCATTTATCGTTGTCAGCCAATTGAAGTGGATTTGCCTTCATGACAGAACTTTGCAAATATATTCTCCAGAATGATGCACTACTCTCAAAATTGTATTACATTCTACAACATTGCCCTGTGACTTCAAGATTCAAGATTCAAGAGTTTATTGTCATGTGTCCCTGATAGGACAATGAAATTCTTGCTTTGCTTCAGCACAACAGAGCATAGTAGGCATGAATACAGAACAGATCAGTGTGTCCATATACCATTATATAAATATATACACACATGAATAAATCAGCTGATAGAGTGCAAATAAACAGATAATGGGCTATTAATGTTCAGAGTTTTGTCCGAGCCAAGTTTAATAGCCTGATGGCTGTGGGGAAGTAGCTATTCCTGAATCTGGTCGTTGCAGTCTTCAGGCTCCTGTACCTTCTACCTGAAGGTAGCGGGGAGATGAGTGTGTGGCCAGGATGATGTGGGTCCTTGATGATACTGCCAGCCTTTTTGAGGCAGCAACTGCGATAGATGCCCTCGATGGAAAGGAGGTCAGAGCGATGATGGTCTGGGCAGTGTTTACTACATTTTGTAGTCTTTTCCTCTCCAGGGCGCTCAAGTTTCCGAACCAAGCCACGATGCAACCGGTCAGCATGCTCTCTACTGTGCACCTGTAGAAGTTAGAGAGAGTCCTCGACTCTAGACTGGGACTTTAGACTGTAGACTGTAGAGATAAAAATGAAATCTTATTAAACCTTTAAATTCCCAGGTATACAATCCTTGTTCATGTAATCGCTCTTAACGGTTTAACCCTTGGACTTTAGGCTTTAAACTTTAGAGATTTCTCCCCGTGACTACGTGGGTTTTCTCCGGGTGCTCTGGTTTCCTCCAACACTCTAAAGATGTACAGGTTTGTAGGTTAGTTGGCTTCGGTAAAGATTGTAAATTGGTCCTACTGTGTAGAGTGGTGCTAGTGTACGGGGATCGCTAGTCGGTACAGACTCGGTGGGACGAAGGGTCCGATCCGCGCTGTATCTCTCTATAAATCCATCTGTGTTTACATAGTTTCCCATTAAATAGCTGGTCGTGTTTGATCTTCAAACATGGAGGTAACTTGCATCCGTAAAGTCCGTTTAGAATAAGCACAGTGGCACAGCTAATGGAGCTGGGATGATTCAGGTCAAGCCCTGACCTCCAGTGTTGTCTATCTGGTTTGCAAGCTCCCCCTACTGTATATCTGCAGGGGTTTCTTTTGGTTTGTCTGCTTTCCTCCCGCATCCGAACAGTGCATAGAAACAAGGAACTGCAGCGGCTGGTTTACCATACAAAATGGCACAAAGTGCTGGAGTAACTCAGCGTGTCAGGCAGCATCTCTGAAGAACATGGATAGGTAAAGTTGTGGGTTGGGACCTTTCTTCAGACTGATTGAGCAGATGGCTGTAGTGTCCAGAGAAAGTGAGATTGGAGTGGGTGAGGGGAGTAGAGAAGTCAAGACGGTGAGAATCCGTCTGAAAAAATGTCCCAACCTGAAACATCATGTAGACTTGTTCTCCAGGGATGCTGCCTGACCCGCTGAGTTACTCCAGCGCTTTATGTCTTTCCTACTAATGTACTAGTTTTTACTCAATTTGACTGCTGTAGATTGCCGCTATTATACAAAATAAGTGGCAGAATCCAAGATGGAATGATAGGAATGGGGAGAATAAAAAAAGTTAGGGCAAGATTAGTGTAATAAATATGTGTGCTTGATGATAGACACAAAATGCTGGAGTAACTCAACGGGTCAGGCAAGCATCTGTGGAGAAAAAGAATAAGTGACCTTACAATCTTTACCAAAGCCAATTAATCAACAAACCTGGGGTACACAAAAAGCTGGAGAAACTCAGCGGGTGCAGCAGCATCTAAGGAGCGAAGGAGGGTGAAGAAGGGTCTCGACCCGAAACGTCGCCTATCTCCTTCGCTCCTTAGATGCTGCTGCACCCGCTGAGTTTCTCCAGCTTTTTGTGTACCCTCGATTCTCCAGCATCTGCAGTTCCTTCTTTAAAAAAATCAACAAACCTGCACGTCCTTAGAGTGTGGGAGGAACCCGGAGCATCCGGGGAAAACCCACTTGGTGACGGGGAGAACGTACAAACTCCGTCCAGATAGCACCCATAGTCAGGTCTCTGGCGCTGTAAGGCAGCAACTCTACCGCTGCACCACCGTCCAGTACCATATTTTCTATTCTTAAATATACTTATACACGAAAAACATGTTTTTAATGCTTTCAATTTTTTTTTTATGGTTATAGGAATTCTTGGGAGCACATGATATCAAGAAATCAACATTCACTGCAGAGGGTCCTAAGCTCCTTACATCCATACATTAACTTTAATAGCAAATTAATTCCATACTTCTAATCAATGTAAACAGGGTAGCTTCCTTTGACAGCATGATATACAGCCTAGACTCAGCTCTGATGGAGCTGTGCCAAAATGTATTACTCTGCCACAAGAGAGTGTTTTCTTAAATGTTATTAGTGCTTTCAAGGATTGCTGCCTGAATTTTAGTATCATGGGCTGCCCTAAAAAACAATGGGGATAGAATTCCAAATCGTTTAAGTTGAACACTGTTACTCACAAGACCACCAACTAAAAAGGCCTTACTGATTTACTATTTATGATGTTATAACACATAAACACGGGCGGCAAAATGGCCCAGCGGTAGAGTTGCTGCTTTACAGCGTATGATATCTGGGTTCGATCCTGACGACGGGTGCTGTCTGTACGGAGTTTGTATGTTCTCCCTGTGACCAAGTGGGATTTCTCATGGTGCTTCGGTTTCCTCCAACATCCCAAAGGCGTCCGGGTTTGTAGATTAATTGGCTTCTGCTTTTATTGTAAAAAGAATGGAATCCTGGTGTGTAGGATAGTGCCAGTGTATAGGGTGATCGCTGGTTGGGGCAGAACTGGGTGGGCCGAAGGGCCTGCTTTCACGCTGTAAGTCTAAAGTCTAAAGTAATGTAAAGTCGAAAGAACACAGTTTTCGTTCCTCATGTGCTCTTTAGATCAGGCAAGTAATTTAATAATCTACAAATGGTTTCTAAAACAATTTATTTAAACACTTTTACAGATTAGCTCAATTTGGTGCATAAGGAGTGCTTTCAAAATACATATTAGTATAGCACAATGTATATTACAAATATTAATTCAGGTTTTGTGGCGTTATTTTTTCTCTGTATTGATTTTCAGTTCGTCAATGAGTTCAGTTTTAATGGAACATAAATTATTGCCAAATGCTTATTTTCTGCTCTGCCTGTAATGTTCATACCTTACAGGAGCAGAATTAGGCCATTTGGCCCATCAGGTCTACTCTGCCATTCAATCATGGTTGATCTACTGTATCTTTCCCTCCAACCCCATTGTCCTGCCTTCTTCCCATAACCCCTGACACTGGCACTTATCAAGTATCTGTCAATCTCTGCCATCAAAATATCCATTGACTTGGCCTCCAAAGTCTAAAGGGCCTGTTCCACTTGGGTGTCATTTGCACGTTACGCAGATGACACGCGAAGATTTTGTACACCCCAAAATCCTGGGGCGCCGCGCGCGGTTGAGCATCACTACCTACGTCATCATGCACCATGCACGTGTAATGCGCACCATGCGCGCATCATGTGCGCGTCACGACGCATGCATCCTGCGTCGTAATGCATAAATTATGTCGCGTAAATGACACGATTGGGACAGGCCCTTAAGAAATAATCAAAATATTCGGTTGAAAATAAGGGCCTGTTCCACTATACGAGTTTACCCAAGAGCTCTCCCGAGTTTTAAAAAAAATCAAACTCGTAGTAAGTATGTAGAATGTACATAGCGGGTACGTTGGAGCTCGGGACTTCTCTTAGTGGCTCGTAACGCAAATGGCATGTACTCGGGAAACGCGGTAAGCTCGTGAAGTTTTTTCAACATGTTGAAAAATGTCCACGAGAGCCCCGAGTACCTACGAGCGGCTATTACCGTAATTCTCCGAGTTCGAATCAGGGGAAACTCAAGAGAACTCTTCAATTACCTCGTACAGTGGGACAGGCCCTTTAACATCACTTCAATCAAATAAAAAATTGTTGAGTTTTAACCAGCATCTTCTCACTTCTGTATGATCTTTCTTCTGTCGTAAATCAAGGGATGAAGAGAAAGATCCTTCTTCAATGCAGATGTGGGTGGGTACTGGGGTAATTTTCCATTCCTTTCTTGTCTGTTTGGTGCGAGGGCACAACCTCGCACCAACAGAATGATTCTCACAAATAAAACTGCTTTAAAGTATGGGATGAGAGCACCTGTTTGATCTGCGGCAATATGATTATACTTGGAATTGTTTAAATGAGAAATACGTACACACATTGATCTTTGAACATTGATTGATCTTCAAGACGAGATTTTATTGACACCTTTAAGAAATTGTGCTACACACCTACATTGAGCTTTCCTGCAGAAACGAGGCTTAAATAAATTGAATCCAATTGCATTATGACCAAGACGCATTATAAATCACTAGATTATTTTCTCTCCAAAAAAAACATGTAGAAAAATTAGTGCTAGTTCTAAGACTTGAAGCTTTGCAAAGTACACTGTGCACTATAAATATAATTGTCCATACAATCCTTCTTCTACCATGCCCTTTTGTCTGATATAAAACACAAAGTACTGGAGTAACTCAGCAGGTGAGCCTGAAGAAGGCTCCCGTCCCACAACATCGCCTATCCATTTCTTCCACAGATGCTGCCTGACCAGGCGAGAGTTGGCTAACGGAATCAAGGGATATGGGGAGAAAGCAGAACAGGATACTGATTTTGGATGGTCAGTCATGATCATAATGAATGGAGGTGCTGGCTCGAAGGGCTGAGTGGCCTACTCCTGCACCTATTTTCTATGTTTCTTTGTTTCTACGACTTGCTGAGTTACTCCAGCACTTTGTGATTTAGTCATGGTTCCAGCAATGCAGTTCCTTGTGACTCACTTTGTCTTGTATTTGCTTACAGAGATTCATAACTCATATCTCTGAATAGATTTTCCATTTGTAGTGTCCATTTGGAAAACAACACGAATGATGTGTTCTCAATGTTGCTTTATGTAGTTCCATAATCTTCCTCAGTCTATCCCATGACAGAAGTGGGAGGAGTTGTACAGTTTGATAGCCATAGGGATCTCCTGTGGCATTCTGTCCTGCATCTTGGTGGAACCAGTCTGTTGCTGAAGGTACTCCTCGGGTTGACCAGCATGTCATGGAGGGTGGTGAGCTGTATCGTCCAAGATGCTCTGCATTTTGAGGAGCATCTACCCCTCCAAGACCACCTCCCATGATTCCAATTCCAATACCAGGACGGAGCCAGCCTTCCTGATGAGTTTGTTCATTTTAATCCTAATATGGGGAGAGTTAATGGGAATGTGGGGAGACAGATATGATAGGAGCATTTAAGAACCTTTTGGACAGGTACATAGTTATGCAGAGAATGGGATTATGTGCAGGCAGTTAAGAGTTAGTCTTGCTATCATGTTCAGTGCAGACATTGTGGACTGACTTACTATTTGACGTTCTATGTTCTAATACAATGGCATTAGTGTAGGATTAATATTAATGGGTGGTCGATGGTTGTCATGGAGTTGGTGGGCGAATGGGCCTGTGAGTGTGCTATATGACTCTAATGCTTAAGCAAGAATTTACAAAATCAATGCAACGTAAATGTGTCCTCGGCTTCAGCAAACAGCAGGGTGATAGGAAATCAAAAGCCTCCTTTGCACTGCACTCACCATCCTTCTAAGCAACACGCTTGCACCAAGGCGAAATGTGTGTCGTTTTCAAGATACAATACAAAAAATGTCTCTGACTTCTCTGTAACATCAGAGGGTGAGGGGGGACCTATTAGAAATAAATAAAATTATGAGAGGTATAAATAGGGTTGACAGTCAGAATCTTTTGTTGTACCTGATTCACCAGCATCCCTGGCAGTCAATTCCAGGCTTCCACGCTCTCTATGTAAAAAAAACTTGCCCTGCACATCCCCTTTAAACGCTGCCCCTCTTACCTTAAAGCTTAAAGCTTACATGGGTAGGACAAGTTTGGAGGGACATGGGCCAAACGCAGGCAGGTGGGACTAATGTATCTGGGACATGTTGGCCGGCGCGGGCAAGTTGGGCCGAAGGGCCTGTTTCCACACTGTATCACTCTATGGCTCTATGCTGTCCAGTTTTCCATAGTGGAAATATCAAAGACCAGACGTCATCACTGGTAAACATAGTCAGCTTTCTCTTCCACTTTAGGGGCGCAGCGGTGGCGCAACCGTAGATTTGCAGCCTTGTAGCGTCAGAGACCAGGGTTCGATCCTGACTACGGGTGCTGTCTGTGCAGAGTTTGAACGCTCCCCCAGTGACCTGCGTGGATTTCCTCCAGGTTCCGCCCCCCCCCCAACACACTCCAAAGAAGTACAGGTTTGGTTTGTCGGTTAATTGGATTTGGTAACATTGTAAATTATCCCTAGGGTATAGGATAGACCTAGTGTGCAGGGTGATCGCTAATCGGCACAGACTCGGTGGGCCTCAGGGCCTGTTTCCATGCTGTATCTGTAAAGTCTTAAGTCTAAATTCACTGTTTGTACAAGATAGTTATGGAGTCTGGGATTAACAGGTTTCAACAAAGTCAGGAAATCTGCAATTGGGTTCGCATTATATGAATTATTAAAAATTCACATAATTAAAAAATGATGAACGTGTTGTCAGCTAGACCATAGAACATAGAACGGTACATCATAATTCAGCCCACAATGATGCCAAACTAAGCTAATCTTATCTGCCTGTACACGTTCCAAACCCCACCATTACCCCTTTGTACAATACGTGGGGAGATGCCAGGATTACCCTAGGAAAATATCTGGTGTTCCCTGGAGAAATACCAACCGTTACTCTGAAAAACTGCAATGGTCCCGAGGAAACCATGCCGGTAGTTCTATGGGGAGTTGCTAACAGCGTTCTGGAGAAATGCCAGCCGTCCCACATGTGGAAATATCACTGGTTCCTTGTGAGAAATCTCAACAGCTCTTTAGGAAACCATCTGCATTTACCCATAAATTCCAGACCATTGTTTTTACGCCACTGAATCTGCCCATTCAAACCAGAAAATGTCTGCGTTTGTATTGCATATGATCCTTCTCCTACCTTTCTTCATCCAACCCTGTACACAGGTCCTTTCTCATATAGTGCTTGTTAAAGTGGGAGTAAGCATTGAAGTGCAGCCAATAGTGGGATATATTTGTGCTATCTTCAACCTGTTATTAAATTTCTATGGACTCAGTGAAGCAGTTGTGTAACTGCATTTGACATTTGTTCGTTGGAGATGTTCTAAGTACAGTAAATCTGAGTATCTCAAATTACAGGGTCAACTTATCGATTCAGAGCCACAGAACCACTTTAATGATCCTTGGTATCTCGTTGTTCTTGATAAATTGAGCCACAGAAGATAGTTCCGAATGCAATCAGTTCCTACTGATCACCACTGTGCCTTAGTTTAGAACGGCGAAGCATATAAGGCTGTAGACCAAGTGTCAGTAAATAATATTAGTATGGCTATGTAGTTGATCGACGTATACATAGTGGGCCAAGTTTGAGAGTGAGTGGCGAAACAATTATCGGGCTGGAACTTCCTGATTCGAAAAACAATGTTATGCACCAGTACGCAGCTGACACAAACTATTGTGATGATAACAGACTTCACATTTTATGGCTATAACTGTCATCCACTGGTATAGGGAATACCAGTGGTTTAGGGATAGAGCATGAATACAGGCTCTTTGGCCCAACGAGTCTATGCCGACCATCAATTACCCATGCATTAGTTCAACGTTATTGCACTTTCACATCTTACGCAATAGGGGCAATTTTACATATGGAGTAGTTTAGAGATACAGCATGGAAACATGGCCTTCAGCCCACCAAGTCCAGGTCGACCATCAATCACTCGTTCACACTAGTTGTATGTCCTACGTACTAAGGGAAATTTACAAAAGCCAATCGTCCTTCAAACCTGCACATGTTTGGAGTGTGGGAGGAAACAGGAGCACCCAGAGGAAATCCACGCAGTCACAGGGAGAACGTACAAACTACGCAACGATGTTCCCCGCTGTCAGGATCGAACCCAGGTATCTGGCGCTGTGAGGCAGCAGCTCTACCACTGCACCACTGTGTCACCCAGTGGTGTCAGCAAATTTATTCTGAACAGATGGACCCTAACTCAACACTTGCCTTCTTCTCATTATACTGCTAATCTTCTGTCTCCATGGCTTCAACACAAAACCATCCCTTTTCCTCCCCAGATGCTGCTCAACGGGCTGAGATCTTCCAGCATATGTTAGTTTAGTTTAGTTTAGAGAGGCAGTGCGGAAACAGGTCCTTAGGCCCACTGACTCTGCACCAAGCACCGATCCCCGCACATTGACGCTATCCTACACACACTAGGTACAATATTACATTTATACCAAGCCAATTAACATACAAACCTGTATGTCTTTGGAGTGTGGGAGGAAACTGAAAATCTCGGAGAAAACCCATACGGTCACGAGGAGAACTTACAAACTCCGTACTGACAGCACCCGTAGTTGGGGTCTCCAGTGCTGCAAGCGCTGTAAGGCAGCAACTCTACCGCTGCGCCACCATGACGCCCAAAATTGCTGCACATAGATAGAGTAAAAATACATAACTTACGAAGGCAAAATTGGGTTGAGAGAGAACGATAGATTGGCCGTGATCGAATGGCAGAGTAGACTCGATGGGTCGATTGGCCTAATTCTGCTCTTATGTCTTATGAGCGTATAAAGCAATATTCAGGATTGGCGTTGGTCTCTCTGGAGCTGTTTGACAGCAACTCTATTAGCTGTGGCACTGTGCCATCGAAGCCAGTGAAGGCAATAGCACCAGCAACAGTATTTCTAGCTCCTTTAATGCAATACTTCACAGGAACATTAACAAGCAAATATTTGACACCTCCACATATGAAGATATTTTGACAGCTGAACAAAAACTTCATCAAACAGATATCGACAAAACCTCTTTAAATACGAATTAAAGTTAGTGAGGCGACAAGGTACAGGAAGGGGTATCCAGAGTTTAAGATCTCGGCTTTGGAAGGCAGGACACCAATGGCAGAACGATCAAACATGGGGATAAGCAAGAAGCTGAAGTTTAATGACCACAAGAAACGCTGGACTGTGGGAGGTTACAGAGATAGGGTGGAGTGTATCCACAGTGGGATTCGGGACTAGTGGGCCGGATCAAGCTTATCAGAAGGGGTATAGGAAGAAGAGCAGAAACATGGCGACACTTGTGATCTATTAGTAAGATTAAACGAGAACTTACCAAGTTTGAAGGTTGATCTGTATTTTACGAGGAGTCGCGGTGAGGGATTTCGTGAAGACCCCGCCAGCACGCATGCGCAGCATCCTTCAAAGCAGCGGTGTGGAATCGCAGAACGCACCATGACTAAAAAATAGTAAGATGAAAAACGCAGAACTTCCTAGTTGATCCTATGATAGAGGGTGGGAGCAGGGGGCACGAAATCCCTCACCGCAACTCCTCGTAAAATACAGATCAACCTTCAAACTTGGTAAGTTCTCATTTAATCTTACTATTTTACTTCGGAGTCACGTGAGTGACTTCCTGAAGATTTCAAAGCTCTGTGATTTCACGCCCTGGACAACGTCCATGCTATCACACTGCCGCAAGTCTGATGGAGGAAGGCTGTTAATGCAGTTCAGTCGAAACTGGCTGAAAAATTAACACAATTTATTAATCAAATAAACAAACAATAACCCCTAATTCGGGGACAGACATTCACTGAGCGGTTCCCAGCACAGCTTCTGCGAATGTCGCAGGGGCGACCAGTGGCTTATTGTAGAACCGTTGAAAGGTTTCTTCACTGGCCCAGCCCGCGGTGGCGAGGATGTGGTCCATGGGCACCTCCATGGCCCTCGCCGCTGATGTGGATGCAGCCCTGGTGGAATGAGACTTAAAAATGTTAGTAGCAACTCCTGCTGCATCCAGCACCACCCTGAGCCACCTGGCGATCGTCTGTGTAGTCACCCGATGATGCGGAGGTTTGTGGCTGATGAGGAGCCCCTGTTCCTTCATCCTGATGGCTCCTGTAACCCTGATGTAGTGGTGGAGATGGGTGACTATGCAGAGAGTGGCATCTACAGGGTACGCCCGAAACTCCAACTGCAGCCCATGCGCCCCTGGCCTGTGCTGCTTCAATAAATCTTGGACAAAGAAATGTATTTGACCAGGGGTGGCCACCATGCTGTCCAGTCACAGTTTTTGTAACGTCTGGACTCGTTGGGCTGTAGTCAGTGCCATCAGCATCACCACCTTGAGGGTGAGCTGTTTCAGTGGTAGCTCATTCATTGGAGCCCAGCTCCTCAGTAGGGTCAGCACGATCCCACATCCCACGTGACAGTATATCTGGGTCACGGAGGGTTGGTGTTGACACCAGGTGGTTGAAGCCGATACCTATATCCAGGTATGCGGACAGCGCACTCCTGGCACTGTTGATGGCACTGTAGCTGAGGCCAGCATCGAAATGGAGGCCAGCTAGAAACTCCAGGATATCAGGTATCGTTGCCGAGTTGGAAGTCTTGTTGGTCCGAGCACAGAATGCCTCCCACTTCCTGATTTGGGTGAGGTACTGTTTCCGAGTTGATTCTCGGCATGATGTGGAGATGAGTTCTATGGCTCGTGATGAGATGCCCGCCTGGATGAGTGGTCTTTTCAGAACCTGCAGGCCAACAAGTTTAAGTGACCATGGCAAGGATGACTATCCCCCGTAATGGGGTGAGTAATCAATTTGGGGTGTTTCCCAATCGCCATCCATGGTTGTTTTTTCGGGAAGGATCAATATGCCAGTTGCAGAGTCCAGTTCAATTTTCTGCAATACCCGACTGATGAGGCAGAATGTGGGAAATGCGTAGCAAAACCATTTCCCCCAATGGATAGAAAACGCATCCATTGCTATTGCCCCAGGGTCTGGTTCCCACGACACACACGTTGGTATCTGATGGTTCAACCTGGACGCAAATAGGTCAATATCTGGTGCCCCATAGTGAGCTATAATGTCTCCAAAAATTTGGGGGTTCAACATCCACTCGATGTTGTCATTGAATACTCATGACCTGGTGTCCGCCACTGTATTAAGCTTCCCAGGCAAATAGGTCGCCGTAATCCAAATATTCCTTTCAATGCACCAGTGCCAAATTGTGTTAGCCAATTCATCACAAGATAGCGACCTGATACCACCCATATGATTGATGTAAGCCACCACTGTAGTGTTATCTATTTGAAGGCGGACATGTAAATCCCGTGAATTAGTACAGTAAGCCCGCAGCCCATGAAATGCCCCCAGCATTTCTATATAGTTTATGCCGTGTGACTCCAGGAATGTAGACTCACGAGAGTTCCATCTGCCACCACAACGTATCAGTTGCTCCCCAGCCTTGTGCGCTTGCGTCAGTTTGTAGCACAACGTCTGGATTGCTTACTATGATGGATCTGTGACACTCACTAATATTGTCAACCCACCATTGTAGCTCGTTTCTAGCCTTTGCTGGTAACCGGATTGGCCGATCAAGGTGCCCAGCATTTGTTTCTAATGCTGTGATCTTTGTTCTATGTAAATTTCGGTAGTGTAGCGGTCCGAATGGTGCAGCTGGGAATGTAGCTACCAATTTCACTATAACTATTGCTGTTTGCCGAATGGTCTGTACCCTGGCGCAAGCAAGACTGTGGCACTCTTCTTTTATAGCAGTAGCTTTATTGGTTGGGATGGTAATCTACATCAAGTTGGTGTCTAGGGTGAACCCCAAATAATCCATAACCCGTACCGGATATGGATTATGATTTGTCTGGATGGATTACAAACCCCAGCTTCTTGAAGAGAGTGTTAGTTGCAGTCACTGCCCGTGTAGCCAATTGGAGGGTCTGACCCACTATAAGAATATCATCCAAATATGCCATTACCATGTAATTTTGCTGTCGGAGAAGAGCCAATATAGGTTTTACCAATTTTGTAAACAACCTAGGGGCTGTGGTGATTCCATTGGGCAATGCATTGTATTCCCATAATTGATCCTTCCAGACAAACTTTAGGAATTTCCTGTGAGCCTCAGAGATGGGCACCGTATAGTATGCATCTTTTAAATCGATGCATGCCATAAAGTACCCTGGGTAAAGCATCTGCTTAGCTGTTTCAAAAGTATTCATTTTGAAATGGGTATATTGTACAAAAGTGTTCAGCTCAGTTAAGTCCATTATAATCCGACATCCCCCATCTTTTTTAATTCTAGTGAAAATGTTGGACACAAACACAATAGGTTCATCGTGGTTTTGCCAATTACCCCTTTTGCTGCTAGCCGTATAATTTCAGCATGTCCTGCCTCCACCTCTTTTTGTGATAGTGTAAACTTTCTATGAGGCGAATGCTGGGTAGGGGGATTTATACCTCCAATAAATTCTATAACATAGCCTTGAACACTTTGTAAAATAAACTCATCTGTGGTGACAGTTTTCCATGTTTCCAAAAAAGCCCGCAATCGCCCACCTATTTGTGCAGGAGGGGATGCTACGGCGTGAGAGGAACCAGGCCCCCTTACCTCCATGGTTAGCGACGGTTCCTTACGTATGGTGTTTTGGTTGGACGTTGTGGAGGTTGACGGGGTGGCGGCCGCATCTTCCATGCGGGCCGCTGTTGGCCTTGGCCTAAAAAAGGCCGTTGTGTTTGCGGAAGTGGAGGTGGATAGGACCTTTGTGTCCTGTCCGGCAGTAGTGGTTTCCAGGTTGTGTTTGGCTGTTGCCGGTGGTATGGGTGAAGTCTGGCCGTCGGAGGTTTCATGAGGCCAGCTGTTTTGGCCTCCTCGTCCAGTTCCTTCACCTGTTTGGACAGGTCTCCAAACAATTGATGAGGCGGTGGAGCGGTTGATGGTCGGCACAACCCCGCGAATTTGGGGTTGAGTGTGGGCTTTATGGAGCTCTTACGCAGGCAGTTTATGTCATACTGGGCGTTGCATAGGAGTGCCAGGGCATCTTGTTGTTCACTGGACACATAATCCCCGTCCAGGGTCCTAGCAAATGCCGTTATGCCCGTGGAGAGAACCTTTAAGATACGCTGGAGGCGGACATCCTGCATCCTGGTGGCCGTACTCAAGTGTCCCCAGATCTGGGCATTAACCAAGGGCACACTGAGGTTGATGCAGTTCTCGGGCGGTTTTATTTTCTCTATGGTATCATTGAGAACCTGACTCTGGAGTTGGTGAGTAGTCAGGTAATCAATGGTGCCCGCCAGTTTGTGGTGCAGAGGTTCACCTGTTTGTGTAGTAGCGGCAAACTTGCCCTCCACGTCCAGCATATCCTCCTCATGCTCTGGCTCAGCAGTCACTGGCTGTCCCGGGTCGTCTTCAAACACAGTGGCTGGGCAGCTGCTTGCACTTCTGGCTGGTGACGACAAGATGCTGAGCGGGCTCCTTGCACGGCTTGTGGCCCGTGAGTCCCGCATTTCCCGTTCCCAGTCCCGCTGGAGGAGCTGCTCCACTAAGAGCTCCAACCGCTCTATGCGACCGTCCCTGCTATGTGCAGCGGACAAACCGACTTCCCCAGGCCCTGCGAAATCACTGGGGCTTCCACCATCGGACCACACCTCCGTAAGGTGCTGTCTAGGGTCCAATGGCAGGTTGTCGTGACCTACTGCCCGAGTAGGCTCATACGATTCCCGCACGGACTCTCCGCTAGTCTGTCTTCTCCCAGACTGTGGCGGCTCACCTGTCTGATACGAAGGCAGGTGAGTTGGATCGGCGCCGGCTCCCGGAACTTGGCTCCTCAGAGTCCGTGCAGGCTTACCTCCACAATCGCCCAATTTTTGGCATGGAGGCGCAATGTCGGCCACTCCCAGAGCTGAGCTAACCGACCATCTACTGCTGCCACCTCCGCCCTTGACCACAGCCTGACGGGGTGATTTGTCGGCGGCACCTGCTCCTGCAGGCCTGCTCGACGCAGCAGCAGAGCTGCCAGACTGCACTACGGCAGATATCCCTGGCAGTGGTACGTGGTGGTGCACAGCTGTAGGGCTCCCCTGTAGAGCAGCTGTCCCCCGGCCCAGCCCCCTCGGGTCTACTGGAGCTCGGGGTGGGGTTGCTTGTGACGAACGAGGCCCCTTGGCACGTACCTGTTTCCCCCCTCTTTTCTTGGGGGAAGGGGGGGCTCGAAGTCTGGATCCGTTGCATCCAGCTCCGGGGCGGTAAACCACTCAGGTGACAAGTCGGGCGCTAACGTAGCGGGAGCGCCCGACTTCCGCATTCTTGCCCCCACGTGTCTCGAAGCTGCCGGTGGTGCTTGCAGCTCTGGGGACAAGGGCCGTTGGCTGGTCGATGCAGCCCGGCTGCTCGAAAGCGTCGCCTTCTGCTTGCCCTTGTCCATCCTGTGGAGTAAAGGTAAGTACTTACCTGCCGGCCTTTTATGAAGGAGCCAGAGGAGAGAGCGCACTCCCCCCCCCAGCCTACCGATGCAAATGCACGCGACGATATATGCTGCGCATGCGTGCTAGCGGGGTCTTCACAAAGTCACTCACGTGACTCCGAAGTAAAATTCAGTGTAATCTACCATTGTCACATTAAGTATCAATGTGCTTATGTATAGTAAGATTTTCACTGGGCAGCAGTGGCTCAGCGATAGAGTTGCTGCCTTACAGCGCCAGGGACCCGGGTTCAATCCTTTGTTAAATATTTTTATTAGACGTAAGTACATATTAATAGAATATACTTCTCACATACATTCGTAATATTATTAATATTAACAATTATATCTTATTTGTATTTCTATACATTTTTTTTGCAGGTAGGAAAAGATAGAGAAAAATAAAGTAAAAGTAGGAAATCAAAAATAAAGAAATGAGTGGAGTATTAAAAAAATTATCCATCATTGGAGATATATCCATGATTTGTTATACATGATTCTTCATCCATTCCATTATTCAGGCTTCAGTCAGGCTCTCGTACCGAGCCATTTTGACCCTTTAGATAGTCAATAAATGGAGACCATATCCCTCTGAAAAGATCCAACTTGTCCAGTAGGACAAGCCTTAATCTTTCCAGATGAAGTGTCCCCGACATTCCTGTAATCCACATTTTGATTGTGGGGGATGTAGGACCTTTCCTGAATTTCAATATTAATTTTTTCCCAATTATGAAACTGTAATCGATAAAAATTCTTTGATTCATTGTTATTAATTGATCTGTTTCTAATATTCCCAATATTATTAACTTTGAGTCAGGGATCAGATTCATATTAACAACACTCGAAATTATCTTAAATATTTCTGTCCAAAATTTAGTCATATTTACACAATTTGTAAATGAATGCGTTAAGTTAGCTTCTAAGTGCTGACATTTATCACATCTGGCAGATACAATTGAAAAAATACTATGTAGTTTAGATTTTGAATAATTGTATAAGAGAGTGTCTAGCATTTAACGAGCAGTGGTGTATATGTTGTAAACTTTCATCCCATACTTCTGGTCTAATGCTTTGACCTAATTCGTTTTCCCATGATTGCCTATATACTTCTGTCATTGGGACATCGTTTTCCAATAAAATGTTATAAATATATGATATCCGTTTTTCTGTGTTCGGGTGTTTATTTAGACATTCATCTAAAATTTCTGTCTTTCTATTTCTAATTTCCTGTGTGTTTTACATAGTCTCTAATTTGTAAATATCTAAAGTAATCTTTTGAATGTAATCCATGAATTTGTTGTAATTCTTGAAATGAAAGGTAACAATTTTCCCTGTAGAGATCGCCCATCTTATTAATTCCATAGTTTTTCCTTTGTAAAAAACCTTTGTCCATCATTGAGGGTTTAAATGTAACGTTATTTACAATGGTAAGGGCTAGTGGTATGCATTCCGATTTTAATGTTTTCTTTATTTGTTTCCAGATATGTATCCCACTTTCTATTATAGGGTTTTCACTATAGGTTTTCTTATCTAATTTAATATTGGCGAATAAAATCGAACTAATTTCAAAAGGTGAACAATCTTCTTTTTCCATTTTTAACCAGATTGGTTGTTTATCTGTCTCTACTAACCAAAAATTCATATTTTTAATATTAACTGCCCAGTAATAAAACATAAAGTTTGGCAGTGCTAGACCTCCATTTATTTTTGATTTACATAAATGTTTTTTATTTATTCTATGGCACTTATAATCCCAGATAAAGTTGGTGACTATAGAATCCACCTTCTTAAAGAATTTTTTAGGGAGATATATCAGAATTAAATGGAAAGGATATAGTAATTGCGGGAGAAAAATCATTTTTATTGCATTAATTCTATCTAGCATTGAGATAGGTAATGTTTTCTAATATAAAATGTTCTTATTTAATTTATTCAATAAAAGTGAAAAATTGGATTTAAATAAAGAATCGAATCTTTTTGTTACATAAATTCCAAGATATTTATTTTTTTCTTATCCTATCTTAAAAGGAAATTGTTGTAATATGTGTAAGTTATTTACCATTATTGGCATAAGTTCACTTGTATTCCAATTAATACTATATCCTGAAAATAATCCAAATTCAGTTATTAATTTTAGTAAATTTAGGATACTAATTTCTGGCTTTGTAACATAAAGTAATACATCATCCGCGTATAAGGATATTTTATTTTCAGTATCTCTGGTGTCATACCCATATATTTCAGGATGTAATCTCACACGTTGAGCTAATGGTTCTATTGCAAGTGCAAACAGTAGCAGGGATAAAAGACAACCTTGTCTGCAGCCTCGAAATAGATTAAATTTAGTTGATATCATTTGATTTGTTATTATTCTGGCTGTTGGATTAGTGTATAATAATTTAACCCAAGTAATAAACTTCTCTCCCAACTTAAAAGTTTCCATAACCAAAAACAAGTAAGACCATTCCACCTGGTCAAATACTTTCTCCGCATCTAACGATATAATTACTAGGTCTTTATTTGATACCTCTTTTCGAATATATAAT
This sequence comes from Okamejei kenojei, assembly GCA_035221665.1. Lineage (NCBI taxonomy): Eukaryota > Metazoa > Chordata > Chondrichthyes > Rajiformes > Rajidae > Okamejei > Okamejei kenojei. Next base: position 36,056,304 of record CM069145.1, on the reverse strand, counting down.
ATTGAATAATCATCTCAGGTTATATGAGGAATATCGTTTTGGTATAAATCCTGTTTGATCTGGGTGAATTAATTTATTAATAACTGTACTTAGTCTTTGTGCTAATATTTTGGTTAGTATCTTTTGATCAGTATTTAAAAGAGCTATAGCTCTATATGATCCTGGGTCATCCAGGTCTTTGTCTATTTTAGGTATAAGTGTTATAATAGATTCATTTAACGTTTCTGGTAGTCTCTGGTGGGTATAAATGAATTCATAGAGTATCTTCAAACGTGGTGCAATCAGATCATAAAATGTTTTATAAAATTCCGAGCCAATACCATCTGGTCCCGGTGTTTTACCATTTTTTAATGATCTGATAGATTCTTCGATTTCCTTTACTGAAATTTCAGCATTTAGTGATTCTCTATTTTGTGAATCCAATCCATTCAGATTACATTTTTTTTAAATGCTTCTATTCCTATCCTGTTTTCTGTCGTTTTAGCTGAATATATATTTTTATAATTTTGCAAAAATCTCTCATTAATATCTTTAGGTTGTACTAATGGTTCGCCATTATATGATTTAATCCTATGGATTATTTTTTCTCCCTTCATCTTCCTTAATTGACGAGTCAATAATTTTTGAGGTTTATCTCCAAATTCAAATTGTAATTGTTTAGTGTATTGATAGAGTTTTACAACTTGATCTGAGTATATTTCATTTAATTTATATTTCAGTGCAGCGATTTTATTATGTTGTTATGGATGGATTAGCAGCGTTCTCTGTGTCTAATTGTTTAATCTCCTTTTCCAATTCCTGTTGTTCCCTCCGATTCTCTTTTTTGCATGAGAAGAAATCATAATTCCACGGGCATATGCTTTAAAAGTTTCCCATAATAGGGAAGAAGATATTTCCGGTTTATCATTTATTTCAAAGAAAATCTTGATCTGTTCTATAATATATTCCTGAGTTGCTTTGTTTTTTAAAATTTGTGGATTAAATCTCCATTGTCCCTGTTTTTCCGTTTTACCATTTATTTTAATCATAAATGTTAAAAGTGCGTGATCTGAGATTGTAATATTATGGTATTTTGAATTATAAGTGAGTGAGATAAGTTTAGCGTCAACCAAAAAATAATCTATTCTTGAATAGGTTTTATGTACAGGTGAATAAAATGAATATTCTCGTCCAGTTGGATTTTCTACTCTCCAAACATCTTTAATGTTACTAGTATCCATATATGCATTTAATAAGTCACTGGAATGAGATTTGGTTTTCCTTTGTCTTGTGGATCTATCTAAATAAGAATCTAATGTACAACTTAAATCTCCTCCAATTATTAAATTATGTTGTGCTATTTCCGGGATGTTGTTAAATATTTTCTTAAAAAAACAGTGGACTATCAAAGTTTGGTCCATATACATTGACAAAAATCATTTTTTGTGCATTTAATTCTCCTATTACAATAATGTATCTACCATCATTATCAGTTACAGTTGATGTATGTTTGAATAAAGTGCCTTTACGAAATAATATTGCTACGCCTCTTGATTTGTGTGTAAAAGAAGAATGATACGTTTTATCTATCCATTTAGCTTTCAGCCTATGCTCGGCATCCTTTTTTAAATGTGTTTCTTGAATGAAAATCACACCAGCTTTAATTGCTTTTAAATCTACTAATACTTTACCTCTCTTAATTGGTTCATTAATACCTTTAACGTTCCAGCTGCAAAACGTTATTCCTTCATTCCCCGTATTCATTTTTAAATCTTGCATCTTTTGTCTATGGGGGTCTATAATAGAGCCAATGGTTCAGTTCGACAAACCCGACCTTACACCCGAACTCCGAATAGACGAATGTTAAGACCCTTGAATGTCTCTCACGTGTATATCTCCTTTGATCCAATTTGTAACTCCATTCAAACTGAAAATAATAATAATAGATTATAATAGAGAAGAAAAGAGGATAGGTTAAGAAATTAGTATTGTGCACAAAGAAGGAAAAAATCCTGACTATGGTTCAATCCTGACTATGGGTGCTCTCTGTACAGAGTTTGTACGTTCTACCCGTGATCCGCATGGATTTTCTAAATACGTGAAGGTTTGTAGGTTAATTGGATTCTGAAAATTGCCTCGAGTGTGTTGGATGAAAAACTGGGATAACATAGAACTAGTGCACTGCTTCTTGGAATGGTTCACCCAAGGGTGAATGAAATTATTTTGGGGTAAATGAAACTAGAGGGGTGAATGAAGGGTGAATGACTTAATTTATTCAGATATTTATATATTCTTTTCTACACTTAAAAAAGGCAATGCCATTAAAGTGGTTAGTTAAAGCTCTTGTTGGTTTTAATCAAGTCAAGTCAGGTTTATTCGTCACATGCACATACGAGATGTGCAGTGAAATGAAAAGTGGCAAGTGGAGCTGAAAATCTGGTATGTATTTTTCTCTCTACCTATGGTTTTCTAATTTCAAAGTAGAAGGATATTTCCCAAATTTACTGTAATATAAACTTTTAGGGAAGACCATGGTTTTTTGAGCTAGTTTTCCAAGAAAAAACTGCAGTAATCAAAGCCCGAAAGGGTAGGATGGGGCTGAAGCCCATTGTTTAAACATTGGAATGTTTTTTTATCATTCTAATTGAATGATTTTCCAACTCTAGTGGTAATTAAACTATTTTTTCGTACCTACTTTTCTTTGCATATTTTTAGGATGTTCAAAAAGTTGAATAAAATAAACACTAGTTAATTTATGTTTTTGCTCATGTGACAAAATAAATTACATATAAAATTATACACAAGGGAGAATAAGACGAAAATTACCTAAAAACGTAAGAAAATTTAGTCGAGGGTGAATGAAATTTTGTGATTAAGACTCAAGGGTGAATGACACTGAAATTGTTTAAGAAGCACTGAACCAGTGTACGGTGATAATTGGTCGGCTGATATAAAAAGGAAAGGGGGCGTTCTGACAAAGAGGCCAGTAGGTATTGAATGGAGTGAGAACCTTTACTCCTCCTCTATTCACCAGTCCCCACTGGACCCTAACTCAACACTTCCCCTCTTCTCTTTATACTGGTTATCTTCTGTCTCCACTGTCAATCCTAATGCAGTGTTTCAAGAGTTCAAGATAGAGTTTATTGTCATGTTGCAATACAAATAAATTCCTTTCCCTCCACGGATGCTGCTCAACAAGCTGAGTTATTGCAGCATAAGTTGTTCCACGTAGAAAGAGTAAAATGATGTACCTTTAGAAGGCAGGAGAATGCGGTTGAGAGGGAAAGGCAGATCAGCCGTGAGTCAATGGCAGACTCGATGGTTCGAATAACCTAATTCTGCTCCTATGCCTTATGAACATATCAAGGATTATTGTTTTAAGGTGAGAAGGGGAAAGTTTAAAGGAGATATGTGGGGTAGGCTTTTTTACACAGAGAGTGGTGGGTGCCTGGAATGTGCTGCCAGAGGAGGAGGTGGAAATATGACTGTGGCATTTAAGAGGCTATTAAATAGGCCCATGGATATGCTGGGAATGGAGGGATATGGAACATGCACGGGGGTAGATGAGATTAGTTCATCTTGGCATCATGTTCGGCACTGACATTTTGGGCTGAGGGACATCATCCTTTGCTGTACGATTCTGTTCTATGGATCCATTTTGTTAAACTAATAATAGGATGAAGAATATGTTATTGAAGAGTGCAGGACATACGGTGACAGGTATATAGCAGTGACTGTCCAGAATTATCTTGGATTTGGTTTTATTTACTGCCCCATGGGAGTGATAATGGGTAGAGAAAGGCAACCGTTAGCACTGAAATGGTAGTCATAATTAGCTATTAACTGTGCATTAAACTCATTGATTCGCACATTGGAAATTAGACACACACTTTCGTAAGTGATAATACTCCATAATGGATGGTATAAAATTAATTAGCAGCAGAGGTTTTTATTTAAATTCTATCTTGTTCATTTTTACTGGCTAAAATTGTACAAGCAATGCAAAACCTTGACGTCATTTTTCTATCGGGCATAATTACCAAAGTATGTACACAGAACTATAAAGCTCCTCTTGGGTCAATCATTATGAATCCAGTATTATTAAAATTTGTGGACTCTTTCCAGAATCGATTGTCATTAATAAAGTGAGATTTGAATATTCTATTATGGGGCTTACGAATCTTTTCATTTCAAAGAGAGCCACCAAACATTAATCGCAATGCCACCACTTTGTGATAGCATTGGTTGGATTTAATGGCACGGTGGTGCAGCAGTAGCGTTGCTGCCTTACAGCGCTTGCTGTGCCAGAGAATCGGGTTTGATCCCGACTACGGGTGCTCCCTGTATGGAGTTTGTACGTTCTCCCCATTACTTTTCCCCGAGATCTTCGGTTTCCTCCCACACTCCAAAGACATACAGGTTTGTAGGTTAATTGGCTTGGTATATTGTCCCCAGAGTGTGTAGGATAGTGTTAATGTGCAGGGATCACTGGTCAGTGCGGACTCGGTTGGCTAAATGGCCTGTGTCAGATAGTTGATAAAGAGTCTATTGCAATTTTTAAGAAAAAAGTAAACAGGTACATGGATAGGACAGGTTTAAAGGAATATGGGCCAAACACAGGCAGGTAGGACCAGTGTAGGTGGGACATGTTGGTCGGCGTGGGCAAGTTGGGCCGAAGGGTCTGTTTCCACGTTATGACTATGAGTGAAAAGCATGGAAACTGGACCCTCTGTCCAACTCGTCAATGCTGACCATCCAAGCTAGTCCCGTTTGGCTGTGTTTGACCCATATCTCTTTAAACCTTTCCTCTCAGTGTACCATGTTTCTTTTAACTGATCTATGGCAAAAGTCAAACTTGAGGCTTATGAACACATTGCACATGCTGTAGTTCAATAGAGACAGATACTGGCATGGAAGGGAAGTAAAGACAGCACAAACTAAAGGGAGAAGAACCTCTTTATCATATCTTCTGAAAAATATACCTTATAACCAAATTGGCCACAAGTATAGCTGTTAAAGTGGACAATAATGATGGATTTGTGAAACAGAGAAATGGAGACCAGGGGTGGCACAGTGGTGCAGCAGTAGAACTAGAGACCAGGATTAATCCTGACTATGTGTGCTGTCTGTACAGTCTGTACATTTTCCCTGTGGTCGCGTGGGTTTTCTCCAGGAGCTCCGGTTTCCTCCCACTTCCCAAAGACATATAAGTTTGGAGGTTAATTTGCTTCTGTAAATAGTCCCTAGAGTGTCGGATAGAACTAATGTATGGAGTGATCGCTGTTCGGCACAGGGTTCGATGAGGCCTGCTTTCACGCTGTGTCTCTAAAACTAAAGCTCTAAAACTGCTCAGTTGTTAGTGAGGCTGATTGAGCAATACATGATATGACCAAGATCGTAAGATAACTGCATTCTATTCATTGGAGTCATGCCAAGATAATTTTTACACCCTCCTGAAACAGCAGATAGGTGCCCTCGATTTAGCACAAAGTGGTGAGTGCCTGGAATGAGCTGCTGCGGGTGGTGATGGGGGCAGATACGATAGAGGCAATTAAAGGGCCTGTCTCACTATACGAATTTACCCAAGAGCTCTCCCGAGTTTAAAAAAAAATCAAACTCGTGGTAGGTACGTAGAATGTACGTAGCAGGTACGTCGAAGTTCTCTTAGCGGCTCGTAACGCTAACGGCAGGTACTCGGGAAACGCGCTAAGCTCGTGAAGTTTTTTCAACATGTTGAAAAATGTCCACGAGAGCCCCGAGTACCTATTACCGTAATTCCCCGAGTTCGAATCAGGGGAAACTCGGGAGAACTCTTGAATTACCTCGTACAGTGGGACAGGCCCTTAAGAGACTTTTGGACAGGTATGTAAATATATAGACAACGGAGGGATATGGATCACATGCAGGCTGGTAGGAGTTGGACTTGGCATCATGTTCAGCACAGACATTGTGGGCAGAAGGGACTGTTCCTATACTATACCACAGATACAGATGTGAATTAATATTGAATTTCAATATATTGAAATTTTCATCATGTGGTCACTACTTTTATTTTTCCCTCCATAAAGAAAGAAGAATTTCTTTATTATATTTTGGTTTGATCATTGGAAAAGTTAAGGTAACTGATTGGATATGTACAATAAAAGTGGATCACAACTGAATATATTAAAGTTAGTGTTTCAGACATGGACCCATTTGCCAATATGTTTCTGGTTTCATTGTAGATCTGATATGTATGCTGTAGCTTTTATAAGCTCAGCATCTTCAGTGCTACACGACTTGTGGAACAAGTGCTGCTTTAAAATGAAAGCATTAACGGAACATGAAAATATTACCAGAACTGCCAGGTTTGCAACACTTCTGCTTCTTTATATAATAAAAACCCTTGTCTCATCCGGGGACGACTATTTAATTATTAAAAAACACAGGCAAAATGTTTCTTAAAAATCAAGGGATTTGACATGATAAATATTTTCAAGCACTCCCCATTTGAAGTTGTGGCCATTAAATGTGTACAGAAATATGGATTCACTCTCTGATGGGTCTGACTCTCCCTATGTTACACAGCAGCCTTGAGTTGTTTATATGTTTGTTCATATAGATTCATACTATTTACTCCAAGTGCTTAAATAAATTATGACATGCTCCCAAAACCTATACCTTAACAAATAAATAACTGCCACAGATTTTTCCTGCGTTTATCTGATGTGTTTATTCATGGCTTTCACATACATTTCATTTTAGATCATGGAAGAAGACAGAAAAGAAGCCTCTTCTACACTGATATATTGTTTAACTTATCAAAGGTGTCTTCATCTTCTCGGTTTCCCTTATTGTTTTAATATATCTAGTCCATGCCTTTTGCTCTCTTACTTTCAACTCCAAACCTGTTATTTCTCTTTCCCTATCCATGCCCATACAAAGAATGATGTACATTGGTGTTTTTTTTTAATAAGAAAATATATATGAAAACTGACCACGGTGCAGCAGATTCCGAAACATGCTCTCTGGGGATGTTGCATTACTTAAGGGGTTAGACAGGCTAGATGCAGGAAGATTGTTCCCGATGTTGGGGAAGTCCAGAACAAGGGGTCACAGTTTAAGGATAAGGGGGAAGTCTTTTAGGACCGAGATGAGAAAATCATTTTTCACACAGAGAGTGGTGAATCTGTGGAATTCTCTGCCACAGAAGGTAGTTGAGGCCAATTCATTGGCTATATTTAAGAGGGAGTTAGATGTGTCCCTTGTGGCTAAAGGGATCAGGGGGTATGGAGAGAAGGCAGGTACAGGATACTGAGTTGGATGATCAGCCATGATCATATTGAATGGCGGTGCAGGCTCGAAGGGCCGAATGGCCTACTCCTGCACCTATTTTCTATGTTTCTATGTTTCTATTATCAACTGTTACTCTAGCACTGAGCCTTTTTTGATTCTGTTGCTATATTTCTTTCAGTTGATTGTTTCCTATTTTGACATTAGTGTCCACACCGAAGTTTAGTGTCCACACCGACCATCGATCACCTGTTCGCACTAGTTCTATGTTATCCCACTTTCTCATCCGCTTCCTACATTGTAGGGGTATTTCACAGAGGCCAATTAACCTACAAGCCTGCACATCGTTGGGATGTAGGAGGAAAGTGGAGACCCGGAGGGACCCTATGTCACAGGCAAAAACGTGCAAACTCCATGCAGACAGCACCCAAGGTTCAGGTCAAATCAGGGTTTCTAGCAGCCGTGAGGCAGCAGCTCTACCAGCAGCGCCTCTGTGGTGCGCTTCTCCTTCATACATCAAGATACCTCATTGCACACATTTCTTACATATGTCTTTGTCTCAGTTACAATTCATTCTTCAAGAATTAGGTGGGCAATCTCTGCTACTGAGATGAGTTCATCCCTGAACATGGCGTTACTGCCAAAATGCTTCCATCCTTTTGATTAATTAAGTGCGACATTAGTTGTTAACAAAGTAGGAAAGCAGTATTTCACAGGATTATTTGTTGTTCTATAACTCCCGCCATTCACATTTTGTGCAATTAAATGTAAACAAATCAAAAACAAATCAGTCAGAATGAAAGATCGTCCAAAAGAAAAGTGAAAGAGAAAGATGGAAAAAGAGCCCCAATGAATTTTTACAGATTCCACAAGGATCAAAGAAATGCCAAAATGGGAAACAATCAACTGAAAGAAATATCGCAACAGTATCAAAAAAGGCACAAAGTGCTAGAGTAACAGTTGATAATGCAGCATCTCTGGAGAGCATGTTTAGATATCTGAAGCTGGTTTTTTCCAAAGAGAAACACAGAATGCTGGAGTAACTCAACAGGTCAGGCAGCATTTCTGGAGAAAAAGGAGACTCAGTCTGAAGAAGGGTCCTGTCCCAAAGCATCAACTATCCACGTTCTCCAGAGATGCTGCCAGACCCACTGAGTTCTTCTTCTTCTTGGCGTATGGCGTGCATAGCCTAAAGTTGTAGGACAACTTGTTCTATTTGATCTTATTTGATTGTGCACGCCGGGTTGATTGCATTCGTCGAAACAGGGCGGACCACGTGGAGGTTGCAATCTTCCACCCCTCCCACTGAGTTAATGCACTCTTTGTGTCTCTCTTTGGTATAAACCATCATCTGCAGTTCTTTGTTTCAACATTTTAGTAAATCTCTCTGGCATCCCATGAAATTTGTACGAGGAAACAGAATGTTTCACAGATTCCTGTTTTAAGAACTACATTTTTAAAAAAGATTTTGGCCATCTGTTCCAATGTCTCCTTGTGCATCGCGATCAGGTTTTTGCTTTGTTGTGAAAAGCGTTGAAATGTTTTGCAGCATTAAAGGCAGTACACTCCATACCTATGGTCACCTAAACTTCAGTGCTCAAGCTGCAGTATTTAGATGATGCGAGCCTTTGCATGCACTTGGACTCTGAACTCCAAGTCATCACTGAGTTTTTCACAGAAGTATTTTAGAGAAGGGGTTTTGCACTCAACATCAGCTAAACATAGGAAACACAAGGAAATGCAGATGCTGGAATCTTGAGCAAAGTACTAAGTACTGGAGGAACTCAGCAGGTTAGGCAACAACTGTGGAGGGAATAGGCTGGCAGTGTTTCAGGTTGGGATATTTCAGTCTGAAGATGGGTCCAGGCTTGAAATGTCCAATGTCCATTCCCTCTACAGATGCTGCCGGACCTGCTGAGTTCCTCCAGCACTGGTAGGCCCTCTACCAGTTTAGTTTAGAGATACAGCGTAGAAACAGGCACACCTAGTCTGCACCAACCAGTGATCACCCATACACTCGCACTGTCCTACCACACTGGGGACAATTTACAGAAGCCAATAAACCTACAAACCCGCACGTCTTTGAATATGGGAGAAAGCTGGAGCAATAGGGGAAAACCCACGTGGTCACAAGGAGAACGCACAAACTCCACATAGACGTCATCTGTAATCGGGATCGAACTTGAGTCTCTGGCGCTGTAAGGCAGCAACTCTACCGCTGCGCCACTGTGCCCCATTGTAGAACATCACCCAGTAAGAATAAATATGGAAAGAATGAACATCCTCTTCCTTTTCAAGAACACAAGAACATAGGAGTAAGAGTATGCCACCAGGCCCCACAAGCCTGCCCCGCCATTCAAAATGATCATTGCTGATCTACCTTTCAATATGAATATGGCTGTTATATGCAGAAACATAGAACTGCAGATGCGGGTTTACAAAAAATACACACAAAGTGCTGGAGGAACTAAGCAGGTCAAGCAGCATTCCTGAAGAAAATGGCTTGGTGACGTTTTGGGTTGAGACCTTTCTTCAGATTAATTATCTCTCTAGTGACAACTCTCAGTGAAGGTTCACATCACTGGTGAAATTCACCCTTCAATATTGCCAGCACAGCCTTTCGCAGATTGAGGTAAAGGATATGTGAAGACCTTAGATCTAGAACCAAAACCGAGCAGCGGTGATCGCTGCCCTGCCATATGTTTCTGTGACCAGGACAACCAGGACAGCAGGCAGTTGCTCAAAGCAGAGGAACGATACCACCAGAACTGCCTCCACAATATCCTCCAAATTCATGGGAAGGAAAACATAATTATTCTCGTCCCCAGGCCAACCTTGCCAGCACTGTGGCCCTAGTTACACTTGGTTGGTCAAGCTGGGGAGGCCACGTTAATGTCTGCCCAACACTGATTCAAGAACAGACACCCTTCATTTGAGAAAAAAACAATACAAAGTGGTGGAGCAACTCAACAGGTCAGGCAACATCTCTGGAGAACATGGATAGGTGACGTTTCACAGACTGCTGGAGCAACTCAGCAGGTCAGGCAACATCCCTGGAGAAGATGGATAGGTGACATTTCGGGTCGTGACACTTTTTCAGATTTAAGAGTGCAACCAAAAGCTTTTTTCAGGCGACGCCCCCTCTAGATCCTTTTGATAGTGTGAGGGCAGTACCCGTGATAGATTGCCACCTAATATCTAATCCCCTTTGAGACCTTGTTACCCATTGCTGAATACATCTTGGCGTAGGGGTCAATTCCTCTGAGCCTCGTGCAGCTAATTTCTCCTTACATGATGTACTAGTGGTGATGGAAGGAATAAATGTTTAGGTTAATGAATGGATGCCATTTATGCAGGATGTTTTGTCCTGCTTTTATAAGTACAGGAGTACAGGGAGAAGTACAGGGAGAGAAAAGAGATATGGGCCAAACACGGGCAAACGGGAGTAACTTGGGGCATCTGGATGTCACCCATTCCTTCTCTCCAGAGATGCTGCCTGTCCCACTGAGTTACTCCAGCACTTTGTGTCTATCATCGGTGTAAACCAGCATCTGCAGTTCTTTCCTCTGCATCTGGACGTTGGGCCGAAAGGTCGTTTTCCATGCTGAATGACTCTATGAGTCTATGGATGGTATTGAATGTATTATGAGTTCCTCCAGTCAATCAGTAGTCATAGAGTCATACAGCATGAAAACAGGCCCTTTGGCCCAAACTTGCCTACACTGACCAACGTGCCCCATCTACACTAGCCCCACCTGCCGGCATTTGCCCCATATTCCCCAAAACCTATCCTATCTATGTACCCATCTAAGTATTTCTTAAGCATTATGACAGTACCTGCCTCAACTACCTCCTCCAGCAACTCGTTCCATACACCTACCACCCTTTGTGTAAAAAGGATTGCCACAAAGGTTGCTATTAAATATTTCCCCCATCCTCACCTAAACCTATATCCTCTGATTTGCCTACTCTGGGTAAAAGACTGTGCATTTATCATATCTATTCCTTTCATGGTCTTCTATACATTTATAAGATGACCCCCTCATCCTCCCGCGCTCCTGCATACCAGGAGAAAGCTTAATTCACAATTTGTAATTATATTATTTTTACTTTCCACACTTCCAGAGACATTCATCATGGGTAAAGGGGTGCAGGGAGCTGAAAGGGTCAAATGTAAGCTCAATTGCCCTTAATTATTCTTGGCGTACTGAAACTTACGCAGATTCCCAATGCTCGCAAGCAACCACTTTCCAGTCACACTCCTGAACTCTGCCTCCAAGCCTGATTTGTATTTTAATCATTCTCAGAACTTTGGTGCATTCATGCTAACCAGGGAATCTAATCACGAAAGCATATGACTACAGGTCCCCAGCTGGCTGGCAAAATAAGACCCATAGATTGTGTGCTAGGGTGTCAAGGAGAGGGTCTGTTCCATAGGCCCACAAGGCCATATGCGTGGAGTGAGAAGAATGCTTGAAAAGTTGCCTACTAATCCTTGAAATAAATATATTGGCAAAATAAGCAGAAGGTGAAGGAAAGGGATATAGGTCAAACACAGGCAAATGGGAGTAACTTGGGGCACGTCTTTATAAGTATATAAGCAATTAGCGCCTCCAAAAAAACCCCGACAAAGTTGTTTACTGGATAAAATATGAAGTGTGCTCATGAGAACCTCCACAACGACATTTATGTATGGAATATACTGCTAGCCAAAGGGAGCATACATATTTACTGCCTTGTTGGGTATGGGGGTATTGTCCTTGAATTACTTTCAGATAGCGACTTAAATCTCAATACAGCAACTGGAGAATTTAACTTCAATTGATTAAGTAAATCTTGAATAAAAAGCTAGTATGAGTTTTGTGACAGCACAACAATTCAATTGCTAGGTACATCCATCAGATTCACTGTTATCCTCCACACTAAATTCTGGCTCAGATGGTTATAGAGTTATAGATTGTGGGTTATAGGTTATAGAGTCATAGAGTCATACAGCAAGGAAGTAGGTCCAATTTGCTGACCAGGATGGCCCATCTACACTAGTCCCAACTACCCGTGTTGCCCCATATCCCCCTAAATCTTTCCTATCCATGTACCTGTCCAATGTATTTTAAATGTTGTTCTAGTACCTGCCTCAAATACCTTCTCTGGCAAATACTTATCATCCTCTCTGTGAGAAAGTTGTCCCTCCGGTTCCTATTTAATCTTTCCCATCTTAACCCAATGTGCTTTGGTTCTTGATTCCAATACCCTGGGTAAAAGACTGTGCATTCACCTATCTATTCCTCCCATGGTTTTATAGACGTCTATAAGATCACCCCTCATCCTCCTGCACTCCAAGGAACAAAATCCTACCCTGCTCAATCTGTCCCAATAGCTCAGGTCTTAAGTCAGGTAAACATCCTCAAAAACATCCACACACTGAATGGACACTGGTTGAGAAACGCTTTTTCGTTTTCCTCTGGGTATGCAAGTACTCAGAAAAATGATAATAAAGATATACTATACAATACAATACAAATCTTCTCCGCACTCTTTCCAGCTTCTGTCACAACTCCACTCCCATCATTTTCCAATCCTTGTTTGCTGACCCAACCTCAATTACTTTACTTTACATTGGACTTTAGAGAAACAGTCTGGGAACAGGCCTTTCGGCCCATCAATTCTGCACCAACCAGCAATCACTCGTACACTAGCATTATCCTATTAATTAGGGACAATTTACAGAAATTGTCAATTAACCTACAAACCTGTACGTCTTTGGACTGTGGGAGGAAGCCAGAGCACCCGGACAAAACCCACATGGTCACAGAGAGAACTGTACAGATAGCACCCATAGTCAGGATTGAACCCGGGTCTCTGGTGCTGTAAGGCCGCAATTCTACATCTGTGCTACTGTGCTGCTCAATAGCACTTCCAATGGATAATATTGCTTCAGCGGTCCCTGAGGTGAGATGGTTATTGTGCACTGCAACCATGACCAGCTAGTTGACCTATTTCGTGAATAGGTGTTCCCACCACTGGCTATTTTCAATGGCACATTTCTTTGCCAAATCTTTTGGATGGGAAAAATTGCCAAAAGCAAAAAATGCTCTGGTTAGACTTGCAAAGCCCTCCAAATAATCCAACAGATCTTTTAATTATCTATATAATTAAAAGTCTCATCTTGACCACTTCCTGTCTGCGCTGTATATTGATTTTAGAAAAGAACGCAACCATATATCGCTTTGATTTTTGGCCATCTTACTCAAAGTCCACCTCCGCTGAGGCAGCCCTGTGGATTTTTCCGATCGATGAAAAATAAAAAAAGTTATCAATGTTTAAAAAATCTTGAGATCAGCTGATTGGTCCTCTCGCCTGTCAAGGTAACCATGATGAAGGTAACACCACTTCCGAGGGGTGGGGAGGCAGGACTATAAAATCCCGGATGCCTGGACGTGAGCCAGTCACTCTGGAAGATCACGAGGGAGAGGCCACAACTGTGATTCTGCTGTGAGGCAACTGAACTGTGAGTCTACTGAACTGTGAGTCTGCAATGTACTTGCAATAAATGATTTGTTAGCCATTAATGAAAATAAAATGAGTTGTTTGGCCTGCCCCATGCTTGAAACTGAAATGGCAATTGACATGACATGAAATTAAAATAAGATGAGTTGTTTGGCCTGCCCTGTGCTTGAAACAGAGACACAGGAGCCGGTGGAGCAAGAGGAGGAGTTTCCGGGCGGTGAGCTATAAAATTGAGCGCGGGGCGTTACTCCACAGAGGCCCAGGAGCCAATGGAGCAAGAGGAGGAGTTTCCGGGCGGTGAGTTATAAAATCGAGCGCGGGTATTTTCTCCACAGAGGCCCAGGAGCTGTTGGAGCAAGAGGAGGAGTGTTCTGGTGGAAGCCGCTGATTGGTGGAAGCGGACTGGAGGAAGCAGCTGATTGGGAGCAACCCCTGGTTTGTATTTCTGCTTTCTGGTGAAGGGTTCAGTGAGTTAAGGGTTCAGTGAGTTAAGGGTTCAGTGAGATAAGGGTTCAGTGAGCTAAGGGTTCAGTAAGCTAAGGGTACGGTGAGCTAAGGGTACAGTGAGCTAAGGGTACGGTGAGCTAAGGGTACAGTGAGCTAAGGGTACAGTGCTTTTTAGTAAAGGTTAGTTTAAAGGATTAAGATTTTTATAGCATGAGTGAGTTGATGTAATTTGGGGGCAAGCCATGTCAGTTGAGATCGGCCCCATGGTTTGCTCATCCTGCAACATGTGGACGATCAGGGATATGTCCCTGGTGACTACGTTTGCAGGAAGTGTGTTGAGCTGCAGCTCCTGGCAGACCGCATTGAATGATTGGAGCTGCGGTTGGATTCACATTGGAGCATCAACGATGCTGAGAAACTCGTGGATAGCACGTACAGTGAGTTGGTCACACCGCAGATAAAAGGTAAGCGGACAGAAGGAACGGGTGGCCATTAGCCAGTGTAGCAGTAGGCAGGTAGTGCAGGAGTCTCCTGCGGTCATCTCCCTCCTAACCAGATATACCATTTTGGATAAGGGGTAAGAGTGTTGTAAAAACAAGCGTGAAGGCTTTGTGTCTCAATGCAAGGAGCATTCGTAATAAGGTGTATGAAATGAATGTGAAGATAGTTATTAATGAATATGATATAGTTGGGGTCACGGAGACATGGATCCAGGGTGATGAAGGCTAGGAGCTGAACATCCAGGGATATTCAATATTCTGGAGGGATAGACAGAAAGGAAAAGGAGGTGGAGTAGCATTGCTGGTTAGAGAGGAGATTAACGCAATAGAAAGGAAGGACATTAGCTTGGGTGATGTGGAATCGATATGGGTCGAGCTGCGAAACACTAAGGGGCAGAAAACACTAGTGGGAGTTGTGTACAGGCCACCTAACAGTAGTAGTGGAGTTGGGGATGGCATCAAACAGGAAATTAGAAATGCGTGCAACAAAGGTAAAACAGTTATAATGGGTGGCTTCAATCTACATGTAGATTGCGTGAATCAAATTGGCAGGAGTGCTGAGGAAGTGGATTTCTTGGAATGTATGCGGGATAGTTTTCTAAACCAACATGTAGAGGAACCAACGAGAGAGCAGGCTATTCTTGACTGGGTATTGTGTAATGAGGAAGGGTTAGTTAGCAGTCTTGTTGTGCATGGCCCCTTGGGCAAGAGTGACCATAATATGGTTGAGTTCTTCATTAGGATGGAGAGTGACATTGTTCATTCAGAAACAAGGGTTCTGAACTTAAAGAAAGGTAACTTTGAGGGTATGAGACGTGAATTGGCCAAGATAGACTGGCAAGTGATTCTTAAAGGGTTGACGGTAGATATGCAATGGAAGGCATTTAAAGACTGCAAGGATGAGCTACAACAATTGTTCATCCCAGTTTGGCAAAAGAATAAATCAGGGAAGGTAGTGCATCCGTGGATAACAAGGGAAATTAGCGATAGTATCAAAATAAAAGATGAAGCATACAAATTAGCCAGAAAAAGCAGCCTACCAGAGGACTGGGAGAAATTCAGAATCCAGCAGAGGAGAACAAAGGGCTTCATTAGGAAAGGGGAAAATAGATTATGAAAGAAAACTGGCAGGGAACATAAAAACTGACTGCAAAAGTTTTTATAGATATGTGAAGAGAAAAAGATTAGTTAAAACAAATGTAGGCCCCTTGCAGTCAGAAACTGGTGAATTGATCATGGGGAACAAGGACATGGCAGACCAATTGAATAACTACTTTGGTTCTGTCTTCACTAAGGAAGACGTAAATAATCTGCCGGAAATAGCAGGGGACGGGATCAAATGAGATGGAGGAACTGAGTGAAATCCAGCTTAGCCGGGAAATGGTGTTCGGTAAATTGAATGGATTAAAGGCCGATAAATCCCCAGGGCCAGGTAGGCTGTATCCGAGAGTACTTAAGGAAGTAGCCCCAGAAATAGTGGATGCATTAGTGATAATTTTTCAAAACTCTTTAGATTCTGTAGTTCCTGAGGATTGGAAGGTATCTAATGTAACCCCACTTTTTAAAAAGGGAGGGAGAGAGAAAACGCAGAATTACAGACTAGTTAGTCTAACATCAGTAGTGGGGAAAATGCTAGTTATTAAAGATGGGATAGCAGCACATTTGGAAAGTGGTGAAATCATTGGACAAAGTCAGCATGGATTTATGAAAGGTAAATCATGTCTGACGAATCTTATAGAATTTTTCGTGAATGTAACCAGTAGAGTGGATAAGGGAGAACCAGTGGATGTGTTATATCTGGACTTTCAGAAGGCTTTTGACAAGGTCGCACATAAGAGATTAGTATGCAAACTTAAAGCACACGGTATTGGGGGTTCAGTATTGATGTGGATAGAGAACTGGCTGGCAGACAGGAAGCAAAGAGTAGGAGTGAACAGGTCCTTTTCAGAATGGCAGGCAGTGACTAGTAGGGTACCGCAAGGCTCAGTGCTGGGACCCCAGCTATTTACAATATATATTAATGATCTGGATGAGAGAATTGAATGCAACATCTCCAAGTTTGTGGATGACACGAAGCTGGGGGGCAGTGTTAGCTGTGAGCAGGATGCTAGGAGGCTGCAAGGTGACTTGGATAGGTTGGGTGAGTGGGCAAATGCATGGCAGATGCAGTATAATGTGGATAAATGTGAGGTTATCCACTTTGGTGGCAAAAACAGGAAAGTAGACTATTATCTGAATGGTGGCCGATTAGGAAAAGGGGAGATACAACGAGGCCTGGGTGTCATGGTACACCAGTCATTGAAAGTAGGCATGCAGGTGCAGCAGGCAGTGAAGAAAACCAATGGTATGTTAGCATTCATAGCAAAAGGATTTGAGTATAAGAGCAGGGAGGTTCTACTGCAGTTGTACAGGGTCTTGGTGAGGCCACACTTTGAGTATTGCATACAGTTTTGGTCTCCTAATCTGAGGAAAGACATTCTTGCCATAGAGGGAATACAGAGACGGTTCACCAGACTGATTTCTGGGATGGCAGGACTTTCATCTGAAGAAAGACTGGATAGACTCGGCTTGTACTCGCTAGAATTTAGAAGATTGAGGGGGGATCTTATAGAGACTTGCAAAATTCTTAAGGGGTTGTACCGGCTAGATGCAGGAAGATTGTTCCTGATGTTGGGGAAGTCCAGAACAAGGGGTCACAGTTTAAGGATTAGGGGGAAGTCTTTTAGGACCGAGATGAGAAAATCATTTTTCACACAGAGTGGTGAATCTGTGGAATTCTCTGCCACAACAGGTAGTTGGGGCCAGTTCATTGGCTATATTTAAGAGGGAGTTAGATGTGGCCCTTGTGGCTAAAGGGATCAGGGGGTATGGATAGGTACAGGATACTGAGTTGGATGATCAGCCATGATCATATTGAATGGCGGTGCAGGCTCGAAGGACCGAATGGCCTACTCCTGCAACTATTTTCTATGTTTCTCTATGTATCTATGAAACATAAATGGCAATGGAAATGAAATGAAATGAAAATGAGATTAGTTGTTTAGCCTGCCCGTGCTTGAAATTGAAATAGCAATTGAAATGAAATGAAATGAAAATGAGATGAGTTGTTTGGCCTGCCCTGTGCTTGAAACTGAAATGGCAATGGAAATGAAATGAAATTGAAATGAGTTGTTTGACCTGCCTTGTGCATGAAATGGAAATGGAAATGGAAATGTAATAAAATGAGTTTTGGCCTGCCTGAAACGCCCCTATTAGCCAAAAAACAGTCCAGTTTGCCCAAAATGCCTGTATTAGCCCAGGAAGAGCATTTTGGCCCAAAAGGCCCGTTCCAGGCCAGGAAAGGTCCAGTAAAAGTGACTGAGATTTCACTCAGATTTATTTTTAAAGAGTCCCTTCAGATCAATAGGCCTGTACTAGCCCAGGAGGAGTCCCTTCAGCCTATCAGTAAGTATTCCCCCTGCAAGTATTAAACTTCACCCTGGTATTTTTCTCCCTCCCTTCATTGCTCCATGTGAGATCAAGGCCAGGATAGACTTTCCTCCTTCATTGCTGTGATCTGCAAAAATAGATGAAAAATGTGTAAAATTGATTCTCCACTCTCGCCCCCTTCTCTCTCTCAGAGTCTCTCACCTGTTTTGGGAGGAATTCCTGGCAGTTTCTGAACTGCCAACCCGCAAGCCCTGAGAGACTGATTTGCCAGCTCACCAGCCCTGGGTGACTGAGCTGCCAGCCCACCAGGCCTGAGTGACTGAGCTGCCAGCCCACCACACCTGAGTGACTGAGTTGCCAGCCCACCAGGCCTGAGTGACTGAGCTGCCAGCCCACCAGGCCTGAGTGACTGAGCTTACAGCCCATCACGCCTGGGTGATTGAGCTGCCAGCCCACCAGGCCTGAGTGACTGAGCTGCCAGCCCACCAGGCCTGAATGACTGAGCTGCCAGCCCACCAGGCCTGAGTGACGGAGCTGCCAGCCCACCAGGCCTGAGTGACTGAGCTGCCAGCCCAAGAATCCATTTGGCTCACAATGTCCATACTAGCCCTCTGGAAGCCAGTCCCTTCGGCTCACAATACCCATACTAGTGCTCCAGATCCCCCCCCCCCCCTCCCTCCACTGGCCAACAATATTGGAATTTGTGGAGAGGTGGAATTTTGCATCGGGGGACCAGCCCTCCCGTGTGAACATGGGACCCACCGGGTCCCACTTAGTCTAGTATATATATTATTTTTTAATTTGTTGGGACTGGATAACACATGTGAACTTGCCAACTTCCATCACACGACGAGATTTATTAAATTAAATAAAATGCTTCTTTTCATTTGAGATGAAGACGACTGACATAGTGAAATAATTCAAGTAATAAAAATAAGTTGCAAAATTCAGAAATAATTAAGCAGTTTTAATTGTGAGCGATCAGCCAATTATGGATTTTATATATCTCACTGAATGGAGTGAATCGCAGTGAAATAATATTGGAATGAGAATTGTTATTGTCATAACGAAAACAATTAGAATTGTAAATGAGGATTACAGAAATAGAATTATTACCATTTAACTTGGTTTTTTTTCTTACATCATAATAATTTTATTATTTTTGAACTAACACCAACAACAATTTCAGTTCTAAAATGAAACAATTTCATGACTTTGAACTTTGCAGGTCTATGGTTACAGGTATATAATGTATAGTATATCTGATCTGATCTGTTTGGATAGCATACAAAACTGTACCTCAGAAAACTGTACCTCAGAAGGTACAAGTGCTGGCATTGCTCAGCAGGTTAGGCAACATGTCAGTGAACATGGTATTTGCTATTGTAAACCACAAGCTTTTGCAAACCAGCATCTGCAGTTTCATGTTTCTATGTTTCACTGTACCTCAGTACACAGGACGATAGTGAACCTAAACCAAAACCTAGTTGTGGCTGGCCGTGATCCACATGCCGATGTTATGATAATTTAAAAATTACAGTTTGGACTTTAATTTGATTGAAGTACACAATATTGTTTGCAGCAACTGCAGATGTCGCCAACATTTTGACATGACAGTAATTTTGGAAAATAAAGGAATCATTTGTCACTGACAACATGACAATCTTTTAATATTGTACTTATTTATGATTAGACCAGAAAAGAAAATCTCTAACACAGGCACTTCACGTTTTATGCAGGAGATGGTCATAGAGTCATACAGAGTGGAAACAGGCTCTTCAGCCCAATTTACCGACCAACATGTCCCATCTACACTGGTCCCACCTGCCTAGGTTTGGCCCAAATCCTTCTAAACCTATCCTATCCATGTACCTGTCCAAATGTTTCTTAAACGTTGCGATAGTACCTGTTTCAACTACCATCTCCGGCAGCTCGTTTCAAATACCCATCACGTGATGTGAAAAAGGTCATAAGATCATAAGATCATAAGTGGTAGGAATAGAATTAGGCCATTCGACCCATCAAATCTACTCCACCATTTAATCATGGCTGATCTATCTCTCGCTCCTAACTACATTCTCTGGCCTTCTCCCCTTAACCTCGGAAACCTAATCTAAAATCTATCTACAGTATATTTGCCTTAAAAATATCAACTGACGGCCTCTACAGCCTCCAGTGGCAAAGAATTCCACAGATTCACAACCCTCTGACTAAATAAATTTATCCTCATCTCATTCCGATAAGAACATCCTGAGGCTATGACCTCTAGTCCTTGACACTCCCACTAGTAGAAACATCCTCTCCACATCCTCTCTATCCAAGTCTTTCACTATTCTGTATGTTTCAATGAGGTCCCCACTCCTTTTTCTAAACACCAGCGCCCAGTGCCAACAAATGCACATCATAGGTTAACCTACTAATTCCTGGGATCATTCTTGTAAACCTCCTCTGGGCCCTCTCCAGAACCAGCCCATCCTTCCTCAGATATGGTGCACAAAATTGCTCACAATATTCCAAATACGGCTTTACCAGCATCTTATAGAGCCTCAGCATTACATCCCTGTTTTTGTATACAACCCGTGGTGAAATAAATGCTAGCATTGAGTTTGTTTTCTTTACTACCAATTCAACTTGCAAATTAACTTTCTGGGAATCCTGCAGCAGCATTCCCAAGTCCCTTTGCACCTCCGATTTATGGATTTTCTCCCCATTTAGAAAATAGTCTACGCCTTTATTCCTACCACTAAAATGCATGACTCCACATTTTGCTACGGTCTATTCCAACTGCCACTTCTCTGCCCACTCTCCCGACCTGTCCAAATTCTTCTGCAGTGTCCCTGCTTTCTCTACACTAACTGCCCTTCCACCTATTTTCGTATTGACCGCAAACTTGGCCATAAAGTCTTCAATCCCCTCGTCCAAATCATTAATATACAAAGTAAAGTGTAGCAACATCAGCACCGACCTCTGCGGAACTCCGCTAGTCACTGGCAGCCAACCAGAAAAAGGCCCCTTTATTGCCACTCTGTCTTCTGCCATCCAGCCAACCTGCTATGCATGATAGTATATACCCTTTGATACCGTGGGCTCATCTTCCTTAGCAGCCTAACGTATGTTACCTTATCAAATCTTTCTGAAGATCTAAGTGAACAACATCTACTGACTCTCTTTTGTCTGTCCTGCTATTTACTTCTTCAAAGAATTCCGGCAAATTTGTCAAGCAAGACCAACCCTCCACAAAGCCATGCTGACTTCAGTCTATTTTATCGTGAACTAAGTACATGCATAAAGGTACATGCTTGAAAAGCAGCGTAAAACTTGAAAACAGCAGTAAGTTTGAGCACGTTATTCCAAAAATACAAGCGTTAAATGAACAAGCGCATTATTTCAAAAGCGCATAAATCAAACAGGTATAAAACACGAGAGGCCAGTACTCTCATTCATCTGCCATTACAACCTATTATAGTTGAGGTTCAAATATGCGAACCACATTCTGGAGGGGATGTGTTTTCGCTGGTCGATGTACACATCCAAGGAAGGTGACAGCGGGAGGCCCGCAGAAGCCTGGGGCTCGCTTGGATTGGGCACCGCTCATTACAACCAGAACGTAGACGGGGCATTTAAAATGGCAGCAAAACACGGTGCCTCGTGCATTCGGGATGAGGAAACTATTTCTGTACAATTTGCTAAATGGGGATGTCCTGCGGTAGGGCAAAACTCTCCTGGATTGTTTGAAGGAAAACAATTTCATTGTAAGTTTGCTCATGTGAGAATAAAAGATTATTGAAGCATTGAAATGATGCAATTTCTGCAGTGCTCCTGTGATCTCAGAGTGCTCTAAAGTGCCCTACGACTAAAGAAGCACTTCTGAAATGTAATCACTTTTGTAACGTGGTGATTGTGGTCGCCCATTTGTACACAGCAAGCTCTACACACACTGCAGGCAGCTAATTATCTGTTTTAGTAAATTTACTAATTAACTTTGCCTGATGCAGTCGAGGGGCAGCAGCTGTATTGGGATGTTTTTACAGATCCACATAATTTAATTTCAATTATACTCAAGCCACACATATAAAAGAGGGGAATTAATTTAACCCATCGTTCTTCATGAATAGAACGGTTGGGAACCGCTGCATGGAATACCTGAGCTTGGCATTGCGTTATTTAGAGGGCAGCACAGTGGTGTGACTGGTAGTGCTACTGCTGCTGCTGCCTCACAGCGCCAGAGACCCGGGTCCGATCCTGAACTCGGCTGCTGTCTGTGTGGAGTTTGTTCATTTTCCTCCCACATCACTAAGACTTGAGGGTTTGTCGATTAGTTGGCCTTTGTAAATAGCCCCTGGTGTGTAGGGAATGGATTGTAATCACTTTTGTCATGTTCATAAGTTCATAAGTTATAGGAGCAGAATTAGGCCATTCGGCTCATCAAGTCTACCATTCGATCATGGCCGATCTGTCTTTCCCTCTCAACCCCATTCTCCTGCCTTCTCCCCATAACCCCTGACACCCATACAAATCAAGAATCTGTCAATCTCCACCTTAAAAACACCCATTGACGGCCTCCACAGCCGTCTGTGTCAATGAATTCCACTGATTCACCACCCTCTGACTAATGAAATTCCTTCTCACCTCCTTTCTAAAGGTCCTTTAATTCTGAGGCTGTGGCCTCTGGCCCTAGACTCTCCCCCTAGTGTAAACATCCTCTCCACATCCACTCTATCCAAGCCTAAACAAAATTGGATGCAAAGGTGGGATAGCACAGAACTAGCGCGAAATGGGTGATCAATGATCGGAGGGCTGAAGGGTACTTTAAGCAAAAGTGAAGCTTCTAAAAAGAAAACAAATGTCCTTTTAGATCTAGAAATCAAGAAGACAAACATTTGTAACAGGTGGTCTCTGTTCTGAAAATGAACGTTAGAAAAAGTTGAAATATTAGCAGAGCAAAGCCGAGTTTGATGGCTATGTCAGTGGGAGGTTTGTGAGAGCAAGGGACGATTATGAGAGAATGCAACAACATAGAAATTGCAGGCACCGGGATAACAGCGTGACAAAGAACTACCTGGACTTGTCAGCGTGGGGCAAATAACAGAATTTAGGTATTGACCATAAAGAAACTACAAGTAATAATGAAGTCTGAATGCTCATGGAATAAATGGAAACTATTTTGTCTCAAACAATTAAGGAAATCAAGGTGTAAGGTCAGTGCAAGAACGGCTGAAGGAAGTGATCAGGTATGGTTTTGCTGAATAACAGAACAAGTGGTCTACTCCGGTTTCTGTTCGTTATATTCTTATCGATAGAACCTTTCAACAATAAACGGTCAAATTTCTGCTGCTCTATCACAGTTCCAGCCACCCGGATTCAGTTCAGACGTCCAGTGCTGTCTGTGTGGAATTTGTACCTTCTTCCAATGTTTTCCATATGTTTTCCCCAGTTCCTTCAGTTTCCTCCCACACCCCCCAAAGAAATGCCGGTCGGTAATTAGATTGCAAGTTCAATGTTTCAATGGTTTAATGGTGCTTTATTAGTCACATGGGCAACTGCACAGTAACATTCTTTTTACATATTGACACATGCGGGTACCACCATGTTTGGTGCCATATCCAAAGTCCAGTCCGTCCGTACGCTCGCTCTCCTGGAGCAGTTCCCGATCCATGTAAGCCCCAGAATCCTGCAGGATCTCCCTCCGTCGCCCTCGACCGATCGCCCCGCGAACCAACATCCCCCTCCTCTCCTCTCCCGGCCATCTTTGTCTCCTGAGGGCGCCTGCTGCAGCCGGCCTTGCAGGTGCTAAAAGTGCTATCCCCGTTCACCCTCCAACCGCCCCTTGCTCCTTGAGTCCGACGTCTGCAGCAGCTCCCTCCCGGTACTACCATCCGCCGAGCCTTCAGGAGGGTTCCACTGTCCCCCGAGCCTTCCCTTGCCGTTCCCACTCTGCAGCACAAGTGTAAATTCGAAAAACCATATGACAGTGGCATTTAACAGACATTTGGATAGGCAGAATAGTCTGGAGGTTGTTGGCAAGCATGTGGAGGAGAAATGGGGAAACAATGCAAGGGATTAAATTAGTGGGATTGCACTGTGAGCCAGCATACACTTGATGGGCTGAACGGCCTCCTTCTACGTACTAAGGAAACATGAAAAAAAGTTGTCCTTCCGACCCGAAACGTCACCAATTCCTTTTCTCCAGAGATGCTGCCTGACCCACTGAGTTCCTCCAGCATTTTGCGTCGATCTTCGGTATAAACCAGCACCTGCAGTTCCTTCCCACAAGTAGTTATCATCTGTCTCAACCCGTTGGCACAATGGAAATGGTTTGGGGATTTTAGCTCCTAAAGCAGTCAGTTAGAATATGAAGATGATCCAATAAAATTGTAATTAATATATCAGACTTCCTCAGGCAGTCTAAAAAATTACCTTCTAGAAATCACAAATAGCATTTTAGCAGCACTCTTCAGAGGTTAAGAGTGTGGCTCAAAGCCAGTGACTTTCAATGGTTTAGCTTTGGATGTTGTCCTTTATCAGAATAAATCTGCCACGCTTGTCACCTCCACTGCCTACCAATAGTATTTCTGAGCAAACATCGCTGTGTGATTGCCCAGATTCTGCTTCATGCCACAGAGCTTAAATTACTTAATAACGTGTAAAATGTAATCTTCTTATGTTATTTTATTTTCATTTCTCCAGGTGCTGTCTCAGTACCAGTGGGTATGAGATTACCAGCTATTAAGTCGGTAAGAGTCTCTCGTCTCACATGACCTCAGTGTAGCTAGGGGGGCACAATGGCGCAGCGGTAGTGTTGCTGCCTTACAGCACCAGAGACCCGGGTTTGATCCTGTCCACGGGGACAATTTACAGAAGCCAATTAATCTACAAACCTGCTGGTCTTTGGAATGTGGGAGGAAACCACAGCACCCCGGAGAAAACCCGCGCAGTCACAGGGAGAACGTATGAACTCTGTATCAATGGCACCTGTAATCATGATCGACCCCGGATCCCTGAGGCAGTAAGGCAGCAACTCTACCGCTGCACCACTGTGTCGTCCTATGGTTCAGCTCTTTGGGACTATTTTCAGTCGGCACAATTTCTACATTTGCTGCTTCTTCCACAAGGTGAACAGCATGCAGGTTTGCACGGGGCAAGCGTGTTTTATTGTCATACTAGACTAAGTGGGATCCGTTGGCCTGGTCCCCCAACGCAACCCATTCCCCAATGCAATATTCCACCACTCACTTGTTCCCCCAATGCAACGGCGGGAGCGTTCTGTAGCCGGGGGATGGGACGGCTTCAGGCGGGAGTGTGGGGGAAGGGGATGGGGGAGGGGGGTGTGGGGCAGGGGGGTATGGGGCAGGGGGGTATGGGGGAGGAATTTTGGGGGGAGGGGGGCAGGGGGGGCAGGGGGTGTGGGGGAGGGGATGTGGGGGAGGGGGATGTGGGGGAGGGGGTTGTGGGGGAGGAGGGTGTATGGGGGAGGGATGTGTGGGGAGGGGTGTGTGGGGGGGGGGGGGTGGGGGAGGGTGGGGAGGGGGCATGGGGGAGGGTGTGTGTGTGGGGGGGAGAGGGGTATGCGGCGAGGGGGGGTGTCGGCAAGGGGTGTGGGGGGGGGAGGGGGATGTGGGGGAGGGGGCTGTGGTGGAGGGGGGTGGGGGAGGTATGGGGAGGGGTGTGGTGGGGAGGGGGATATGGGGGAGGAGGCTGTGGTGGAGGGGGTCGGGGGAGTGGGGTATGGGGGAGAGGGGTGGAGGGGAGGGGAGTTGGTGGAGGGGATGGGGGGGGTTGGGTGGAGGGGGGATGTGGGGAGGGGTGGGGGGAGGGGGTGGGGGAGGGAGGGCATGGGGAGGGGATGGAGTGTAGGGGGGGTGGGGGGGGTGGGGCAGAGGGCTGTGTGGGGGGTGTAAGAGAATGGGGGTGTAGGGGAGGGGGTTGTAAGGGAGGGGGGGTGGGAGGGGGGGTTTGGGAGGGGGGTTTTTGGAAGGGGGATGTGTGGGCTCACCCGTTCCCAGTCCCGGCTCCGACCGCACTCACCGGCTCCAGTTCCCGGCTCTGGACTCACTCAGTTGCTCCCGTCCCCAGTACCAGTCGCACGCACAGCCCCCGCCCGCGAACACAGCCCCCCCCCACCCGCGTACACAGCCCACCCCCACCCGCGAACACAGCCAGCCCCCACCTGTGGAATACAGCCCACACTCCGCTCCTTCAGCTTTATTCTAGGCGCCGGTGATTGACAGCGGGTGCTGGAAGGGGCATCGCCGTCTCAGCAAATAACAGACCAATAACATTTGTAATATTTCACCTATCGGAACAAAACTTGGTGTGCTTGGAGCAGGGGAGAACGGTAAGGTGGCGAATAATCCTAGCGATATAGGGTACCGTTTTTGTGCAAATTTAAAAACAGCGCAAACCGGAAGAGGACAAGATGAGAGTTTCAGTAATAGTAATAGATGAAACAGAGAACATTTATACTTTCTTTTACATGCTTTCAAGTCTTGCTATTATTCCATCACTTTTCATGGGTCATCGTCAAATCCATGTCAAAGGCAGTGATAAAACACAGACAGCAGCCATTCAGCCCATCGAGTCCATGCTGACCATTAACCGTCCATTTACATTAATCCTATCCTAACCCATTTTATCTTCCGCACATTCTCATCAACTCTCCACAGATTATACCTAAACACTAGAAAACAATTTAACCTAAGAGCCCACACATCTTGGGGTGTGGGAGGAAATTAGTTTAGTTTAGGGATATAGCGTATGGAAACAGGCGCTTTGGCCCACCAAGTCCATGCTGTTCACATGCCCCATAATTAATAACAATGAAAATTATGAACAACTATTTTTTTATAATCTTTCTCTTGTTGTTAGTTCTGGCTTCTAGAACGGGGAATTGGTTTACTTTAGTTTCTAGATACAGTGCAGAAACAGGCCCTTCAGCCCACCGAGTTCACGCCGACCAGCGATTCCCGCACACTAACACTATGCTACACACATTCGAGACAATTTACAAATTTAACAAGCCAATTAATCTACAAACCCGCACGTCTCTGGAGTGTGGGAGGAAACTGGAGCTCCCGGAGAAAACCCACACAGGTCAGAGGGAGAACGTACAAACTCCGTGCAGACAGCATCCGCAGTCAGGATGGAACCCGGTTCTCTACCACTGCGCCACCGTGCTGCACCCTAGAGATGTGGGTATGTTATCTAGCACATGATGATTGACAGAATGGTGATGATATTTTGCAGCCCAAGACATTAAGCTTCTAAAAGTATCTCCCCTATCTCATTCAGGCCACTTTCTGGCATTTGACCAGACTTTTAATTTGGATGCCAAAGTATTTGATAATTTTGTTCTATGTAGAGTTCATAAATGATTGATCAGCTGCACCTTACTAAACACCATAGATGATAAAACACCTTTATCATCTTTGCTAAACACTTCAGTCAAAACAATCCAAATGGTTACTGGGCTAAAATGATATTTGGCAATTCCTCTGAAGAAGCTCCACTTTGATACTTCCGGCTCGGAACCATTCAATTATTCCAATAAAACAAGACCTGTGAATATAGATTATTGAAATCACAGAGTCAATGAGAGTGTCTTGGTTCCGCTTGTTACATTTCCATGTCCTCTTCTGGCAGAAATTAAAGGTCCTATGACGCATTTTGAAAGATTCGGGCCAAGACTCTTCCCTCAGTCTGTCCAGATTTATATTGTCTGCCGTTGATGCACCTTATCTAGTTCTTGGGAGATTAGTTTGCACTGAAATAGTTCTACGAAGCTGGGTACAATTTTGTGTGTTTCTGTCCAAACAGCCTCAAAAAAAGCTGTCCGGCTGATGCAAACTAACTGTTTTATGAGTCACTTCATAATAGCCAGTGGACCAAATGGGGATAAAGAACAACCAATACTATGGGATTAGTGGCATTTATCCTGTGGAGGATAAGCACCATTGATGGTTGGGCTGAATGGCGACAGTAATTCAAAAAATTAACAGTGATTCAGGAGATATAAATACCAGGGCTATGCAGCGATGCAGTTGGTGGTGCTGCTGAATCACTACTCCAGCGTCCCAGGTTCAATCTTGACTTCTGATGTTCTCTATGTGAGGTTTGCTCATTCTCTATGAGACCACGTATTTCCTTCAGTACTTCAGTTTCCTCCTCATGCCAAAGACATGTGGATTGGTAAATTGATCAGCTACATTCTGTGCTCCCAGTGTGCAGGTGCGCGGTAGAATCTTTGCTGCGTTGATGGGAATGTGGGAGACTAACATAGAATTTCAAAAAGCCTTTGACAAGGTCCCACACACGAGATTAGTGTGCAACATTAGAGCACATGGTATTCGGGGTCGGGTATTGACATGGATAGAGAACTGGTTGGCAGACAGGAAGTCAAGAGTAGGAATTAGCGGGTCCTTATCAGAATGGCATGCAGCGACTAGTGGGATGCCGCAAGGCTTGGTGCTGGGACCCCAGTTGTTTACAATATATATTAACGATTTAGACGAGGGAATTAAATGTAACATCTCCAAGTTTGCGGATGACACAAAGCTGGGTGGCAGTGTGACCTATGATGAGGATGCTATGAGGCTGCAGGGAGGATAGGTTGGGTGAGTGGGCAGATGTATGGCAGATGCAGTATAATGTGGATAAATGTGAGGTTATCCACTTTGGTGGCAAGAATAGGAAGGCAGATTATAATCTGAATGGTGCCAGATTAGGAAAAGGAGAGGTGCAACAAGACCTGGGTGTGCTTGTATATCAGTCACTGAAAATAAGCATGCAGGTACAGCAGGCAGTGAAGAAAGCTAATGGCATATTGGCCTTCATTGCGAGAGGATTTGAGTTTAAGAACAAGGATGTCCTACTGCAGTTGTACAGGACTCTGGTGAGATCGCACCTGAGGTATTGTGTGCAGTTTTGGTCTCCTAATTTGAGAAATTGCTATTGAGGGAGTGCAGCGTATGGTCACCAGGTTAATTCCCGGGTTGGCGGGACTGACATATGATGAAAGAATGGGTCGACTGGGCTTGTATTCACTGGAATTTAGAAGGATGAGAGGATATCTTATAGAAACATATAAAATTCTTAAAGAATTGGAAGGCTAGATGCAGGAAAAATGTTCCCGATGTTGGGGGAGTCCAGAACCAGGGGTCACAGTTTAAGAATAAGGGGTATGCCATTTAGGACTGAGATGAGGAAAAACTTTTTCACCCAGAGAGCTGTGAATCTGTGGAATTCTCTGCCACAGACGGCAGTGGAGACCAATTCACTGGATGTTTTCAAGAGAGAGTTAGATTTAGCTCTTAGCGCTAAAGGAATCAAGGGATATGGGGTAAAAGCAGAAATGGGGTACTGATTTTAGATGATGAGCCATGATCATATTGAATGGTGGTGCTGGCTCAAAGGGCCGAATGGCCTACTCCTGCACCTATGTTTCTATGTTTTTCTATGTTTCTAGGGCAGGATGACAGTAAGATGAGTGCTTGATGGTCAGTGTGGAGTTAAACTTGATGAAGATGTTCCCATGATGGATGAGTCTATGTGTATGTCCCTCTCCCTTTCTCTTCCTCCATCTATCTATAGCTATCTGTCTATGTCTATTTGTCTTCTATGTCTATCAGTCTATAAATCTAAATCTATTCATCTGTACCTATCTATATCTATCTCAATCAATCTAAAACTATCTAAATATATATATATAAATCCATATCTATCTATCTAAACCTAATCATCTGTATCTATCTAAACCAATCTATCCAAATTTATCCATCTAAATCCATCTACCTAAATAAGTGCAATTATACACAACATTTTTTCATTATTTCTCCTTTCTGCTCCTTTTATCCACATAAACACATGAAGCGGACATTCCAGATTATCAAAGGTCATACTTTGTACAGCAATGCGCACAAACAATCTAGGAAAATAATCCTACTCTCGCCTTTCACAAGTTCACGATATTGCAAAGCACTTCCTACAACCCAGTTACTTTCATGGGAGAATTAGTAGTCAATTCATGCACAGCAGTCCTACAAACACAATCGAGATATTGAGCAGAAAACATGTTGTGATGGCTTTGCTCAAGTGATGATGTTGATCAGGGCACCGCACTGTTGAGACCATGGAAGGTTGGAATATTCTACAGTAATACTGCTGTGGATGACTAACAGCAGGTAACTGCGAATCAAGGACATTTTGTCTGCTCCACTGCAAACTCTCCTCTAGGTATGCCTACTTTGAATAAGTTCACCTCCTCTCTCTGGCCCTCTTTTACTGTGTGCCCCCCCCCCCCCCCCCGTGATTTGAAGAAGGGTCCCGTCCCGATACGTCACCTATTCTTGTTCTCCAGAGATCCTGCCTGATGCTACTCCAGCTCTTTGTGTATTTTCTTTGCATGTTACTGCATTTGCTTTTAACAAGCAGTGATTGCAAACCATCATGGCATTATGCAGTATCCCTTCACGCATTCATTTAAAGCTGCATTTCACATCCGAGAACTGCACTGTGCTGACCTAATTCTGACTCCGTGAAAGAAGCTCTAGCATATGGTGGTGACTGAGTTATATGACAGATCGCTCAGTGGTCCGTGACAAATGTTATTACACAGGATCTGCATGCAAATGATGTTAATGTAAGCATAGTGAATTAAATTTAGCTACAACTTTTCAACAGGACATCTTCCTGTTCTTTCCTATGTACTTATAGCCGGTGGAGATTATGTAAAATCAAAACTTGTAATTTTGTACATTGTGTAGGAAGGAACTACAGATGCCGGTTTACACCAAAGATAGACACAAAAAGTTGGAGTAACTCAGCAGGTCAGGCAGCATCTCTGGCGAAAAGGAATAGGTGACGTTTCAGGTCGAGATCCTTCTTCAGACTGAGAGTCAGGGGAGAGGGAAACGAGAGATATGAAAAGATACCTACAACAAATGAATGAAAGATACGCAAAAGGACACATCAAAGCCAGCAACGATGATCAAGGAAAGGTGGAACCCACAAAGGATCAGTGATGATTATGTGGAAGGTGATAACAAGTGGATACAAACAGTGAAACTCAGCAGGACGACAATGAAACTAGTGCGATGACTAGAGTGAGAGAGAAGCAGAGAGAGAGGGGATGCAAGGGTTACTTGAAGTTAGAGAATTCAATATTCATACAACTGCCCAAGCAAAATATGAGGTACATTGTACATTGATTATGGATCTCATCCCAATGGACAGAATTAGGTCTGATGCAGAGATGCCATTAATGTGCGACTTCTGCAAATAAATTGACATTGAAAGTGCCCACAGGACTGGTATATATTAATCAAAAAAAGATAAAGATACCATTGCCAAACATGAAGTGCTGGATTAACCCAACGGGTCGGGCACCATCTGTGGAGGGAATTGACAGGTAAGATGGGGAGGTTGCATAGTAGTATTGTTTTAGTTGTATCTCTTATTAATACTTTCTTTTCAATTTTTTTTAAAGTTGTAATTATTTCAATTTTAATAGACTTTAAATATCTCTGAAGGAGTGATATGTAAGGGCAGGAGTGATATGGATGTAAGAAGCCAGGGAGGAAGGGAGCGAGGGGGAATAAAAGGGAAATATATAACCCTAACCTTAGTGGTTTTTACAACCCAACAGTATGAATATTGAATTTTCCAATTTCAATTAATATTCCACTACCCCTCCACTACTATCTGTCAATCTCCGCCTCAAAAATATCCATTGAATTGGCCTCCAGTGAGTATAGGCCCAGTGCCGTCAAATGCTCATCTTATTTTTACCAAATAATTACAGGAATTATTCTCGTAAACCTCCTCTGGACCCTCTCCAATGCTAGCACATCCTTCCTCAGATAACTGCTCACAAATGTGATCTGGCCAGGGCGTTGTGTTCCCAGTCAGAATCCAGTATATCTGGATTGATCATGGCAGCACAGTATAGAAATTGCCTCACAGCACTAGAGGCCCAGTTCGAAGCTGACCTCAGGTGCTGCCCATGTGGAGTTTGCACGTTCTTCCCGTGACCATTAATCACTACTCCACTCACTCCGACCTGCGCGAGATAACCACTGATGAGGTGTTTGCGCAGTAATCATCCAGAACCAGAACCATTGCCACATGGCATGAGGTGAAATTGCTCACACAATCCACCCTGCATTCGGCGATTGTCTATTGGTTATTCCTTTCCTTGGATGCAAACTTAGGGTGAATCTTTCCCTCATTGATCTATGGGCTCAGCAGTTCAGTAACTGTTTGCAATTTAGAGGCATCAGCATGGAAGCAAGCCCTTTGGTGCAACTCGTCCATTCCCCATCTAATCTAGTCCCATTTGGCCATATTTGACCCATATCGCTCTAAACCTTTCCTATCCATTTACCTGTCCATGTGTCTTGAACGTTGTTATAGCACTCGCCTCAACTACCACCTACAGTAGTTTGTTCCATATACCCACCACGCTCTGTGTGAAATAGTTGCCCCTCAGGTTCGTATTAAATCTCGCCCCTCTTGCCTTAAACCTATGTCCTCTGGCTCTCGATTTCCCTCCCCTAGGTAAAAGACTCTTATCTAATCTCCTCAAGATTTTTGACAATATAAAATCACCCTCCAGCCTCCTGCACTCCAAGAAAAAAAGTCCCACCTTGCCCAATATCTTTCTATAGCTCTAACTCATCCCCTCGTGATTTTCAACATCTTTATAAGATCACTCCTCAGCCTCCTGTGCTCCATGGAATAAAGTCCTTGCCTGCCAAACCTCTCCCTACAGCTCAGCCCCTCAAATCTTGGCAACATACTTTCTGGTTTAGTTTTGTTAGAGATACAACATAGAAACAGGCCCTTTGGCCCACCGATTCCATGCCGACCAACAATTACCCATACATTAGTTCTATCCTACACATTTACAGAAGCCAATTAACCAACAAATCTGCATGTTTTTGGAATGTGGGAGGAAACGGGAGCACCCGAAGAAAATCCACGCGGTCACAGGGAGAATGTACAAACTCTGTGCAGACAAAATCAAACCATTTGTCAGGATCAAACCCTGATCTCTGGCACTGTAAGGCAGTGACTCTACCATAGCGCCATTTTGCCGCCCTTCTCTTCACTCTTTCCAACTTAAAGTCTGGTGAACCTTCTCTGTACTCCCTCTATGGCAAGAATGTCTTTCCTCAGATTAGGCGACCAAAACTGTACGCAATACTTGGTCAGGCCACACCTGGAGTATTGCGTACAGTTTTGCTCGCCTAATCTGAGGAAAGACATTCTTGCCATAGAGGGAGTACAGAGAAGGTTCACCAGACCGATTCCTGGGATGGCACGACTTCCATATGAAGAAAGACTGGATACACTCGGCTTGTACTCGCTGGAATTTAGAAGATTGAGGGGTGATCGCATAGAGGCTTACAAAATTCTTAAGGGGTTGGACAGGCTAGATGCAGGAAGATTGTTCCCGATGTTGGGGAAGTCCAGGACAAGGGGTCACAGTTTAAGGATAAGGGGGAAGTCTTTTAGGACCGAGATGAGAAAATCGTTTTTCACGCAGAGAGTGGTGAATCTGTGGAATTCTCTGCCACAGAAGGTAGTTGAGGCCAGTTCGTTGGCCATATTTAAGAGGGAGTTGGATGTGGCCCTTGTGGCTGAAGGGATCAGGGGTATGGAGAGAAGGCAGGTACAGGATACTGAGTTGGATGATCAGCCATGATCATATTGAATGGCAGTGCAGGCTCGAAGGGCCAAATGGCCTGCTCCTGCACCTAATTTCTATGTTTCTATGTTTCTAAATGACATCCTTCCGATAGCAAGTACACAAAAATAATAGGAAAGTAGTATCAGCTGTACGCTGGCCAAGGTAAATGTAGGTATGTTACAAAACTTATCTTCAGCGGTGCTGCAGTTCTGTCACTGGCCGTGTGCGCAACCTTGGCGCCTTTGAGGGGGGGGGGGTCAGGGTTAAAATGCGGTTTTCCCCTGCCTTCTCGGGGTGCGAGTTTTTGCTGAAGATTCGTTCCGACGGCCGGTATGTGAAAAAAACATTTTAAATCGCCCGACAAGTTCAGCGCTGGAGTAAAATAAAAATTAGTTTCTAATGCCGTGAACGCCTACAACGGGGATGGATTTCACGTTGGGGACAGGTAAAGAAAAGCCTTTTATTTTTACAGATAAACTTGCTTGTTAAGATGACCTTAATCAAAATTTTATGTTGCAAAGTGTTTTTCGGCAGTGCTGGCAAAAATACTGGCAGTGTTTTTCCTGCCGACATGGGGTTTAAATTCACTACAACCGCAATGTTCCAATCCATCGCGTTCCATAAAATCCCACTTGCAAGATGATTTAAATGGCCATTAATTTACAGGCACTAAACACTAAATTCCTTCAATTTGGCCTATAAATTTATGACAATGAGATTTAAAAATCATGTCATATTGTGAATTCTTGTGTGAATGTTATTTGGACACTTAGGCTTTTAAAAAAATGTTAATATTTTCTTAAGAAATGGATAGATGTTTAGATCTAGTAATTGAATTTTGTAATTAGCTACAATTGGGTAACTAACTAATTATTTGCTTTAATTTCAGGTTATCCAAGTAAGATTGTTTCATATTTGTTTCAGAATGCTTCAATCTATAATAACTGAAAAATTATTTCAGTTCTCTTAATTTTTAAGGAAGTTATGGGCTTTTGACTGTCCTCGATCACAACTTTTGTGTTAAGTCAATGGAAAAGCAATAGGGAACAAGATGCTAATTTCGGAGTATGAAAATGGCCATAACTTTTTTTAATTCTGAAGATATGAAAGTGAATTAGGTGCCAAATTAAACTTCTTTTTATGCTTTATCTGATGGGATAAATGTCAAAATTTTGTAACATTACTAGTAAATGAGCCCACATTTTTGTGGGTCTTGGAATCAAAGTCTATGAAAACGACATAGTTCTTGCTAACAAATTATTATTAGCTATATCATGGGGAAAATACGAATAGACACTGTATATGGACTGATTGCAAATGAAGGAGCAGAAGGTGTACAGTATTATAGTTCACTTCACAGCAAATCTCAAAGCTTTCACTTTTCATTACACAAACTGTGCTCTGCTCCACATTTGGATGCATTCCAGGCAAAGGTCTAGAGGGAATCCAACAACATTACTTGAGAATTTCATGTCTTCTGCCTGCTGCACAGTTAGATAATGTATCTGGAAAATTAATGGACTAATTTACAAACGTTAGAGATAGAGGAAGTAGATTGGCCGTTCTCAGATACACGAGCAGTGGCACAATCCTGTCATCGGCAATGTTAATCATATGGAAAAGTGCTCACAGTGCAGTGCCCGGACATGCCAGCACAGAGGAATGGTCTCCTGCGGCTGCCCATTGATTCTCTAGCATTTACATTCTGATGAATGTCCCTCGATAACTTTGTATTCAGAAAGTAAGCATTTCCATTCCCATGGAGCGGAAATGTTTGTTGTGCTTTGGTGCCCTGGTGGCAGATATATCATACCAAATGCAGGAGCCTGTATTGTTGATCAAAACTTCATAAGTTCATAAGTTCTAGGAGCAGAATTAGGCCATCTGGCCCATCAAATCTACTCTGCTATTGAATCATGGCTGATCTCATTCCCTCTCAATCCCATTCTCTTGCCTTCTCCCCATAACTCCTGATACCCTTACTAATTTCATTGCATTAAGAATGTAATTGTCCTGTCTGGTACATATGACAATAAAGCACTCTTGACTCTACTCTAATCCAGAATCTGTCAATCTCAGCCTCAATAACAGCCATTGACTTGGTCTCCTGTCTGTGGCAATGAATTCCACAGATTCAACACCCTCTGACAAAATAAATTCCTCCTCATCTCCTTTCTATAGATACTTTCTTTTATTCTGAGGCTATGGCCTCTAGTCCTAGACACTCCCGCTAGTGGAAACATCCTCTCCACATTCACTCTATCCAGACCTTTCACTATTTGTTAAGTTTCAATGAGGTCCCCGCCCACCCCTCTAAACTCCAGCAAGTACAGGCCCAGTGCCATCAAATACTCATCATATATTAACCCATTCATTTCTGGTATCATTTCTGGTATCATGTATCAAACCTAGCCTGGACTCTCTCCTTCCTCAGATATGGGGGCCAAAACTGCTCACAATACTCCAAATGTGGTCAGACCAGTGCATGTGTTCCCAGTATAGCTGGAGTGGTTAGGACAGCAAAGTAGGACTGCTGCCTCACAGTGTCAGCAATACTGGTTCAAACCTGACCTCAGGTGCTGCCTGTGTGGAGTTTGCATGTTCTTCCTGTGACTGTGTGGATTTCCTGCGGGTGCTCCGGTTTCCTCCTGCATCCCAAAGACATGGTGGTTGGTGGGTTAATTGGCCTCTGTAGACCCATATTGAATCCTAACCTCGGGTACCGTCTATACAGAGCTTTCATGTTCTCCTTGCGACCACATGGGTTTTCTCCAGGTGCTCCGGATGCTCCAGCTTCCTCCCACATTCCAAAGTTGCGCAAAGTCTCCAGAGGTTTCCGTTCCGGTTTCTAAGTGGGCCAGGGGCATTAGACTTCAGACTTTAGAGATGCAGTACGAAACAGGCCCTTCGGCCCAACTAGTCCACGCCAACCAGCACTCACGCTGTACACTAGCACTATCGTATGCACTAGGGACAATTTATTATTTTTACCAAAGCCAATTAACCTATGAACCTGTATGTCTTTGGAGTCATCCCTAAAATAATCTAAAACTAAACTAAACACTGTAGGGAGTGTGTGAGAAAGTATGATAACATAGAAGTAGTGTGAATGATGATCGATGGTGAGCGTGAACTCAGTGGGCTGTAGGACCTGTTTCCATGTTATATTTAAAAACTAACCAAATAACACTAAACTAAATGAAACTAGAAAAAACTAAACTTTGATCCTCTAATCTAACCCGAAACGTCACCCATTCCTTCTCTCCATAGATGCTGCCTCACCTGCTGAGTTACTCCAGCATTTTGAGTCTATCCTCTAACCATGATTGCTTAGCTAATGGGATAGGTTGAGGAGGTTTGGGAGGTTTGAGCAGTGGATCAACATCCTACTAAAGGCTATAAAACTTGCCCCAGATTTTAAATAGGCTCCTCAGTCTCAAGAATGATTGAGCCTGCTGAGTTCCAATGGACAGCAGACTACCAAACTGGATTATAATGCAGCTGGTAGACAAAAATGCCGGAGAAACTCAGCGGGTGAGGCAGCATCTATGGAGCGAAGGAAATAGGCAACGTTTCGGGCCAAAACCTTTCTTCAGTCTGAAGAAGAGTTTTGCCCCGAAACATTTCCTTCTTAAACAATATAATACAGTGGGTAGAGCTGCTGCTTCACAGCACCGGAGACCCGGGTTCGGTCCTGAATTCACTTTAGATTTTGGAGATACAGCACAGAGATCGACTCTTCGGACCACCATGCCCGCACTGACCTGCGATTGCCCCATGCACTAGCACCATTCCACACACTAGGGGCAATTTACAATTTTTACCAAAGTCAATTAACCTACAAACCTGGAGGAAACCCACACGGTCACAGGGAGATCGTACAATCTCTGTACAGACAGTACCCATAGTCAGGATCGAGCCCAGGTCTCCGGCGCTGTAAAGCAGCAACTCCAAGAAATGTGCCACTGTGCCCTCGGGTGCTGTCTGTGTGGAGTTTGCAGGTGCTCCCTGTGACCATGTGGGTTTCTTCCAGGCACTTTGGTTTCCTTTGACATCCCATGTGCGGGTTTGGGGGTTAAATGGCCCTCTGTAAATTTCCCCTAATGTGTAGGGAGTAGATGCGAAAGTGGGATAACATGGTCGGTGGGTCGAAGGGCCTGTTTCCATGCTGTATCTGCAAACTAAATAAAACTAGACATTTGCGAACTTGTTCATGAGCATAATCAAGGACGTCACACCCGGGTCACTCCCTCTTCTCCCCTCTTCCATCAGGCAAGAGGTACAGAAATGTGTAAACGCACAGCTTCAGTTTCAGGGGCAGTTTCTTCCCAGCCGTTGTCAGGCAACTGAACCATCCTATCCCCAACTAGAGAGCGCTCCGGACCTACCATCTACCTCAGTGGAGACACTCGGACTACCTTTAATCAGTCTTTACTGGATGTTATCTTGCACTAAACATTATTCCCTTGATCCTGTATGTGTACACAGTGGATGGATTGATTGTAACCATGTATTGTCTTCCCGCTAGCTGGATATCACACAACAAAAAAAGCTTTTGACTGCACCTCTGTGCACGCGTCAATAATAATAATAAATTAAACTAAACTAAATTAAACTTCAGTCTGAAGAAGGGTCTCGACCTGAAACATCACCCATTCCTTCTCTCCAGAGATGCTGCCTGTTCCGCTGAGTTACTCCAGCATTTTGTGTCCATCATAATTAAACTAAATTCTGGGTCACTATGGAAAGAATATCTTTACATCCCAAATCGCCTGACTAGAACAAGAGCAAATCTCAGCAAACCAACACAAAGTTAAGTCTCTTAAATTTGCCTGTAAATGAAGCTTGGTGACAACACTGTCATAAGTAACTGAGTTTAATGATAGACTCATGATTTCTATGTGATTATTCTTCATGCTCTGCAGTGTTTCTGGAGATGTTACCTTGCTCTGGGAAGTTGCTTTTGCTTGCTTCTTCTCTGTTTTTAGTGAACAGATTACTGAATAAACTGCTCCTGGGAGAAGTAAACATCATCCTGCCAGACAGGTTAGTGCCAATAGATGGTACACAAAAAGCTGGAGAAACTCTGCAGCAGCATCTAAGGAGCGAAGGAGATAGGCGACGTTTCGGGTCGAGACCCTTCTTCAGTCAAGGGTCTCGACCCGAAACGTCGCCTATCTCCTTCGCTCCTTAGATGCTGCTGCACCCGCTGAGTTTCTCCAGCTTTTTGTGTACTCGATTCTCCAGCATCTGCAGTTCCTTCTTTAAAAATTAGTGCCAATAGATACTCTCTGTCTTTTAATTCATCAGTTGATCCTGGGGTCTCAGGCAAGCCTTGTTTGTTAATTGTTATTTAGAACAGCATGGTGACACAGCGGTAGAGTTGATATTAATCCTACCTTCTGATTCCATAATCCACTAAAGTAACCAGAGATTCAGTTCCTCATTCACCCATCACTTAACATGCATCAACAGGGTGGCACAGGGGCAGAGCGGTGGAGTTACTGCCTTACATTGACAGAGACCTGGATTCAATCCTGACTAAGGGTGCTATCTATACGGAGTTTCTACGTTCTCCCTGTGACCATGTGGGTTTTCTCCAGGTGCTCCGGTTTCCTCCCACATTCCAAAGACATACAGGTTTATAGGTTAATTGGCTTCAGTAAAATTGTAAAATATTGTCCCAAGTATGAAAGATAGTGCAAGAGTACGAGGTGATCATTGGCCCTTCAGTGGTCAAAGGGAGTTGCATTGTTGAATTCTTGCAATCTATGTGGTGAAGATCTTCCTACTGAACTACTGGAAAAGGTGTTTAAAATGTAGTTACAGATACAGAATGGAAAAAGGTCCTTCAGCTCACCAAGTCCACGCTGACCATCGATCAACCATTCACACTAGTTCTATGTTATCTCACTTTCGCATCCATTCCCTACACATTGACTTTAGACTTTAGACTTTATCTATTATCTTAGACTATCATCCTCATTCCAGCTTAAAGCTTGTTGAATGACAGAACATGGTTACCAAAAGCAGACTGGGCAAATGTTTTGCTAAACGCCTAGACTCAGTCTGTCTTGGCCTACACCATCTTCTGGTTGTCAAATATTTTAACTCCCCTCCCATTCCCCTACTGACCTTTCTATCCTGGGCCGCCATCATTGTCAGAGTGAGGCCACATGCAATTGGAGGAACAATGCTTGAGCAGCTTACAACCCAGAGGTATGAATATTGACTTCTCTAATTTCAAGTAACACTTGAATTCCCCCGCCCTCTGTCCCTCGCTCATCCTAGTCATCTTGCTAACTTCAGTGTTCTTATCCCTTCATTTTCACCTCCTCCACAGCCAACAACAGACCATTGTGGGCTCATTGGCCATCGGTGCCATCTGCTTTCTTCTGTACCTTTTCATATCTCCAGATTCCCTCTCCCCTGACTCTCAGTCTGAAGAAGGGTGTTGACCCGAAACATCACCTAGTCCTTTTCTACAAAGATGCTGCCTGACCCGCTGAATTACTCCAGTTTTTGGTGTCTATCTTCGGTGTAAACCAGCATCTGCAGTTCCTTCCTCCTTCCAAGGTGCTCCCTATTCATAGCCACATATGTTCGCATGCAATACTCTTCAAAGCCTTCTTTATTCATCCTTCACTAGAAGTTCTCAGATGTTAGCTGGCAGCAGCTGAGGGCCAAGGAGTAAGAGAGCAAACCTCCTCTGATATCCTCAGTAGCATTGATGAATTCCCCGCGTTCATATTTTAAAAGGTGCCAGGAAATTACTGTATCCAGGATTAGTAGAAGCCACTGCCGCAGACATTTGCTAGTTTATTTGTTGAGCATTCCACAAGAAAGTACTGAGGAAAGCAAAAAGCTTGTCCTCTAGAGAGAGTAATCTGAACTTTGAGAAAACACTGAAGAAATGTAAACTTGAAAAAAGGCAAGCACAATGGGACCAAACAGAGTTATATGGGATGGCAAATTACATGTCAAACCTAAAAAACAGTACACTATTTCAAATTAAACCATGGTAGCAACAATAAAGGTCACATCTCTGAAAGATGCACAATTCCCATAGGCCTGTCGGATACAAGGACCATGTTTTCTCAGAAGAGTCCAGGGCATACAATAAGGGAGCAAGTCACTTAGAATTGACGTGAGGAGATCATTCTTCGCTCAGATGATGGTGAATTTTTGAATTCCCCTTCCCCCAGAGTGTTGTGGAAGGATAGTCACTGATTTCCAAGGTCACCTCAGATTGATACATTTCTGGATATTCAGGCAGTCAAAGACGTACAGGTTTGTGGGTTAATTGGCTTCTGTAAAAATTGAAAAATTGTCCCTAGTGTGTAGGATAGTATGGGGATCGCTGGTTGGTGCGGACTCAGTGGGCCGCAGGGTCTGTTTCCATGCTGTCTCTAAAATCCACAGTCTGAAGATAAAGTCAGTTACAGTTACCTTCCCTTTATCAAGAAAGTTATAATGGATTATTTAATCTTTCAATCTATAACATTTCTCAACTGAGACAGGCTTGTCAAATATAGAATTGCTCGGACAAACTTGTGTGCAAAGAAAGCCTCATTGGACCTTCAAAAGGAATATTGATTAATGGACATTTGGTGGGAAGATCCTCTCTGTGACGCCTCTTACGGCTCATAGAATCATAGATCTATACAATACGGAAACAGGCTGTGCTGCCCAACTTCACTTCACCCTGCCTCAGCAAGGCCACTAGCATAATCAAGGACCGATCTCAACCCGGCCACTCTCTCTTCTAAATTAAACTAAACTATAACAAAACTATTGTCCATGTTGATAAAGATGCCACTTCTATGCTACTCCCACATGGCCCATACCTCCTCTAAGCCTTTCCTACCTCATGCCCCCTTTGCGATATCAGTCCTACTTTCTCATTTCATGATCCACAAAAGTAATCAGAGACTCAGTTCCTCATTCACCCATCACTTAACCTGCTTCATCAGGGTGGCACGGTAGCGCAGCAGTTGATTTGCTGCCTTACAGAACCAGAGACCTTGGTTCAATCCTGACTACCAGTGCGGTTTGTACGTGTTCCCTGTGACACGCGTGGGTTTTCTCCGGGTGCTCCGCTTTCCTCCCGCACCCCAAAGAGCTGCACGTTTGTAGGTTAATTTGGGTTCCGTAAAAATGTAAATTGTCCCTAGTCTGTCGGATAGTGTTAGTATATGGGGTGATTACTGGTCAGCGTGGACTCTGTGGGCCAAAGGGCATGTTACCGCGCTGTAGCTCTAAAGTCTAAGAGTCTAAAAGAAGAATCACCGGATTCCTCAACACACCTTGCAACTGGGATGTATTTTAAAGCATTTAAGAGATGATAAGATTTGATTTTCCTCTCACATACATTACAAACACAACCCTTTCATTCGCCGCTGCTGGAATTTTCATTTGCAAAGACATGGGTAATAATCTCACTGAAGGTGTTTCGGCTTGCACAGGAATAATGCACCTTGGGGGAGGTCTGACACTTGTAATTAAACAATTCTGAGCAGCAAAGAAAGTTATAAAAAATATATCCGAAATTGAAAAATCACAGCAGCCTCTGAAAGGGAAAACCATTCAACACAAAATTAGTCAAGTCTACACAAGTGTGTTTTGTGTTGCTCATCCAGGTTCATTCTCACACTTCTTTAAGATTCACCGTTTTGAAATAATTCTCTGATAAAGATTATGCGTACATATGCAGCAATGGTTGCAGTTTCGGACGATGCATTATAGTTTGCAGGGATTGTTTCCATTCTCACTTGGCCTCACATCCCTGGACCGCACGTTCTATTCTCTAAACTCCATCTCTGCATCATGAATCAGCTCCCACAATGTCGGCCATTTCTACCAATGGAAACAACATCAAATTCCACCTCCAAAGGGTCACAACATGCTGACGTCCTTTCCTTCTTGCCGCACTTTACTTATTTACTTTTTCTGTCTCGTATCACCATCTGTGGTAGAGTTGCTGCCTCACTGCGCCAGAGACCCAGGTTCGATCCTGACAATGGGTGCTGTCCGTATGGAGCTTGCACGTTCTTCCAGTGACTGCATGGGTTTTCTCTAGGCGCTCCAGTTTCCTAACACTTTCCAAAGATGTGCATGTTTGCAGGTTAATTGGCCTCTTTAAATAGTCCCTATCGCGTAGGATAGTGCTAGTGTATAATTAATTGTGGTCAGCGCGGTCACAATGTACCTCTTCCCACGCTGCATCTCTACACTAAACAAAATAATTATTTGCTGAAAAGCTAACATTTTGCTTCATTCCTCTTTGCTGACCTTTATCATCATATTCTGTTTCGATTCTTCCCCCAGATCTTTCTCTCATCACTGCTGGATGACAAAGGTTATCGTCATCCCCGATATTTGCTTTGAATGTCAAAACTGAACAATGTTTAATTGTCATGACCCGAACATTGAAATCCTCACTTGCTGCAGCTTTACAGTCCCATTAATGCAACAAATAAACTTACTTTCACTTTAGACTTTACTTTAGTGATAACAGCGCGGAAACAGGCTCTTCGGCCCACCGAGTCCACACTGACCAGCAATCGCCCCGTACACTAGCACTATCCTACACACTAAGGGCAATTTACAATTTTAACGAAGCCCATTAACCTACAAACCTGTACGTATTTTGAGTGTGGGAGGAAGCCGGAGCACACGGAGAAAACCCACGCGGTAACGGGGAGAACGTGCAAACTCCGTACAGACAGCACCGGACTCAGGATTGAACCCAGGTCCCCAGCGCTGTAAGGCAGTAACTCTACCACTGCGCCACTGTACTGCTCTGAACA
This sequence comes from Okamejei kenojei, assembly GCA_035221665.1. Classification (NCBI taxonomy): domain Eukaryota; kingdom Metazoa; phylum Chordata; class Chondrichthyes; order Rajiformes; family Rajidae; genus Okamejei; species Okamejei kenojei. Next base: position 36,012,676 of record CM069145.1, on the reverse strand, counting down.
ATAAACAATTACATAATGAATTATCAGATTTACTCGGTTAACAGACTATGATAGTGCAGGCTAAAGTAGGCAGTGCAACCTTACAGAGAGTCATAGAGTCATGGAGTGATATAGTGTTGAAACAGGCCCTTTGGCACAACTTCCCCACACTGGCCAACATGTCCCAACTACATGAGCCCCGCATGCCTGCGTTTGCCCCATATCCCTCTAAACCTGTTCTTTTCCACATACCAGTCTAATTGTTTCTTAAATGTTGCGATTATCCCTGCCTCAACTACCTCCTCTGGTAGCTCGTTACATACACCCACCACCCTTTGTGTGAAAAAGTTACCCCTCAGATTCCAATTAAATCTATCCCCCTTTTTCTTAAACCTATGTCGTCTGGTCCTCAATTCCCCAACTCTGGGCAAGAGACTCTGTGCGTCTACCTAGTCGATTCCTTGATATTTAATCCATTTTTAGTTCTCACAGCCATGACTAATGAAGGCAAGCATACTATGTGCATTCTTTACCACTCGTATCAACTTGGAGCACTCTATCTAGTCACTGAAGGAACCATGGTGCAAGGTGGGACGGTGCAAGGAGTGGTAGCAGAGAGGTGGGACGGTGCAAGGAGTGGTAGCAGAGAGATGAGATATTGCAAGGATTGTAACATGGCATGGAGAGGTGGTGGAGTTGAAATCTGGTGCTTGAAAGGTGAAAGATGCAAGAGGTTGTAGCTGGGGAAAGGTACTGTAAGTCATGTAGGAAGGCCTGCAGTAACATAACAAGAGAGGATGTGAATTAGGGGACCAACGGGAACAATCTATACAGATTATTTACAACCAAATAAAAAACTGATTTTGAAGAGTGCGAGGTTCCGAAATTAAGCTGACATCAGCAGCATATTGAAACAAGATATAATGCTTTGCTGCCAAAATACACACATTCCATAACATGGTCGCATTGCTATTATGAGTTTCTTAGGGTTGGGGTGCGTGGAGAGCAGATTTTGATTTTGATTTCTGGTTGAGAAATGTTCTCTTGCAGCTGCGTTTAAAATATTAATAAATCCGAACCTACAACTTGCACCCGATAAATGATTGGAAAAAAAGAGCTGTCGTTGCAAGAGAACCACCGGACAATATCAATCCTGGAAAGCAGGAGGAGTACCTTGTCCAGAGGTGTCGAGGGTTTGCTGTGAGTCAAGTACCCGCAGACCCCTCTGGAGTACCGAGAAAGTGACATCCCTGTAGCACAGCATGATAAGAATGAATTGATTCAAAATTACCATCTGCTCTCCTCACCTTAGTCTGTTCATTTTATATTAGGCAATTGTTTATCAATGCAAACTTTGCTGTAAAGGGTATCATCTGTCACATGCCATTAATTTTGAACTGTAAAAGCTACAGAAACCATAATAACGCAACGGCTAAATAATATCCAGCAGTTATTAATTGACAAGGTGGAAATTCATCTAATGGAGAGACTCGGTGGTTTTACATGAACCAATATGGCCCCCTAGTGACAGGCAATAACTTTGCAGTTAATGTTCAATGGTGCTTTGATTGTCACATGTGTGAGGTGCAAGCGCACAGTGAAATTATTTTCTTACAAACTGTATGGCATTCCCATACCCAAGCACATCCCTGATACATAAATAGTCCACTGAACCCGCATGCAAGAGGCGCCGTGTTTTGGCGCCATTTTCAAAGTCCAGTCCACGCTCTAGTTGTTATGAGCGGTGCCCCTTCCAGGCAAGCCCCAGGCTACTGTGGGTCTCCAGCCATTCAATCCTTTCCACATCTATATTATCAAGGCCTTTCATAAACATTCAAACATCATTGTATTCTTTGTATCCTGTCCATCACTACCCTTTAACTTTGGTTTCGCCCTTGGTCTGATCCAGGATTGGGAGGAATCTGCCTACAGACAGGAAATGACACAGCTGGCATCCTGGTGCCATGGCAACAACCTGGAGTTCATTGCTCTTAAGACGGTGGAATTGATTGTAGACTTTAGGAGAGCTCCCCCTCCACTCACCATCAACAACACTACAGTCACGTCTGTGGAGTCATTTAAGTTCCTTGGAACCATCATCTCAGGGACTTTAAATGGAAGGCCACCATCGACTCCACAGTCAAAAAGGCCCAACAGAGGATGTACTTCCTGCAGCAGCTGAGAAAACACAATCTGCCACAGGCAATGATGGTCCAATTCTATACGGCCATCGTAGAGTCTGTCCTCACCTTCTCCATCATGGTCTGGTTTGGCTCAACCACCAAGCACGACATCCGGAGGCTGCAGCGCGTCGTTCGATCAGCTGAGAAGGTTATTGGCTGTAATCTTCCCCCCATCGACGAACTGTACACTGCAAGGGCCAGGAAGCGAGCGGGTAAGATCATCTCTGACCCCTCTCACCTTGGCCACAAACTCTTTGAAGCAGTTCCCTCTGGAAGGCGACTGTCAAAGCCACCATAGCCAGACATAAAAACAGTTTTTTTTCCACGAGCAGTAGCTCTACTCAACAACCAAAAGTCTGTAGCCTCATTTTGCTCTGGTATTTTATTTTATTCTTCACATGTTTAAATTACAATGTTTTATTTTTAATTGTCTACTGTATATCGTGTTGTTACTTGCGAGCAAAGCACCGGGGCAAATTCCTTGTATGTATACATACTTGGCTAATAAAACTTCTTCAATTCAATTCAATTTATACAGCCAATTTCCCATCATTGAAAGGATTTCAAACACCTCATAGAAGCTTTGTTCAAAAACACTCCAATATATAGAATAAGATGCCAGGTATCTGGCATTCATAAATCTATGTAGAGAGGCACATTTTAAAGCATCATGGAGACATACAGCGTAGAAACAGGCCCTTCAGCCCAACTTGCCCACACCAACCAACATGACGATTTATACTACGCTAGTCCCAACTGCCTGCGTTTGGCCCATATCCTTCTATACCTATCCTATCCATGTTCTATGTTGATTGTAGGTTGATCGGTGGAAACAAAGAACTGCAAATGCTAACTTACAATGAAAAAGACACACGGTGCTGAAGAAACTCAGAGGATCAGGCAGCATGTCTGGAGAACATGGATAGGTAACATGAAGTCTAGTCAGCACCATTCTTCAGACTTCTTAGTGGGATGGTTCATAATGGAATGGTTTCAAAAGAGAACTCCACAGTTTAGGGCTGCGGCAATGTAAAATGTGGCTACCAATAATCTTGCACCACAGACCACATTTCTTGTTAATAAACCATTAATAGAGATTAATAGACCAAAATAAGGATTAACACCATTGTATGAAGCTTGATGATCCTTCGCTGAAGTAAAGGAGGTGAGAAACAACAAACCTACTTCAGTAGAACCTGACAGAAGACACAAAGCATCGACTCATGCGACATTCAACATTCTACGGAATAAGAGCATGTAAGCAGATGCTGATTAATACACAAAAGGGCACAAAGTGCTGGAGTGATTCAGCAGGTCAGGCAGCATCTCTGGTGAACATGGGTAGGTAACATTTTTGATCAAAATCAGAAATCAGAAATCAGGCTGAAGAAGGGTCCCGCCGCAAAACATCACCTGTCCATGTTCTCCAGAGATGCTGCCTGGCCTGCTCAGTTACCCCAGCATTTTATGTCCTTTTGTTTTTGAACATTCCACGCTCTTTGTTGACCCTTTGATAGCTTCATAAAAAAAAAAAATTTAAGACAGAACTTAGGGGCTCTATAGACACAAGGAACCTTGAGCAAAAAAACAGTGCTGGAGTAACTCGACGGGTCTCTGGAGAACATGGAAACACAACGTCGATCCATGACTGACTGTAGTAGCTGGGAGAAGGCTGGAAGAGAGGTGGGGGTGGGACAAAGCCAATCAAGTACTACAGGGATACGGGTGAGGGTGGTTTTAATTGGCAGATGGGAAGACGGAGGACATAGATGAAAATGAGATGAAAGACAGTGAGACAAGGAATGAAGAGGCATGAATTGTGACGGAAGAGAAAGGGACGTAGGTGGATGGGGACGGTGGGGGGAGGGAATGTGAGGCGGGATAGTGGCAGAAATGGGTGTGCATCCAGGCAGCATTCAGGGGAGAGAATTGGGTGCAGAAAGAAGGTGGAGGGGAAGAGGGAAGTGTAGGAGCACTCTATGTTTACTCAAGATGGATACAAAGTGCTGGAGTAACTCAGCCGGTTAGGCAGCATTACTGGAGAAAGGGAACAGGTGATGTTTCGGTTTGAGTGCCTTCTTCAGACCTGAAACGTCACCTCTTCCTTTTCTCCAGCTTTTTGTGTCTACCTTCAAGTATAAACTTGCATCTGCAGTTCCTTCCTACACATACAGTATGTTCTGGCACAGAAAATTCTTCCCTGCCTGACAGAGCTGCTGAAAGATCTAAATCATTAAAAAAAACCTGAAATGCCTAAAATAATACTGGATCTTTCAAAGAAGGCAAATGTAAATGAAAGACTCAGTGTTGGCACCGATTCAGAGGAAGTATAAATGGAGTAAAGCACTTACGTGGCGTGTATGATACCAGGAATGTAGTGATAATAAGATCTCAGATGTGAGACAAGGTAACTCCTAGGACAGCCCTTGGAATAAAGGAGCAACGCTGCGGTTCGCATTGCAGTATTTATCATTAGTGTCATCCCAAGCAAGCAGTCCACCTAAAGCACCATTAATCATGTCTGTGGCTGAATAAAACATGGGTCCCTCTCTATATCATTTCTAAGAAGCAAATGTTTGATTATGATAGATGTTCCCCAGGTCACTGCACGCTCCAGCTCTCCAATCAACTATTCAAATCGTTGCATCTACACTAATAATAAATAATTTGTTTACTTAAGCAAAGCACAGTTGATAATGGATTTTTACGCATATGTTGGCCTCTGTGCTTTTGTCTCGAGTGCAGCAGTTGAGAGTACTGAACAGTTTCTATTTCAGTAAGGTCAAGTTCTGAGGAAACGTCTGCCACTGATCAAACGTAATCTATTTTTACATTAGCAGGAAAATATGGTCATTCATCACCCCTGGACAATCCCATCTTAAAGTACTATTGCAAGATTTCATTTCCGAAACAAACATCAAATGCCAGAATTTTGGCATGAATGCAAATTGATTGGAATAAGTGCTTAGTGAAATCTGTTTAAAACTCACACGATGACAGTCCCAAGATACATATATTTAAAACCGTACAAAGCTCTCTGAAAGAACAACCCTGCGACAGCCTGGGGCTCGGCTGGACCGGCGCCACTCCAACATTCAACCAGTGCCACGGGGATTCGGAAATGGATCCACACCATCCTACAGGACGTTCATTTAGAAAGGAGATGAGGAGGAATTTCTTTAGCCAGAGGGTGGTGAATCTGTGGAATCCTTTGCCACAGACGGCTGCGGAGGTCAAGTCGATGGATACTATTTTTAAAGCAGAGATTAATAGATTCTTGATTAGTACGGGTGTCAGGGGTTATGGGGAGAAGGCAGGGGAATGGGGTTGAGAAGGAAAGATAAATCAGCCATGATTAAATGATGGAGTAGACTTGCTGGGCCAAATGGCCTAATTCTGCTCCTAATACTTATCACCATCCTCCCTCCACTGAAGAATCAGAAAGGTATACATGGATGCCACAGCCACGTAAATGCAAATGTGTCAACATATGAGCCAGCAGGGGGTGGCATGGTGGCGGAGCGGCACAGTTGCTGCCTTACAGCACCAGAGGCTTGGGTTCGATCCTGACTACAGCTCCATCCACTCCCATTACCTGGACTCATTACCCTCACAGTAGTGCGGCTGGTAGAGGGACGGGTTTTATCCTGACCTTGGCTGCTGTCTGTGTGGAGTTTGCATGTTCTCCCTGTGACTGCATGGGTTTCCTCCAGGTGCTCTGGTTTTCTCCCACATCCCAAAGATGTGCTGGCTGGTTGGTTAATTGGGCAACCAATCCACCCTATCACTTGCCAGGCTTTGTCTGCGCTACTCTCTTCCCTCCCCACCCCCTCCATGATGAAGAAGGGTCCCGACCAGAAACATCGCCCACCCAAGTTCTCCAGAGATGCTGCCTGACCTGTTGAGTTACTCCAGCACTTTGTGTCTTTTTGTCAGCCAAGATATTGTGTTCAAATCTCTAGTGTTTCTGCAACCTTCTGGCTCAGAGTCGAGCAATGTACTACCAATAGTGACACAGAGACGCAGTGGTAGAGTTGATGCCTCACAGCACCAGACACCTGAGTTTGATCCTGACTACGGGCGCTGTCTGCATGAAGTTTGTACGGTCTCCTTGTGACCACGTGGGTTTTTCCGGGTGCTCCAATTTCCTCCCACATTCCAAAGACATGCAGGTTTGTAGGTTAATTGGTTTCTGTAAAAATTGTCCCCAGTATGTTGGACAGAATTGGTGTATGGGTGATCGCTGGTCAGAGCGGACTCAGTGGGCCAAAGGGCCTGTTTCCAAGCTGTATCTTTAAACTAAAACTAACAACTAAATTGTGGATGATCAGCCATGATCACAGTGAATGGTGGTGCTGGCACGTAGGGCCGAATTGCCTACTTCTGCACCTATTATCTATTGTCGATTATAAACAATCCACACACAGCAAACAGGGTTAATGAATGACTTCCAAAAGCCATCAATAGCCATGTTTTTCTTACCGAGTTAACAGCGCAAAAATATGGTGACTGTACATTTGTGATTGTGAAAACTAATTTCACTGCGCTGCGCATACGTGACTATTTGAACCATTGAACAAGATAGACACAAAATGCTTGAGTAACTCCACGGATCAGGCGGCATCTCTGAAGAGAAGGAACAGGTGACGTTTGAGGTCGGGACACTTCATCAGATTGAGTATCATGGAGAGGGTAAGTAGGGGTATGGGAAGGGACAGAACAAAGCAGAGCCTGCATCAATGACTCAGGAAAGGTGGAGCCCACAATTGGCCATTGTTGGCTGAGGACCAGATGATAAGGAAGGAATACCAATGGTGAAATTAGCAAGAGGAAACAGGAGGGGGAGGGACAGGGAGAGAGGGAATGCAAGGGTTACTTGAAGTCAGAGAAATCAATATTCATCCCGCTGGGTTGTCAGCTGCCCAAGCGAAATATGAAGTGCTGCTCCTCCAATGTAGGTATTGCCTCACTCTGACAGTGGAGGAGGCCCAGGGCAGAAAGGTCAGTACGGGATTGGGAAGGGGAGTTCAAATGTTTGGCAACCAGGAGATCTCGTTGTGTTATTTTGACTCTCTCTGTGGTGTAATGTGAAGGAACAAAAGTTAGGATATTATTTGAGTAACATGTAATAAAGAGTTAGCAGTGACTTTACCAAGCCAATTGCCTCATCAATTTTATCAAGTACGGCACTGGTAAAGTTTCAACTGTAAACCAGCATGAGCAGCTTATTAATTCTGTTGTAATGAAATGTCACATTGCTGCCACTGAACGTAAATGCTCACAGAATTATATGAGGGTGACATTCATTATGATAACTCCAGAAATCTGGAGCCAATGGAGAAGATTATTGATGTTTTCACTCGAGACACGACGTTGTTCATTGTGACTGGTTCACGCTTGACAGTCAGTTGCAAAATGGTCCTTAATAGAATAAACATCTATTTCGTAGTACGTTAAAAATTATACACATATAAATAGAAAATTATAATTTATTGAAAATTCAAAATATTTTCATCAACAGCCAAGGGTCGTAGATATCACAAACAATAGGCACACATGTTTTTATGCATATGGAATATTAAAGAGGACACTGAAAAATTAATGCAACAACTGAAGAGAATTATTGTAATGCTATATCAATAAACTATGCTTGAACCTCTATCTCATTATCTTTATTCTGTCATGTCTTTTATAATCTCCATAACTCGTTTCTTATACAACACAGATCTAATTTTGGCATTCCAACCAAGAGTAGAAAAATGCACCTTCCTGATGCTGTATGTTACTTTTACTTATGCATGAGGTTTCGGCATTGCTGGCAAAGCCAGCATTCACCTCTGAAGAAGGGTCTTGACCCGAAACGTCACCCATTCCTTTTCTCCAGAAATGCTGCCTGACCTACTGAGTTGCTCCAGCTTTTCTGGTCTACCAACATTCAAATCGAAGGCCTTTCACGAATTGCGGTGAAGCCGGGCGGTGAAGCCTGTCTGGGCCGAAGGAGCCTCAGCGGCGTCAGTGACGGGTGCCAAGGCAGCAGCATGAGCCTTGATGTAGACGGTGTGGTGCCTTGGCAGCAGCGTGAGCCTCAGTGGCAGCATTGAAGGCCTTTCACTAATTGACCGTCGAAAAGTGTTAGTGTGGCATGTTTGTTGAGATCCCAAGGTGTAGATGATCATTGCTTTGTTAGTGAGGCAGTGGGGAATACTATCCAAAATAGAAGGGACAAAAAGGACTGCTGATGCTATAATCTTGAACAAAAATACAAATTGGCAAGTGCTGAGTGGATAGACACAAAGTGCAGGAGTAACTCATGGGTCAGGCAGCATCTCTGGAGAAAATGGATGGGAGGCGTTTTGGGTCGGGACCCTTATTCATACTGAAAGTAGGGGGGTGTGTTAAAGAGCTGGAGGCAAGAAAATGTGGATCCGCGCGGCACAGTGACGCAGCGGTAGAGTTGCTCATTTACAGCGCCAGAGACCGGGTTCGATTCTGACTACGGGTATTGGCTGTACGGAGTTTGTACGTTCTCCGTCACCTATCAATGTTACTGCAGCACTTTGTGTCTATTTTTTTCAAATGAAACCCTTTGAACTCATAACATATACCCTTGGCCAATTTTCATCATTTCACATACAGGCGGCACAGTGGTAAAGTTGTTGTCTTACAGCGCCACTGCTTTGATCCTGATCTTGGGTGCTGTCTGTACATTGGGTGAGTTTGTACCTTCTCCCCATTCTCTCCGAGTTTTCCCTGGTGCTCTGGTTTCCTCCCACACTCCAAAGACATGTAGGTTTGTAGGTTAATTGGCTTTGGTAAAATTTGCAAATTGTCCCTGGTGTGTAGGATTGTGCTAGTGTACGGGGATCGCTGATTGGCGCGGACTCGGTGGGCTGAAGGACCAGTTTCCTCACTGTTTCTCTAAACTAAACTAAAAGCTTTTCAATGTATCTAGGTACACGTGACAATAATAAACAATCAATCCTGTAAAAAGAATATTCCAAAGTGGTTTAAAGCCAGTCAAATCTAAAGTGTTATCACAATTACCTCAGCAGCCAAATTGTACAAATCAAGGACAGGGCAGATAATGAGATTTGGTTATATTGGTGATGAACAAATAAGGCCAGGGCTCGAGGGAGAGAACTCAAAGTCCCGAGGAGCCGCGCGCGAGTCGGGAGTGTCCCGGGAGCTGCATAGGACCGATCCACCTGCTGAACGCGCCTCGGTATGCCCGACTCTCCCCACAGGCTTCCCAGGCAACTGCGGTGAAGCCGGGCGGTGAAGCCTGTCTGGGCCGAAGGAGCCTCAGCGGCGTCAGTGATGGGTGCCTCGGCAGCAGCATGAGCCTCGACGGCGGTGGGGCATTGGCGGCAGCGTGAGCCTCGACGGCGGTGGAGCCTTGGCGGCAGCGTGAGCCTCGGTGGCAGCATGAGCCTGGGCAGCAGTGGGTCCTCGTGGCAGCGGGATCTTCGGTGCGATGAGGCCCTGCGTTCATTTGTTTGTTCATTTGTTCCGGTGAAGGCACTGTGCACACGGCAGCCAGCCAACAATCGTCTTTCAAATTCAAGTTTTCGTGTACCTTGTTGTGTGTTGTGACTGTTGCCAGACCAATTTCCCAGAAGGCAATGGCAATCCTTGGGTACAATGCTACAATTTCCCATGTAGGTTCTATGTTCAACTAACATATGAGATTTTGGACAAGGGCTGGAATGTTCAAGCTTCATACTCTGAGACAAGATTGGCACTCACTGAACCATTAGCAGCCATGCAGATATTTTCCATTAAGGAACAAGCATGTCAAAATTAGTATTTTCCCTAAGGTAAGAATAGAAATAAATGGTCTACAAATACAACATAAACAACACTTTATATGCTTCTTGGGCAGCTTACGACACAACGGTATGAACATTGACCTCCATTTTTAGGGAACTTACCAACAACCCCTCCTCCTCCCAAATCCCCTCCGTTTCCCCCCCTCTCTTCCCTGTGCCCCATCTGAATGTTCACCCATTTCTCCCCCTATTCCGCCTTCTCGTTTCCCTTCCCTCCTCCCACCCCCTCCACCTAAATCCCTTCCTCAAGCATCTTTTCTCCTTATCTCACAGACCTTGGTCTTCATTTCATCGTTTGCCTTTGTCCACCCAGCTGCCAATCCAACACCCCTCCCCTGCATCCACCTATCACTCACCTGGCTTTGTCCCAACCTCCTTCACCTCACTTCTAGCTTTCTCCCCCCTACTACAATCAGTTTGAAGAAGGCCCCCAACACAAAATGTCACCTATTCATGTGCTTCAGAGATACTGCCTGACCCGCTGAGTTACTCCTGCACTTTGTGTATTTTTTTGGTAAACTAGCATCTGCAGTTCTTTGTGTCCACAATTAGACCAGTTCTTCCCCAAGACTAATTACCCACCTTTCAGATAGAACACAAGGTACACACCAGGCAGAATAATTCTTATAAACAATGTTTTAAAGGTAAAATTTATGATGATTTTATCGATTACAATTTCAATTTCAAACATAAAATCCAGATTGACTTCAAAGTCAAATTTAATGTAAAAGTTGAATTTTCTAACTCACTGTCTCCGATATAAAGTGTCAAATTTATCGTGGTGCGAGTTTACATAATGACTTGATTTGCGCTGATTACCAAAACCCAGCTGCTGAATATGGTTGCCAGTGTCCAAATATCTAGGTTGAAGATTAAGTGTTCTTCTATTTAGATAAATGAAGCAGCTAGTTCCTTAGCTGATTCTGAATTTATCTTCCACTAGCTCTTGTGAAACCTACAATTGCAAATCCTATTGAACAGTAGATTATTATCCTTCCTTATCTCTTCAGCGCTGCGTCTGATTAAAAACTTACGCTCTGTGTGCCTAATCTGATCGTAAAATTCCACCTCCAATCAACAAAATATTTTATTTTGCTGGATCTACTTGCACCATTAATTGCAAATTTCCCAAAGTCAAATCACAACATAGTGACTGACCTTGCTGCTGTTTAGAAGGCAAGCTCTGGAACAGCCTTCCAAGGAACTCTTTTTGACCTTTAAATGTAAATAATATTTGACAAAGAAAGATTTTATGGGAATGTGGGCTTTGCCAAAAAGGCTAATATTTAGCGCTCATCCCTGTCCTTGTGAATGTATGTGAAGAGGAAAAAATTAGTTAAGACCAAAGTTGGACCCTTGAAGACTGAAAAAAGTGGACGCATTGGTGATAATTTGCCAATGTTCTATAGATTCAGGATCAGTTCCTGTGGATTGGAGGGTAGCTAATGTTATCCCATTTTTTAAGAAAGACGGGAGAGAAAACAGGGAATTATAGGCCAGTTAGCCTGACATCGGTGGTACCGGAAGATGCTGGAGTGAATTACAAAAGATGAAATAGCAGCACATTTAGATAGCAATAACAGGATCGGTCCGAGTCAGCATGGATTTACGAAGGGGAAATTATACTTGACAAATCTTCTGGAATTTTTTGAGGATGTAACTAGGAAAATGGACAAGGGAGAGCCAGTGGATGTAGAGTACCTGGACTTTCAGGAAGCATTTGATAAGGTCCCACATAGGAGATTAGTGGGCAAAATTAGGGCACATGTTATTGTGGCTAGAGTGCTGACATGGATAGAAAATTAGTTGGCAGACAGGAAACAAAGAGTAGGGATTAACAGGTCCCTTTACGAATGGCAGGCAGTGACTAGTGGGGAACCACAAGGCTCGATGCTGTGACCTCAGCTATTTACAATATACATCAATGATTTGGATGAAGGGATTCAAAGTAACATTAGCAAATTTGCAGATGACACAAAGCTGGGTGGCAGTGTGAACTGCAAGGAGGATGCTATGAGAATGCAGGGTAACTTGGACAAATTGGGTGAGTGGGCAGATACATGGCAGATGCAGTTTAATGTGGATAAATGTGAGGTTACCCACTGGTAGCAAAAACAGTAAGGCAGATTACTATCTAAATGGTATCAAGTTGGGAAAAACGGAAGTACAATAGGATCTGGGGTTCTTGTTCATCAGTCAATGAAAGTAAACATGAGTTATGAGTCTTTGGAATTCTCTGCCTCAGATGGAGGTGGAAGGCGGTTCTCTGGATACTTTCAAGAGAGAGCTAGATAGGGCTCTCAAAGATAGTGGAGACAGGGGATATGGGGCGAAGGCAGAAATGGGGCACTGATTGGGGACAGGCACGGAAATCGCTGTCAAAATATGGGGGGACAGGGGGGACACAATTTTTTGTCGGCCATGCGCGCATGCGCACACGCACATACACACACACACATACACACACGCGCGAGGCTTCGGAGACTTCAGCCGTGGGCCCTGTAAATTTCAGCTCAATCCAGCGTTAAATGTAGCTCAACTCTGCCGGTCTCGCCGGGTTAACCTACAGACCTGCCTGGACTGATGGGGCACTGGTCCGGAGCCATGGAGTTGGCGCTGCTTCTCCGCACTGGCTGTAAGCCTGGGCCATATTTCCCGTAAGTCCAGGCAGATTTAGCACTGCTTCTCTGATCTAGCCGTGGGCACCGCTCCCGTGTGACTCCCGACGTCTCTGGCCACCCCAGGCGTGGAGAGGCACTCGGGTGGCGGCAGGGATGGTCCAGTGGCGGTTTGGCAGTGATTGCAGCGCCGGAGACCCGGGATCGATCCTGGCTGCGGATGTGTCCAAGGCTGCCGAGAGTGTTTTTCGTTTGTGACCTATGAGCTGGGCACGTCTCCCTCCTCCAATCATCGTGCTCTATCCTCAATCCCACCCCCCTACTTCCGCCTCTGACCAACTCCTCCCTCCTCCATCATCATGCCCCGCCCCCACTGCCTGCTGACTGACGTCTCTCTCGTCCAATCGGTGCCCTCCATCAGCAGTCCTACCCCCACTGTGTCGCGGAAAGTTGAGATTTCACCGGGAGTTTTACCAAATCAGGATTACAAAAAATGGGGGGATCATCCCCCACCTTTCAAAACAGAGGGGGGGGGGCGTGTCCCCCCTGCCCCCCCCCCCCCCGGATTTCCGCCCCTGATTGGGGATGATCAACCATGATTACTTTCAATGACGGTGCTGGCTCGAAGGGCTGAATGGCCTACTCCTGCACCTATTGTCTATTGTCTATTGTCTATTGAAAATGTGGTGTAGGAAGGAACTGCAGATGCTGGTTTACACTGAAGATAGACACAAAAAGCCGGAGTAACACAGCGGGTCAGGGAGCATCTCTAGAGAGAAGGAATGGATGGTGTATCGGGTCAAGACCCTTCTTCAGACTGTGATTTGTGTCTAAAGAAGGGGCTCAACCCAAAACGCCACCTATTCCTTTGCTCCCGAGATGCTGTCTGACCCGCTGAGTTATTCCAGCTTTTTGTGTCCATCTTGAAAAAGTGATGATGAGTTGCTTCTGGTAAATGGATTCCCACAATGTCACAGTGGCATGCAGCTCCAGGATTTCTAGTGCAATTATATGGGAATATTGACTCAAAACTCTCAGCAAAATGTTGGTTAGTTAGTTTGTTTATTGTCACATATACCAAGGCACAATGAAAAGGTTTTTTGATGTGCGAACCAGCCAGGGGAAAGACAATACATGATTACAATCGAGCCATCCACAGTGTAAAGATGCATGATAAAGGGATTAATGTTTAGTGTTAAATAAAGTCCAGTAAAGTCATATTCCGAGGGTCTCCAATGAGATAGATGGTAGCTCGGGATCACTCTCCAGTTGTTGATAGGATAGTTCAGTTGCCTGATAATAGCTGGGAAGAAACTGTTCCTGAATCTACAGGTGTGCGTTTGCACACTTCTGTGCCTCTTGCCTGATGGGGAAGGGGAGAAGAGTGAGCAGGATGAGACTTGCTTATACTGATGGCTTTGTCGAGGTAGCGTGAAGTGTAGATAGAGCCAATGGAAGGGAGTGTGATGTCGCAGCTGCACTTGGTCTAGTATACTTTTAAAACTCTGTATGTGTGTTTATTGTGTGAGATTTTTGCCCTTTGATTCTATGGTCCGCCAAAACCACACGCTCAAACAGCGAGAGATTCTTTCCATTTCGCTAGACATTACACTTTTACATTCACTAATGCACTCCTTACATTTAGATATTTTTATGTACACATTTTTTGATAAAATCCTTCCCCTCCTCCCCGTTAAAAAAATCAAACAGCTCTCACCCATAGAATGATGGTGAACGTTCCATCGTCACAATGCCATCCCCCAATCGGAATGGATCTCATTTACATATACCTTTGAACCAGCCCCAGCCCCGTCCCCCGCAGCCTGTGTCGAAGCACGTGGTCACCTGTGTGGGAATAGAGAGAGGATTGGGGGTGATAGGAAATGGGGAATAGATGGACTGCCCCTACCCCTCCCCTACCACCCCACTCTTTCCCCTCTCACCCCTTACCCCTCTCCCCCTCCCTCCACACTCTCCCCCTCCCTCCTAAACCCATCTCCCTCCTCCCTCCTTCCCATCCCTCCCCCCATCCCCCACACCTCTCTTCCCCTTCCCCATCCCCTCTCCTCCCCCACCAATCTCTCCCCCCTCTCCCTCTCCATACCCCTCTCCCTCTCCTCCCGCCTCCTCCCACCCCCATGCCTCTCTCCCCCACCCCCTTCCCCCACACCACTCTCCCCACCCTCCACATTCTTCCCCCTCTCTCCCCTACCCCATCTCCCTCCACCCCTCCCTCCCCGCTCCCCCCACAACTCTCTCTCCCCTTCCCTCTCTCCCCCACCCCTTCCTCCCCCCTCTCCATCCTCTCCTCACCCCTCTCCCTCTCCTCCCCCTCCTCCTCCCACCCATCCTCTCTCCCCCACCCCCCACCTTCCCTCTCTCCCCCTGCCCCCCTTCCCCCTACCGCTCTGTTCCTCTTCCACCACTCCCACTACCCTTCACCCTCTCCTCCCCACTCTTCCACTTCTCTCCCCCCTTCCCCCACCATCCTCCCCCCCCCCTCCCTCCCACCCTCTCTCTCCCCCTCCCTTCCCCTCCCTCTCCCACCCTTCCCCTACCCTCTCTCCCTCTTCCACCACTCCCCCCTCCCTCTCTCCCACTTCCACCACTCCCCCTACCCCTCTCCCCTCCCTCCCCACTCTTCCTCCCCCTTCGCCCACCCCTCTCCCTCCCCACCTCTCTCCCCTCCCCCACCCTCTCTCCCCCACCCTTTCCCCTACCACCTCTCCCTCTTCCACACTTCCCCCTCCCCCACCCCTCCTCTCTCCACTTCCACTACTCCTCCCTACCACTCTCCCCCTCCCTCCACACTCTTCCCCCTCTCTCCCCTACCCTCTCCCTACCCCTCTCCCCCTCCCTCCACACTCATCCCCCTCTCTCCCCTTCCCCTTTTTCCCTCCTCCCTCCCCTCCCTCCTCCCCCTCCTCCCTCTCTCCTCTTCCCCCACCCTTCTCTCCCCCCTCCCCCACCCCTCTCTCACCCCCTCCCCAACCCACTCTCACCCCCTCCCCGAACCCTCTCTCACCCCGTCCCCACCGCCCTCTCCTCCTCCCCTTCCCCTCAACCTCACGTTCCGGGATCAGACCCAACGGGTCTGCACTTGGTCTAGTATACTTTTAAAACTGTGTGTGTGTTTATTTATGTCAAAAATTTGGCCTTTGATTCCATGGTCCGCCAAAACCACGCGTTCAAACTCCGAGATATTTTCCATTTCGCCAGACATTACACTTTTACATTCACTAATGCACTCCTCATTACATAGACATTTTTATGTACACATTTTATAATAAAATCCTCCCCCCCCCCCACACTCGCTCATTTTAAAATCTAAACGGGACTTGCGAACTGCTGACGTCACAATCCCACATGCCGACCAATCAAAGCCACCTCTCTCTCTCTTCATTTGGCAGCCTGGCTCGCCCCCCCCCCCTCCAACTACGCACGCCCCACGCCTCCCGCAGCTGGAATCGCCCGCCCGCCTGCCAACTCCAAACCCTCCCCCTTCTCAAAATGCTCTGCTGATCGGGAGAAGAGATAAGGCGACACCTCTCCACCCGCCTGCCCCTCCCCCCTTCCCTTCCCTTCCCCCCTCTCTCCCTCCCTCTTCCCCTCCCTCTCCTCCCCTCTCTCTCACCCCTCCTCCACCCTCCTCCCTCACCCACCCTCCCTCTCCTCCACCCCATCTCTCTGTCTCTTGTCCTTCTGTCTCTGCCCCTTTCTCTGTCTCACCCCATTCTCTCTCTGCTCTCACTTTCTACTCCCTCCCTCCCTCTCTAGACGTGCCTGCGAGTTGGGGGCTATGCGTCAGTGGATAGGGCAGTTATGGGGTAAAAGGAGCAAATTAATAATATTAATATAATATCAAGCGGGGTTGTTAGGATGTGTGCGGGGGGTAGTTAGTGTGTGTGACGCCACATGCCGCCCCCCCCTCACCCGCAACCACATGTTGGGGGAACAGACCTGGTCTGCACTTGGTCTAGTATACTTTTAAAACTGTGTGTGTGTGTGTGTGTGTGTGTGTGTGTGTGTGTGTGTGTGTGTGTGTGTGTGTGTGTGTGTGTGTGTGTGTGTGTGTGTGTGTGAGTGTGTGTGTGTGTGTGTGTGTGTGTGTGTGTGTGTGTGTGTGTGTGTGTGTGTCAGATTTTTGGCCCTTGATTCGTTGTTCCGCCAAAACTACACGCTAAAACTCCGAGATTTTTTCCATTTCGCTAGACATTGCACGTTTACATTCACTAACGTACTCCTCATAACATTTAGACATTTTTATGTACACTTTTTTAATAAAATCCTTCCCCCCCCCACGCTCACTCATTTTAAAATCTAAATGTGACTCACGAGCTGCTGACATCACAATCCCACATGCCGACCAATCCAAGCCGTTTCTCTCTCTCTTCATTTGGCAGCTCGGCACTCCTCCACCACCCCCTCCAAATACGCACGCTCAGTGCCTCCTGCAGCTGGACTCACCTGCCTGCCCGCCCGCTCTAACCCACAGCTGGAATCGCACGCCCGCCCACCTCTTCCAACACCCCCCACCCCCCCCCACCCCCCCTCCCCATTGTTCAAATTGCACAGAAATAACCAAACATCCCATTGCAGCTAAGCAGATCCGGAGGTGACCGTTCACAGCCGTCGCTCACTCAGTCACCGGCGCGCTCAGAGCTGCAAACCGAACTCCTTTGAAAAAATCTTATGACCTGGCAAGCGAGCTTTGAAATAAACCTTGCGACCCCCATCTTCCCCTCTCTCGCTCTATTCCTCTCTCTCCCTCCTCTCTCACCCATCTCTCTCCCCTCTCTCTCTCCTCTCCCCCTCCTCTCTTCTCCCCCTCTCTCTCTCTCTTCCCCCTCTCTCTCTCTCTCTCCCCTCTCTCCTCTCTCTCTCTCCCTCTCTCTCCCCCCTCCTCTCTCTCTCTCTCCCTCTCACTCTCTCTCTTCCCCCTCCCTCTCTCCGTCCCCCCCCATCCTCTCTCTCTCTCTCTCTCTCCCACCCCCTCTCTCTCTCACTCCCCCCTCTCTGCCTCCCTCCCCCCTTTCTCTCTCTCCCCCCTCTCTCTCTCCCTCACCCCCTTTCTCTCTCTCCCCCCGCTCTCTCCTCTCTCTCTCTCCCCCTCCCTCTCTCTCTCCCCCATCCATCTCTCTCTCCCCCTCCCTCCCTCTCCCTTCCTCTCCCCTACCCCCCTAAACACCCTTCCCACCTCCCCTCCACACCCCTCCCCTCCACCCCTCCCCCTTCCCTCCACTCCCTCTCCCTTCCCCCCACCTCTTCCCCTCCCTTCCCCCCACCTTTGGGGTGCCACTGGACATAATATCCGACTGGGGGCCTCGGTTCATGTCGGAACTGTGGTCGGCCATGGCATATCTCCTGGGTGTTCGTCTACACCACACGACGGTGTATCATCCACAGGCGAACGGCCTGGTGGAGCGGTTTCACCGTCAACTCAAGGACGCCCTGATGGCACGGTTCAATGATCCGGACTGGGTGGACACCCTGCCGTGGGTTTTGCTGGGGATCCCACTGCACCGAAAGAGGACTTGGCCTCCTCCTCCACCGAGTTGGTGTATGGCTCTCCGTTGACAGTCCCCGGGGAGTTCATCCCGCCGGCACAAGGCCAGGTGGAGATGCTCTGTGACATCTTCGGGAGATGGTGGGCAAGTTTGCGTCTCGTCATGGGTCCTTCCGTCCACACATTCCCTCTGCTCTGGAGGACTGCCAGTTTGTCTTCCTGCGCAGGGATGCCCATCGGACACCTCTCCAGCGGCCGTAGGAAGGTCCCTTCCGGGTCCTGGAACATGGCTCATCCACTATCATCCTGGATATGGGGGGTCCGGCATGAGAGTGTTTCAGTTGCGCGGCTGAAGCCAGCACATATTGATATTGATCAGCCGGGGCGGGTAGCGCGGCCCCGTAAGTGAGGGCGCCCTCTGTCTAGGGAACCTCCCCCTCTGGCTACTCCGTCTCCTGCACCTGTTGGTCAGTCTCCTGTTCCTGTGCCAAGCATGGTGTACACCCGGGCTGGTCGCCGTGTACGCCCTCCTGTCTGTTTCATGCCTCGGGTACTTGGGAGGGGGGTCCTGTGGCAGTCCCTGGGGGTTAGGCCACTCCTTGGATCATCCCCCTCGCCGATTGAGGGACAGGAGCGTTGTTTCTGCCACGGGGTTTCCAGACCATCCTGGGTGTGTGCTCTCAGTGTGTGTGGTGTGCTCTTGCTGTAGGGATTAAAGGACTACTGTTTAAACCTGCCTAGCATCTGGCCTTTTCCTGACCCCATCTAGGCCACTACAATAGTAAGATTAAACAAGAACATACCAGTTTGAAGTTTGATCTTTATTTTAAGGATAGGTTACGATGAGCGATTACGTGAAGAACCCCACCAGTCCGCATGCGCCTCAATCTTCAAAGCAGCGGTGTGAAATCACAGAATAACAGTAATTGAAGTAACATAGTAAGATTATAAACCTAGAACTACCAGATGACCTTTGTGATATGAGGATTGGGAGCGGTGGGCATGTAATCGCTCATCGTAACACCTCATAAAATAAAGATCAAACTTCAAACTGGTAAGTTCTCATTTAATCTTACTATTTTACTTCGGAGTCACGTGAGTGATTCCGTGAAGATTTCAAAGCTCTGTGGTTTCATGCCGTAGATACGAATCCAGGCATCTCATTGCATCAATTGACTCAGGATGAGTGAATAAAAAACAATGCATTGAACCATGACATTGATTTGTAAATGGTTTATTTAACAAAAGAAACAATATCGACCCCTCTCTCGCAGGGGGAAACTATGAAACAGAACTTAAAATGGATTGGGCGAATACCCCCAGTTCAGTAAGCGGCTTGTTATAGAACCTATGAAAAGTCGGTGAATTTGACCATCCTGCGGCCACGATAATATGGTCTAGAGGGACGTCCATTGCCCTTGCTGCTGATGTTGATGCCGCCCTGGTGGAGTGAGATTTAAAATGGTCAGTGTCCACTCCTGCACACACGAGAACCTGTTTCAGCCACCTTGAAATGGTCTGAACCGACACTTTCATATGCGCTTTTTTGTGGCTAATAAGTAATGATGATTCCGAACCTCTGAGGCTCTTGGTGACCTTAATATAATATTGCAAGTGCGACACTACACACAGTCGTAAATCCGTGGAGTATGCCGAAAATATAACCTTGAACCCTGACACCCCTGGTCTGCTCTGTTTAATTAAATCATAAATGTAAAACGTAATGTTACTACCAGATCATACCATCCTGTCCAGTCGCAGCTTCTGCAATGTCTGGACCCATTTGTAAAACAACTGAGGGTTCTTCAACCAGAATTTTGCTGGAGCAATTTGAGACGTTCATTATCCACCTGTGCAATTCAGCAATGGCTTCAGCTGGTAATTGCATGGGCCTGTCGAAATGACCTGCATGTATTCTGAGTGCCTGTTCCTTTGCACGTTGTACATTTTGGTAATGCAAAGGTCCATACTGTGCAGCTGGAAAGGCAGCCACTAATTTGCCAACCAGGCTAGCCATCTGTTTAATTGAAGGTTGTTGCTCCTCCATGAGCTTGTTACAGCCTTCAATTAAATTTAATCTCTTGCCCCTGGGCAAGGTCCCTAGCATGTGAGTTGAGTTAATAGTGAATCCCAAATAATCAATCACTCTAACTAGTATCAATTTGGATTTAAGTGGATGAATGAAGAACCTCAATCTCTCAAACATGAATTTAACAACTGAAACTGATAATTTCCTGGGTCTTTTCTATTATCAAGATATAATCCAAATAATCCATTACAATATGGCCCTGAGCCCGGAGTAGCCCCAATACTGGTTTTAACAGTTTTGTAAATAATCTAGGTGACGAGGTTAACCCATTAGGCAGTGCTTTAAATTGCCAAAATTGACTCATCCAGCTAAATTTCAAATATCTCCGATGATCCCTATGAACAGGCACTGAGTAATATATGCATCTTTAAGGTCTATACATGCCATGTAACATCCTCTGGAAATCAGTTGTTTGGCAGTAACAAATGTTTCCATTTTGAAATGTTTATACTGCACAAAAGAGTTAAGGCTCGTCAAGTCAAGGATGATTCGACATCCCCCGTCCTTCTTTGGCCTAGAAAAATATTAGACACGAATTGGTGAGATTGATAATGTGTCTTCTCAATTACCCCTTTTCTATATTTTTTTCTATTTCAACTTTGTACCTCCAAATTCTCTTTTTGTGAGAAAATGAGTGTCCGACGGGTATGCTGTATGGGAGGACACAAATTGGGAATTAATTAAATCCGAAGCCCATGTCTACTACGCAGCATAAACAAATCTGATGTTATCCCATACCATTCATAGAAACATAGAAATTAGGTGCAGGAGCAGGCCATTCGGCCCTTCGAGCCTGCACCGCCATTCAATATGATCATGGCTGATCATCTAACTCAATATCCCGTACCTGCCTTCTCTCCATACCCCCTGATCCCTTCAGCCACAAGGACCACATCCAACTCCCTCTTAAATATGGCCAACGAACTGGCCTCAACTACCTTCTGTGGCTGAGAATTCCACAGATTCACCACTCTCTGTGTGAAAAACGATTTTCTCATCTCGGTCCTAAAAGACTTCCCCCTTATCCTTAAACTGTGACCCCTTGTCCTGGACTTCCCCAACATCCGGAACAATCTTCCTGCATCTAGCCTGTCCAACCCCTTAAGAATTTTGTAAGTCTCTATGAGATCACCCCTCAATCTTCTAAATTCCAGCGAGTACAAGCCGAGTCTATCCAGTCTTTCTTCATATGGAAGTCGTGCTATCCCAGGAATCAGTCTGGTGAACCTTCTCTGTACTCCCTCTATGGCAAGAATGTCTTTCCTCAGATTAGGAGACCAAAACTGTACGCAATACTCCAGGTGTGGCCTCACCAAGACCTGTACAACTGCAGTAGAACCTCCCTGCTCTTGTACTCAAATCCTTTTGCTATGAATGCTAACATACCATTCGATTTCTTCACTGCCTGCTGCACCTGCATGCCTACTTTCAATGACTGGTGTACCATGACACCCAGGCCTCGTTGCATCTCCCCTTTTCCTAATCGGCCACCATTCAGATAATAGTCTACTTTCCTGTTTTTGCCACCAAAGTGGATAACCTCAATTTATCCACATTATACTGCATCTGCCATGCATTTGCCCACTCACCCAGTATATCCAAGTCATCCTGCAGCCTCCTAGCATCCTCCTCACAGCTAACACTGCCCCCCAGCTTCGTGTCATCCGCAAACTTCGAGATGTTGCATTTAATTCCCTCGTCCAAATCATTAATGTATATTGTAAATAGCTGGGGTCAGAAACAAGTGTAATTTTCCTCCAACTTGTAGGTGATTCCCAATTAATATGTTCCTCCATGGTTACCGGTGGGTTTTTCTGCCCCCTGTTTCTGGAAAAAGGCATGTTCGCCCGTGCCCTTGTCGGCGTGCGCCAGCTGCGTATATTGATGAATGGCCGACTTGGTCCTTGACCTGTCCCGGTTTCAGCAAATCGTTTATAGGGAATCTGCCGCCGCAGCGCTCTGGCACTCAACGGTACTTTAATAAGTCTGACTGTCTTTGCCTCGTCGTCCAGTTCCTTGACTCTTTTTGCGAGGTCTTCACCAAACAGCAGTTTTGGTGGCTGAATATTACTAGGTTTGCACAGAGCGGCGAACTTCGGGTTGATGGTGGGGCAGATGACACTTCCTCAGACAGTTTATCTCGAAGTGCGCATTACACATGAGGACCAGGGCATCCTGCTGTACATCAGACAGGTGCCCTCCATCCACCGACCTGGAGAATGCTGCAATGCCCAAGGCAAGGAGCTTCAGCACCCTCTGAAGCCTCATTTCCTGAGCTCTTATGCCCATGATCCCATATGGCGTGGTTCACAGACGGCACTTTGAGTAGGACACAATTCGCCGGTGGCTCATACTTTTGGCTGTTTCATCAATAGTGAGCTCTTGAAGCTGGTGTGAAGCCAGATAGTTAATACTTGCAGCTAACTCTTCACCCAGCGGTTCTCCTGAGTCTGTTGGGATGGCAAATCTTTCTGCCAGGGATGGTACCTCTGACTCGTGCCCTTCATCCCTTGGGGTATGCTCCATGGCTATACCCTCAGACTCGGCATCAGAATAACACTGACACACGCTCTCCTCCTCCAAGAGGGAGACATTAAGCAGCCCTGTCCCAGGTGCCGCTGGTGCGGGCTCTCCAAGATGCCGGCGCTGACACAACTCCTCCTGTTGGAGTGTGTCTAGATGGAACATCCTCTCCATTAGGATCTCCATTCTGTATAACCGTCCCAAGAATAATTTTATTTGGGACTATAAAAATCATCGAATAAGTAAAAAACATCTATGTAAATCTAAAATAAATGGTGGACTAGCACTACCAAATTTCTTATATTATTTCTGGGCAGTTCAGATGAAGAATATGAATTTTTAGTTGGTAAATTTAGATTATGAGCCAAGCTGGCTAAAGATGGAAAAGGAAGACTGTTTGCCTTTTGATGTAGGTTCGATTCTTTTTGCACCAAGGGGAGTACAAAAAAAAAACGTATGGTGATAACCCTATAATTCATTGCAATAGACATATTTGGAAACAAATAGTTAAAACCCTACATATGGATAATTTGGCACTTTGTTTGCCAATTATGAATAATCCTTTGTTTAAGCCTTCTGTATTGGACAAGGGGTTTAGGCACTGGAATGATTTAGGAATTAAAAGGATAGAACACCTCTATAAGAAAGGAACATTTCTTTCATTTCAAGAGTTACAGGATATCTATGGATTGCAGTCAAATAACATATTTAGGTATTTACAAATTAGAAACTATATTAAGTCAAATACGCAAGACTATAAAAGTAGAAAACCAGGATTATTAGATGAATTGTTTAATAAACACCCAAATACAGAAAAATTAATAGCGTATATATACAATACTATCTTGGATAGGGAAATCCAACTTCGTATATCGACAAACATGGGAAAATGAAATAGGTTTATCTATAACGAAGGAAACTTGGGAAGAATGCCTACAATGTATACATCGTTGCTCATTAAATGCAAGACAATATTGATACAATTTAAGGTATTACACAGATTACATTATTCAAAAACGAAATAAATAGAATTTTATCCTACATTTCTTCTATTTGTGATAAATGTCAGAACTTGGAAGCTAACTTAACGCTTAGTTTTGTAACGTATAAAACTCAACTATTATTGGACAGAAATCTTTAGAGTTATCTCTGAAGTTCTTAAATTAAACTGGACCTGATCCAAAATTAATAATATTAGGAGTTGGATCAAATCTATATTAACAGTAAACCAAAAGAAATTTCTTGGATTACTGTTTGAAAATAGGGAAAACATTAATATTGAAATTTTGAAAGGGAACATTATCCCCCACAATTAAAATGTGGACAGTGGAAAATGTGGAGACATTGCATTGGAAAGAATCAGATTTATCCTAATGGACAAATACGAACTCTTTGAACAGATATAGTCTCCATATACAGAATATTTGAAGGGGTAGCTGTTCTTGGCATCACAACTCAATGGGTACCCGGCAGGATTAGATGAAAATAATTATTTATTTTTTGGATTTGTATGCATGTCTCTATTGATATCATTATTTGATATTGTGTTATTCACTATTAAGATGAATAATATATACTATAATCTTTTTTTTTATTTTTTTATTATTTTTTTCTCTTCTCTTTCTCTCTCTATATAATCAAAATTATTATTCAATCACCATTCTTATTGATTACAATCTATTCTTTTCTTTTTCTACTTTCTAAAAAATAGAAGTTTATAAGAATTATTTGTTACATCCGTATACTTATTGAAATAAGTTGGTTGTGTATTTGAAAAGTTCCTACACCGTTGTAATGATGGATTACTTCTAATAAAAATATTATAACAAAGAATAACACTGACGCATGCTCTCCTCCTCCAAGAAGGAGACATTAAGCAGCCCTGTCTCAGGTGCCGCTGGTGCGGGCTCTCCAAGAGGCAGGCGCTGACACAACTTCTCCTGTTGGAGTGTGTCCAGATGGAACATCCTCTCCATTAGGATCTCCATTCTGTATAACCGTCCCAAGACGTTATCCATTCCCGATGGGGAACCCTCCCGACCCGACTCGTCAGAGTCCACGGGCCGTGCAGAATTTTGTTGGCTTTCCGCCCAATGGAGCAGCCACTGTGCTTTCAGGCACCAAGTCTGCAGTCGCTAGTCGTACCGCTAGCGACTCTGCAGGTGAGCTAGGCGGCCGCCCACTACCCGCACTTCCGCGGTCTCCCATAAGTACTCTCCCGGCGGCTCGCCACGACTTCACCCTCAACATTTTCTCCATACTTGGACTTGCTCCTGAAAACAAGAATTAATCAAGCGCAGAAATCGACCTCCGACTAAGTTTTACACTTACCTGAGGCTTTTTTAAACTTACCGCTGGAGGAGCGATGCTCCTCCCAACTGGTCTCTGCGCCATGCGTCAGACGTAATGACGTGCATGCGGACTGGTGGGGTTCTTCACGGAATCACTTGCGTGACTCCGAAATAAAATAACACTCAGATACAGGAGTAAACTAACAGGCTTCATTATTCCAGGACGCCACCTTGAGTCTCCACCAGCGCATGCGTCCCCTCGCACAAGACATAACATATGCTAATTATATCACATACATCATAATCATTGATCACCCATTCACATTAGTTCTATCCTACATCCGAGGGAAAATTTACTGAAGCCAGTTAACCTACAAACCTGTATAGCTTTGGAGTGTGGGAGGAAACCGGAGCACCCGGAGAAATCCAAGCGGTCACAGGGAGTACTTACAAATTCCGTACAGACAGCACCCGCATCCAGGAACAAACCCGCGTCTCTGGTGCTGTAGGGCAGCAACTCTACCACTGCGCAACAATACCGCCCTATATTTGGTAATTGTGATCATGATGGCAAAATACTCCATCTGCCAACAACTCAATGAATGCAAATAACTTTGAAAACATTTGAAGTACAAGCTCTTTGTTATTTCAGATTCTGAGCCAATTTATGCAGCAGAGAGGAAGGTTTTAATCATTAAAACCATCCTATCACCAACTAGCAAGTGGTCCTGACCTACCATCAGTGGTCCTGATCTATCATCGGAGACCCTTGGACTATCTTTAATCGGACTCCATTGGACTTTATCTTGCACTAAATGTTATTCCCTTTATCCTGTCTCTTTACACTGTGGATGGCTCGATTGTAATCATGTAGCGAATGACCTAATTTGCAGACTAAATGAGAAATGCAGGCAAAGATGGACGGAGACTGTGGAATCAATTGATCTCACACACTCCAGCCATCAGGTGTGGCAGACCATGAATAAGCTGATGGGCAGGTGGACAACCCCAGCACGGTGTCCCATCACTGCAAATTCCATCGCGTCGCTGCTGCTGAGCAACGGCCGCTTCCCCAACGCAGACAAGAACAACATCGGCGATAGTCCACGAGCTACACAGGGCCCCGAGCTGCGACTCCAACCTATCCCACGATTTCACAACACAAGAAATCGAGCAGGCCATCCGACGGCTGAAAACCGGTAAGGCACCAGCCACCGACGGCATCCACCCGGGATACATAAAACACCAAGGCAAGAAGGCAAATGACTGGCTGTGCTCCTTCCTCTCCATGTGTTTCCGCTGCCTGAAGCAGCCAAAGATCTGGCGCCGTGCCGAGGTGATCGCTCTGCCGAAGCCAAACAAGCCTAGCGATGACCCCAAGGGATACCAACCCATCTCACTGCTGTGTGTTCCATACAAGCTCCTGGAACATCTCCTCCACACACGTCTCAATCCAGTGATTGACCCCCAGCTGCCTAAAGAACAGGCTGGCTTCCGAAGCGGTAGGTCAACGGCGGACCAGGTGACCCTCCTGTGCCAAGACATAGAGGACAACTTCAGGGCAGGGGAGAAGGCTGGCGCTGTCTTCTTGGACCTCACAGCTGCATCTGGCTGCGTGGACTACACATGAAGCTTCTGGAAACCATCCCAGACAAGCACAGGATGAGCTTCATCATGGAGATGCTGAGCAACCGCAGCTTCAGGCTACACACCAGCAACGGGCAATGCAGCAGGGTGAGGAAACTTAAGAACGGCGTCCCACAGGGCTCAGTGCTGGCACCAATGCTGTTCAACATCTACATCCATGACCTGCCTGCAACCCAGTCAAAGAAGTATGGCTATGCTGATGACCTGGCCATCCTACTCAGTAAGCCATCCTGGGAAGCAGCAGAAGGGGGCCTCTCTGAAGACATGAACATCCTGTCTTCATACCTGAGGAACTGGCGCCTCAATCTCAGCATGGGTAAGACAACATCTTCAATGTTCCACCTCAACAACAGGGAAGCAACCCGTGAGATGAACGTCATGGTGGATAACGGCCGGTTATGGTCCCAGCCCGTCCCCACGTACCTCGGTGTGAAGCTCGACAGTACGCTGTCATTCGAACAACACCTGGAAGGTGCCAAGGCAAAGACAAGCGCCCGTGATGCACTGATTCGCCGCCTAGCCGGCACCACATGGGGAGCCACGACGAAGACACTGCGCATGTCCACAGTGGCCCTGGTGCTCTCAGCCGCTGAGTACTGCGCCCCGGTCTGGTGCCCTAGCCCTCACGCCAAGAAGCTGGATGCTGCCCTCAACAGCGCCCTGCGGACTGTCTCCGGATGCCTACGAGCCACCCCAGTAAACCAACTGCCCGTCCTCACTGACATCGCCCCAACCAACATCAGACGAGAAGCAGCCACGCTGGCCCTCTCTCGAAAGGCACAGACCAGTAAATTACACCTCCTCCATCAGATCATCACAGAGACACCACGACAAATGCCTCAAGTCACGGCCATCCTTTGCCACGCCAGCCCAAGAGCTGCTCTGCACAACACCGGCTGACGCTTCTAAGGCCGCCTGGGTCAAGACAAGATGGAGAGACCAGTGGAAGTCAGCAGAACCATCTAGGCTACACCAGTACATCAATGACCCCATGGACGTCCCTGGCCAGGACCTGCCCTGAAAGCAGTGGACAACCCTCAACCGCTTGAGGACAGGCATCGGACGCTATGGAGTAGCGATGGAGAGGTGGGGCCTCGTGGACAGTAGAGCATATAGTCACCAGTTGCCCCAAACACCCGCCACCGAATGGTGAACGAGGTCTAATTGACCTGGACGATGACACGTTGGCCTGGCTCGCCTCAACAGAGCTGCAGGTCTAAAAGACACACAAGACAGAAGAAGATGTAGAGTCTTTCAGTCTGAAGAAGGACCCCGAATCGAAACGTCATCCATCCTTTTTCTCCAGAGATGCGGTCCGACCCACTGAGCTACACCAGCTTCTTCTTCTCTTCATAAGACCTTTGCTCCTCTAGGGAGCATAGGCCATTGATAAATGTCCTCCACCTCACTTGGTCGTTAGCAGTTATTTCCTGATCTCCCCAGTTGAGCCCACTCTCAGACATTTCTGTCTGGACACCTCTTCTCCAGCTGTTCTTGGGGCAACCTCGTTTCCTTTTTCCTTGGAGGTTCCCATATCAGGGCTTGCCAGGTGATGTTTGTGGCACGCTTCCTGAGGCTGTGTCCAATCCAACTTTTCCCTTCAAATTTGTAAGTCAATGGGCTCCTGGCTTGTTCTTTTCCACAGGTCCACTCCAGCACTTTGTGTCTATCTTTGGTATAAACTAGCATTTGCAGTTCCTTGTTTCTACTGTAACCTTTAGGAGACAAGTACGTGAATAGGAAAGGTTTCTGGGGATATTGGTGTAATGGGACTAGCTCAGGATAGCATGGATGAGTTGCGCCGAAGGACCCATTTCTGTGCTGTATAATTCTATGACTTCATAAATGGCAGTGAGATAGAGGAGTGAAACCTTAGCTATCAAAATGGAATCTGATACAATAACGTGTGTTATTGTTTCTTCAAGGTTGATTTCCTTTCTGAAAGGCTATCAAATAGATCCCATAATATTATATCATACACATAAATGAAGGGGAGGAAGTGTTGCAAGCATTAAAGTTCACTCTCCTGAGACTGTACTGAAAATTAAATCAGTTAAATGCGGAAAGGGATTTTTTAATGACAAGGCATTAGTCAACTAGAAGCAATTACAGGATTGAACTGTTATCCTTGTACATAATTCACCACAGGGCAATAGTCATTCTACAAACACTTCATTATATGAATTCACAGTAATGTAAATAAGAATTTATTTTATAGATAAATCGTTGTATTTTTATATTTTACAGGTAATAAATTAGCCAAGTTTGTGCGAAAAAAATGGTTTTAACTTTAGCTTGCAAATATATATTTCTTCAGCACAGACACAAATATGTAATCAGACAAAGGTAAATGTTTACAGGGCTTTTCCATAAAGATATAATGGAGTTCATTACTACAAACTATACAATTTTAACTTTTGTCATACAACAAAAAGCCTAACTGCAGATGAGTATTTATTGGTGAGTTTAAATCAGTGATGGAAATGGGTTTTAGGAACTAAGGGGTACTCTAAGGTCCGTGGTTGGGAAGGAAGTGGGGGATGATGTTTTATGTGCAGTCATACCCATGTGAGAGTACAAGAATGCATAACTTGTTTTTGTGTATTTATAATATAGTTTATTGTGTATTATATGTCACAGCTGCTTTCTTGCATCTCTCTCTCTCTCTCTCTCTCAGATGGACGAAAGCAATGATCATAGATGACATTTTGGGTCGAGACCCTTCTTCAGACTGACAGTCAAGGGAAAGGGAAACGGGAGATATAGGCATATCTTCCATTCATTTATCCTTAGTACTGTCTCTATCTCTTGTTCCTCTTTCCCCTAGGAGTCTGAAGTAGGGTCTCGACCTGAAATGTCATCTATTCCGCTCTATGATCGTTGCTTTCGTCACGTCTGTCCGCTCGTTCGCTTGCCCTTGTATTAAGTAGCGCAGGATAAAGCTGTGAATTCACGCCATTCCCCTCCCATTCCCAATCTAACCTTTCTGTCCTGGGCCTCCTCCATTGTCAGAGTGAGGCCCAGTGCAGATTGGAGGAACAGCATCTCATATTTCGCTTGGGTAGCTTACAACCCGGCGGTATGAACATTGACTTCTCTAACTTCAAATAGCCCTTGCTTTCCCTCTCCATCCCTTTCCCCTTCCCAGTTCTCCCACCAGTATTACTGTCTCCGACTGCATTCTATCTGTGTCCCACTCATCCCTGACATCAGTATGAAAAAGGGTCTCAACCCGAAATCTCACCCATTCTTTTGCTCCAGAGATGCTGCCTGACCCACTGAGTTACTCCAGCATTATGTCTACCTGCCATTCAGATGATAATCTGCCTCTTGTTCTTGCCACTAAAGTGGATAACCTCACATTTATCCACATTATACTGCATCTGCCATGCATCCTCCCACTCACCCAACCTATCCAAGTCACCCTGCATCCTCATAGCATCCTCTTCACAGTTCACACTGCCATCCAGCTTTGTGTCATCTGCAAATTTGCTAATGTTACTTTTAATTCCTTCATCTAAATCATTAATATATATTGTGAATAGCTGTGGTCCTAGCACAGAGCCTTGCGGTACCCCACTAGTCACTACCTGCCATTCTGAAAGGGGACCGTTAATTCCTAATCTTTGTTTCCTGTCTGCCAACCAATTTTCTATCCATGTCAATACCCTACCCCCAATACCATGTGCTCCGATTTTGCCCACTAATCTGCTGTGTGGGACCTTATCAAAGGTTTTCCGAAAGTCCAGGTACACTACATCCACTGGCTCTCCCTTATCCATGTTACTGTCTACCTGAACTTAGTTGTTAGGGATAACATTCACTTATTTTCATTAATGTTTGAATGACAAATAATTTCAATTCAATTCAAAATGTACAGGTCTATTACCAAGAAGATCTTGGAACATTTCACATTGTTTGTCAATGCTCTGCATTGTCTACTCTTCTGCCTCACTTTTCCAAATTAATTATTCATTATTTTTGTTAGCTGAAGGAAAAATCGTTCAAGAAAAATTGAATACAATATTCTAACTATGGCACAACCAATGATTTATACAAGTTTTCTATGGGCTTCTTAAGCATTATTTCCCATTTGAAAATGTAGCATATCATTTGCTTTTGAAGGTTTGTATTTTTATAAATGTGCACATTTTATGCATCTCCTTTCAAATCAAAACAAATCAAATCAAATATGTTTTATTGTCATTGCACAGCAACTGTACAATGAAATTTCATGAGCATCTCCTTCAGTGGTATACAATAAAGGACACAGGATAAAAAGATTTAAAAAGAACAAAACACAATAACACATTCACTGCAAGATCAATGCATAAAATAAGTAATAGATAATAAAAATGATGCACATTATATTGCACACTCCAGCAGACAAATTTTTATAATGCACCCCGAATTGTGTTGTGTTGCCCGTAGTGTTATCTGTTTGAGTTAAGTTCTTTAATGGCACGTGGGTAGAAACTGTTAGTTAGTCTGCAAGTGCGGGCCTTTAAAGACCCATATCACCTCCCAGAGGGCAGCAGAGTGAAAAGGTGGTTGGCAGGGTGGGATGAGTCCTGTGTGATGTATGTGGCCCGACGTAAACATCTTCCAGGGAGGGTAGTTGAGACACAATACTCTCCAAAATAGCTCCCAAAATACATCATATTTTCGAGAGCGGGAGAGAGAGCAGGGGGTAGAGTGGAGAGCGGGGGGGAGGGCGGTGAGCGGAGGAGGCACAGAAGCAGGGAGGCAAATAAAATAACGTGACCTTACCTGAGCCCGTGCTCGCAGTCTGATAGCCCTGACAATGAGTTTAAGAAATTCTCCCTTGAATTGTATTCAAAGGGACAAGGTGTTAAAACATAATTAAATTTACTGAGGAATGTGGATCGATGTATTGATGACACATTGTATAACTACTGTTAACTACTGGCTGTTAACAAGTGCTAACAGTGGCAGTTAACAAATCGTTTTAGTCTGAGTTGAATAAAGTGAGAAACAGCTCAAATCTTTCTGCAGTACTCATTAAACCCGAGATGGAAATTGGGGAACGCCATACCCCTGCGTACCCCCCGCCCATTTCCATCACTGGTTTAAATTCCACAGAGCTGCATATATGGCTGAACATGGTAAAGTATGGTGTGTGTTTATTGTCATGTGTATTGCGGTACAGTGAAAAGATTTTGTTCGCATGCTGTCCAATTAAATCAAATCAACAAAAAACACCAAATGCTGGAGTAACTCAACGGGTCAGGCAGCATCTCTGGAGAACATGAATAGGCGACATTTTGGGTTGTGACTTTTCTTCAGACTAGTGTTTCAGGTTAGGATTCTTCTTCATAACTAAATCAGATCACACTATACCGAGTATAATCAAGCCACATACAAGTCAAGTGAAGGCTGTCTTTCTCTCAGCCAAGAAGTCACAAGCTAATAATTCAAATTGTTTACATAGCAAGGCATTTTAATGAAAAATATTGGCCCATAATATTAGAAACGAGGATGTGCAGATAGACACAAAGTGCTGGAGTAACTCAGCAGGACAGGCAATATCTCTGGAGAAAAAGAATGGCTGATGTTTCGGGTCGTGACCCCTCTTCACCAAACGTCAACTACCCATATTCTCCAGTCGTTTGAAATAATTAAAACTAAAAATGTAACTGCTCTCATTCTTCACTAATTATATATTTTTTATATTCACCTAACTTCAATCAACAAATCTCTTTGGTATAAGTAGGGTATAAAGCAAGAACCTTTTCCCAGGGTGGAAGGGTTTTTTTTTAATTAAACCCCCCCTATCCCACCCCCACCCCACCCCCCCCCCCCCCAATGAAAATGGCGCTTTTTCTTTAAAATAACCTAAACACAATGTTAGCCGTTAATGAATATGGAAGAATTTGATCAAAAGGGATTTATTTTTTTAATCGCAATTCTATTTTAATGTAAGTAAGATTTGTGATCCCATTGTGATGTCATTGTGATGTTGAATGCTGCTGACGGGCGCGGCAAGTGGAAAAATGGTTTAAAAAATGTTTTTTGTAAAGTTTAAAACGTCAATAACTTGTAAAATATATAGCATAAATCCGAACGAAACTTGTTTCTTTTACATCCCAGGTCAATGGTGAATAAGGTGGACCCACAAAAATTGTAGCGCTATCGTGTACCATTTTGGCGGGGTTTTGTAATATCGCATACATACAACCAAACAAGATGAGTTTTAGCAATATATAGATGTGCGGGACAAGGTGATGGGTGTCTGGAGCACACAGCCATGGGTGGTGGTGGAGGCAGATATAATTGTGGCATTTAAAAGGCTTTGGATGAGCAGGGAAATGGAGGAATATGGGTCACATGCAGGCAATGAAGATTAGTGTAACCTGACATCATGTTCAGCACAGACATTGTGGGACGAAGGGCCTGTTCCTGTGCTGTACTGTTCTAGGCTCTATATTTCAGGTTGCTTCAATGTAATTAATTGAACTTTTATACGAAACAGTGAAATATTACACACACGTTTTACTAAGTAAATATACAATTGAAAATTGTTGAAATGGATGACTATTGCAAAGGTTCATCATGAACAAGAATCTTCAGTGACCAGAGAGCTCCATTGGAAGTATGAATTGGAAACTAGAAAATTACCCTTAGATGAGCTCAGCCCAAATAGTGTGAGACTACAATCAAAAGACGTACTGCGTGATATAGCACAAGCTATAAAATCCAAGGCAAGGATGCACTAATAAGAGTTTCATGCCTCAGTGTAAGGGTTATAATTAGGAAAGCTGTTGCCGTTGGACTCTATAGTTTGTAAACGAGTCATTTTCCTTTATTGATCACACTTTATTTGAAGACCTTGTCAATTAATTTCCAGGATTCAAAGAGAGATACATAGTAATTCTCTCACATTATCATCTTTCACCACATTGAGCATGAAATTTACAATGAAACTGAACTGCAGTCTTTTTGCTTTATTGTGTGGACATTTTGTTCTCACAGTGTGAATCATTTCCAGATAACAGCAAATTTCAAACATTTGAAACCAAACCCAATCTGTAGCCTGCGGCTACAGGGTCACAGAAGTGTAATACTTCAGAAAGAATAAAACACTGCACATGGTTGGCAAAAAAATCGAAAGGAAAGGTTAATGTTTCAGATGGATAACTTCACCAGTTAGGAGGACGGAGTACTGTCTGCACGGAGTTTGTACGTCCTCCCCCTGACTTGCGTGGGTTTTCTCCGGGTGCTCTGGTTTCCTCCCACACTCCAAAGTCGTGCGTGCTGGTAAGCTAATTGGCTTAGTAAAACTGTAAATTATCTCTTATATGTGTAGGATAGTGTTAGTGCGCGGGGATCATTGGTCGATGTGGACTCGGTGGGCCAAAGTGCCAGTTTCCGCACAGTTTCTCTAAACTAGCAATTAACTCCACAGATTCACCACCCTCTGACTAAAGAAACTCTTCTACTATAAATTGCTCATTACGACGCTTTCAGATTTTACAACTTTATTTGTGTAAGCATCAGTATTTCCATAAAAGCACAATCAAGTACCTTTCACCAATTGATGTTGTAACAAGACCCATGAAAACACATTAAACATATGAATACAGCAGTGTGCCGGAGTATATTGGTTTGGTTGTAAGCAGCTTACAAGATGCAGGTTCCCTGTGATAGAATGAAGTGGGAAAAATGGCACAGGAGACAAATGCGCAAAAGCATAAACTACCGTATGCAATTTTTAATCTGCCTTCTTTGTCTCGTTAGTTTAGTTTAGTTTCGAGATACAGTGCAGAAACAGGCCCTTTGCCCCACTGAGTCCAAACCGACCAGTGATCCTCATACACTAGCGCTATTCTACACACAAGCGACAATTTACAATCTTTACTGAAGCCAATTAACCTACAAATCTGTACGTCTTTGGAGTGTGGGAGGAAACCGAGTACCCGGAGAAAATCCCACAAACTACGTTGAGACAACACATGTAGTCAGGATCGAATCCAGGTCACTGATGCTGTAAGGCAGCAACTTTACCGCTGCTCCACTGTTCCGCCCTAAATGCCCAATTAGAAATGTACATCACCAGAGGGCAGAGCTACAAGGTGAGAGGGGGAAAGTTTAATGGAGAGGTGCGGGGCAAGTTTTTTTGTACACAGAGAGTGGTGGGGGCCAGGAACGCATTGCCAGGGATGGTGGTGGATACAATAGTGGGGTTTAAGAGGTTTTTAGATGGGCACATAGAATTGCAGGGAATAGAGGGATATGGATCATATGCAGGCAGATGACATTAGTTTAATTTAGCATCATGTTCGGCACAAACATTGTGGGCTGAAGGGCCTGTTCCTGCGCCATACTGTTGTATGTTCTGTTGTATTGCAACTGGAAAGTCCCAACTTCAGTCCTCAGGCTGTGCTGGATGTGCTGATGTGAAGTGGTAAACTTCACCTTGTCACAATGAACCAAGCCGATGCAAAGCACGGGAGAGAAAAAACATTGTCTTGGACATCAGGCATTGAGGACACGACAGGAACATTTATAAGAAAGATGGATTGGCTGCACTTTGCAACAGACTTATCGGGCATGTAGTTAGCTTCATTTATTCAGTCAAGGGATATTTCTATTTCTAATTGCTTCTGAACTGAGTTATGAGGCAATCACATTGGTAGGT
The DNA here is from genome assembly GCA_035221665.1 of Okamejei kenojei. Lineage (NCBI taxonomy): Eukaryota > Metazoa > Chordata > Chondrichthyes > Rajiformes > Rajidae > Okamejei > Okamejei kenojei. The sequence continues at coordinate 35,977,352 of CM069145.1, read as the reverse complement.
ATAGAGTGACAGAGTTTAGATGAGGTAAAGATGGCTGATGTTTTGTTTGAGGCCATCTTCCCTGCATCTAACCCATCAGGATTTTATGTATTTTGGTCAATTCCCCTCTACCCCCAATTAGGACACATGGTATTGGGGGTAGGGTATTGACATGGATAGAAAAGTGGTTGGCAGACAGGAAACAAAGAGTAGGGATTAACGGGTCCTTCAGAATGGCAGGCAGTAACTAGTGGGATACCGCAAGACTCGGTGCTGGGACTGCAGCTATTTACAATATACATCAATGATTTGGATGAAGGGATTCAAAGTAACATTAGCAAATTTGCAGATGACACAAAGCTGGGTGGTAGTGTGAACTGTGAGGACGATGCTATGAAAATGTAGGGAGACTTGGACAGGTTGGGGGAGTGGGCAGATACATGGCAGATGAAGTTTAATGCGGATAAATGTGAGGTTATCCACTTTGGTAGCAAAAACAGGAAGGCAGATTACTATCTAAATGGCATCAAGTTGGGAATAGGGGAAGTACAACGGGTTCTGTGGTCCTTGTACATCGGACTATGAAAGTAAGCATGCAGGTACAGCAGGCAGTGAAGAAAGCGAATGGCATGTTGGTCTTTATAACAAGAGGAATCGAATATAGAAGCAAAGAGGTCCTTCTGCAGTTGTACAGAGCCCTAGTGAGACCACACCTGGAGTATTGTGTGCAAGTTTAGTCCCCTAATTTGAAGAAGGACATTCTTGCTATTGAGGGGTGCAGCGTAGGTTTACACGGTTAATTCCCGGGATGGCGGGACTGTCATATGCTGAGAGAATGGAGCAGCTAGGCTTGTACACTCTGGAGTTCAGAAGGATGAGAGGGTGTCTCATTGAAACATATAAGATTGTTAAGGGCTTGGACACGCTAGAAGCAGGGAACATGTTCCCGATGTTGGGGAAGTCCAGAACCAGGGGCAACAGTTTAAGAATAAGTAGCAAGCCATCTAGAACGGAGACGAGGAAACACTTTTTCTCACAGAGAGTGGTGAGTCTGTGGAATTTTCTGCCTCAGAGGGCGGTGGAGGCAGGTTCTCCGGATGCTTTCAAGAGAGAGCTAGATAGGGCTCTTAAAAATAGTGGAGTCAGGAGATATGGGGAGAAGGCAGGAACGGGGTACTGATTGGGGATGATCAGCCATGATTACATTGAATGGCAGTGATGGCAGTGCTATGGCCTACTTATTGTCTATTGTCTATTGTCTATTATTATTCTAAATTCCAACAAATATAAGCCAGTTGACCTAAGATCTCTAAATACATCAATCAAATACATCAATCAAATGCCGTCAAAATACTTGAGTAACTCAGCGAGTTGGACAGCATCTCTGCAGAAAAGGAATATGTGATTTTGGGTTGAGACTGAGAGACGGGGAGAGGGAAACTAGAGGTATAAAAAGGTACAAAAAATGAAAGGTATGAAAAGAACAAATCAAAGCCAACAACGATGATCTCGGAAAGGTGGAGCCCACAATGGTCCATTGTTGGCTGTGGAAAAGGTGATTAGCGAGTGGATACAAACAGTGATACTAAGCAGGATGACAGTGAAACTAGTGGGATGACCAGGGTGGGGGAGGGCCGGAACCGAGCGGTATGAACATTGATTTCTCTAATTTCAGGTAACCCATGCATTCTCTCTCTCCCGTCCATCTCCCACCCTAGTCATCATCATTCCAGTTTCACTCCCCTCCTGCTTAGTTTCGCTCTTTGTATCCAGAGTGTTCTAAGAACGAGCATAGACTGATAGACAGTAATTTCCTTTATCATACAGTTTACATTTTCATTTCAGATGCTCCTGAAACTGTAACAACTGCAATCAATTCAGAAGTGTAGAAACAAGGAACAGCAGATGCTGGTTTACAGTCTCAACCCAAAACATAACCTATCCCGTTTGAAGAAGGGTCCCACCCCGAAACGACACCTATCGAAGTCCGAAGAAAGGTCAAGACCTGAAACATCACTTATCCCAGTCTGAAGAAGGATCACAACCCAAAAAGTCACCTATCCATGCTCTCCAGGGACACTCCCTGACTCATTGAATTACTCCAGCACTTTGTGTCATCAATGCAGTAGTCTCTGTCTTAACATCACATCCAAGCACAATACAACCCAGAAACACATCCACTCACAATTCTGAATAACTCCTAGCCACAGTTTTCCTTAAACAAGTCAAAGAAGAAATGATTTTTACTTCCATAACTCCAAGCTGAGTTGCTACAATTCTTTTCAACATTACCTTAACTGTACATGAAGATTAGAGTAATCTGTGTGCTAAATAATTGATCCATTAGTAGCATAATCTCTTGTTTAGTAAATTAATTGAACGATAAGGTCATTAAGGCTATGAAACCAGTTTGTCTCACTCTCTCTTAAATTTCCTGCTGCATAAGAAAATCAAATTTGAAAAGAACTTGATTTCAATGATATTTCGTAATTTAATTTTCCGCATTGTAGATGTGCTCCCTCTCATTCATCAGAAACTGATAGTCACGATGTAGTGGAATTGGTTCCATTTGTTTAGAGCCCTGGGAGCTTTGATAGTGTTTGCTCAACTATAAAGAGAGATGTCCAATTGCAACTCTTGGGGAATAAGAGACTTACAATGTTCAAAATATGGGTTTTAAATTGAATCAGCCGCACAAGCTATAAAATGAATTTTTGTGTGTGAGAAAAAAGTGTAAAAAATGCTTTCAAACATCAACAGGCTCTCTTTCTGTTTCCTCTGAATATGTATATTTTAATTTAGTTTAGTGAAAATAAATTAATTTAGTGACTGCAAAGAAACAGGCCCTTTGGCCAACCAAGCTGACCATCGATCAACCATTCACACTAGTTCTATGTTATCCCACTTACTCATCCACTCCCTTTTATACGTTAGGGGCAATTTCACTGAGGCCAATTAGTCTGCAAACTATCTGTTCCAACCATCTGCCTATCAAATGACCCCCCCCCCCCCCTCACCCACCCTTGCTTGTGTCCACCTATTACCTGCCACGTTTTGGCTTGCCTCGCCTCTCTTTCTTCCCTCCCTCCTCCCCCCACAATCAGTCTGAAGAAGGGTCCCGACCTGAAACATCACCTATCCACATTCTCCAGAGATGCTGCCTGACTGCTGAGTTATTCCAGCATTTGGTGTAGCCTTCATCAGAACATTGCCTGGATGGGAGAAGATTAGTTATGGGGAAAGATTGGTTAGGCTGCATCTACAAACCCACAGGCCTTTTGAACCTGGGAGGAAACTGGAGCACCTGGAGGAAACCCACACAGTCACAGGGTGAAAGTACAAACTCCAAACAGACAGCACCCGAGGTCAGGATCGAAACTCAGTCTCTGGTGCAGTGCAGCAGCAGCTCTAGGAGCTGGAACAAGGCACAATAGGTGACACAAGGCAGCAACTCCAGCTGAACTCAACTACCTGCTCCCCCAGCCCACCAATCACCCTTGCTCGGTTGGCAATACCCTTGCATCAAAGTCAACTGCTAATGGCTTCAGACACCTACTCCAGAGACTTGTCCAAAACTCCAGGTTGATTCCTCAGCGCAGTGTTCTGTTTTGTTCCTGCCTATTCCTTGGTGATATAGGTGAAAATCCTAGGTGAAATATCCTGGCACAAATTCAACTTAAAGCATTGGCATTATCCTTATCATCGTAGTCTATCTTCATCGCCAAATCAAATCCATTTACGGAGCTTACTCTGTGCGTCTGTAAATTGCCCCCAGCATAATGGAAGTGGATGTGAAAGTGAGGCAACATAGAACTTGTATGAATGGGTGAGCGATGGTCAGCATGCACCCCGAGGGCTGAAGGACCTGCTTCCGTCTGTATCTCGAAACTAAACTGAATTACTTGAATATTTTGTCTGTAAAAATCTGGCACATTTGCCTTCATCAGTCAGGGTATTGAGCATAGAAGTTGGGAGATCATGTCGCAGTTACCGTATTTCCCTGCAATGAAGACGCACCTGCATCGAAGATGCACCCCCATTGAGACAGAGACAGAGAGAGGGAGAGAGAGAGAGCCCGGGATAGAGCAGCCCGCCTTCCGCCCAGTAGCTATGTGCCAACCACCATCTCCACCTTTGCGCCTGTGCCGAAGGACACCGTGGCTGGCTGGCGGGCCGGCCGGCAGTAGGCGCTGAGGTGGTGGCCGATACCGCTGCCCAGTCCCGGCGGCCGCTCGCAGCCACCCGAGCTACTACCCCCACCGGCCACAATGCGGTGGCTCCTTGGCAACGGTGAGTGAGTTGCTGCCATGATCTCCGACCCCCTCCTTCTCAACGCTCCTGCCCCCCCCCCCCCCCCCCCCCCCCCCCCCCCCCCCCCCCCCCCCCCCCCCCCCCCCCGCAACTTTACCCCTGGTGGCTAAGCCAAGGTTGCAACTTTATGCAGTCCAGGCCGTGCTGACCCGGGCTGGACTCCCCACACGCTGTGGAAAGGAACTCTCCCCCCCTCCCCCTCCCAGCGGCGCTGTCCTTTTACAGCCGCTTCCCAGTTCACACAGTTCCAGGGTCGAAGGCGTGGCAATTTCCGCGGAGCAGTCGCTACGACAGTGGCATTGCTCGGCCTAACCTTTGGCCTCCAAGATGCAGGTAACATTTTCGGGCATTATTTTAAAGTAAAAAATAGCGCTTTAGACGCTAGGAAATACGGTATATAAGATTTTGGTGAGGACACATTTAGAGTATTGTATTCAGGTCTGGGCACCATGTTATAGAAAAGATGTTGTCAAGCTTGAAAGGGTGCTGAGAAAATTTACACGGTTGTGGCCAGAACTCGAGTGTCTGAGCTATAGGGAGAGGTTGAGCAGGCTGGAACTCTCTTCCTTGCAGTGCAGGAGGATGAGAGGTGATCTTATACAGGTGTACAAAATCATGACAGGAATAGATCTGATAGACGCGCAGAGTCTCTTCTCCAGATCAGGGGAATCGAGAACCAGAGAACATAGGTTTAAGGTGACGGAGGAAAGATTTAATAGGAACCTGAGTGGTAACTTTTTACACAAAGGGTGGTGGGTGTATGGAACGAGCTGCCGGAGTGGCTAGTTGAGGCAGGTACTATCGCAACATTTAAGAAACATTTGGACAGATTAGACACATTGATAGGATAGGTTTACAGGGATTATGGCCAAGTGCAGAAAGGTGGAACAAGAGCATGTTGGGGCATGTTGGTGAGTGTGGGCTAGTTGGGCCGAAAGGCCTGTTTCCACACCATATGACTCTAAGAAAGGTCCCCACCCGAAAAGTCACCAATCCATGTTCTCCAGAGATGCTGCCTGTCCAGCTGAGTTACTCCAGCACTTTGTGTCCTTACTTGAAGTTCTCAGGGACTTATCACCTAGGCCCACAAGAAAAGATTGACCTCCAGGGAGAGGTCTATGAAATCAGAACCATCACGATTTATTTTCTGGGGGAGATTGCAAGGAAAAATGAGAGTGAGCAATTTCTTCTTCTATGAACCCAAAATTTCCCAGTGGAAAATCTGCAATTTAACTCAGTCCAAAGGCAGCATTTAAATCTCATCTTACGCTTTTATGCAAAGGGTGGTAGGTGTGTGCAATGAGCTGCAGGAGTAGGTAGTTGAGACAGATATTATCACAATGTTTAAAAAACATTTAGACAGATACATGGATAGGACAGAGTTAGAGGGATAAGGGACAAATGCAGGCAGGTGTTATTAGTGTAGATGGGGCCTGTTGGCCGGCGTGGGCAACTTTCTATGCTATAAGACTCTAAGGCTCTATGACTCTAGGCTGTAATTGGGGAATTCTCTATTATCAGTAGTGTCATCCTTTTGAAGACATCATCCAAAAGGCATGTCTTGATGTATGTGGAACTTAAAAGTGCCATGGAATAATATGTTCTTGTCATCTTCTGCACAACAATCCCCTCCCCATTAAAAATAGATGAACTAGGTCAGAAAGATAGGTCTTGCATTTATGTAGCATCTCCAAATGTTTCAAGGCAATTTCCAAAGGGATAATTACTTTTCAACTGGATAGACTTCGACTGATGTAAACGTAGTATTAACCCACAAAAAAAACAGACATTATAAAATAATGCCACAGTGGTGCATTGATAGAGTTACAGCACTTGCAGCGCCGGAGACCCAGGTTCGATCCCGACTACGGGCGTGTGTCTGTACGGAGTTTGTACGTTCTCCCCGTGACCTGTGTGGGTTTTCACCGAGATCTTCGGTTTCCTCCCACAATCTAAAGACGTACAGGTTTGTAGGTTAATTGGCTTGGTATAAGTGTAAATTGTCCCTACTGTATGTAGGAAAGTGTTAATGTGCGGGGATCGCTGGTTGGTGCGGACTCGGTGAGCCGATGGGCCTGTTTCTGCACTGCATCTCTAAACTAAACTCTAAACTAAACTAAAAATAAGAATGAATAAGGAAGGGTCAAAATGTTTTGGGTAAGCAATCGACAGAGAGATAATGAGAAAGATTTTTTTAAACTTAGATAAAGACATGATACACGGTAATTAAAAGACAAGCAGAAAGGAGCAAGTAGACACAAGACAGAAGAATGGGCCCAACCCAAAACGTTGCCTGTCCATTCCCTTCACAGATGCTGCCTGATCCACTGAGTTAAAGGGCTGTCCCACTGCGGCGACCGACACACACACACACACACACACACACACACTCTGCAAAGGTGGGGGCCAGGGAAAGCGGGGGAGCACTGTCTGATATTCACACCCGCGATGAAGAGGAAGGTAAAAGACGGCTGCGCAGTAACACTAAATCCTTTAGAGAGCGAGGGGGGGGGGGGGGAAGAGAAGGGGAGAAATGAGGAGAGAATGGGGGCAGAAGGAGTGGAGACCCTTTTAAGAAGTCAGACAATGTTTAATAAAGTTTAGCGGGCATTTTACCTACCTGTCGGTTTTCCTTGATCCTGAAAACTCCAATGAGCCAATTAAAATGCCTGGTCGGCGAAGGAGATTGCCTACGGCTGCCCTCGACTGCCTGTAACTACGTAGCGACCCCACTCCACTGCATTATGAGTTAAAAAGCACCAAGCTGACCAATTTTTAATCGCGGAAGACTTTTCAACATGCTGAAATATTTTCCTCGACCAAACTAAGGCCACGAGTATTCGGCAACTTCCCCTGAGCATGAAGGAGAGTTCCAGTGACCTCATAGGACCTCCTAGGACCATGTGTCGACAATGCTACGAGTTTGAGTCGAGGGCAAACTCGTCTAAACTCACAGATTAGGTTGCCGCAGTGGGACAGCACCTTTACTGCAGCACTCTGTGCTCTACAGGAAGGAGCAGGCTACAGGGCAAGAAAGCATCAAGTGTTTTTTTCACTCTTGTCCATAAGCAATGTTAAAAGAGATTAAGTGGTGCAGCCTCTGAAAGTTTAGCGAATCTGTAGTCACGTTACGTGTTGCACTTGTAAATAAAAACCATATTCAACTGAATGTTTCCTTGAGGTCCTCTAAAACACATGCCGTATAAATAAATTAGTAGAAAATGCATTTGTCTTCGAAAGACAGAGTCTCCTCAGAGCATTCCTCGCCTGTGCATGTCGAAATCTGTGAACCGCAATGTTTTGGTAGCGAGGGTATATATTTTCATTATCAAATGTGAAGATGGGCTACATTGGAAATCCACAGAGCTTCATAATTCCATGTCACTGCAGCATAATCTAACATAATGCAAATAGATCGAAATTCATCTTCTGTGCTATTCAACCGCCAACCATTGTAGCCTGCAGTTATACTTTACCTTTTGAATTTTCAATTTCCACTTGCTATATCAGATTTGAGTTTCTACTTTGTCTCGTGGATATAACCAACCTGGGAATGTAGGCTTCTGGGAGGTTTATTTGGTACATGTACATTTTTCATCTGCAGTCATTTCAGTCATGCATTCTAAACATATATTCAACCTGCAAAAGAAAGTTCAGCCATGCATTCTGAATAAATTGGGGATGTCTTGTGGGGGGGGGGGGGGGGGGAAGAGCTGTTGCAATGAGAGGGGAGTGATATTTTGTTTCCATTAGTGGGAGAGTCGAGGATACAGGGCCACAGCCTCAGAATAAAATAACGTAGCTTTAGAAAGGAGATGATGAGGAATTTCTTAGTCAGAGGGTGGTGAATCTGTGAAATTAATTGCCACAGACGGCTGTGGAGGCCAAGTCATTGGATATTTTTAAGGCAGAGATTGACAGATTCTTGATTAGTACGGGAGGTGTCAGGGGTTACAGGGGGAAGGCAGGAGAATGGGGTTGAGAGGGAAAGATAGATCAGCCATGGAATGGTGGAGTAGACTTGATGGGCTGAATGGCCTAATTCTGCTCCTAGAACCTATGAATTTATAAAGTTATGAAAATACGGAGATTCTGCACAATAAAGTTTCCCACATGCTAACAAGCGTCTCTTTAACAGAAAAGCTGACCGTGCTGAAAGATGTTACCAGTGTCCATAGACACGACAACAGTACAACACAGGAACAGGCTCTTCAGCCACCCACCATGTCTGTGCTGAGCGTGATGCACAACCAGATTTAATAATTGGGCAGCACGGTGGTGCAGCAGTAGAGTTGCTGCCTTACAGCGCCTCAGAGACGAGTTCAATGGGTGCGGCCTGGACAGAGATTGTACGTTCTCCCTGTGACCGTGTGGGTTTTCTCTGGGTGCTCAGATTTCCTCCCACATCTAAAAGACGTACAGGCTTGTAGATTAATTGGGTTTTGTAAAAATTGTAAATTGTCCCTAGTGTGTAGGAAAGTGTTCGTGTACGGGGATAGCTGGTCAGCGGGGACTGTGTGGGCTAAAGGGCCTGTTTCCACACTGTATCACTAAACTCAATTAAAAAAGCCCACCTTGGGAAAAAAAGTTCTGACTGTCCACCGTATCCATGCCTCTCATCATTTTGTATACTTCTATCAAATGCAACAATACATAAAAGAGGGAAATGATGTGTTTTGGAGTTTTTTTAGATGTTTTGGTTTTTAATTTTAGCTTTAGCACACAGCATAGAAACAGAACCTTTAGTCCATTGAGTTCATGCTGAGCATTGATCGCCCATTCACACAAGTTCTACGTTATCCCACTTCTGCACCCACTCTCTAAACACCAGGGACAAATTTACAGAGGGCCAATTAACTGACAAACCTGCACGTCTTTGGGATGTGGGAGAAAACCCACATGGTCACCAGGAGAGCGTCCAAACTCCATACGGACAGCACCTGTAGTCAGGATCGAACCCGGGTCTCTGGCGCTGTAAGGGAGAAACTCTACCACTGTGCCACCTTGCTGTACAAAATGTCAAAGACTAGAGGCCTTAGCTTAGCAGAGAGAGGCGAAGTTTAAAGACACTCGGAGCAAGACTTTTTACACAGAGGCTGGTGGGTGCCTGGAACGCAATGTCATGATCTCCACCAAAAGGTTTTCATTTTAGCAATGCTGTTTTCTTTCAGATGCTCATTCACTCTTGAAGTGTATTTTTCTCCAACAATAAGAGGCTATTTGCAGCTTCTTTAGTGGACAGACCCCCAAAATGTGTTTTGTTTTGCTATTTCCTTATTTTGTATCATAATTTCCTTCATCCTAGTTTCCAAGAGAACCACACAAACATTTGCTAATCTTGCTCTTTTTTTCACATCTACAGAATAACAAATGGCAATTTATCTTTTATCTCACATCCAAAGAGATTGCACAAAGGAAAATTCAAACCTAATCGAGTGAAATTTGTATTGAACATGGTATCTTTTATCTATCGATGTTTGAAGGGTTCGAATTACACAGAATGCACTTTTCATTATCTTGCAAACCCACTTAGATATTTTATTCTGCTCCAAAGAGAATTACGTTGTTATTTTTATATCAGTCTGTATAATTATGTTAATTATAGGTCGATACTGCGACAAGAAGATAATTGACGTCTTATTCATTTATTCATTATATTGTATAACCATCAACAATAAATGCAAAAATGGTTTTTAAAATTCCTGTCAATGGCTCAGTTGGTAAAAAAACACAGAGCGTTAGTTTAACTTTTGGTAATCCAATCCAAAACATTAGATCAAACAGCCCAAACTCCGGTGCAACCCGTTCCACCTTAATTCCTCTGCCCGCGATGATTTTGAACCAAATCTCCTCTCAGCCTTCGCGTCTCCTAAAAGACATTCTCCAGCATTGCAACCAAAGTTGCAGGTCGCAGGGCTGTTCTAAGAAATAGGCACAAAATGCTGGAGTTACTCGGCCGGGGCAGGCAGCATCCCCGGAGAGAAGGAACGGGTGATGTTTCGGGTCGAGACCCTTCTTCAGACCGAAGAAGGGGCTCGATCGGAAACGTCACCCAACGCTTGTCCCGGCTGAGTTACTCCATCATTTTGTGTCTATTGCCCCTGTCTCACTGTGCGAGTTGACCCACGAGGTACCCCGAGTGATAGACTCGTGGCTGCCCACGAGACTGCAAGTGTATGATCAAGTGTGTGGCAGTTCCACGGGTATGTAATTGCTGCGATGTTGCAAGTTCCTCTCCCGAGTTAGCAAGTTCCTCTCCCGAGTTAGCAAGTTCCTCTCCCGTTACTCTTGAGCCAACCGTGAATGAAGGTATGGTTTAATAAAGCAACAATGTTAAAATACATCTCCATCCTGTGGTTTTGAGTTATTTCAGCACGGCCGCATCTATTGATATGACCTACAATGGGAAAATGCGCATTCTACCAAGCATTTCTTGTTTTTTTATGTTTTTAAATACTTTTTTGCAATGGATCTATTTTAAATAATTTTAAAAAAGGAAGCAGCCCGGGTGACTGACATTGAGCGGCCGTTGGGACCCGACAGCAGACACACACACACACACACACACACACACACACACACACACACACACACACACACACACACACACACACACACACACACACACACAGATACACACAGACAGCAGCTGGTCACCACTTCAGAGGAATGAGGCAGCTCGGATGACTTTGAGCGGCCACCGGGACCCGACATCAGACACACACACAGATACACACAGATAGACAGAGAGGGAGAGAGAGAGAGACACACACACACACACACACACACAGAGATACACACAGACAGCAGCTGGCCACCACTTCAGAGGAATTAGGCAGCTCGGGTGACTGAGCGGCCACGGGACCCGACAGTACACACACACACACACACACACACACACACACACACACACACACACAGAGATACACACAGACAGCAGCTGGCCACCACTTCAGAGGAATTAAGCAGCTCGGGTGACTGAGCGGCCACCGGGACCCGACAGTACACACACACACACACACACACACACACACAGAGATAGACAGAGAGGGAGAGAGAGACACACACACACACACACACACACACACACACACACACACACACACACACACACAGATAGACAGAGAGGGAGAGAGAGACACACACACACACACACACACACAGCAGCAGCTGGCCACCACTTCAGAGGAATCAAGCAGCTGGGTGACTTTGAGCGGCCACCGGGACCCGACAGCAGACACACACACAGATACACACAGATAGACAGAGAGGGAGAGAGACACACACACACAACTCAGCGGACATGGCAGCATCTCTGGAGAGAAGGAATAGAGTCGAGACCCTTCTTCAGACTTACCCGAAATGCCACCCATTCCTTCGCTCCAGAGATGCTGCCTGTCCCCGAGTTACTCCAGCATTGTGTGTGTCTATCTCCGGTGTGAACCAGCATCTGCAGTTCCTTCCCAATCCCACACTCTCGGCCCCGGGGGGGTGGATGGAGCATCACACGTGGACACATCCACCCACCACCCCAGACTTGCCCCTTCGGCAGGTCTTTAAGCCGTTCATTGAGACAGAGTGAAGCCACGGGGACAAGTGGCAGAAAGGCCGAAGATAGACACGAAATGCTGGAGTAACTCTGCGGGACAGGCTGCATCTCTGGAGCGAAGGAAAGTCTGAAGAAGGGTCTCGACTCTATTCCTTCTCTCCAGAGATGCTGCCTGGTCCGCTGAGTTATAAACTCCAGCATTTTGTGTCTATCTTTGGTTCAGTCTTACGAGCAAAAGAACAGATTATTAAAGTTCCCACGGTACACTCACGAGACACTAAGATAAACGCACGGGGCCACTACGTTATTGCAACGAGTTAAAATGTTTCCATTTTACACTTGAACAGTTAATTTGACTCGTGGAAAAAATCAAACATGTTTTGATTTTTTTCACGAGTTAACAAGTTTTCCCGAGTACCTGCCGTAGCGCCACGAGTCGATAAGTTGCTCGTGCGAGTTACGACGTTCCCGCTACGTGATCACCACGAGTGAAAACTCGGGGTCACTCGTGGGCCAACTCGCACAGTGAGACAGGGGTCTATTTCTTTGAACAGCCCTGACAATGCTACATCATTGCTGGCAATAGTCATCCAAGCTAGTATCTGTTTATTTGGGACAGGTCAAACTTTGTTTGATAATGACCTTGGGACATTTTGATGGTTTAAATTATTGCAGTCACAAGCTGTTAATGTGTCATGTCAGGCTTGTACTAATCATGTGATTTGTTTTGCAGTGGTTATCAAACTGTCGACAAGCACCAAACAGGCCTTATTCTGTACACCAACCTTGAATCACGTTCATTCTGAACACTACTACATGGCTTTTGTTGCGAGAGTATCCATTTAGTCAAATTAAAATGGGTATAGAAAGGTTAAATGATAGGTCAAATGGCTCACGGTTCACAGATAGAGTAGCCGCAATCCACAGTTAGATTTCCATTTTCATATATCAGCTCCCTCAGTCATCTTAGAGATAAGCTTGTCTGAAAGATACTTCCATAAATCGTGGTCCACAGACCTGAGACAGATTGCGGAGTGGTTATCTTGCAGTTAGGAGCAGAATTAATCTGCTGATCTTCAAATAAAATTTATATTTGCACATTTTATTTACCAATACCTCTCAGAAGCGATCTGGAATTATGCAACCCGCCTGCCAAATCCCTCCATGCATGTTCGCACAACGCCATGTAATTCGAGGATTAGCCCCAATTTGCGACGCCATTTCTCAGTGACATTTCTCATAAATAGAAGTCCGCACTCATGATGCAGATTGCAGAATGGTTATCTTGCAGTTCAGGCCAGAATTAATCTGCCGAACTTCAAGTAAAATTCACCAGTGCACTTGTCTTTGGCCTACTGAGGAAAAGAGTGCTTATAAACCAAGGCCAGACAGTTGGCACCAACGGTGTACAAGCCCGCATTGATTCCCATCCTCCTGTCTGCTTTGGAGGTGAGGACACCTCGGAGTATCAAGATCAAGATCAAGAGATCAAGAGACATTTATTGTCACATGCACCAATTGGTACAGTGAAATTTGGGGTCACCATACAGCCATACGAATAAAAAAAGAACAAACGATAGTATTTTAACATACACATCCCCTGCACAGAGGAATCAAAGTTTCCTACTGTGAGGGACGGCCCAAAGTTCAGTCATCCTCCTCTTTGATGCTCTTTGATGTACACCCGTGGTCGCGGCCTCCCGAGCACTCCGCAGCCCTCCGCAATCGCTGCTCAGGCCCTCTCGCCAGAATGATGGAACTCCGACATCGGAATGGGAGGTCAACCTCAACGGCTTGGACCTCCGAATCGGCCACTTCCTACCGGAGTCCATGGCTCCCGAAGTCCACAGGCCGCGCTGAGTGGAGACCAATGCCGGCGGCCCTCGGCAAAGGGCCCCAGGGCACCGCGATGTTGTTGCAGCAGGCCAAGCACTCCAGAGCTTCAAACGTCGATCCCAGTTGAGGCATCGCGATGTATCCAGCGCTGCGCCGTCGCTGCTGGAGCTCTGGTCCGGTCCCCGGCAGGAAAAGCCGCGCCAATCCAGTTGGTAGGCCGCGAGGAGGGGGGGGGCAAAGACATGACTCAGAAAATAGTCGCATCCTCGCCAGGAGGCGTCTGGGAGATGGTTTCCCCCTTACCCTGCCCCCCTCTCCCACATAGAAAAACTAATTAGAGTTCTGGATGTAGCCCAGTCCATCACACAAACCAGCTTCCCCTCCTATCTACATCTACACCATATAGAAAGCAATCTTTAGACTTTAGAGATGCAGCATGGAAACATCCCTTCAGCCCATCGAGTCCACGCCAACCAGAGATGATCTGGTAAAGGTAACGCTATAATGTTGTAATACTATATTCAGCACTGGTATTTTTCTCTCTGCATTACTTATTGTGCTTGCATATGGCTTGATTATACTAATGTACAGTATTTTGACTGAATGGCTGGCGAACAAAGCTTTTCACTGTATCTTCAGACTGAGAGTCAGGGGAAGAGGGAAAGAAGAGGTATGAAAAGATACAGAACAAATCAGAGCCAGCACTGATGACTCAGGAAAGGCTCATCCTCTATCCTAGTTTCACTGTTCATATCCCTTCATTATTACCTCTTCTACAGCCCACAATTGACCATTATGGGCTCCACATTGGTCATCGGTGCCGGCTCCGAATTATTCTGTACCTTTTCATACCTCTAGTTTCCTTCTCCCCTAACTCTCTGAAGAAGGGTCTCAACCCGAAACAACACCTATTTATTTTCTCCAGAGATGCTGCCTGACCTGTAGAATTACGTTTTGTGTATACAAAATAAAAAATGGGATCAGTATGGGATTAATGTAAATGAGTAGTTGACGGTAGAGTAGACTCAGTGGGCTGAAGGGCCTGTTTCCGTTACTTTACATTACAGAAGCTCAACCAAGCGAGTCTCAACCATACCTCGACTGCAGGCCTGGCTCGCCCGCCACGGAACCGGGAATCCATCTGACGCTCATCTCCTGCTCGACCCTGAGGACTAGGTGTTGGGGAGGAGGGTGGAGGAAGTTGGCAACGGCGGCAGACGCTGGGCAAAGAGCATTTTCAAGATGGCGGCAAACGGAAGAGAGGATCGGTGTCACCAGGACAACGGGCCTTTAAGGCCAAAATAAAACTGCACTCTTAAGAACTTTGAAACTTAGTGAGCACCAGATACATGTCTTGGTGAAGTCTACTGTCACATTACAATCGTTGCATTTTTGTACTTATCTATAGTATGATTTTACTGGGTATGCAAAACATAGAATTTCACAGTACTTAGCAACATAGGTACATGTGGCTATAAAGTATCATCTTCATCATCATTATATCTTTTCATACAGAGAAATTTGTCTTTATTCTCTACCACTGAAAGGTACGGCATGATGAGTACAGT
Organism: Okamejei kenojei; assembly: GCA_035221665.1. Taxonomy (NCBI): domain Eukaryota; kingdom Metazoa; phylum Chordata; class Chondrichthyes; order Rajiformes; family Rajidae; genus Okamejei; species Okamejei kenojei. The sequence continues at coordinate 35,962,109 of CM069145.1, read as the reverse complement.
TAATGGCTAATGCACTCGCTTGACTTTAACATTTGGAACTAAACATTAATTTATTCACCAAGCTTAGTGCTTTATGTTCTCCATAAATATCCATCAGACTTTTAAAAAATCACAAGTTGCTTTAGTAAACAGTACGGAAAAAAGGTTAATACCCTCATGTATATAATCTACCTAGCTTATTCAATCACCCAAACGGGTTGTAATTATTTATCAATATCGACATTTAAAGCCTCCTCTCCATATTTTTTTTCTCCTTTTGATGGTTTAATAGAGTGAACGAGACTCACAGACCAAGCACTTTCAGGAACTTATGTAGGAAAGAACTGCAGATACTAGTTTAAATCAAAGGTAGACACGAAATGCCGGAGTAACTCAGCGGGACAGGCAGCATCTCTGGAGAGAAGGAATGGGTGACGTTTCTGGTCGAGTCTGTGGAAGGGTTTCAACCCGAATATTCACCCATTCCTTCTCTCCAGATATGCTGCCTGTCCCGTTGGAAGTAATTTTGGAAGTAAACCCGATTGAAGTACAGTGTTAGACAGAACAGCCATTCTTGTACAAAAACGTAAATCAGAATAATTTTGATTTTAATTAGACAATATGAGCATTAGCAGCAGAAGAAACCCAGGATGTGTACTGACGCTTTAGACTTTAGAGATAGAGCGCCAGAAACAGGCCCTTCATCCCACCGAGTCCATGCCAACCAGCAATCACTCCATACATTGGCACTGTCCTACACACTAGGGACAATTTACAATTTTCACTGAAACCAATTATCCTACAAACCTCTGTGTCTTTGGAAACCAGAGGAAACCGGAGCACCCAGAGAAATCCCACGTGGTGACAGGGAGAACGCACAAATTACACACAGACAGTGCCCGTAGTCAGGATCGAACCCGGGTCTCTGGTGCTGTAAGGCAGCAACTCTACCGCTGCGCCACCGTGCCGCCCCTCAAAAGGGGCTTTCTAAACAGATGAACACAACCTGCCCACCTTGCTAAACCTTCCTGCATCTCATAGAATTATAGAAATGTACAGCACAGAAATTATTACTTTCAAGCCTTCTCATAAATGGCAATGATGATGCCAATCTGCACCAATCAAAAATACCTGCGTTTATCTGGCACAGATAGGGTAGACAGTCAGAACCTCTCCCCAGCATGGAAAAGCCAACTACTAGGAGCTATAGCTTTAAGGATAGAGGGGAAGAAACTGTCCCAGAATCCGGAGGTATACTCCAGTCTGAAGAAGGATCCAGAACCAAAACAACCCCCATCCATGATCTCCAGAGATTCTGCCTGACCCGCTGTCAATACAGCACTTTGTGTCTTTAAAAAAAAAGACTCAAACATTACTATTCCTGGGGTAGACAGAAAAAGCTGGAGTAACTCAGCGGGTCAGGCAGCATCTCTGGGAAGAAAGGAATAGGTGATGTTTCAGGTCATGTCTCTTCTTCAGACAGAAAATTCAGTGGCTCAGGTAGCATCTCTGGAGAAAAGGAATACGTTGCATGTTGGCTTGAGACCCTTCTTCAGACAGAAGAAGGGACTTGACCTGAAACTTCACCTATTCCTTCGCTGGGACTGTTCTGGGATGTTTGTTTCCCTCTCTCCAGCATTTTGTGTCTATCTTGGTGCAAACCAGCTTCTGCTGTTCCTTCCTATTACCTTTTCTGGGGTTTGCCTGAAATAGGCAGTTATTTAAACAAACAGAAAATATCTACTCATTTGCCTGACTTGGCATGGTAATAAGTTCAGCTCCACTTCACTTCCCCCTTGGAGGATATCTCTTCCATGAATAGATACAGACCCAGTGTTACTCAGTTCCAAGAACAGAGCATGCCGGCCAAGTCTCTCAATTGGGAAGATTGGGCTGATATTACAGACACAAAATTATGGATTTTTGTGTCACTATGAAAATTTTAAATCAAGGAAAGGAGGTTTGATCACTGCAGCCTAATGAGGAAGTAATGCACCAATATCTTCAGGCTGTTTTGCTTTCTTGGATACAGTTTGCATAATGGTTCAGGCATTTTCTCACAGAATGTTGAGCTGCAGATCCCAGAGCTCAAATCTGCCACTGAGTTCGACTCAATGCATTCTTTGTCCCGTTCTCTTCAGCTCAGTTGCCCAGATCTTTGAAAGAATTAATCAAAAACATTTTATTTTTAATAGCATGCACATCTAAAAAACTACAGCCTTATCCTAGTACATACGACATGGTGCCACAGCGGTAGAGTTGCTGCCTTATAGTTGCTGTCTGTACGGAGTTTGTACATTCTCCCCATGACCTGCATGGGTTTCCTTCAGGAGCTCCGGTTTCCTCCCATATTCCAAAGACGTAGAGGTTTGTATGCTAATTGGCTTGGTAAAATTGTAATTTGTCACTAGGGTAGTGTTAGTGTGCGGGGATCGCTGGTCGGCACAGACTCGGTGGGCCGAAGGACCTGTTTCTGTGCTGTATCTCTAAACTAAACTAAATTAAACTGAATTGGCCCATTGGGCCGATCAAGTCTACTCTGGCATCTTTCCCACTCAACCTCTATTTTCCATCCTTCTCCCTTTAACCTTTGAGACCCTTACTAATCATGACACTAAGTTGGTTTATTTCCAATAAACTAAGGTAATGGCTCAGAGGGAAAGTAGTAGTTCAAGAAGTGAGGAGTGAAGAATGTTTCATTTGTCTTATGTAACAAAACGGAACAATGAAATTCACAGAAAGTAGGTACTGCGGATGCTAGTTTATAAAGAAAAATAGACACAAAGTGCTGGAGTAATTCAGAGTCAGGCAGCATCTCAGGAGATGGTCCTGACCTGAAACATCTCCTATCCTTCTCCAGAGATGCTGTCTGACCCGCTGAGTTACTCCAGCACTTTGTGTCTTTGTTTAACTATTGGATTCTTACAGGCGGCTCTGAACTCCCATCTACCTCATTGGAGTCACATGATCTATCTTCAATCGGACTTTTTTTTTCAATTTTTTTTCAATTGAAAGAGTAATCATGTATTGTCTTTTCACCGACTGGATAGCACACAGCAAAAAAGCTTTTCACTGTACCTAAGTACACATGACAATAATAAACTAAACTAAACTATACTCCCAGCTGCATAACAGGTCTGTAAACACAGTGCTCACAGATAATATAATCATAGAACAAATTAAAAATAAGCACAATTCAAAAATAACAAAATTAGTGCAAAAAAAAACAAAAGTCCCTCGTGAAACCAAGACAGTTCGTAGTTCGAAGTTTAATTGGTACTTGTGTTCAATAGCCTTGTGGTTGTTAGGAAAGTAGCGGTTGGCATGGAAACCTACTTTGTCCAGCTTCATCACATGGTTTCCCGATTGAAATGGCAGTTTACAAGTTCACTTGGTTCACATTGACGTCAGGATGAGCTTGAACACCACAGATACTTTGGTGGGACTTGTAACCAACGCAACAGACTGTGGTAGAAATCTGGAGCCTGTTGTTTTGGGTAAGCAGGTAAACGTTACAAATCGAGCCAAAGTTGGTTGTCGGACTTTTTTTTTTTTCTCAACTAGTAATACAAGTCTGTGTTTTCTCTTTTGTTCTCAGAGGTTAAAATTATTAACTGTGTTGTGGCCTCTATCGCATTTTGCATTCTGATCGTGTCTGGAATTATCTGCAGCCTCTCCTATATCAGGAGAAGAAGGTAAATATTACGTGAAAAACCAGTTCAAGGTCATTTTGAAAGCAGTTCAAGATCATGTCATATTTAGACATTGGTCCCAATAGATTTTATTTGATCGTGCAGCACAGAATAGTTAAATAAACATGATCGGCATTCAGCTCACTAGAGGGATGCTGCTCAGAAACTTTAATACATTAACCAGGAGTGTTTCACACAGTCACTATTACAAAGAACATTTTAAAGGAAATATCTTCTGAGGAGGAATAGGTTTAATTCCCTTCCTTTGCACAGTAAGTGTGTAATAGAATTTGTTTGATAAATGGGGCATTTTTAATCACTGGACCTGCTGTGTGACTTTTACAGTATTTCATTTATAAAGAGGTGACTTTAGTTTTTGAGATAGGAATTAATTGGCAAAAACCTACACGACATTCTGCTTTAAGTGCTCAGATCGCAGCATTATTTCAGGGCACTTTAACCCACCGCAGAATTACTTTCGTTGGCAGCCTTCAACGTATACTCCTCTCTCCTGATCGATTTTAATAAATTATTTCCTAATAGGAGCATTGTGAAGCACTGCTTTACAAGCTGTTACATCATTCTTCATCAATCGCTGCTGCAAGTTCTAAAATAGAAATGAGAGGCAGCACACGGACTTCTAAAGGGAAAGATTGTAGCAGCATCAGAAGGCACCGTTCACTGGAAACCATCAGGTTAAAGATACACACAAAGTGCTGGAGTAACTCAGCAGGTCAGGCAGCGTCTCTGGAGAAAAAGGATGGTTGACATTTCGGGTCGAGACCCTTCTTCAGACTGGTTAATGCACTCTGTAATTTTAAAACATTGACAAGTTCTCCATTTGTTATAGACTCATCGGGTTGTACAGCACGGACATAGGTTAAAGTACCTGATATATATTACAATTATGAGAGGCATGGACAGAGCACAGTCAGAATGATTTTGGAAATGTCAAAGAGTAGAGAGCACAGCTTTCAGATGAGATGGGCAAAATTTAAAAGATATGTGTAGCGCACGATTTGTTTTTACACAGAGGGTGGTAGCTGCCTGGAATGCCCTGCCAGGGTTGATGTTTGGAGGCAGAGACGATAGTGGCATTTAAGAGGTTTTTTGGATAGGCACATGATGTACAGGGAATGGAGGGTATAGATTACGTGCAGGCAGAGGTGATTATTTTAACATGGCATCATGGGCATTGTGGCAAACAGGGCCTGTTCCTGTCTGGGGTACACAAAAGGCTGGAGAAACTCAGCGGGTGCAGCAGCATCTAAGGAGCGAAGGAGATAGGCGACGTTTCGGGTCAAGACCCTTCTTCAGACTGGTCAGGGATCAGGGAAACAAGAGATATAGACGGTGATGTGGAGAGATAAAGAACATTGAATGAAAGATATGCAAAAAAGTATACGATGATAAAGGGAACAAGCCATTGCAAGCTGTTTGTGGTGTGAAAATGAGAAGCTAGTGCGACTAGGGTAGGGGAGGGAGATAGAGAGAGAGGGAATGCCAGGGCCCGAGGGCTGAGGGAGAGGTGGGAAGGGGAGGAGACAGCAAGGGTTAACAGAATTGAGAAAATTCAATGTTCAAGCCCAAAGGATGCAGACTCCCCAAGCGGAATATGAGGTGCTGTTCCTCCAACTTGCGGTGTTGCTCACTCTGGCCGTGGAGGAGGCCCAGGACCGAGAGGTCGGATGTGGAATGGGAGGGGGAGTTGAAGTGCTGAGCCACCGGAGGTCGGCTTGGTTATTGTGGACCGAGCGGAGGTGTTCGGCGAAACGATCGCCAAGCCTCCGCTTGGTCTCACCGATATAGATCATCTGGCATCTGGAGCAGCGGATGCAGTAGATGAGGTTGGAGGAGGTGCAGGTGAACCTCTGTCGGACCTGGAAGGACTGCTTGGGTCCCTGAAAGGTGTGGAGGGGGAGGTGAAGGGACAAGTGTAGCATTTCTTGCGGTTGCAAGGGAAAGTGCCCGGGGAAGGGGTAGAGCGGGAGGGAAGGGAAGAATTGACAAGGGAGTTGCGGAGGGAGCGGTCTTTGCGGAAGGCAGACATGGGGGGAGATGGGAAGATATGGCGAGTGGAAGGGTCACGTTGGAGGTGGCGAAACTGGCGGAGGACTATGTGTTGTATTTGCCGGCTGGTGGGGTGAAAGGTGAGGACCAGGGGGACTCTGCCCTGTTCCTGTCTGTACTGGGCAATGTGGCAAGTTCGTTTTAAGTTTGATGTTCTAAATGGGTCCTTCGATCAGAACATAGAACATCAAACAATAAAGCACAGGTACACGCCCTTCGGCCCACAATTGCCATACTGAGCGTGATACCAAGTTAAAGTAATCATGACGACCGATTTTCCCCTTTCATGACTGCCTTTTTCTGATGGTTTGGTTCGAATGTTTTGTAACGTTTTATATTTTGATTAAAGACACATACAGTAACTTCATTAAAAACAAACGGTAAGTTAGGCTTCTTCTTGGAACTGTATAGTTTGCACTGGAGCGAGAGAGAGAGAGCCATAGCTTCTGGCCACGAGAGATTGCATCTCTCAATCCAAACACAGGATATTAAATGGTAATCGCTACTTTTGCTAATGATGGAATCAATGATCCCGATCTTCTCTGATGCAGCCTGTATAGAGTTTGTGACAATCTGGCTTCCCCCCCCTATTACATAGCGTCCAACAGCATGAAACAGGCCCTTCGGCCCAACTCATCCATGCCGACCAAGATGACCCATCTGAGCTAGTCCCATTTGCCCGTATTTTCCCCATATCCCTCTAAACCTTACCGATACATGTATCTGCCCAAGTATATTTTAAATGCTGTTATAGTACCTGCCTCAACTACCTACTCTAGCAGCTCGTTCCATATAGCAGCCAACCTACTCACGAAAATGTTGCCTCTCAGTCCTTTTGTATTTAACCAACATCTGACTTCTTCGTTTCCACTATTAAAAAAAATGAAAATCCATTACTTGGTAAACCTTTACTCGGTTATAGTGGACAAATAGCAATAACGGACAAAATTCCCCCCACCCCTCAATGGTTCATTATAATGTGGGTTTACTGTACAATATACGCATTTGTTTAAATTCAATGTGAACATTATACTAGTGTAAAATCTAAAGTCATTAGTGCAACCAAAGACAGTTGCCATGTTAATACAGCAAACAATGCCAATAAATAGTTCAATAAACAGCAAATTATATTGAACAAAGTCAAAGTCAAGTCAAAAGTCAAAGTCAAAAGAGTTTATTGTCATGTGTCCCTGACAGGACAATGAAATTCTTTCTTTGCATAGCACAACAGAACATAGTAGGCATTGACTACAGTTATATACTTAAATACACACATTAATTAATAAATTAATAAAGTGCAAATAACAGATGGAGGGGGATTAATGTTCAGAGTTTTGTCCGAGCCAGGTTTAATAGCCTGATGGCTGTGGGGAAGTAGCTATTCCTGAACCGGGTTGTTGCAGTTCTCAGGCTCCTGTACCTTCTACCCGAAGGTAGCAGGGAGATGAGTGTGTGGCCAGGGTGGTGTGGGTCCTTGATGATGCTGCCAGCCTTTTTGAGGTAGCGACTGTGGTAGATCCCCTCGATGGAAGGAAGGTCAGAGCCGATGATGGACTGGGCAGTGTTTACTACTTTTTGTAGTCTTTTCCTCTCCAGGGCACTCAAGTTGCCGAACCAAGCCACGATGCAACCAGTCAGCAAGCTCTCTACTGTGCACCTGTAGAAGTTAGAGAGAGTCCTCCTTGACAGACCGACTCTCCGTAATCTTCTCAGGAAGTAGAGGTGCTGATGAGCTTTCTTAATAATTGCGTCTGTGTTCTCGGACCAGGAAAGATCTTTACAGATGTGCACGCCCAGGAAGTTGAAGCTCTTGACCCTTTCAACCATCGACCCGTTGATATAAGCAGGACTGTGGGTCCCCATCCTAATCCTTCCAAAGTCCACAATCAGTTCCTTGGTTTTGCTGGTGTTGAGGGCCAGGTTATTGTGCTGGCACCATATGGACAGTCGCTCGATCTCTCTTCTGTACTCCGACTCATCCCCATCAGTGATACGTCCCACTGCAGTAATCTTTGTTAGTGATAACAGTTCAGGAATAAACGTTGGCCGGGAAAATGGAAATAATTCCTCTGCTGCTTTTCAAATTAAAATCACAGTGTCTTTTCATCACCTCCAAATGGAACCTTTGCCGGTAACCCCCTTCCACACTGATCGGGAGCAGCAGCTTAAATGTTGTGTCAAGTCTTTCGAGTGCAACTTGAATGCACAAAGTTTAACTCAAAATCACCCACTGAGTCGCAACTGATTCTCATGCATCTGAACATCAATGGCTCATTGTGGTTATAAAATTCCTTCTTTTAAAAGAAGTTGACAACAGACCGTGCAATTGAATCCATTGGGAAAAGTCAGCCCATTCCCCCATTTGTAATGCAGTGGTCTTAGCAAACCATTAATTCCCTATTTCAACACCTTTCCTGACTTTTCTCAAGGGCAGGAGTTGGGAAAGTAAAGGAACATAAAACGCTATTATTCTTCTTCTTCTTTCGTGTGGCGTGTACAGCCTAAAGTTGTAGGACAACTTGTTCTATTTGATCTTCTGTTTGTGCACGTCGAGTTGATTGCAATAGTCGACACAGGGCGGACCACGTGAAGGTTGCAATCTTCCACCTCAAAACGCTATTCCTGAGGTAGAGAAAGGACATAGTTAGGGCGGCACGGTGGCACAGTAGGTCGACCTGCTGCCTCACAACTCCAGGCACCTGGTTTGATCCTGACCTCGGACGCTGTCTGTGTGGAGAATGCACATTCTCCCTATGACCGCATGAGGTGCGCCTGTTTCCTCGCACATCCCAAAGACGTGCAGGTTTGTTGGTTGGCCTGTCCCACTTAGGCGATTTTTTGGGTGACTACAGGCGACTGCCACAAAATTTTCAACATGTTGAAAATTTTTCGGTGACAGTAGCGCCAATTTTTGCTGTCGTGGGTTGTCGTAGGTGACGTTGGTTGTCGTAGGTTGTCATAGGTGTTGTCTTAGGTTGTTGTAGGTGGTGTCGTAGGTTTTTCCATTAAAATGAGTCCCTGGCAGTCAGCTGAAGAGTCGCCTAAGTGGGACGGGCCCAAGTGTAGGGAATGGATATGAAAGTGGGGTAATATGGAGAGGTACATGGATGGGAATGGTTTAGAGAGAATATGGATTAAATGCGGGCAAACAGGACCAGCATAGATGGGAACATTGTCAGCATGGACGAGTTGGGCCGAAGGGCCTGTTTCCATGCTGTATGAATCCATGTTGCTGGTAACAAAGTTTGCTAAATTCTGCCACAGTTCGGTTTGTGAAATTCTTTGGGACATTTAAATGGAAATACCGTTTAAGTCATCAATTACATTGATGACTTAAACGGTAGGACCAGAGGCCATTACCCCAGAATAAAAGGATGCACCTTTAGAATGGAGATGAGAAGGAATTTCTTTAGACAGAGGGAGGTGAATCTGTGAAATTCATTGCCACAGACGGCTGTGGAGGCCAAGTCATTGGATATTTTTAAAGTGGAGATTGATAGGTTTTTGATTAGTAAGGGTGTCAGGGGTTATGGGGCAAAGGCAGGAGAATGTGGTTGAGAGGGAAAGAAAGATCAGCCATGATTGAATGGAGAAGTAGACTTGAAGGGGTGAATGGCCTAATTCTGCACCTAGAACTTGAGCTGCGCCTGGAATCATAAGATCATAAGGTCATAAGTGATAGCAGAATTAGGCTACTCCGCCATTCAATCATGGCTGATCTAGCACTCCCTCCTAACCTCATTCTCCTGCCTTCTCCCCATAACCTCTGACACCTGTACCAGGTCTGCTGGCGGCTGGGGGAGTGGCAAGGATCAGCGGGGTCAATGGTCACAGCCCACGGTTGGCCAGACTGCAGGTAGGGGGTCGGCAGTGGCTGTCGCAGGTGCGGCTTGGATGTGGCGCGAGCTGGGGACGGCGTGGGGAGCAGCCGACACTGCTCGCCTTCAGTAGGTCAGTCTGCTACATCTGAAATCCATTATAAAGGGGTTTGTTAAAATGATGGTTTACTGCATTGCCATATGTACCGAAAACAAGAACAATTAAATTCTCACTTGCTGCAGCATAACACAGTATTTATAACACATCCAAAGTTCAATAATTTAAAAAAAAAAATTTGAGAAATAAAATTACACTGAATATTCCTTTGATAATTCTGAATAAACCCTGATATTCATTTTTTCTAATCCAAGGAGAAGAAAACATATTGTTGTATTCAAGAGAGAGAGATAAAGCTCTTAAGGCTAATGGGATCAAGGGATATGGGGAGAAAGCAGGAGCGGGGTACTGAATTTGGATGATCAGCCATAATCATATTGAATATGATTCATATTGAATATGGCTTGAAGGGCCGAATGGCCTCCTCCTGCTCCTATTTTCCATGTTTCTATGTATACCTAACTGGAATACATTTCAAATAGCACTAGATCACTGGTGCTACAATTACTCACAATTCATTGTCACTCAAACAGACAAACTACATGGGCTGCCATGACAGATCATTTACTAATTTACAACTTGTGTTAAAACTGTAGCAACAGTGTGTGTAACATTAGATGGAAACAGTGGTGATTAATGCCTGTATGCTCAGTTTATCCTGTAAATCAACACTTCATCAGTCACAAGTGACAAAAGCAGTGTTGCTGCATCAGGGACATTCGCCAACGAGTTAAACAAAGAGACATTTGAAGAGGTTCAGTCATTAAAGTTTTTTTTCACACAGAGAGTGGTGAGTGCCTTGAAAGTGCTGCCAGGGGTAGTGGTGGAGGCAGACACAATAGTGGTGTTTTTGAGGCCATTTTAGATAGGCACGTGGATATGCACAGAATGGAGAGATGTGGATCAAATGGAGACAGATATGTTCAGTTTATCCTGGCATCATGTTTGGCACAAATATTGTGGGGCGTAGGGACTGTTCTTGTGCTGCACTGTTGTTTGTTCTAAAATGTGCAGCAGAACAGAACACAATTTAATTTTACACTATATATTTAATTGAACTGTGTTTTTGTTTGTGATATTATGTTATCCAATGAGTACTATGCTTTATAAACCTCCTATGATGCTGTAGGTAATAATTTCATTGTTCTGTTTCAGTACGTATTCAATTAAACACTCTTGACACTTCATGGTTCCACGTGGACTAGTTGAAACAATTGATATGGTATTGAAAGTTTCACCCCCTAATACTGGTTAGTGTTAAGTGAGTTCAGTTCAATCATCGATTAAACTGGGAAGGCACGGTGGCGCAGTGGTAGAATTGCTGCCGTACAGCGTCCGTGACCCATGTTTGATCCTGACGGCCAATTAACAGGTTTGTACGTTAATTGGCAATTTCTGTAAATTGTTCCTAGTGTGCGGGATAGGGGTGTAAGGGGTGATAACTGGTCGGCATGGGCTCAGTGGGCCGGAAGAGCCCGCTTCCGCACTGCATCTCTAACGTCTCAAAGTCGAGTCTAAAGCCATTATAGCAGTTCAGACTCCACTCAATGTTATCAATATATATTTTTTAAACTGTTGCTAGGTTTAGTTTAATTTAGAGACACAGCATGGAAACAGGCTCTTCGGCCCAGCGAGTCCGCGATGACCAGCAATCACCTGTACACTAACACGAGGGAAAATTTCCAGAAGCCAATTAACCTACAAACCTGCATGTCTTTGCAGTGTGGGTGGAAACCGGAGCACCCGAAATAAAACCTATACAGTCATAGGGAAAACGTTTGACAACACAGACAGTAAGACAGCATCCGTGGTCAGCCTGAAACATAAAACAAAAATACTGGAAACACAACAGGTCAGGGGCCACATGATTAGCAGCCCCGCCAACAGTCTATTTTATCGTCTTTTAAAAAAATTTTAGTGAGTGTTAATAGTTTGTGTAAATGTTCTCTGGTTTGTTTTCTGTGGGGGGAGGGGGAATGGATCGGGAGAAACTTTTTTTTCCAATTTCTGACCTTGCCGGAGATGCGTTTAATTTTCGGATTGCATTCTCCGGTCGCTCTACGGCTTACCATCGACGAAGCTGGAGGCCTCCTCGGACTGGCCTTGGGCCCCACCTCGGGGCTTGGCCTTACATTGGAGTCGATCCCTTGCCTGGGATCGTTCCAACTGCGGCCTGCGGACTTTACATCAGGAGCTCGCAGTCTCGGGAGAGGCCGTGGGTGTCGGGAGCTCCAACATCGTGGAAGGTTCGACCAGCCCCGAGGGAGCTGACATCCCCCCCGATCCAGGAGCAGATCGCCTCGACGCTGAGGGCCCGCCGCCGGCTATGTGTCAAGATCTTCCCGTTAACGGAGGACTCAACGACCCCAACTGCGGGAGAACAAAGAGAGGAGAATGAACTTTTTTACACCTTCCATCACAGTGAGGAATGTGGAGGCTGTGCTTCCGCACCTCAAAAAATAATTTCCTTAAATAGAATCCCAAAGTTCCTGGAATTTGATGGTATTTCCTGAAATTTTCCAAAATGCTTCCTATTTGTTGTTTTTTTTACGTGTGCACACGTTAACAACACAAAGAACAAGGCAAAACAGATCTATGTAACTACACTGTATCTGCCTGCTTCTGTTACTCACTTGTACAGCGTTATGCAAGGCAGCTTTCATTGCCTCCAACAGCTTTTATTGTCTTTGTTTTTTCAACCCGCTCTCATGTGTCTCAGTCTCTGCTCTCTCCCTCTCACTCTCCCTTCCTCCATCCCACCCTCGTTTCCTGCCCTTTCCCTCCCTCTCTCTCTCCATCCCTTTCTCCCTTTCCTTCCCTCTCTACATCTCTCCCTCCCTCTCTCTTTCCATCCCTCTCCCTCCCTCTCTCTTTCCATCCCTCTCCCTCCCTATCCCTCTTTCTCTCCCTCTCTCCCATTTCCCTTCCTCCCTCCCCCTCTCTCTCGCCCTTCCTTTTTTCTCTCCCTCCCTCTCTCGCTCCCCCCTCTCCCCCCTCTCCCCCTCTCCCTCTCTCTCCACCCCTCCCCCTCTCCCTCTCGGCCCCTTGAGCCCACCCACTGTTCTGTAAGATCAAGGCCAATCCCAATGTAACTGCAATCCTACTGCCCACTGGTAACTTTTCACCACGAGGCTTATCCAGAATTCTACGACTGGCTGAAAAATAACGAAATGTTCAACTTCCACTGAAAAAGAGAATTCACCTTTACACCACTTCGCGGGCGGATGCGGAAATTTCCCGAAATTATTCAATTTCCCTAAAATTACCCGAAGACAACCAGAATTTCCAGAATTTCGGGTAATTTCCTTCAAAGTGGAAACATTGTGTGGAGGAGTCACTGTGATGGATGTTCATGTTACAATGCGTTTTGTGTGTTCCGTTACTTTTTATTTGAATGATTGACTTGGCAAATGAAATTCCTCGTATGTTGCAAAACATACTTAGCCAATAAAATATTATTGTGATTGTGATTGTGTGGTCTGCAGCAAGAGCGACAGAGCGAACGGTTCAGATCCAAGATCCTTTGTCAGTACTGAATCAATATCCCAGACCAGAGATTCCAGCTCCATTTTGCCAGCTGGTATTTCAGATTGGGCAGCACACCTGTCTAGGTAGAACAACTATTATTCCACCTGGGGACATCTAGCTTGGCCTCTATTTCCAGGACGATACTTTAAGAATGACCAGTTCGGTGAGGCTTGTGAACCTTCTCATTTGCAGACATCTCATGATTAAATATTCACCACTGAGAGAAGATATCAGAAGGGCTTTTCCCTAAAATGCCAATGTTATAAATTTCAAATACAAATAAATTATTGAGTTAAGGGTAAGGCCATTGCTTTGAGCCAAACTGCAAAGGCTTGAGGCTATGTGTCTATTGTCCATGAAGTTGGAAGTTGCCTCAGTCGGCAATCCATGGGCACAAGGAGATCGAAACAGGAGCAGACTTTCCAGGAACTAAAGCAGAGCTAGAATTCATGGAGTTATATAACAACAAGTAAATCTCCAAAACCAAGATGCAAACAAATGACAGATGCAAACAAAAATGAAGTGCTGGGGTAACTCAGCAGGTCAGGCAGCATCTGTGTTGGGAACCGTTCCTTCCAAAGATGCTGCCAAAACCACAAAGTTACTCTAGTGCTTTGCATTTTACTCAAGATTCCAGCACCTACAGTTTCTCGTGTCTCGTCCAAACAAGTCAAGTCACATAGTAACTAATAAAGAGGCCATTCAACCCAAGTGAATAGACTTTAATAAATCTGCATGCAAGAACAATAGTGGTGATACTTTATTGTCATATGTGCCTAGATACAGTGAAATGCTTTGTTTTATATAATCCGGTAAAATCATATAGCAGATCTCGCCTAGGCAGTACACAACGTCGCCACGTTCAGAGGCTGACAAAGTTGCAAAAGTTCACCGAACAGCCCAATCTACTGCCCGCCGCGCCCCCGGCCAGGTCCCTAGTTCCTTCTCGGTGGACCCCCTGACAGGACCCCCATTGCTCTCAGCTGTCCCACCTCCCCTCGGGTCCCCCTTTTGTTCTTGGCAGCCACTTCCCCCCCCCCCCCACCCCGCCAGGGGTGGCCCAGGCGAGGTCCAAAGGGAGGAGTTCAGAAAGGTTTGAATAATTGGCACTTGAAAAAGTTGCATTGGAATTTTAATTCAATTTAGCTTCCAAAAATAAAAACTAAAAATGCATTTGTTCAAAGTGGCTTTGGTGAATTAACAATGGAATTTTATTTGTATTAATGAAATAGAAACCAGAACTATGGAAAAATACACTGATGTACTTATTTTTTCATTTCTACTTGGCAGACAACTTGAGCAAGCCAGACTGTACGAGAACACTATCGGAAACAAGACAAACGCTGTAAACATAAAGAGTAAGAAAAGAACCCAGAGTTGCTGCAAATCATCTGTTTTCATGAACAAATGCAAAAGGCATCACAATGTAAACATATTCTTCATTTATCAAAATCCAATGACTTCATCAGAGGAGTGTATCATTAACTTATGAAGGGTGGCACAGTGGCGCAGCTAGTAGAGCTGCTGAATCACAGCTCCAGAGACCCAGGGTTCGTCCTGACCTCGGCTGCTGTCCGAGTGGAGCTTCCACGTTCTCCCTGTGGGCTTCCTCCGGGTGCCCCGGTTTCCTACCGCATCCCAAAGATGTGCGGGGTTTTAAGGTATTTAGAATCTGTAAATGCGCCTAATGTATAGGGTGTGGATGAGAAAGTGGGATAACATAGAACTAGTGTCAACGCGGTGGGCCATGTTGTATCTTTAAACTAAACTAAAAAAACTTAATTAAAATTTTGAAGATATATACATATATGTATCCATCAGCAAAGATTGGCAAAATAAAATTTAGTTTATGACATTCTATCTCTGGAATCCATTAATTTGAACATCTAGATTGTATTGGTTTTTAATGTTAATGCCAAAGCAGAGGGGCAGGTGTTATGAGGAGCGGTAGAGTTGCTGTCTTACAGCGCCAGAGACCCGGGTCCAATCTTGTCTACGGGTGCTGCCTGTAGGTAGTTTGTACATTCTACTTGTGACCGCGTGGGTTTTGTCCAGGTGCTCCAGTTTCCTCCCACACTCCAAAAACGTCCAGCTTTGTAGGTTAATTGGTTTTGGTGAAAAAAATTTTTAATTGTCCTTATCTAGGATAGTGCTCATGTGTGGGGATCCCTTGTCGGCACGGACTCGGTGGGACAAAGGGCCTGTTTCCACGCTGTATCTCTAAAGTCTAAAAGAGAGGGAGTTACTTTGGTCTAAAACTTGGAATACAGACTTGGACATAGTTATATTACACAGAAACCGGTCCTTCAACCCAACTCAGCCATGTTGACCAAATTGCCTGCCTGAGCTAGTCCCAATTGCCCATGTTTGACCTGTCCAAAACATGTACCTATCCAAAGGTCTTTTAGACATTGTACCCATCTTCCCACTTCCTCTGGTAGCTCATTCCATTCTATATACACACCATCCTCTGTGTGAAATATTTTGGGTGAAGAAACTCCGAGCCTATCCTCAAAACTAAAGCCATCCTGTCCTGGTATCGTCTTTGTGAATATTTACTGCACTCTCCATAACTTAATGTTGGAAGAGCACGTGTATTTTAGATAAAGCACTTTACAATGCCTCTGCAAAATTGGATTGATAGCACCATTGCAAGTCAGGTTCTGAAATGCAAAGACAGGACCTTAAACCTTCATGACCTGGTTCTCACCAATCTACTTGTTCCAGATGTTATCCATAGCAGTGTAGGTACAAGCACTCACCACACACCCCTTGTGGAGATGAAATCCTGTCTTCACACTGACCTAGACTTCAAATGCCTGCATACACAAACGTTGTCTTCATGTTGCAGATCGAGCTTGGAATGACCTTGGTTCTTGAGTGGAGAAAACGTAGGTTGAACAGTGTCCCATTTACCCTGTAGAATAGCTCCACTCCAGTGGACAGTTTGGTGGAAGTGGAATGCAACACGCCAGCGAGATAGATTGAGAAAATTGTTGGGAAGATATAGCCTTTCTTGACATCCATCTGAACTGAACTGAGATTCTATGTGGACCCATAGAAGCCACAGTGGTGCAATAGTAGAGCTGCTGCCTTAGTGCCAGACACCAGAATTCGATCCTGAATGTGAGTGCTGCCTGTACGGAGTTTGCACGTTCTTCCTGTGACCACGTGGGTTTTCTCAGGGTGCACCAGTTTCCTCCCACACTCCAAAGATGTATAGGTTTGTAAGTTAATTAGCTTCCCTAGTGTGTAAGATAATGTTAGTGTATGGGGAATCGCTGGTCGGCACAGACTTGGCGGGCTGAAGAGCCTGTTTCCACGCTGTGTCTCTAAACCAAGTTAAAATAGTAAGATTAAACGAGCTTACCAGTTTGAAATTTGATCTTGATTTTATGAGGAGTTACGATGAGCGATTACGTGAAGAAGGCCGTCAGTCGTCATGCGCGTCAATCTTCAAAGCAGCGGTGTGGAATCACAGATAAGACAAATTGACCTGAAGATAGTAAGATTTGGAGAACTAGAACCACCAGATGACCTGATAATATGAGGATTGGGAGCGGTGGGCATGTAATCGCTCATCGTAACTCCTCATAAAATCAAGATCAAACTTCAAACTGGTAAGCTCGTTTACTATTTTGCTATTATCTTACTATTTTACTTTGGATTCACGTGAAGATTTCAAAGCTCTGTGATTTCACGCCGGTTCGAGTCCAGGCATCACACACTGAATGGATTGACCATGGATGAGTGAGAGAAAAAAATAATGCATTCAGACATAACATAGTTAGGTAACAATACTGATACTTTAATGTGAAAAACATAAATTATAGTGACTCTGCCCAACCTGGGGGAAACTATAAAACAGAATTTAAAATGGTACGTGCAAACACCCCCGGTCCAGCAATGGGTTTATTATAAAACCGTTGGAACATCCTTTCATTGGCCCATCCTGCAGCCGCTAGGATGTCGTCGAGGGGCACGTCCATAGCCCTTGCTGCCGACGTTGATGCAGCCCTGGTGGAGTGAGATTTGTAAGTGTCAGTATTCACTCATGCACCCGCCAGTATCTCTTTTAACCATCTGGAAATGGTTTGTGCTGATACCCTGTGGTGTGGCTTTTTGTGGCTGATTAGGACAGCTAACTCAGAGCCTCTGAGGCTCCTGGTGACTTTGATGTACTGGTGCAAGTATGCGACTACACATAATCGTGGATCTTCAGAGTATGCCAGGAACTCAAGCTTGGGCCCTGGTACCCCCGGCCTGCTATGTTTGACTAAGTCATAGATGATGAAAGTTATGGTGTTTACAGTGTTGGTCATGTTGTCCAGCCGTAGCTTTTGCAACGTCTGGACTCGTTGCCCTTTACCAACGCCATCAGCATGACCACCTTGATGGTGAGCTTGGGTAAGGGTAGTGCGGTGGCTGAGGCCCACTGACAAAGTAGTGTTAGCACCATGCTAACATCCCATGTGTCTGTATACCGTGGCCTGGGGGATGTAGTGTTGTATATTCCCTTCATGAACCTAGTAATAAGGGGATGTGTTCCCACCGGGTGGAGCCCCATTCCCAGCACTAAATATGAGGATAGTGCACTCCTGGCACTGTAGCCTAATTTATGGTCATAATATAAGGTTGACAGAAACTCCAGTATATCTGTGATGCACACTGTGTCATATGAGATGTTGGAGGCATGACAATACATCTCCCACTTCTTGATGTGAGAGACATACTGCCTTTGTGTACTGTCCCTCCAGGCCGCTGTAATGACATCCACTGTTCGGTCAGCCAGTCCGAGTCCCAGGTATGGTCTCCTCAGAATCTGCAAACCAATAAATTGATTTGGTCAAGAAGGTGGCCCCCGTTACTGGGTGTACCAGCAGATTCCGGCTGTTGGGGACAGCCATGAAAGGCTGTGTCATGATTCCCAGGCCAAGTGGGAACCAAGATTGCGTAGACCAATCTGGCACTACCAAAATGCCTGTGGCATTGCCTTGTTTTATTTTTACCAAGCATCAGCTGATGAGACAAAATGGAGGGAAAGCATACAAGAACATCCCCCCCCCCAACAATGCAGTGTGAATGCATCGACTGCCACTGCCCCTGGGTCTTGCTCCCATGAGACATATTTGGGTAACTGGTGATTCAGTCTGGAGGCAAATAAGTCAATATCCGGCAAATAAGTCAATGTTGGTAAACACAACATGATTCAACTTCCATTCTGTGTTATTATTGAACTTCCGTGATCTGGTGCCCGCCAGCATATTATATCTACCTGGTAGGTAAATAGTCGTGGCCCAAATGTTCCTTACAATACACCAATGCCAAAGAAGGTTTGCCAATCTGTCACAGGATACAGATCTTATTCCACCCATGTGATTGGCATACGCCACCACCGTGGTGTTGTCAATCTGTAGTTGGACATGCACATGATGCATATTGCTGCAATAAGCCTTTAAACCATAGAGTGCTCCCAACAAGTAGTTAATGCCATATTGCTGTAGTATTAAGGACTCCTGCACATTCCATCTGCCCCCGCAACTGGAGATGGTATCTGTTGCTCCCCAGCCCAGGCCACTTGCATCGGTTTGTAATATTATCGATGGTGTATAAATTTGAATTTTCTTAGAGCAGTGATGTATATTCGTAGTCCACCAGTGCAATTCTGCCATGGTGTCTGGTGGTAATTGCATGTTTCCCTAATTGGCCTGTGTGGGATTTGAGAGCCCGTTCCTTTGCACGTTGTAGAATTTGGTAGTGCAAAGGTCCGAAGCGTACAGCTGGAAAGGCTGCCACAAGCTTGCCAATTACACTTGCTACTTGGCTGCTGGTTAGCAATTAGTTTATTGCAGGCTTCCATCAAGTCTGATTGCTTACCACTTGGCAGTGTCACCGACATTTGAATTGAGTTAATTGTGAACCCTGGTAATCAATTACCCTGATTGGAGTCAATTTTGACAACTGGATGAATTAGGAATCCCAACCTCTCAAACATGAGTTTGGTAGCTGAACAGATGATTTAGCTGATTCCTTGGTGTCCCCAATTATTAGATTGTCATCCAAATAAGCCATCACCATGTGATTCTGAGCTCGTAGTAACCCCAGAACTGGTTTCAGTAATTTTGTAAAAAGTCTGGGAGCTGAAGTCAGCCCATTAGGCAATGCTTTGAATTGCCACAGCTGCCCCATCCAGTTAAATTTCAAATATCTCCTGTGCTCCCTGTGAATGTGTACTGAGTAGTATGCATCTTTTAGATCTATGCATGCCATATAACATCCTCTGGAAACCAGCTGGATGGCTGTACCAAAATTATCAATTTTTAAACGTTCATACTGCACATGGGTATTGAGTTCCATCAGGTCCAGGATGATATGACTTCCTCCATCCCTCTTTCGCTAGGGGAATATGTTGGATACAAATTGGTGATTCCTGGTTCGACCTCTGAATCACCCCTTTTGTATGTAAAGCCTGAATTTCAGCCTGTACCTAAAATCTTTCCTGTTGTGAGAACACATATGTGCGGTTTGGTAAATTTTGTGTGGGTGGTGATGAGTCAAGAAGGAACTCTATTTTAAACCCTTGTACACTGTGCAGTGTGAACGGGTCTGCTGTGACCCAATTCCATTCATTCAAAAAATGTCGCAATCTCCTCCCAACTTGTAAGTTAGGGATGTGTAAGTTGTTCCACAAGGAACTAGGTTCTCCTACCTTAGACGTTACTGCCGGTGTGGTCCTGGCTTCCGTCCTCGTGCCTTGAGAAAGAGGGCAGATGGTGGATGCCCCCCCCCCCCCCGCATTTGAGCTGTGGGCCGACTGGGGCCTACCCCTAAAAAAGACCTTGGTGCGTCCAGCTCGAGTCCTCCTCCTGTCCCTGAGCCCCTAGGCTGGTTTCGCCTGGTGTTGAAAGCGGCATAGGGGTGGGCCCGTTGTGATGAGCCCCTGGGTGCAGTTGGGGCCCGACTCATGAGGCGCATGGTCTTGGCCTCATCATCCAGCTCTCGGACCTGCTTCGGCAGGTCTGCCCAAACAGATAATTGGTCGGCTGGACGTTGCTGGCCTTGCACAGCACAGCAAATTTCGGGTTGAGTGTCGGCCATATTGCGTTTTTACGCAAACAGTTAATTTCAAAAAGGGCATTACAGAGGAGTCCCACAGCATCCTGCTGTGTCTCCGTCAGTGGCCCCCCATCTAGGGAACGAGCAAAGGCCGTTACACCTAAGGCCAATAATTTTAAAATGTTTTGGACTTTTACGTCCTGGGCTCTTATCCCCGCTCCAATATGGCCCCAGATGGCATGATTGACGGCGGGCACATTGAGGGAGGCACAGTTGGCAGGTGTGTTGTATTTGCCGGTGGTCTCCTCCATAACCAGGTCCTTGAGCTGGGGCGACGCCAGGTAATTGATAGTGGTGGCCAGCTCTTCATCCAGGGGTGCTCCGGTAGGAGTAGGAATGGCGAATTTGGAAGCCAATAGAGGCACTTCGGCCCGATGCCCCCGAGAGTGCTCACCTGATGTGCCTCCCTGCTCTGAGTCAGGATAATACTGACTCTGTGTACTCCCCTCTCCAGAGAGGGAGACACTTCGCAGCCCTGTGTAAGGTGCTGCTAGTGCGGGCTCCCGTGGAGACCCGGGCTGATACTTCTCCCTCCTCTGGAGCAGATCAGTTTGGAGCCACTTCTCCAATAGGTGCTCCATCTGGGAGAGGCGCCCGCAGACGCTTCCCAGTGTTGGAGGGGATCCCTCCGGCCCGGACTCGTCTGAGTCTACGGGCCTGACAGACTTATGAGTGGCCTTGCACCCCGGCGGGACTGCCACGGTACTCTCCTGAGGCATCAAGTTCCACATCCAGCGGCCTAGAAGGTGACTGGGACAGCCGCCCGCTACCCGCAGCTCCACCGTCTTCCATAGCCGGCTTCACCACAGACCGTCTCCTCACCTTCGACATGGTAGGTTCGTTCTGGTAAAGAAAAACAGAAAACCTGAACCCGCCAAAACGACCGTAGTTTTTAAAACACTTACCTCGGTTATGTTGAACTTACCGCTGGAAGAATGCAACGCGCCTGCCAGTCAGTTGTTGGCGCATGCTTCAGATGTAATGACGCGCATGACGAATGACGGCCCTCTTCACGTAGTCACTCACGTGACTCCGAAGTAAAATCATGGTTTGCATATCAAGCATGAAATGGAAACAAACATCTGCAGGGGAGCAAGTTTGAGAAGGATGCTCCACACTCAATTTCAATTGAAGCATTTTCTGAGATTAAAAAAAGCCCTGGGGTGGTAGATGCTACTCGTTACATTTCTCTTGGAATTGATGTGCTGGAAGGAACATGCCAGTTGTGCCCCTAAATGAATAGAAGCATACGAGGCAGCTATTCAAGCACTAGGTGTTTGCGAAAGGGCCTGGTGATGACAAATGTGGCAGCCTTTTGGGAAATGCCCAGCAGTTATCAGAATCTGGTGAGGCCCACTCTCACTGCTCCCCCCCCCAGCACCACCAGGGTCGCTGTACGATTGGCAGCCACGCCAACAGTCTGTCTGGTTTTTCTTTTTTTAATTATTAGTGTGTGTTAAAAGTTAAAAGAGATATGCGGGGGTAGAGTGTTGTGGGTGCCTGGAATGTGCTGCCGTGGTGGTGGGGAGGCTGATATAATGGCATTTAAGGATAAGACTTGGATAAACATCTGGATATGCAAGGAATGGGGAGATATGGATCATATGCAAGCAGAGATTAGTTTAATTTGGCATCCTGTTCGGAACAGACTGTGAGCCGATAAACTGTTCCTGTGCTGCACTGTTCTATATTCTAACTCAGCATAAGAGCTCTGCAAGGCTCCCCTCTCCTTCTTCTTCTTCTTGCGTATGGCGTGCACAGCCTAAAGTTGTAGGACAACTTGTTCAATTTGATCTTATTTGTGCACACGGGGTCGATTGCATTCGTCGAAACAGGGCGGACCACATGAAGGTTGCAATATTCCACCCCCTCCCCTCTCCTCTACTCTCTCTACACCAACAACTGCATCTCCACAGACTCCTGTCAAGCTTCTCAAGTTTGCGGATGACACAACCCTGACTGGACTGATCCAGGATGGGGAGGAATCTGCCTACAGACAAAAAGTGACACAGCTGGCGTCCTCGTGCCATCGCAACAACCTGGAGCTCAATGATCTTAAGACGGTGGAATTGATTGTAGACTTTAGGAGAGCTCCCCCTCCCCCCCACTCATCATCAACAACAACGCCACAGTCACATCTGTGGAGTCATTTAAGTTCCTTGGAACCATCATCTCCAGGAACCTTTGATGGGAGGCCACCATCGACTCCACAGCTAAAAAGGCCCATCAGAGGATGTACTTCCTGAGGCAGCTGAGGAAACACAATCTGCCACAGGCAATGATGGTCCAATTCTATACGGCCATCATAGAGTCTGTCCTCACCTTTTCCATCATGGTCTGGTTTGGCTCAAGCACCAAGCACGACATCCGGAGGCTGCAGCATATTGTTCGATCAGCCGAGAAGGATGTTGGCTGTAATCTTCCCCCTATCGACGAACTGTACACAGCAAGGGTCAGGAAGCGAGCGGGTAAGATCATCTCTGACTCCTCTCACCCTGGCCACAAACTATTTGAAGCAGTTCCCTCTGTAAGGTGACTCCGGACTGTCAAAGCCGCCACAGACAGACAAAAAAAAGCCTTTTTCCACGAGCAGTGGCTCTACTCAACAGCCAAAAGTCTGTAGCCTCCTTTTGCTCTGGTATTTTATTTCATTCTTCACATGCTTTAAATTATGTTTTATTTTTAATTGACTACTGTATATCGTGTTGTTACTTGCGAGCAAAGCGCCAAGGCAAATTCCTTGTATGTGTATATACTTGGCTAATAAAATGTATTCAATTCAATTCAATTCTAATGCATGTACAAATGTAAATGAGCGATCTGAAGGTGGATGTTGAACATGATGGGGAGGACAGGATGGATAGATACATTAGCACTTCTACACATTCAAGTCTCATCTCAAGTAATAAAGCTATTCACAGTGATCTCAGACTTGAACTGTGCCTCAGTCGCTCAAACTACTTGGATTTCTTCTTCACTTTTTGGACAAACACAATTAAAACCAGTGACTAAAACCTCTCTTTAAAACTGATATCGTTCAAAGATTTCATGCAAGGAGATACAAGATTTTGATTCAAAAATAAATTCAAAAGAAAGTGGAGTTACCAAAAATTTAGAAGCATGAAATATTTTATTTTTGTAAGAATCACATCACAAGTTTGAGTTTGAGATTATATGACATGTTGGGTTCTCTGTATAGGAAGGAACTGCAGACGCTGGTTTAGTGAAGATAGGCACAAATTGCCAGAGTAACTCAGCGGGTCAGTCAGCATCTCTGGAGAGAAGGCATTGATGATGTTTCGGGTCAAGATCCTTATTAAGACTGAAGAAGGGTATTGACCAGAAACATCACCTATTTCCTTTGTCTGGAGATGCCTCCTGATAGCTGAGTTCCCAGCATTTAGTATCTACCTTCGATGTTGCCATCTCTGCTGAGTATGTTTACGGTGGGTTATAAGAGTGTGAATGATAATAGGTTTCCTTTTGCAAACTTCATTCTGCCCATCAGCTGACTGGCTCGGTTTCCTTCATGAGCCACTGTAGTGTCTCCATTTTTCCTTGTTTCTTCAGTTCTGCTCCAATCACCTCTCTGCATAACTGGTGGTACTGATTAAGCCAATCAAGCTAAAGGACATTGATACAGGGGTCATTATTCATCGTAATACTACGCACAATAAACAAAGCTGTTGAGTGATCAAATGGAGCTGAATCTCGAGACAAATGAATAATGTTTAAAACAAATCATACTTTAGTGTCTGAGACCTGATATTTTTACAGATTGCGAGCATTAAAGCCAGATGGGTTTCCCACACTCCAATGGGTGTGTGATAGATCTATAATTGTTCTAATCACATATGCATCCACAGAATTACCTTTGTGTCAAATAATTGTACAGGGTGTCAGCATGAGTCTGCAATTGTCAACTCACACACATCCTGTTCAAATATATTGGAGCAAATAAAGATTATTTTTAATCCAATTACTTACCTGGTAAAATGTTAAACTCTGTTTAGGAAAAATATAACAGTACAAAGCTTCAACTGCCCCAGTATATTCCTGTTCCCCTATACCTTATTCATTTAAACCCAATCTACAATAAATTGTCTGTTCAATATATCAGTTCTCTAAGTAACAAATAGGTGCAGCACAGTTCGCTAGTGGTAGAGTTACAGCGCCAGGGACCTAGGTTTGATCCTGACTGCGGGTGCTGTCTGCACAGAGTTTGTATGTTCTCCCCATAACCATGTCGGTTTTCTCCGGGTGCTCTGGTTTCCTCCCACATTCTAAAGATTGGCTTCTGTATAACTGTCTCTAGCGTATGGGTGATTGCTGGTCAACGTGGACACGCTGGGCCGAAGGAACTATTTCCACGCTGCATCTCTAAAATAAACTAAATGTTCTAGTTATAGAGTTGAAACGATGAACTGCACACGCTAGTTTACTCAAAAGAACACAAAGTGCTAGAGTAACTCAGCAGGTCCAGCAGCATCTCTGGAGAACATGGACAGGTGATGTTTTAGGTCGGAACCTTGCTTCATAAGTAAAGTTTCTTACTTTCATTCTCACATTCCCCCATTATTTCTCAACATACATTTTGGAGATGCAACACAGTTTATAAACAAAATGAATTTTCATAGACTTAAAACTGGTTTTGACGATCATTTTAAATAACAAATTAAAATGTTTAGATGGAGAATTCGATGAGCTGCTATTAACTTTGCATGTATAGGAAAGAACTGCAGATGCTGGTTTATACAGAGGATAGACACAAAGTGCTGGAGTAACTCAGCAGGTCAAGCAGCAACTCTGGATGGGTGACGTTTCAGATCGGAACCCTTCTTCAGACTGGACTTAACTCTGCAAACTTGCTGATAATTGCCAGGCGCAAATATCACCTTGACGCAACCAGTCCACAAGATGTTAAGGACTAATTACATAATTCCATCAAATTCTGTTCCTAGATAAACCTGCAACGTTGGATCTTTGTGTATTCAAAATTAGTTTCAGATCATATATCACAGCTGGTGGAGCTGCTGCCTCACAGCGCCAAAGACCCAGTTTCGATCTTGCCTTTAGGTGCTGCCTGTGTGGAGCTTGCACATTCTCCGTGACCATATTCTGCAAGGATGCTGCCTGACCCGCTGAGTTATTCCTGCACTTTGTATCTTTTTTGCAAACACGCATTCACAGTTCCTCGCTTCTAGATTTATTCAATATAGATCCTTACTTCACGTCTAAACATATACAGTGTATTCTTGTGCAAGAAGGAAGTGCAGATGCTGGTTTACACTGAAGACACAAAATGCTGGAGTAACTCAGTGGGTCTGGCAGCATCTCTGGAGAAAAGGAAAAGGTGACGTTTCGCGTCGAGACCCTTCATTAGACCGAGGGAGGGAGAAAGTGGATTCTTACCTCTTTTTCTGTGAGTAGTTTGACATTCACCATTTTGATTTGTATTGGGACGAGAGTCAATGCTTGAAATTTCAGGCTCTCTCTGTTCAGAAACCGGTACTAAATAAAAGCAAAGATCATTTTAATTCAGTGCATATCGTGCATTATCATGCTGGGTTTTCATATGAAAGACAAGGCAGAGATTACCATAACAAACAGCTCACTTTTTACAGCAATGACTGAGAATACAAAACTTGTAATGAAGCCAGATTGCCACACTTAGCAATACAAATCTGTACCTTCCTTTGTTAAAACTGTGAATACAACTCTTTTCTTAGTTATCTCATTTCTGACGGAGACTAGGAATTCATCTGTATGGCAGGATTCCAAGGATTATGTCTTGTATTTTATCTATTTTGTTACTGTCTTACAATCATTCAAGTGTATATCTGTCTGCTGCACTCGTTGGATTTTACTCCCTGTCTACTAAAAATCGCTAGCTTGATATTCAGAGTCTAAGGGATTTCTGAACTGCTTTAAAAAATGCTCATGTAATTATGTTGATGATCAATATTGCAAACTGCAATGAATCAGTGACAGAATTGAAAACTGAAACAATGTTGGAAAGTGAAGACCTTTTCTGAGCGTTAGACACAAAATGCATCTCTGGAGAAAAGGAATGGGTGACGCTTCGGATCGAGACCCTTCCTCTGATAGAGTCAGGGGAGAGGGAAACTAGAGATATGACAAGGTTTAGAACAAATCAGAGGCGGCACCGACGAGCAAGGAAAGGTAGAGCTCACAATGGTCCATTGT
Organism: Okamejei kenojei; assembly: GCA_035221665.1. Classification (NCBI taxonomy): domain Eukaryota; kingdom Metazoa; phylum Chordata; class Chondrichthyes; order Rajiformes; family Rajidae; genus Okamejei; species Okamejei kenojei. The sequence continues at coordinate 35,935,581 of CM069145.1, read as the reverse complement.
TGGCTGCAAAAGAAGTGATAATGAAGTGAAGTATGGATGCAAACAATGAAATTAGCAGGACGACTAGCGTGGGGGAAGGACGGAGAGAGGAAAGACAAGGGTTACTTGAAATTAGACAAATGAAAATTCAGGCCACTGCGTTGTAAGCTGCCCGTGCAAATTATGAGATGCTGTTCCAATTGGTGTGTGGTCACACTCTGACAGTGGAAGAAAACCAGGGCAGAAAGGTCAGTATGGGAATGGGAAAGGCAGTTAAAATGTTTGGCGATCAGCAAATATTTCAGTGTGAGGAAGAGCCTTGGCCCGAAGGGTCACCTATTTATTCCTTTCCTCCACTGAGTTACTCTTTTTATTACATAGTGATTGGGGGCCTGGAATGCGCTGTTGGTGGTGATGGAAGAGATATGATAGTGGTGTGTAAGAAGCTTTTAGATAGACACATTGATACACAAGGAATGGAGGAATATGGATTATGTACAGGCAGCTGAGATTAGTTTATCTTGGTATCATGTTCGGCATTGGCATTGTGGGCCAAAGGACTTGTTCCTGTGCTGTACTGTTCTATGTTTTAATCGCAATGTACAAATAGGAGGTGTGAAAAAAAAAAATCACAAGCAATTCCTACGACTTTATTTAATATGTGATGCAAGTCTTTTCGCCATTTGAGACTTACACACATTTTTTTTTTTTTTTTTTTAAATGGTATTTCCAATATTTCTTTTTTTTTTGGAAGGTTGGAAAGAAATCCCTTAACAAAATAAACGCAAGGCAAATTCTCAAAAGGCAAATAAAAAGTCACGTCACAATTTGAATGATAAAAGGCAGCCAGAGGCAAATATTATTAAAAATGCAAATTAACTCGAAATAGGGGTATGAATGATGACTTCTTTCAAGAATTCATGAAGAAAGGCAGGAGCAAACTGCCTGCACTAAACGGCGATAACCAAGGGAAAATGTACAACTCTGATATAAATGAACTGTCCACGACAGGCTGAAAGGGCTCTTAACAAATAAATTGCTCAGTTGACAGCTGATTATAAGAGTATATTGCAGGCTGTTGGGGTTTAAATAGATGATTGAAGTCTGGCATTTTTAACAAAGCATCCCTGAAGAACATGCTTTGAGGCTGCTGCTGTTTCATAAACCATGCTAATAATATCCCATTAGAACAAATTCAACATCTGAACATCTGTATTCAGATGTTGTTTCCATGCAAAACAAAAGTCTAGAATACCCACGGCAGATTTAAAAATCTGCACCTGCATTTGAATGCAATAATAAAAATACAGTGAAGTTTCAAATCAAAGTGGGAGCTGATTATATGGAGATAATTGTAAACGAGTGGCTTTCAGAAACAGAATCAGAACAAGCTCTGTCTGCGTTATTTTGACAGCTTATTAAGCACCCATTGGAGGCAAGCACCCTGAATCATGTTTAAACAACACTATTCACATCCTAGTCTAGTGCATCCTATAATGCACCAGAGACACCGTACAGCAGATTGTCGGGTCGGATCACAGCTTGGTTTGGGAATATCTCTGCCCAAAACCGCAAGAAATTGCAGACTCGTTTATGTAGCCCAGTGCATCATGACACAGTGGTAGAGTTGCTGCCTTACAGCGCCAGAGACCCTGGTTTGATCCTGACATCGGATGTTGTCTCTATGGAGTTTGTAACTCCAAACACGTACAGGTTTGTAGGTGAATTGGCTTTGGTAATGATTGCAAATTGTCCCTAGTGTGTAGGGTAGTGCTAGTATAGGGGGATCGCAGGTCGGTGCAAACTTGGTGGGCTGAAGGGCCTGTTTCCACACTGAAGGGTCCCGACCTGAAATGTCGCCTATTCTTTTTCTCCAGAGATGCTGCCTGACCCGCTGAGTGACTCCAGCTTTTTGTGTCTATCTTAGGTACATGAATTAATTGATTGTCCTATCGCCGATACAGATAGTACAATAAAAAGGACATTGTGTACCAGTGAGGCTATGCATGGATAAGCAATTTCAACATTAAAATGATTCACAATTATTACAAGTCAATTTACTGGAAGATAGGCAACCTGAAGCTTTCCATGGGAATATAGCAGTTAATTGAAGCATTGGAAAGGGGTTCCTGAGGGTTTTCGAGAATGATCCCGGCGATGATGTATGAGGAGTGTTTGCCGGCTCTAGACCTGGACGTGCTGGAGATTAGAAGGATGAGGGGGAATCTCATTGAAACCTACCGAATAGTGAAAGGCCTGGATACACTGGATGTGGAGAGGATGGTTCCTGTAGCGTGAGAGTCTAAGACCAGAGGCCACAGCCTCAGAATAAAAGGACATAACTTTAGAATGGAGAGGAGGAGGACTTTCTTTAGCCAGAGGGTCGTGAATTTGTGGAATTCACTAGCACAGAAAGTGGTGGAGGCCAACACATTGGGTATTTTTAAAAAGGTGGTTGATAGTTCTTTATTAGTAAGGGTGTCAAAGGTTATGGGGGGGGGTGTGCGGGGGGTGTGCGGGGGGAGGCAGGAGAATTGGGTTGTGAGGGAAAAATAGATCAGCCGTGATCAAATGGCAGAGCGGTCTTGATGGGCTGAATGACCTAATTCTGTCCTATGTCTTATGAATTTCAGTTAATGACCTCCTTCATCGTTTTTACCCTGTTTATGCTGTTTTGTCCATCGCTTTTTTTTTGATTCATTCAGGGAGCACAGTGCAGTTGGGAAAAGTTTAAAGTTGTACTTTGCAGTTAGCAGGAACCATGGGCGGAAATCCTAGGGGGAGGGGGGGACCTGTACCCCATGTTTTGAGAGGCGGGGGACAATCCCCTCCCATGTTTTGTGAAACATGTTGCAGCAAAACCACCACCACAGCCTCCGAAGTCAGCCAGCTCCGTGATGGTACGTCGACAGGCTCTGCGACCGGAGCCCTTAAGGTCCGCTGGCAGGTCTGGCTGTAGCGCCCAGGTCGGTTGGCAGGTCTGGCTGTAGCGCCCAGGTCGCCCCAGGTTGCCTGTGGCCCCCGGGAATGGTTGCAATTCCCAGGTCGCATGCATGTCCCGGGACAGTCTGCAGTTCCCAGGTCATGAAAACCAATTGAAAAAAAATACGCCTGCGGGCCAGATGATTTTAGGTTATGGGCTGGATCTGGCCCATGGGCCGTAAGTTGCCGACGGCTGTCCTAGATGTTAGGTCTCATTGTGTCGTCGTCTCCTCCCCCCCCCCCCCCCCCCCTCCATGTTTTAAAAGCGATTTCCACCCATGGCAGGAACCAAACGTTGATTAGCCACAGACTTCCTCCAAATTCTGTGCTGGAACTCACTTATGTTAGACAATCATTCAAATCCCTTGCCGTGAACAAGAGACCTGGAACATGGCAAGCAACGTGCATCATTCTAACCTATAGCAAATAAATCATAGGCGTCATGCAGTGTATTGCCAGATAAAATAATTAATTTAACATCAAATAACGTAAGCAAAGGAATCACAAGGTGGAGGGTGAAGAAAGATCTGATTAGGATAGATAAAACTGAAAGAAAAATAAATATTGGCTTTGATTTTGCAGATTTGCTGGCAATTCCATATGGCATCAATATACAAGCTTCCACAAATGTCACGACATCCATGTACGTGCAGAAATTCCAATCCTGCTTTGCACGTTCTGATTACAAATTCCTGGCAGTGCACACTGTGGGGATTCCAAGCTGTGTGGAGGCCTGCTGAAATTTCTTAGTAGTTAGGTGACGAGGGGAAAAAAAAAGACAAATGTATGTTTCTTTTTCTAATTATTTGAGTTTTCTTTTCTATTTTTAGCTTTAATTTACTTTAGAGATACAGCATGGTAACAGGTCCTTCGGCCCACTGGGTCCACGGCAACCCATTCACACTAGAGTTTAGACATACAGCGTGTAAACAGCCGTTCGATCCGCCGTGTCCATGCTGACAATCTATCACCCATACATTAGTTCTATGCTGCTCCTACCTCACACACTAGGGGCAACTTACAGAAGTCAATTAACTACAAACCTGCATGTCTTTGGGATTTGGAGGAAACCGGAGCACCTGGAGGAAACCCACGCAGTCACAGGGAGAATGTGCAAACTCCACACAGACAGCACCCTGTGTCAGGATCGAACCTGGGTCTTTGGCACTGTGAGGCTGCAGCTCTTCCAGTTGCACCACTGTGCCGCCATATTTGTGATAATAGCTTCAGTGATTTTCATCTTTTTTAAAATATTTACTTTTTAATGGTTTGTAAAATGTTTCTGAATGGCAAGAATACTGAAATAATACTGAGAAAAGATAGTGTTGATAAGTGGCAAAGGTGGTGGGGAGATGTCATTTGTTGCTTGGCAAGGGTTTTCAGAGAGGTTTCATGGGCACAGTAACTCTTGCTGTCTGGCTTTAGGACAGGAATGGATAAGATGGACGTAATATGCTGTGGCAGTGTAGCTGCTGCTGGTGCCGACGATGGCTGCCACGGTGTACTGCTCCTTGCTGTTTTGTATGTGTTTGTTCATTTGTGTCGTCTGTGAAAACCCTACAAAGATTACTTTCACGAGAGAGGTACGCATAAACATCGGACATACAGTACCTCCAAACATCGTTCCGGATTTCTCTCACTCACTGCATTATTTGGACATACTCGTTGGCGGGGTTCTGGCTGCGTTCAAGGTCTTGAGACGGAGGTGGTCCCATGGGAAGTGCTCTGGAGCACTCACCCGACTCCGGCGACGAGGATCACGCACACCACTCCCAAGCATATTCCTAGCAAACGTACGTTTTCTCAATAACAAAGTGGACGAACTGTAACCCCTGCACCGGACAAACAAGGACTTCTCTCGAGCCGCTGCCCTGTGCTTCACCGAGACCTGGCTGTGTGAGTCGACCCCAGACAGCGCGCTGCAACTGGCTGGCTTCCAATTTCACAGAGCGAACCGCGAAGTGGAGGCAGCGGGGAAATCAAGAGGCGATGGAATATGCTTCTATACCAACCAGGACTGGTGCAGCGACATCACGGTAATGTCAAACTTCTGCTCTCCCAACCTAGAATCCTTCTTTATAAACTGCAAACACTTCTACTCTCCGAGGGAACTTAACTCCTTTATTCTTGCTGGAGTTTACATTCCCCCCCCCCATGCCTGCGTACGTGAGGCGCAAACGCAACTCGCTGATCAGGTAATGAGGGTAGAGAATGACTTCCCAAACTCCATGGTCATTGTTTTGGGGGACTTTAACAAAGCTAACCACAGCCGCGACCTTTCAAAGTACAGACTTCAGGTTACCTCCCCCACCAGAGGGTAGAGAACACCTGACCACTGTTACACGTCAATCAAGAACGCATATTGTGTCTGGGTCTCTTTGATCATTGGCTTGTTCACCTTATTCCGACCTACAGGCAGAAACTAAAATCTGCTAAGCTTGTGGTCAGAACAACGAAAAGGTGGACAATCCTGCTTTGACTGCACGGATTGGAATGTGCTCAGGGAAGCAACCACAAGCCTCGATGAGTATACAGACACTGTATCATCATATGTCAGCTTTTGTGAGGACAGTTGCATTCCCACTAGGACCCAGACCTGGTTCAACAACGACAAGTCCTGGTTTACAGCAGAACTCAGACAGCTCCGACAGTCTAAAGAGGAAGCCTACAGGAGCGGGGATGCAGACCTCTACAGGCAGGCCAAGTACAAGCTGAGAAGGGGAATCAGAGCTGCTAAGGAGGAAGGTACTCTGAAAAGTTGAGAAGCAAGATCGGAGGCTGCAGCGAATCGTCCGATCAGCTGAGAAGGTTATTGGCTGCAACCTTCCCTCCACTGACGAACTGTACACTGCAAGGGCCAGGAAGCGAGCAGGTAAGATCATCTCTGACCCCTCTCACCCTGGCCACAAACTCTTTGAAATCACTTCCCTCTGGAAGGCGACTCCGGACTGTCAAAGCTGTCATAGCCAGACATAAAAACAGCTTTTTTCCCACGAGTAGTAGTTCTACTCAATAACCAAAAATCTGTTGCCTCCTTTTGCTCTGGTATTTCCTTGTATGTGAATACTTGACCAATAAACGTATTCATTCATTCAATGGAGAAGCCCAGGGTTCAATGCAAGTCGTGGAGCGTACTCAGAAAATTCATTTTATACATATCTCCAACGACAATCAGCAGCTAAATGAATGAGACCGCAAGCTTCAATGTCAAGTATTGCGCAAGATCACATGTGACCATACATTACTGCATTACGGACTCTTGATATTCTCATAGTGTCATAGAGTGATACAGTATGTAAACAGGCCCCTCGGCCCAACTTACGCACAACAGCCAACATCTCCCAGCTACAGTCCCACCAGCCAGCATTTGGTCCATATCCCTCCAAACCTGCCCTATCTATCCATGTACCTATCTAACTGTTTCTTAAATGTTGGGATAGTCCCTGCCTCAACTACCTCCTCTGGTAGCTTGTTCCATACATCCACCAACCTTTGTGTGATAAGGTTATCCCTCAGATTCATATTAAATCTTTTCCCGTTGGGTCCTCTGGTCCTGAATTCACCTACTCTGGGCAAGAGACTCTGTGCGGCTTATACACCTGTATAAGATCACCCCTCATCCTCGTGTGTTCCAAGGAATAGCGTCCCAGCCTTTGCCTACAGCTCAGATCCTCTGGTCCTGGCAACATCCTCGTAAATCTTCTCTGTACCCTTTACAGCTTGACAATAACACAATACTCTAAATGTGGTCTCACCAACATCTTATTCAACTGCAACATGACCTCCCAACTTCTATACGCTGGTTGATAAAGGCCAATGTGGATAGTTTCACCAACATTTATACTACAAAATACAGAAAGTTGCTAAATTAGGTGAATGTCTTTCTTACCAAAGTGTGTCCAAATGTACAAGGCGGGCATAGGTGAGGCAACATTTGATTAGGGTTACACAAATTATAATATTATTATTATATAGGTTATATGTAGAGATATGTAGGACTGCCTAGGTAATTTATCACTAGCCTTCAGTAAGGTAATAATGTGTGATTTAGAAACAGAAATGATAGGTCTAATACGGCAAACAGAAATATTTACTGAGGATAGTCTTAAACAAAATATTACAATGCAATTTGTTTTCAAGAAATAAACCATCAGAAAAGCGTCTTTGTCAAACAAAATGCACCCATAGTTTTGTTTTTGACTAAATCTAGGAGGGTCAGTGCTCTAGAACACTTATCTATTGCATGGATTGAGGTTGAATTTTGTCTAAACCAATGGATGAAAGACCATTTTAACTCACCTAAGAGAAAATGTTTTGCCAGATAGGCCCAGATAGGCAAGAATCTCTATTTCCCAATACTCCTGGTGCGTTGTGAATGAACTCTATTTTAAGAAAAAAGAGGCAATTGCTACAAGCGGCACAGTGGCGCAGCTGGTGGAGCTACTGCCTCTCAGCCCGGTTTAATCCTGACCATAATGCTGTCTTTAAGCGACCGTGTGGGGTTTCTTCTGTGAGCTCTGCTTTCCTCCCACATCCCAAAGACATGCAGGTTTGAGGGTTAATTGGCTTCCGTAAATTGCCCCTCGTGTAGGGAGTGGATGGGTGGTCAGTACGGACTCGGTGGTCCGAAAGGCCCGTTTCCTTGCTGCATCTTCAAACTAAACTAAACTACAAAGTAGATTAAATGGGCTTGAACAACATCAAACAGAGGTCAAAAGACCAGCCAACCATATCATGGCTCGTATTTTAAAAACAAAATTACTCAGAATAGGACAACTCACGGGCTGATAATTTACCTTGGTTTGTGCGGGAACTACAAGAAATATACTTTCAATCCGTATTCCAAAACTACCATCTTCATAATAGCCAGGCTCTAAAAATAAACACAGAAATAAATGTATCAGTTAATGTCCCTCAGATATCAAAACACTGTGTTCATTAGTTATGTCAGATGGCCATTACCGCATGAAGAGCAAAGGGGGTATTGTTAATTCAGTTTTAATGCTATGTCTCATTTTCACACTATTAGCTTTGATAACAATGCAACAAATCGGTTTCTTTTAGGTCATACTAAGTTATGCATTATGGTCTTTTCAAAGCATTGCTTTTCATGATAGGATTCCTCTCTGTACCATGAATTTTAATCATTGCTGGTCGTATAATTAAGCAATCAGCGGTGTCTTGCTGGGGAAGGGAATAGAATGCAACAAACTTGGGAGGTTGTTTTTGATGACTACTGCATTAATAGTTCGCCTCCATTTGTTTTCAATTTTCTCTGAGCCTTTGGTACTTTAATGCATCACTTTGCAAAGTACTATTAATTTTAAAATAGTATAATATCATGGAGTAGAACATATTGAGTACAACAGTCTATGACTGAATTCAATCCAGTGCTGGACTCAAGCACCATTGAATATGATTGTGGCAACTTCAGTTTTCACTACCTCTTACCAATCTACCAAAGAGGAGATTCTGTACACCTCTCAAACAAAGTGCTGGCACGGGTACAACTATCCCACCCACCCTGCGTCCCAGATAAACCTGGCTCACAAAGGTGCAGGAAACTGAAAGAAAGCAAAATAAGAATGCCAAAGAATTAAATGTCAATCCCAGGCTCTGTCTATTGTGCATCTTGTGAAAATCACAGGACTACTTGGGAAAAGATAGCAAAAATACCTTACAGGTTTCATGAATACAAAGTGGTGAACTGTGGGGAATGGAGGGATGGCAGACATAAAATGTTGGGAGTTACTCAGGCAGCATTTCTGGAGAAAAGGAATATGTGATGTTTTGGGTCGAGACCCTTCTTCAGACTGAACTGACCAGAATGGCGGGATGGTATTAGACAATTAGCAAAACTAAAGATAGTAAAGTACAGCTTTAGAAAGTGTGATACTTATGTACAAACCAATATATTTTATGAAGTAGGGTACCAACCCAAATCTTCACCTATTCCTTTTCTCCAGAGATGCTGCCCGACTTGCTGAGTTACCCCAGCATTTTGTTTCTATCCTAATATATTTAATGTTTCTTTATATAAACTTCACTGCACCTTCCAAGCAACATGTAAGCATTTTTCAACAGGTTTATTATTAGATATATTTTGCAGATTGTTGAGTGTTGCAAAGATGATTCGAGTATAGTTAACTATGCTACTTATTTAATCTTTATGTGAAGTTGTTATACACTTTGTGCAGTAGCAGGCATAACTGTTTACTATGACCATGCCACAGCAAAAAAAGGCAGTGTCAAAACGACTTGCATCTCTCACTGACAGCTCAAAGAGCATGAAGTGTAAAATGACTGCAAAGGCTGCTGCTTAGGAAAATGCTTAGGTATTTTGACACCACAGCAAAATGTCTCAAAACAGTCAGGAGATGAATAGACGGATTAATATAAGTGATATCGGACACATGAATCATTTGGGCAGACCCACACCACCCTGGCCCCGCTCATATTTCACTCCTGCCATCGGGAAGAAGGTGCAGGAGTCCAAAACCTGTAACGTCCAAGTTCAGGTACTAGCTTTCTGCCAACAAACATCAGACTTTTGAATACTATAAGTATCAACTAAACTCCAAACTACGAACTGCCCGAGTTAAACTTTGAACTTTGTTTGTTTTTGCACTATATCAGGTTTTTTTATTTCGTTACCTTTTTTTCAGTTTGTTTATATTATCTATTGAGTTGTGCAGCTAGCTTTTAATTAGTCTTTTACCAACAATGGATTCATCAACTTCTTATTTGAGGAAGATCCATTCACATTTACTCCACCCCTTGCCAAATCCTAAAGTGACTGGCAGCTCAAAAATGAGAACACTTTGCTGATTAGATATCATCTGTTGATTTGTGAAAGAGGTGGCTGGGGAGGAAACAAACTGCTTTCTGTTAAGCCTTCTCATTGAGAAAAAAAAACAAGCAGCAGTTTTGCAGTCGAGCTGCTGACAGGATAACTTTCAACACCCAGATGTCCTTCACACTGAATAACCTGGAACATCTCTTGGTTAAATGTTGACTGTTCTACTGACCAAGAGAGTTCTCCAGCATCATCCTGACTGCAGTCTACACCCCACCTCAGATAGACATCAAGCTAGCAACTGAGGACCTGAGAGCCGACATCAACAAATATGAAACGATGTACCCCAATGTCTTTCCCGTCAATGCTGGGAACTTCAACCAGGCTGGCGTGAAGAAGTATCTGCCAAAGTACCATCAACATATTACCTTCAACGCCAGAGAACTAACACTTGGTCACTGCTAACCACCATCAGGAACACCTGCTGCTCCATCTCACCCTAGCAAAAGGAGACCTGCTGTTCCGGTACCTAAGGGCATCGTAGCCCTTACAACTATGACACTAGGAACCACTTCTTTCAATACCATTGTGTTTTGCACATTGTGTTGTTATTTCTTTTCACTCCCTTGACAAAATCGTTTATAATTAATGTTTTGTGTATTGTCCGAATCTTGTGTGTCTGTGATGCTGCTGGAAGCAAGATGTTCATTGTACCCGTACGTCACCATTCTGGTGCTTCTGACAATAAACTCAATGTGCAGTTGGACCTCTAACAGGCAATTCAAACTGTGAGATGTACTGACACCTAATGATGAGAAACTGGCACTGCAAGGATTTGCAGCTACTGCTAAAATTTGGCCTGGAATTTCATATCACACTTTCATTACATTTTTAAGGGAGAACATTACACAACTGGTTGAACTTATATCCGTGATTCAGAACAAAAATCAAAGGCTACAAGATGCATCTTATGGAGGCTCAGTGTATTACGCTTCCATTAACTCCATTTACGCCTCTCACTGCCTCGGCAAGGCCATCCCAGTCATTCTCTCTTCTCCACTTTCCCATCAGGCAAGAGGCATAGAAGTGTGAACGTTCACATCTCCAGATTCAGGGGCAGTTTCTTCAGGCAACTAAACCACAATTCACAAATTATGAACTTATGACTATCCTACCAACAACTAGAGACCAGTCCTGAGTTACCATTTATTTCATTGGAGACCCTCGGTCTATCTTTAATTGGACTTTATCTTGCACTAAACGTTATTCCCTTCATCTTGTATCTGTACACTATGGATGGCTCGATTGTAATCATGTATAGTCTTTCCAATGACTAATTGACATGCAACAAAAGCTTTTCACTGTACCTCGGTACATGTGACAATAAACTGAACTAAACTAAACTACTACACAGATTTCCATGTTTAGCTATCATTACACACTGAGCGTTTTTCGTAAATGCGCAACTTGGAATGACAGGGTACTGTAGATGCTGTTCTTAATGGACACTACAGTACATACTTTCTATGGATATAAATGACAAGTTTGACAGAATGTGTTTGGTTGTAATTATCTTTTGCACAACCCAAGCAGTTCTGCAAACATTTGCAAATAAAAGCAAATCAGTGAAAGGTTGGCATATAGCCAATGCAGGTGCCTGTTCACATCTCAACCGTATACATTAATCATCGTTTTCTTCTGCTGGTCACCTCTCCAATGATCAGATACAGGCACCATTACTCAACCTGCGGGCCACCCTTTACTCACCGTCACTCAGAATCATTCCAGCCTCAAGAGGTTCATCGGCAAACGTTTTATAACTAATACCGCAAGGCCCTTCGTGGACATTCAGGAAAGATCCAACTCCATGTCCTGTGCCGTGAAGATAATCCAAACCATGTTCCCAAAGTGTCGCTCTTGCAAATGAGTCGATGAGGTGTCCTGGCAGAAATTGACACATACAAAGGTAAGCATACTGCAAATCTCTATGTGCACAGCACTACACTGAATGAGGCCAAATGCAAGAGAATTTGAGAGTTTGTGGTTCATCACAAAGCACAGTGGTACGTCAGTAGAGTCGCTGACTTACAGCGCCAGAGACCCAGGCTCGATCCTAATTACGGATGCTGTCTTTTGGAGTTTGTACGTTCTCCCTGTGACCGCATAGGTTTTCTCCAGGTGCTCCAGTTTCCACCAAAGACGTCCAGGTTTACAGGTTAATTGGCATCAGTAAAAATTGTAATTGTCCCTAATATGTAGTGTGTGCTAGTGTAACGGGGATCGCTGGTCAGCACGCACTCGTTGGGCTAAAGAGTGTGTTCCTGCGCTGTATCTCTAAACTAAACTAAACACTGCGGGGCTCCCACAGGATTTGGTCCGCATGAATTCATGACAGCCGGATTATTGAAAAGGAATAGGACAAATGGGCGGCACAGTGGCACAGCTGTTGCCTCATAATGCCGGAGGCCATGGTTCAATCCTGACCTTGGATGCTGTCTGTGTGACGTTTGCACATTCTCCCTGACACCATGTGGGTTTCGTCCCACAGCCCAATCACATGGGGGTTTGTAGGTTAATTGGCCTCTGTAAATTGCCCTCAGTGTGTAGGGTGTGGATGAGAAAATCGAACTAGTGTGAATGGGTGATCGATGGTCGGAGTCGGCCAAAGGATCTATTTCCACACTGTGTATCTAAAACTAAACTAAAATCTGTGATTCGTTTATCCAACGCCACAGCATGGGCAAAACAAGAGGAACGTCAGGTGGTGTAGTCTGTCTTTGTGTCCAAGCAGTTACTTTATCACATTGACAGCTTGTCTCAGACAGCCACACAGTTTGCCCTGCTGCAGCTCTGCAGTTTTTAAATGGTCTATAATCAACCATATCTAGATTAATTAATTTTAATATCCTGAGAATCTACGTTCGGCCAGTATCACACATTCATGCAGATATTTCAATTGGGCTTTAGAGATACAGCGCAGAAACAGGCGCTTCAGCCCACTAAGACCTTGCCGACCAGCGATCGCCTCATATACTAACCCGGATACACTGAGGACAATTTTACAACTTACCGAAGGCAATTAATCTACAAACCCACACATCTTTGGAGTGTGTGTGGAAACCAGAGCAGCTGGGGAAAACCCATGTGGTCATGCGGAGAATGTGCTAACTCCGTGCAGACAGCACTTGTAGGCAGGATCGCACCTGGAGCTGTAAGGCAGCAACTCTACAGCTGTGTCGCTGTGTCGGCACAGGATGTCCCAAAGCATTTCATCTCAGAACTACAGAACTAATGTAGGAAATGTAACAACCAATTTGCACACAACACCCGCAAAGAGTAACAAGATTATTTTGTTTTCACTGTTCGGTCCAAACCCTGTCCGTTTTAAAAGTCAATGCTGAATCTTCTTCACCTTCTGTTAAGATACCAAATAATCTTTCCAAATCCCATTAACTCTGAACAACAGCATTAGATGTGTATTATTAACTTGTTAAAGGAAGTTCGAGTCAACATTTTCTGCTTGTTCAGACTGTTAAATGTTCACTAATGCCTTGGTTTCTTTTAAAAGACTATCTCACTCACCATGTAGTGAATAATTCTATGAAGTAACTGGACAGAGATTTTATTTTTTTGTTGGCTCGAAGTAATCAGCTTTCATTTCACTTAATTTATAAAACCATCATATGGACCGACTATCTTACCTTTGGTACCGCTTGGGAAAACTGCTGAACCCAGACAGATATGTCCCTTTAACACGTAAGTAAAGCATTCCTGGAGGATATATAAAGGTACTGATAAAATTTATCACACCACAAACGTACTTCATTCTTACAATAAAGCTCTGAACTTTTTACCATGAGAAAATAATCACATGAATTTGATCGTGTGACATGCTGGATACAGAACTATCGCCCCATACCCGCTATCATCGCTCTTGAAAGTCATTCAACTGCTACGAGACAGATTAAAATTCTAATTTACAGCACACTGATCAGATCAGGGAAAAACAAATTAATGCAGTAGAGATGCAGATGAGTCGTCACTAGAAGATCTGCCTCCACCACTAACCCCTGACAATGCGTTCCAGACCCCTACCACTCTCTGTGTAAAAAAAACTCACCAAGCACATCTCCATTCAACTTTCCTCCTCTCAACTTATAACGCCATCTTGTGTTGAATATTACCACCCTGGGAAAAAGGTTTTGACTGTCTAGTCAGTGAAATGATAGACAAAGGATCAATTGGAGGATTTATTAAGAGGTTAACATACCTTCTCAAATTCAGTGGGAGTGCCAAAGTGAACTGTACGTGTGACATCTGTAGTTCCATCCCTAGTTCAAGCACAAAAAACAAAGAACCAAGTGCTTTAGTCATTTTTACAACTGAATATAATTGTACTAAAGCTGCCAAGATCCAACTCTATGCCCCACAAAGAAAAACTCTACGTGTTGATTTAAAGGATACACAAAGTCTTTCCAAATCTCAGGATGTCCCAAAGCACCTCATGTATGAACTACACACACTGGTGTAATGTATGAAATGTGACAGCCAATTTGCACACAACATCCCATAAAGAGCAGCAAGATTACTTTGGTATCAGTGTTGAAAGGGTAATCAATATTAACCAGGCCATTGGTAAAAATTAACTTCTCCTCTTGAATTAGTGCCATGAGATTAATTCAAGAGGTTTGGAGGGATGTGGGTCAAATGCAAGCAAATCGAACTAGGGTAGTTGGCACCTTGGTTGGCATACAGGTTGGGCCAAAGGGATAGTTTCCAAGCAGTGAGACGCTACGCTTGTATTAAAGAGCCAAATGAGACAAGGTTTAATGTACAATGCTGTATTTTTGACTGAGATTACATCCTCAATGTGAAAAATAAAACTTTGGAGACATGAAGGGTAATGTAATCAAACTACGTAAGAGTTGAGTTTAGTTTATTGTCACGTGTACCAAGGTACAGTGAAAAGCTTTTGTTGCGTGCTAACCGGTCGGTGGAAATACTATACATGATTACAATCGAGCCGTCCACTTATGGGATTAATGAGCAAAACTGGGGTACCTTAGCGGGTCAGGCATCATCTGTGGAGGGGAATGGAAAGATGACGTTTCAGGTCGGGACCCAAAATCTAAAGAAGGATCCTAATGTGAAACATAATCTGCCCATTCCCTCCACAGATACTGCCTGATCCGTTAATTTCCTCCAGCACTTTGTCATTAGTCGATAGTACCGTGGAACATTATTTCTATTCATTTATACCGATTTATATATCCTATCTTTCTCATTTACCGTACACAGCTTCTGGAAACCACAAACATCATTTTATGAGTGCAAAATTTCTAAACAATAAAATAGTTGCCTAACACATCAGATCAGAAGCATAGCGGGGGATCATCAAGGAGGAGCTTTAAAAGAATAAAAAAGGCTATATTCTAAAATTCTCTAACATTGAACTTCTGGATACTAGTTAAGCAAATGCAAAAAAAATTAAGAAATGTGAATAATATATTTTACATTGAAATGATTTAAATGTATTCATGAATTGCATTTATAACACAGAGCTCACGGATTATAAAATAAAGATGCCATTTCTTAAATGCATATAGTTAAAATGTATTTCTTCACTCCAGCAACGGTTTAATATATTATAAAGCAAAAGGCAAATACATCATGGGCTATAGCCAATCAAATCACCAAAGGCAGAGAAGACTTGATCGACTGAATGGTCTGATTCTGTTTCTACAACTAATGAAATACAGACATCTATCCATCCAGATTTTAACTTCCAATTCCAATTATTCATTGTTAACTGGAAACATTGTCTGTTCTTGTTCAAATGAAATGCATTTAAACCTCAATCAGCTCCTCATGATATCAGTAGAAACAAGGAACTGCAAATGTTGATTTACAAAAAAGGATAAAGTGCTGGGGTAATTCAGTGGGACAGGCAGGAGAAGGGTCGCGACCCGAAAAGTCACCTATCCATGTACTCCAGAGATGCTGCCCGACCTGCTGAATTACTTCAACACTTTGTGTCTTTTCCTCATGGTATTAATTCTATCATAGTCCAAGGCATCAGTTGAATACTTTGAGATGAGTCCACAAATCAATGCGTAATGTGGATGTGCAGATAACTGGCAAATATTTATGGATATCATTTAAATAAACACTTGGAGATTTCGGTTTCCTACCCATTATCAGTTAACCTACAAACGTGCACATCTTTGGGATATGAGAGGAAACCGGAGCACCCAGAGAAAACCCATGGGGTCACAGGGAGACTATGCAAACTCCATTCAGGCAGCACCCAAGGTCAGAATCGAACCTGGGTCTCTGACATTGTGAAGCAGCAACTCTACCTCTGTGCCACTGTAATTGCATGTAGGTCACTCCACCACCCCACTGCCCATTCATCCAATTTTCCCTTAAAATATTGCAAAAGATGAAACCAAGTTTGTCTTACTTGTACTGGGCACCAGAATCCAAAAGAAAGATTTCTTTCAATGATAAAGTTCTGTTTGTACTTGGGATAGGTCTAAAAATGACAAAACAAATTTGGAATTAAAATAATTTAGGCGTTGAATGATGTTATATAAACTGCAGAACATTTCCATGTGTATCTACTGATTAAACTCTCTGGTTTAAATTCACAAAATAACGTGTAATCTATTTTGTACCATAATGTTATAATTCAATTTTAATGCTAAATTACATCTATATCAATAAATTGCATATTTGTGAAGAGGGGAATATATAGTGCACGTGCTCATTTTCTGATCAGGATTTCCTTGGTAACGGCCACAGGGATAAAAGAGGAAGACAATCAGAGAACATTCCCATGTCCTGGTGCACCTTCATCACCTACCATTCATGCTTTCAGTACTGTACTAATTCTTTTGAATTGAATTGAATTAATTTTATTAGCCAAGTATGTGTACACACAAGGAATTTGCCCTGGTGCTTTGCTCGAAAGTAACAACACGATATACAGTAAAAATTAAGAATAAAACATTATAATTTAAACATGTGAAGAATAAAATAAAATACCAGAGCAAAAGGAGTCTACAGACTTTTGGTTGTTGAGTAGAGCCACTGCTCGTGGAAATAAGCTGTTATTATGTCTGGCTGTGGTGGCTTTGACAGTCCGGAGTCGCCTTCTCGAGGGAAGTGCTTCAAAGAGTTTGTGGCCAGGGTGAGAGGGGTCAGAGATGATCTTACCCGCTCGCTTCCTGGCCCTTGCTGTGTACAGTTCGATGATGGGGGGAAGGTTGTAGCAAACAACCTTCTCGGTTGATTAAACGAAGTACCTCCAGATGTCGTGCTTGGTGGCTGAACCAAACCAGACCATGATGGAGAAGGTGAAGACATACTCTACGACGGCAGTATAAAACTGGACCATCATTGCCTGTGGCAGATTGTGTTTTCTCAGCTGCCGCAGGAAGTACATCCTCTGTTGGGCCTTTTTGACTGTGGAGTCAAAGGTGGCCACCCTGGAGATGATGGTTCCAAGGAACTTAAATTACTCCACAGATGTGCCTGTGGTGTTGTTGATGGTGAGTGGGGTGAGGGGAGGGGGAGCTCTCCTAAAGTCTACAATCAATTCCATTGTCTTAAGAGCATTGAGCTCCAGGTTGTTGTGATGGCACCAGGACGGCAGCTGTGTCACTTCCTGTCTGTAGGCATATTCCCCCCCATTCTGGATGAGTCCAATCAGGGTTGTGTCATCCGCAAACTTGAGAAGCTTGACAGAGGAGTCTGTGGAGGTGCAGTCGTTGGCGTAATGACAGTAAAGGAGAGGGGAGAGTACGCAGCCTTGCGGTGCCCCTATGCCAATGGTCAATGGATCTGGGATACGCTTTCCCAGCCTCACATGCTGCTTCCTGTCTGTCAGCAAGTTGATGATCCACTGACAGAGGGGTTCAGGCACAGTCAACTGGGAGAGTTTCGAGTGCAGTAGCTCTGGCACAATGGTGTTGAATGCAGATCTAAAATCCACAAACAAAATCCTTGCATAGGTCTAGGTGCTGGAGGATGAAGTGCAGGCCTAGTTTGACTGCTTCATCCACTGATCTATTGGCCCGGTATGTACACTGCAGGGGGTCCAGCAAGGGGTTTGTGATATTTTTCAGGTGGGCCAGCACGTCTATCAAGGGTCTTCGTGACTACAAAGGTCAGCGCAACAGGTCTGTAGTCATTAAGACCAGTAATCCTTGGCTTTATGGGTACAGGAACAATAGTGGAGCCTTTGAAGCAGGCAGGAACAGTGCAGGTTGGCAGGGACTTGTTGAAAATGTCTGTGTAGACCGGTGCCAGTTGTTCAGCACAGAGCTTGTGGGTAGAGGGGGAAACATTGTCCGGTCCTGGAGATTTCCTGCATTTGTCTCTTCTGTTAAATAAAGTAACATGAAATGTTTTAAGCATTATTCACACATGCTCTTAGGACACTTAAGTTACTGTTTAGCTTTTGTCACGTATACCAATGTACAATGAAAAGCTTTTGTTGCGTGCTATCCAGTGAGCAGTAAGACAATGCATGATTACTATCGAGCCCATTTACAGTGTCTAGATGTATGATAAGGGAATAACGTTTAGTGCAAGGTAAAACCAGCATAGTCTGATCAAGGATAGTCCTAGGTTCATCAAATAAGTCGCCAGTTGTTCAGCACGGCTCTCTGGTTGTAGTAGTAGGATTTGGTTGCCTGATAACAGCTGGGAAGAAACTGTCCCTGAATCTGGAGGCGTGCATTTTCACACTTCTATACCTTTTGCCTGATGGAAGAGGGGAGAAGAGGGAGTGGCCAGGGTGCGACTTTTCTTTAAATTTTGCTGCTGGCCTTGCCGACGCAGCGTGAGATATAAAGGAGTCAATAGAAAGGAGGTTGGTTTGTGTGATGGTTTGGACTGCATCCACAAGTCCACTTAAGTATCTGACATTGGTTTTCTAGAATTTTCTAGATGGTTTTCTAGAAGTATCTGGAATGGTTTTATAGATTTTAAACAGAACCCTCAAGCTTGAGGACATTTACCTCTCAGCACCAATGTACATTATATCTAAACAACCTATGCATTTGTTACCTGTAATGAATAATTGCACTGTTTGGACCACTGCTGGAGATAGTGCAAAAGCTCAAACCCATAAATTTGGCTTGCTGGCTGCAAAACATTAGTAAAGAGATTGAAACAAATGGTTACAATTTCCAAATTGATTTTTTGAACTGCAAAACTCAATATTTTTGATCCTGTTAATCAGACTGAAGAAGGGTCCCGACCTGAACCATCACCTATCCATGTTCTCCAGGGATGCCCCCTGATCACACTTTGTGTGATTTATTTTGTAAACAAGCACCTTCAGTTCCTTGTTTCTACAAGGATCGATTTATCCCCACTTTCCGCCTTCCGTTCAATAGATAATTCTCAACCCAGAATCAAATACACAGGACTAGATGTTAAGAAGTCCCTTGTGCCAGTAGGTGGGGAGCATTTCACGACATTCATTGATTGCTGAGAGTGGTGGACGCTCAACATCAGGGGGGGGGGGGGGGGGGGGGTACGTATACGTATATCTTGGCCTGGGTAACCTTCAGGACAGCTGGGCACAGGACACATCATCAGTAGTGTACCCTTGCATCACTGGGTGTTTCGGCCTTTTATCACTATACACCCTCCACAAGGGCGGCCCGCTGCAGGATGATCAGCCCTCAGCGTGTGTCCTGTGTCAAACTGCCTCAAAGATTCACCATGACGCATTTGGGGCCCAGCATGGGTCTTTCCGCTTGAGCCAAATCCAACAGCTGCTTCTTTCAGCCGCGTCTGAGAATGATCTTATGGTCTTCTGCAGAGCCTGACCGTGGATTCCAAGCTCCTTCAGCAGTCTGATGGTAGATGACGCAACAAATCCTGTACTCTACTCTTGATGACAAGCCTCCTGTATGGAACCTCATTGAAAATTATGAACATGCAAGCACACCAGATCTACTGGTTACCTGGATCTATCCTACTGGTCACATGCCCAAAAGAAATCCAGCAGCTTGCTCACACAAGATTTTCCGATCATAATCCACATAGACTTTTTAAATCTTAGTATCGATCTTAATGTATTGTGTTCTAGCAGCATTTGGTATATCTTCCAGCAACAGAGCCCAGTACAAGTGGGCATGGAGTCATACAGCACAACTTTGTTAGCTTTGGCCCAAGCTAACCCCAAGATGTCCCATCTACACTAGTCCCACCCGCCTGCATTTGGCCCATATCCCTCTAAACCTTTCCCATTCATGTACCTGCCCTAATGGCTTTTGAATCTGTGAAATTATATCAGCGTGGGTCAGAGGAGAAAAGCAAGGAAAACAGTGAAGGCTCTTAATAGTAAGACAATAATATATGGACAAATACAATCCCATGGCTCTGGTTTGAAGAAAGGCAGAATTATACAATAAATAATCTTGAATATTATCCGTATAATTAATTTCTGTACATACACATTCACCCTTACACGCTTAAAATGGCTCAATTTATTGTGGCAAAAATAAATGTGAAAAATTAGTTGTACAAACTCCAGGGCTCAACAAAAACACAAAAACCCAATTAATACAAACAAATCAATATACTACGCTATGAGTTTTTTTTACCACAGAGAGATAACAAGATCCTTTTTTAACTGTTGATGAACAAATATTCCCCTATGTCCCATTGGGGGAATAACGCTTTAGTCTGGTGACTATTTTTATAGTTTGTTTCAAAACAGATCAAATTTTGTGTTTTTATTTCAAATGTCTGTGCTGTCAATAGAGTGTCGACAAGACTTTTTATCCAAACACGGTGATTTTCACTGTGGGCAATGGTGAGTATCAAGGTTTGCTTTTACGTTTTTCAGTAATAGATCATTCGCAGTTGTAACAGGAACAAATCAAGTAGCATTCCCTTCACACAATTCACCCAATAATAAACATAGGTCAGCCTTACCTACGCAGTTTTTCAGCTTTATCTGAAGCATCTAGCTCAGTTATGTTGCCTTTTGGAACCTGCAAAGTTGCAATTTTAGTAGACAAATCAGAAATCATGGAAATACAAAGAGGAAATGACTAAATTGTGCATCTAATGAATGATTTCATTACAATTACAGGCTCCACACGTCTCAGGCGACGGTTATATTCTTGAAACTCAAAAACACGTACACACATAAATTACTACGCTGGCAGCAGTAAAGATGAGCACATTATTCCAAAACTACAGGCACATATATCAGGCTATGGTATGAAATGAACATGCATTATTTCAAAAACACAAATCAAACACACGAGGTACCTGTATTCTGTTGTTACATTCCCAATATATTCTTGGTAATATTATACAAGGTGTCCTGTTACATGGCACATTGGAAAATACAGCACAGGAACAGGCCCCTCACCCTATAATGCCTGTGCCAAACATGATGGCAAGCTAAAACTAATCTAATCTGCATGTACATGATTTCTTCATGCTCCATTCCCTGATGGTTAAAAGGACACAAAGTGCTGGAGTAACTCAACAGGCCAGGCAGCATCTCTCGAAAACATGGGGCTGAAGGGTTGGGACCCAAAATGTTACCTATCCACGTTCTCCAGATATGCTGCCTGACCTGTTGAGTTATTCCTGCGCAATTTTGTATCCTTTTGTGTATTAACCAGCGTCTGCAGTTCCCTTTTTCTACACTCCCTGATAGTTAATGAGTTCTGTTGAACAACCAAAAATTGAAGCCCCAAAGAAATAATCCCAGCAATAACATTGACACACACAATGAGATTTCTTACCTCCTTCTCAAGCCAGACAAAGAGTTCACAAAGAGCCACAGCATCTTTAATCTACCGTTTGGAAACAAAGACAACAGAATGATTAATTTCTATCTATTTATCTTGTCCACTACTTTTAATTGCCATTGCGTTTGCAAATTTCTGCACTTAATTTTAAAAGATTACGAGCAATTTCCACAAACACGGGGGGCAACCCTGCCTAAGTAAAAACTAACGATTTTGTCTGCCAGAGTTCAACAAACTGTAGAAAATTGTTCACGCGAGAAAAAATACTTCTTACGTAGCGCACGAGTATAGATCCAGGATCAAATATCCATGGCTAACCACTCGTATAGGTTCAACCGCATTCACACTAGATCTGTGTTACCCGCCACTTTCTCATCCACTCCTTCCACTTTAGGGGGGCAGATTTTACACGAGGTCAATAAACTACAAACAACAGATTGGTACACAATGCCAGAGATGCCAACAACTACCATAAATTTGTTTTCACACAGTAATGTCGCGTAACCAAATGGTTAAAATGATTTCTCTTCTCCGAAAAATAGGGGTTTGTTGCGGAGCGATGCGGGGGAAAAGGCACTGGTGAGATTACAGCGGGGGGCTGCCGGCGGGTGCGGGGTCGGTGCTGGCACATAGCTGCACTTGGCAATGCCGGGGTCTCTTGCGCCTGCGCACTCCGGGTGGGGGTGGGGGTGGGGGTGGGGGGTGATCCCGGACGCCCGCAGCGACCACACCGCGCCGGGCCGGTGGCCGGCTGGGCTAGGCAAGGACGCTCGAATCGCGGCGGGCCGGGACCGGCCAGGGCTCTGTGCCGGGCGTGCGGCCAGCTGCCAGCTGGCTAGGCTGGAAGGGAAGGCAAACCGGGGGCGAAACTGGGCTACCGGCGTTCAGGCGCGCGGCGGTTCACCACCGGGGAGGAAAAACCACCGGCGCGGCGGTTGTTACGTACAATATGTTTGGCTGCCAGGAATACACACCGTTAAATAATGGTTATTTTCCCGGGAACAATCGGCGACATCCGGGACACTTGCATCTCTGCACTAATGGTGGTAGGGTCGCGAGAGAAAAAAGCTTTGGGCAAGCAGCACGGACATGGAGCGACCAGTGAAAAAAAGAAACGAACCGTTCCAAAAACCCGAAGGTCAAAAACAAGAGTGATAAAACAATTCGAAATCTGACGTTGAAAAGCCAGACATCACACCTTCATATAGCCCTTATACCAGTCAATCATAAACTCACATATAGAATTAACACAATGACATATTCCAGGTAGATTATGTACAACCCATTTACGTGTCATCTTAAGTTGTTCAAGATATGTTTGAGGGACGACAGCAAGAATAAAAAGCTTGAATGATCACATCACTCACATGAGCTTGCCTCATGCCTTCAATCTCAGCTGGATTCTTCATAGATTTTGCAATGCAGACTGGGGTATAAACTGTCTCCAGCCTCAGCATCTGTGGAAATTAAAATAAATACCTTAATTTATGCTCAGTGAATTTTCTGTTCTATAATTACAACCTGACATGGAGTGAGCATACACAAGATAGACACAAAGTGCTGGAGTAACTCAGCGGGTCAGGCAGCATCTCTGGAGAAGAAGGATGGGCGAAGTTTTGGGTCGGAACCGTTCATCATCAACCGTGATGACAGAATTAGGCTGTATTAGCTGCAGGGAGAGTTCAGACAGACTTGGTTCGTTTTGTCTGGAACGCCGGAGGTTGCAGGGAGGGGGGGGGACACTGATAATGAGTTTATAGTAAATTGATTTCAGGTCAAAGATCTCGGGTAGACAGTGTCAGAACGCTTTTTTCCGCAGGCTGCTACCCCAACTCAAATACAAGAGGGCAGACAGTGGCTTTGGGGACTTTAAGGTGAGAGGGGTAGACTCCGAAAGGGGATGGGCTGAGGGGCAAGTTTTTGTTACACTATGGAAAGTGGTGAGTGCCTGGAATATGCCACCAGGCCCCTAGTGGTGGCTGAGACAGATACAATAGTGGCATTTATGAGACTTTTAATTGGGCATATGGATATGTAGGGAATGGAGGGACATGGATTATGTGGAGGGTCATATAAGAGTTGCTCTTGGCAATCATATTTGGCACAGACTTTGTGGGACGAAAAGGCCTGGTCTTGTGCTGCATTATTCTATATAAAAAATACTATTTGGGAACAATCCATTTTGTCAACCATTTAAATGACTGTCAATGCATTAGTTGCCTGTTGAACACCTCACCTTGCTTCTCTGTCTAGGTCAAAGGAAGCGATTGGAAAGCGTGGGTGGAGAGGATTTACAAACTTGCCTGCTGATAAATGTTGAGCAAAGCACAAAGCGCTGGGAGTATCTCATCCACGTCAGGCTAGCATCTATGGAAAGAGATTGCTAGGCGACGTTTCGGATTGCGGACCATCTCCTTCAGACAACTTCTTGCGGGGACCCCAGTTGGAATAGGAACTCTGACCCCAAAACTTTGCCTGTCCATTCCCTCCAAACATGGGTGCTCCGTCTGACCTGCTATAAACAATAAATAACTTTTTTGGTTTAGTTTCAGGATACGCAAATAAAACTGGCCCCTTGGACGCGCCACACCACAGCAATCCCACACACTAACACTATCCTGCACACTCCAGGGACAATTTCCAATTGTTTTACCAAGCCAATTTAGCCCACCAAACTTGTACGACTTTGGGTGGTGGGTGGAAAATCCCATGTAGGTCATGAAAAAACTCTTACCAACTAAACTACGTACAGTCAGTACAGCACCCATAGTCAGATGCAAACCAGTAGGGGTCTCTGGCGACTGGTAAAGCCAGTTAACTCTTACCGCGTTCACATTGTGCTGCCCGAATATTACTTTATTAGTTTTAAATTATTGAGTTAATGATTATTGAACACTCTTATTTAAAGAGCACCAGATTTACGTTTAATACGATGGTGTGCTTCCTTGGGCATTGGATATGTTTGACTAGAGAGCATAAAAGAACAGCCAATGAGAAGGGAATAATTATGATAATATTTGGGGCATGGATGTGTGGATCAATTATCTGTGACATAAAACTTATGCAAAAACAAGAATCAGTAAGACAAGCTGAGCATCAAAAATTCTTATTGTGTCAGCTCAGCATGTTACTTTCACAACGGGATTGAAAAGAGACGCAAAAGCAAGAAAATTGAGAACCTAAAAACAGGATGTAACTTGAAGAAAAGCACGCAGCGGGGGCAGGTATAATATCCTACAATTATACCTGTCTAATCCCATTCTGCATGATCCTGTCATTTTTTCTTCTGGAAAGCTGCTCAGTTATATGTGATTGATGCCAGTGCTGAATCAAGCACATTTCAAACGATAAAATATGGACCGACTGGTCAGACTCTAGAAATCTGTCAAAATTGGCCAACATTTACACAAAGTTATGTGTAGGAAGGAAACTGCAGATGCTGATTTAAAACCACAAGGTGTAGATGCAAAAAAGCTGATTTAAGTAACACTCAGCAGGACAGGCAGCAATTTTCTGGGAGAGCGAGTCTACCTGTACATGGCACAAGTTGGCAGACGCCAGTGGGCAAGTTGGGCCAAAGGACCAGGTTCCATGCTATGTGCTCTACGAGTAACTCAGCGGGTCATGCAACATCTCTAGAGAACATGAATAGGTGACATTTCGGGTCGTTACATCAGCTACATATGTTGATGCAAGTTTCTTACAACAGGCTCCTATCAATTAGATTTTGGCAACTTGCTTTCTGTAAATATGCGACAAGCTTTAGTAAACAAAATTTAACGAGCATCCTAGGTGAATATAAAGCATCCTAGGTGAATATAAAGTGAAGTTTTGCTATCAATACTTTAAAAAATATGCATTAATTATAGACTTTGACAAAAATGAATGTGAAAGATTGAATCCACAGACATACACCATTTAATAGGCCCTTCAGCCAACCAAGTTCACACTAACCATCGAGCACCCCTTAAAGTCAATTCCCCACTAATCCTATTTTGTTCTCCCCATATTCCCATGAACTCCCCTCAGATTCTATCTCCCCTTCCCCCACCTACTCTATGTGCAACTTAGTGGCTAAATAATCTACCAAACCGCGTATCTTTGTTATATGGGAGGAAACTCGGGAACCCAGAAGAAACTCATTCAATCACAGGGACAGCATGCACCCTCTCTCACTCAAGCTCTCCCTCTGTGATTCCCCCTGACTGCTTTCCAGCACCTCGCCCCCCACTACGGCCACATTTTAACCTGGACTCACTACCACAGCCAGTCTGAAGAAGGGTGCCAACATGAAATGTCACCTATTCCTTTTTTTCCCCAGAGATGCTGTCTGACCCACTGAGTTACTCCAGCATTGTGTGTCTATCTACTGTAGGCTGCTCCCAGTTTGCCATGAAAATGCAGCCAGAGAAACCTCGGATCACAGGTTCACCATTACAAATATCAACCATCTGCTCACACTCTTATGACATTAATCCAGTTTAACCTCCTACTGCTGACAATCACAACCAGCCAATTTTCATTTGTTTCTGGAACAGTATGGAGCCCAGACTTCTCTGCTGTTGCCAAAAGGTGTTTGCAGTCGACACAATTCTAGACAAAGGGTAACAAGTTGCTGGAGTATAGAAGATAGGAGGTCATGTTGCATTTTGCGAGGCCACATTTTAGACATAAAAAACTTAAACAGTGTTCAGTGATGTAGGTTTGGGACACATTCTTCAGAAGGTAGACACCAAACACAGCATCTCTGGGAGATGGAATGGTGGATTTCGGGTCCTCGACCCTTCTTCAGAAGGGTGTGGTCGCAACCCTAAGTTCAACTCTATTCCATATTCCCCTCCAGAGTGCCTTCCTGCCTG
Organism: Okamejei kenojei; assembly: GCA_035221665.1. Lineage (NCBI taxonomy): Eukaryota > Metazoa > Chordata > Chondrichthyes > Rajiformes > Rajidae > Okamejei > Okamejei kenojei. The sequence continues at coordinate 35,909,173 of CM069145.1, read as the reverse complement.
TCCTGCTGAGTTATCTGGGCCATTTGTGCCTTTTGTGTAAATCAGCTTCAGGCGGTTCCTTGTTTCTGTAATTCTGGATAACCTCTCCCAGAAATGAGACACAACTTTTAAGGCAAAATTATTCCTGCACTCAATGGTGAAGCTACTTCTGCACTGACCCTGAATTCGCTTGCCAGATTTCACCATTAATGGCGTAAGCGATTCACAGATTGCTGTAGGAGATAGGTAGAATTGAAAAACAGAGAGTTAACTGAGGAGATCTAAATGTTAATTCTCTTTGAAATTTCACATGTAATTCCCACAATGAGCATTTTTTATTCTGTATTCACACAGTCATAAAAAAACAAATACTTTGGATGCCACTGTCTTACTAACAAATTTGGAGTTATAAGCTATGATAATAGAAAAGATTTTAGTTTTGCTTTGAACATAAAGTGCTGACGTAATTCAGGTCAAGCATCATCTATGGAAGGTATGGATTGACGATGATTCGGGTCAGGACCCTTCTGCAGTCTGAGAAAGGGTCCTGACCCAAAATGTCGCCTGTCCATGTCTTCCAGAAATGCTGCCTGACCCGCTGAGTTACTCCAGCACTTTGTGTTCCATGCAAGATTCAAGCATGACAGCACCGAGGTGCAGTGGTAGAACTTGCTGTCTATACAGTCGTCGAGAGTCCACGGGTTTGATCCTAGACCACGGCGGTGCGTCTCGTGTCTGTACTGTACAGAGTTTGAACATTCTGTGCCTGTGACCTGCATGGGTGTTCTCTGGTTTCCTCCAAAACATAAAGGTTTGTAGGTTAATTGATTTGGTATCATTGTAAATTGTCCCTGGTATGTGTAGGATAGTGTTAATGAGCGGGGATCACTGCTGGGCGCGGACTCGGTGGGCCGAAGGGCCTGTTTCCACGCTGTATCTCTAAACTAAACTAAATCAAATCTGCAGTCCCTTGCAACTCCTTTAGTTTAGCTTTGGCAGGTGAGCAATGAGACCGTGTTAGCTGATGACTAACCTTTGGGATTGTTTCTGAAAGAGCGTGGCTGGCTTTGCTACTGATCCAGACCTTCTCCTTAGAATTCATGTTGGAACAAATAGTCTGAAGCTCGCTCAGAACGGATTCATAGGGGAGTACGTGTACACTGAAATCAGGCGAGGGATTTGAATCAAGCTGCAGATGCCTTCGCACAGCAGGTTCTTCCATGTGCTTCTCATTAATGAAGAGTCTGCAGTGAAGAAGAGAAAAATAACATTCTTTCCTGAGAATTGAGTTGCTGATTATCTGTCGTAGTCTTTAATAGTGCACATAGAAGTCACATTTGAAAGAAAATAAAACAAAACGGCAGATCTGAAACAAAAGCAGAAAATGCTGGAACTACTCAGCATGTCAGGCCTGTTCGAGTTAGTGCTTCAGTCATTTTCTAATGAGCACGGATCCTTTCCGCCTTTTTAAAAGTTAACGTTTCAAAGTTTAAAAACATAACAACAAAGTTGAAGCAGTAACCCATAACCAGGGATCATAAAAAGCAACGGAGTCATGGGGACATACAGCATGAAACAACTTGCCCACCCACACTAGTCCCACCTGCCCACATATGGCCAATATCCCTCTAAACCTTTCCTGTCCAGGGACATGTCTTTTAAATGTTCTATTGTACTTGCCTCAAATACCTCCACTGGCAGTTCATTCCATATACACACCACCCTCTAGTAAAAAAGTTGGCCCTAGGATTCCTATTAAATCTTTCCCCTCTCACCTTTACCTATGTCCTCTCGTTCTGATTCCTCTATCCCGCGTACAAGACTCTGTACATTCACCCTATCAATTCCCTTCATGATTTTATATACCTCTGTACAATCACTCCTTAGCCACCTGTACTTCAAGGAATAAAGTCCTTGCCTGACCAGTCTCAGCCTATACCTCTGGCCTTCGTCCTGGCTGCATCTTTGTAAAAGATATTAACATAGAAAGAATTCAAGATAAACCCATTTAGTTAGTTCCACTGCAAGGAGCTGAAAGGAATAACGTGGATGCTTCAAATGAAAGTTGGATAACAATAGGGAGAAAGGATAGGAGATGCTGCTAGAGTTCAATGGTGAGGTGGCAAAAGACTCATTAGAAACATAAATATAGACATGAACCTACTGAGTTAACTCATCCTTCCCTGTGCTGTAAATATTTCTGATGCATATAAGCGACCAAGTACAATACAGTGAAAATGGAGTCATGATGGAAGTAAACTGCAAATAATAAGTGTTATAGAAACAATGAAAAGCACAGTAAGCTGAAAGGAGTGCAGAGAAGATCAACAAGGATGTTGCCAAGACTCGAGGATTTGAGCTATCGGGAGAGATTGGGCAGGTTAGGACTTGGATTGCAGGAGGCTAAGGGGTAATCTTATAGCGTGCATAAAATCATATGGGTAATAGATAAGATCAACGCACAGACAGTCTTGTCCAGGGTAGGGAAACCAGGGGTCACAGGTTTAAGGTAAGAAGGGAAAGATTTTATAGGAATCTGTGGGAATTTTTTTCATTTAGTGGGTGGTGGGTATATGGAATGAACTGTCAGAGGAGGTGGTTGAAGCAAGAGCAATAACAGCATTTAAAAGACACTTGGATGAGGAATTCAAGTTCTGTTCTCAGTCACAACTCCAGGAAACCCTTTGGCTTGTGATGTAAAAAACGGAAATGCACCAAAAAGCTTCAAAACCCCACTGAATGGTCTTTATTGAAAAATATGGGCACTGTTTGAAGGCTTACATATGAAAAATTATCTTCCTGAAAAAAAAAATTGGAAGAAGGTAAAATATTTGAGGAAGAATAACATGGAGGCCAGACCATTACACAAACAGTAATGGTTTAAAGATATCAGCTCACCATCACCTCAAGGGCAATTGTGGAAGGTTAATAAATACCGACACAGACAGAGAGAATAAATGAAAGAAATAATTAAAAAATCCATTTGACAGACAACAATATTCACATGACTAGGCTGCAGTAACAAAATGCATTATAAATGTGATTATGGGAAATTGTAAAGAAAAGACTGTACCAAAATACGATAAACAAGTTATACAAACAGTTGGTGTTATAGCTACAATACACAAAGTAAAAACATGGTGATATAAAATCATGTGATTCCAATTAATAAACACCTATCAAAAAAAGCATCTAGAGAGCAAAAATTGTTAACAAAATATCTTAAATTAAATGTTATTATTTGGGCAATAATTGGTTTTAAATTGTTTGTCCACTGCAAAAGTTGGATAGTATTCATTGGAGAGCAATCTATATTGTACTGCTTTTTCCCGATGCTACTACTGTCCGAGTACAATACATTTCTATGTAGAACAGCCAAAATATATTGACTCCGCGGCTTGGTGTTGGTTCCTCCAGTATAGCTCTAAATGTATACCACAGAAATAAATTACACAAGGCATCTGACCCATTGAGTTAGATTCTTTGAGTATTTATAAGTAAACAGAATAGACACAGCAATCCTATTCCATATATGATAAATCTGTGGAATTCATTGCCACAGATGGCTGTGGAGGCCAATGGATATTTTGAAGGCGGAGTACGGCTGTCAAGGGTTATGGGGAGAAGGCAGGAGAATGGGGCTGAGAGGGAAAGACAGATCAGCCATGATTGAATGGCTGAGTAGACTTTAGTTTAGAGATACAGCATGAAAACAGGCCCTTCAGCCCACCGAGTCCGTGCCAACCAGTGATCCCCGCATATTAACACTATCCTACACATACTAGGGACAATTTTTACATTTACCAAGCCAATTAACTGTATGTCTTTGAAGTGTGGGAGGAAACCAAAGATCTTGGTGAAAACCCACAGGGTCTCGGGGAGAATGCACAAAATCTGTACAGACAGCACCCGTAGTCAGGATCAAACCTGTGTCTCCGGCGCTGCAAGCGCTGTAATGCAGCAACTCTACTGCTGCACCACCGTGCCGAACGGCCTAATTCTGCACCTATATAACTTAGAAACCCTGTGTTTCCTTGGAGCCTAATGATTTATTTTTATGTATATATATATCAAACATTACCACCATACCTCCCTCAACCTCACCGACTATGGAAATTACAACTGAACTGGCTTCATCATGGACATTCTAGATCAAGGGTTCCCAACCTGGGGTAAATTTCCCAGGGGGTAAATTTCACCTACCCTGGGGGTAAATTTGATGTTTCGGGATTTGTACATATTTTTTCTCATCGACTGACTGTGTTTGGTTCTGGTATACAGTATTCCTCATTAGTTGTTCATAAATAAGTGAAATAACATTGTTATGTGCTATTAAAGTTGCCTGGGGTAAACGGGACGTAAAAGGTTTGGAACCCCTGTTCTAGATGATGACAATTTGCTAACTATACTTGTCCTGAAATCCCCTTCACCGTCCTTATGAATGTGCCATCAATTTATCTGCTAAAACAGAGTTTATTATTAGCTATTTCATGATGACCACTCAGAAATTTAAACACTCCCATTAAAATTGATCCTTAAAAGAAAAATCCCCAGTCTCTAGATTCCTATAGAACTGCTCCTCATCTCTGTAAATTCACAGCTTTGATGTTTTATGGGGTGACTGACACCCATACAAATTTGAAAAGCCTTATTACAGTCTTAGACAAAAAAAAGTCACAGTTTTTATATTTACAAGCTATGCAACAATATCTTTAGATAGTGTAAAATGCGAGGCATTTTTGCATTCAAGTTACCTAATGGAGTTTATACCAATGATAGCAAAGGCGAAGAAGACTGGATTGTATATTATATCAGAGCCTCGGAGGTTAAACAGCCCTATGGAAGAAAACAAAATATCAAAATATTACAGTGAAGCTGCAAGCTGAGAAGTTCAATTTAGATCGAAGAATAAATGGTTATTGCTATGGCTGAACACCTCAATAGAGTACATCACCTCCTGCCTGCTATTTCTCAAAGTCTCACGTTATTACTACTCTTCATATAAAATGACTGCGGGTGCCATTACAGGTCAGTTTTTTAGCGCCTTTGGGGTCAAGCAACCACAGAGTATACAGCACAGAAACGTGCCGTTTCAACCCACCTCGTCCATGCTGACTGAGATGCTTATCTTTAGTTTAGTTTTGGTGCAGCATGGAAACAAGCCCACCAAGTCCATTGATCGCCCGTTCACACCAGTTCTTCGTTATCCCACTTTCTCATCCACTACCTGCACACTACGGGCATTTTTTTTTTACGGAGGCCAATTAACCGTCAACCCTGCAAGTCTTTGGGATGTGGGAGAGAACGGAGCAGCCAGAGAAAACCCACGCGGTCACAGGGAGAACGTGCAAACTCCACACAGACAGCACCTTAGGTCAGGATCGAACTTGGGTCTCCGGCGCTGAGTAGCAGCGGCTCTACCAGCTGTGCCACTGTACTGTCTCCATGCTGATTCCACTTGCCTGCATCCCTCTGCACCTTACTTATCCAAGTAAATGTCCAACACCTTCTGAACAACGTAATTGCATCTGCCTCTACCATCCCATGTTCTAGCAGTTTGTTGCAAGTATTCACATCACATTTAATTTTCACCCCTCTCACCTTAATTAAACCTGTGTCCTCTAGTTTTAGACTCTCCCTATCTCGGCAGAAAAATTCTGTCTACCTAGCCTATCTATGTCCTACATCATTTTATAAAACAACTTTAAGGTCATCACTGATCCTCTTACATTTTCACCCTATCCAATTTATCCTTATAACTGCAGCCCGACAATCAAGGCTAATATCCTAGAATGCGAATGGTTTGTTCAACTGCAATATGACATCCCAAATCTTATAGTCAATGCATTGGCCCATGAAGGCAAATGTACCAGATGCATTTTTCACTACCTTATCCACGTGTCACCCTTGTCGTGAATCTGCACCCCAAATTCTCTCAGTACTTCAATGTTCCTAAGATCCCTCTCATGTATTCCAATGCCCTAGCAGAATTTGAACTCCCAAAGTGGCACAGGTTACTCCAGCGCATTGTGTCCTTTCTTTTGTAAACCAGCATCTGCAGTTCCTTTTGTCTCCATTAATTCACTTGTCTGGATTAAACTCCATCTTCCACCACTCTGCCCAACTTTCCAGCTGATATGTCTCACTGTATCCTTAAGACAAACCTTCCTCACCATCTACAACTGTGTCATTTAAAAAAAAAACATATTCCCAACCAGGTCATTCATATACATTATATAAGTCCCAACACCCACCTCTATGGTACTCCACTTGATAGATTTCTCGTCAGAAAAACACCTATCCACCGCTACCCTGTCTCCTCCCGGCAAGCCAGTGTTGGATCCATTTCACCACAAATCCCTTGCACTTTAACCTGGACCAGTCTTCCACGTGGGACTGTGTCAAAAGCCTTACTAAAGTCCACATTTACCTCTCTGTCTTTATCAACACCGTTGTTTACCTCCTCAAAAAAACTCAATCAGGTTTGTGAGGCGTGATCTTCCTTGTACAAAACTGCACAGTAATCCCTACCTTTCCATAAACCTTATCCAAAACTTCTCCAACAATTTCACCAGCAAATACTTTCCAGCCCATAATGAGAAGGACAATGATTGTGGCTTTTACAGAAGTAACATAACAAGAACTTTATTTTGCATCACTCACCGCATTACAGGAAAGATGAAAGATGTGGAGACTCTGGAGAGGGTGCAAAGGGGTTTTCCCATTATTTTGCTTGGATTGGTGGGTTTCAGACACAGGGAGCAGTTGGATAGACTTAGATAGTTTTCTCTGAAACATCGGAGGTTCCAGACACTAGATAGAAGTTTTGAAAATTATGAAAGGCATAGATGGGGTAGAAGGTCATAACCTTCCCCAGGGCGGAAACATCTAATGCTAGAGGGCATAGTTATATGGTGAGAGGGGGAAAGTTTAATGGAGATGTGCAGGGCAAGTTTTTTTTTTTTTACACAGAATGTAATGGGGGCCTGGGGTAGTGATGGAGGCAGATACGATTGTGCCATTTAAGAGGTTTTCTGATAGGGACATTGAAGTGTAGGGAATAGAGAGATATGGATCATGTTCAGGCAGGTGAGATCAGTTTAACTTGGCATTAAGTTCGGCACAGACATTGTGGGCAGAAAACCCATTCCTTTGCTCCTACAGCTGTTCTGTTCTATATTCCCTTGACAGCATAGTCTAAATAGAGCATTCCCAGCCCAAGACCAGAAGCTTGAGAATTCCAACTTTGCACTAAAGTTTCAACAATTATATAAGAAATACAAGGTATAAATGAAAAAAGATTGCACATTGCGATGTGCAGTACTGTAAAGGAGCCGTTGTAAAATGTGCTGTCAAACTAGATGTTAATGTAGCTCACAGCACTTTTAAGTACTGAAAATGAATAAAGGGAGGAAGAGGAAGAAGACAAAGAAAATAAAAGAAAAAAGGGAAACAGAAGAAAACTATAGATTGCATAGACCAATTTGTCATTTATTCTACCATTTTTAGGTTTAGGTTTATTTGTAAGATGTTGTTATGCCTAAATCTCACAAGAAATTTAGACAATGATAGAAAATAAAACTTGCTGAGAAAGTAGCTGACAAAATAACACACAAGGCAGAGAAAACATGTTAATGCTTGAGGGGAAAAAAGGTACTTTGAGAAAGTAGGGCAAGGGGAGACCTCTGTACAACATAAACATCAAGGCGGCACAGTGGCACAGCAGCAGAGTTGCTGCCCTACAGAGCCAGGTCCGATCCTGACTATGGGTGCCATCTGTATGGAGATTGTATGATCTCCCTTTGACCGCGTGGGTTTTCTCCGCTTTCTTCCCACATTCCAATGACGTACAGGTTTGTAGGTTAATTGGCTTCAATAAATTGTCCCACGTGTGTAGGATTTTGCTAGTGTACGGGGTGATCACCCCCTCCGGAAGTGGCGGCGCTGCGTGGCAGCTGCGGCTCACCTGCAGTCCGTCTGTTTTTTTTTTCTTTTTTTTGTTTTTCGTCCTTTTGTGTCTGTTTTTTAGTAGAATTTTGGTTTATTAGGCTGTGTTTGTGTGGGGGGGGGGGGGGGGGGAGGGTGGGAGAAACAAGGTTTTTAGTCTCTCCCTTCGGGGGGATGCGACCTTTTCTTGTCGTGTCCCCCGTCACCGTCTCCGTCTGTGCTGAGGCCTAATGGCGGAGCTGGTGGCCTCGGAGCTGTGGCGAGCGTTCAGAGCTCCAGTGTTCCAGCGGCGGCGGCGGCCCGGCTTCGGGGCTTCGGGGCTTCGGCGCTCCAGCAGTTGCTCCAGCGGTGCTCCAGCAGCGGCCCGGCATTGGCGCTCCGGCGGCTCTCCAGCGGTGCTCCAGCAGCGGCCCGGCTTCGGGGCTCCAGCGGCTCTCCAGCGGTGCTCCAGCAGCGGCCCGGCTTCGGAGCTCCGGCGGCTCCAGCGGATCTCCAGCGGTGCTCCAGCGGCGGCCCGGCTTCGGGGCTCCAGCGGCTCTCCAGCGGGGCTCCAGCGGCTCTCCAGCAGGTGCTCCAGCAGCGGCCCGGCTTCGGAGCTCCGGCGGCTCCAGCAGTTGCTCCAGCGGTGCTCCAGCGGCGGCCCGGCTTCGGGGCTTCGGCGCTCCAGCGGCTCTCCAGCGGTGCTCCAGCAGCGGCCCGGCTGCGGCGCTCCAGCGGCTCTCCAGCGGTGCTCCAGCGGCGGCCCGGCTGCGGCGCTCCGGCGGCGCTCCAGCAGCGGCCCGGCTGCGGCGCTCCAGCGGCTCTCCAGCGGTGCTCCAGCGGCGGCCCGGCTTCAGAGCTCCGGCGGCTCCAGCGTTCCCGTGGTCGATCCTGATTGGGAGCTGTGGTGGTGTTCCGGCATTCCGGCATTCCGGCAACGGCGGCGGTGACGGCCTGGCTTCGGAGGCTCGGCCGCGGGCCTAGTGGACGATGACATCGAAGGCCTGGATTGCCTCAGTACAGAGGGGGAACAAGTAGGGGAAAAAGACAAAGACTTTAAGACTTTTGCCTTCCACCACAGTGAGGAGGTGCTTGGTGAACTCACTGTGGTGGATGTTAAATATGTGTTTATTGTGTGTTTTGTTTTAATTTATTACATGTTATGACTGCAAGGTAACAAATTTCGTTCAGACCGAAAGGTCTGAATGACAATAAAGGAATCTGAATCTGAATCAATGGTCAGCACAGATTCAATGGGCCGAAATGCAGTTTCCACACTGCATCTCTAAACTAAATAAGCATAGATCAGTGGAGTTGAATGGCCCTTTCTTGCTCTGAATATATTGCATAAACAAGTGCAGAACAATCACATTTCTTTGTTACATTTACAAAAGGTAACAACTGCTTTCCACATAATTCTTCAAAGAACAAAAGGGTACGCACATGCAACTTCATCGAGAGCTGTGATCATCAGCCAGCTGGCCTTCCTCTCTGCCATCTTTGCACGCTGTTGCACAATTTTCTCTTGCCATGAAATACCTGACAGGGAGTTAAAACATGATCACACTAAACACCTGAATCTTACTTATATGGGCATACTCAGCACTATTTTACCTCAAAATCTGAACAGATTCAATAGACAATAGGTGCAGGGGTAGGACATTCGACCCTTCGAGCCAGCACCGCCATTCAATGTGATCATAGCTGATCATTCCCAAACAGTACCCCGTTCCTGCCTTCTCCCCATATCCCCTGACTCCGCTATCTTTAAGAGCCCTATCTAGCTCTCTCTTGAAAGCATCCAGAGAACCGGCCTCCACTGCCCTCAGAGGCACAGAATTCCACAGACTCACAACTCTCTGTGTGAAAAAGTGTTTCCTCATCTCCGTTCTAAATGGCTTACCCCTTATTCTTAAACTTAAATCCTCCAACATGTTTCCTGTCTGGCATGTCCAAACCCTTAATAATCTTATATGTTTCAATAAGATCCCCTCTCATCCTTCTAAATTCTAGAATATACAAGCCCAGCCGCTCCATTCTCTCAGCCTATGACAGTCCCGCCACCCCGGGAATTAACCTTGTAAACCTACGCTGCACTCCCTCAACAGAAATAATGTCCTTCCTCCAATTAGGGGACCAAAACTGCACACAATACTCCAGGTGTGGTCTCACTAGGGCCCTATACAACTGCAGAAGGACCTCTTTGCTCCTCATGTTATTAAGGCCAACATACCATTTGCTTTCTTCACTACCTGCATGCTTACTTTCATTGACCGATGAACAAGGATCCCCAGATCCCATTGTACTTCCCTTTTTCCCAACTTGACACCATTTAGATAATAATCTGCCCTCCTGTTTTAGAAACATAGAAACATAGAAAATAGGTGCCGGAGTAGGCCATTCAGCCCTTCGAGCCTGCATCGCCATTCAAGATGATCATGGCTGATCATCCAACTTAGTATCCTGTACCTGCCTTCTCTCCATACCCCCTGATCCCTTTAGTCACAAGGGCCACATCTAACTCCTTCTTAAATATAGCCAATGAACTGGCCTCAACTACTTTCTGTGGCAGAGAATTCCACAGATTCACCACTCTCTGTGTGAAAAATGTTTTTCTCATCTCGGTCCTAAAAGACTTCCCCCTTATCCTTAAACTGTGACTCCATGTTCTGGACTTCCCCAACATCGGGAACAATCTTCCTGCATCTAGCTTTGCTACCAAAATGGACAACCTCACATTTATCTACATTAAACTGCATCTGCCATGCATCTGCCCACTCACCCAACCTGTCCATGTCACCCTGCATTCTATAGAAACATAGAAACATAGAAATTAGGTGCAGGAGTAGGCCATTCAGCCCTTCGAGCCTGCACCGCCATTCAATATGATCATGGCTGATCATCCAACTCAGTATCCCGTACCTGCCTTCTCTCCATACCCTCTGATCCCCTTAGCCACAAGGGCCACATCCAACTCACTCTTAAATATAGCCAATGAACTGGCCTCAACTACCCTCTGTGGCAGAGAGTTCCAGAGACTCACCACTCTCTGTGTGAAGAAAGTCTTTCTCATCTCGTCTTAAAGGATTTCCCCCTTATCCTTAAGCTGTGACCCCTTGTCCCTGGACTTCCCCAACATCGGGAACAATCTTCCTGCATCTAGCCTGTCCAACCCCTTAAGAATTTTGTAAGTTTCTATAAGATCCCCTCTTAATCTCCTAAATTCCAGAGAGTATAAACCGAGTCTATCCAGTCTTTCTTCATAAGACAGTCCTGACATCCCAGGAATCAGTCTGGTGAACCTTCTCTGCACTCCCTCTATGGCAATAATGTCCTTCCTCAGATTCGGAGACCAAAACTGCACGCAATACTCCAGGTGTGGTCTCACCAAGACCCTGTACAACTGAAGTAGAACCTCCCTGCTCCTGTACTCAAATCCTTTTGCTATGAAAGCTAACATACCATTCGCTTTTTTTCACTGCCTGCCGCACCTGCATGCCTACTTTCAATGACTGGTGTACCATGACACCCAGGTCTCGCTGCATCTCCCCTTTTCCCAATCGGCCACCATTTAAATAATAGTCCTCTTTCCTGTTTTTGCCACCAAAGTGGATAACCTCACATTTATCCACATTATACTGCATCTGCCAAACATTTGCCCACTCACCCAGCCTATCCAAGTCACCTTGCAGTCTCCTAGCATCCTCCTCACAGCGAACACTGCCCCCCAGCTTAGTGTCATCCGCAAACTTGGAGATATTGCCTTCAATTCCCTCATCCAGATCATTAATATATATTGTAAATAGCTGGGGTCCCAGCACTGAGCCCTGCGGTACCCCACTAGTTACTGCCTGCCATTGTGAAAAGGACCCGTTTACTCCTACTCTTTGCTTCCTGTTTGCCAGCCAGTTCTCTATCCACATCAATACTGAACCCCTAATACCGTATGCTTTAAGTTTGTATACTAATCTCTTATGTGGGACCTTGTCGAAAGCCTTCTGGAAGTCCAGATATACCACATCCACTGGTTCTCCCTTATCCACGCTACTAGTTACATCCTCGAAAAATTCCACAAGATTCGTCAGACATGATTTACCTTTTGTAAATCCATGCTGACTTTGTCCAATGATTTCACCACTTTCCAAATGTGCTGCTATCCCATCTTTAATAACTGACTCTAGCAGTTTCCCCACTACCGATGTTAGACTAACTGGTCTGTAATTACCCGTTTTCTCTCTCCCTCCCTTCTTAAAAAGAGGGGTTACATTTTTGCTACCCGCCAATCCTCAGGAACTACTCCAGAATCTAAAGAGTTTTTGAAAGATTATCACTAATGCATCCACTATTTCCTGAGCTACTTCCTTAAGTACTCTGGGATGCAGCCTATCTGGCCCTGGGGATTTATCGGCCTTTAATCTATTCAATTTACCCAACACCACTTCCCGACTGACCTGGATTTCACTCAATTCCTCCTTTGACCCACAGTCCCCTGCTATTTCAGGCAGATTATTTATGTCTTCCTTAGTGAAGACGGAACCAAAGTAGTTATTCAATTGGTCCGCCATATCCTTGTTCCCCCATGATCAACTCACCTGTTTCTGACTGCAAGGGACCTACATTTGTTTTAACTAACCTCTTTCTCTCACATATCTATAAAAACTTTTGCAGTCAGTTTTTATGTTCCCTGCCAGTTTTCTTTCATAATCTATTTTTCCTTTCCTAATTAAGCCCTTTGTCCTCCTCTGCTGGTCTCTGAATTTCTCCCAGTCCTCTGGTATGCTGCTTTTTCTGGCTACTTTGTACGCATCATCCTTTGCTTTGATACTATCCCTGATTTCCCTTGTTATCCACGGATGCACTACCTTCCCCGATTTATTCTTTTGCCAAACTGGGATGAACAATTTTTGTAGTTCATCCATGCAGTCTTTAAATGTCTTCCATTGTATATCCACCGTCAACCCTTTTAGAATTAATTGCCAGTCAATCTTGGCCAATTCACGTCTCATACCCTCAAAGTTACCTTTCTTTAAGTCAGAAACCATTGTTTCTGAATTAACAATGTCACTCTCCATCCTAATGAAGAACTCAACCATATTATGGTCACTCTTGCCCAAGGGGGCACGTACAACAAGACGGCTAATTACCCCTTCCTCATTACTCAAAACCCAGTCTAAAATAGCCTGCTCTCTCGTTGGTTCCTGTACATGTTGATTTAGATAACTATCCCGCATACATTCCAAAAAATCCTCTTCCTCAGCACCCCTGCCAATTTGATTAACCCAATCTATATGTAGATTGAAGTCACCCATTATAACTGTTTTGCCTTTGTCGCACGCATTTCTAATTTCCTGTTTGATACCATCCCCAACTTCTCTGCTACTGTTAGGTGGCCTGTACACAACACCCACCAGCGTTTTCTGCCCCTTAGTGTTTTGTAGCTCTACCCATACCGATTCCACATCCTCCAAGCTAATGTCCTTCCTTTCCATTGCTTTAATCTCCTCTCTAACCAGCAACGCTACCCCACCTCCTTTTCCTTTCTCTCTATCCCTTCTGAATATTGAATATCCCTGGATGTTCAGCTCCCAGCCTACGTCACCCTGGAGCCATGTCTCCGTGATCCCAACTATATCATAATCATTAATATCTATCTGCACGTTCAACTCGTCCACCTTATTACGAATACTCCTTGCATTGAGACACAAAGCCTTCAGGCTTGTCTTTTACAACGCATTTACCCCTTATACAATTTTGCTGAAAAGTGGCCCTTTTTTGATTTTTGCCCTGGTTTTGTCTGCCTGCCACTTTTACCTTTCACCTTGCTACCTAATGCTTCTACCCTCATTTTACACCCTCCTGCCTCTCTGCTCTTGTACCCATCCCCCTGCCACATTAGTTTAAATCCTCCCCGACAGCACTAGCAAACACTCCCCCAAGAACATTGGTTCCATTCCATTCCAAGTGCAAACCGTCCTGTTTGTACCGGTCCCACCTCCCCCCAGAACTGGTCCCAGTGCCCTAAAAATTTGAATCCCTCCCCCTTGCACCACTTTTCAAGCCACGTATTCATTTGCATTATCCTCCTATTTCTACTCTGACTGGCCCGTGGTACTGGTAGTAATCCGGAGATTACTACCTTTGAGGTCCTACTTTTAAGTTTATCTCCTAGCTCCCTAAATTCACCTTGTAGGACCTCATCCCTTTTTTTACCTATATCGTTGGTGCCAACATGCACCACGACAACTGGCTGTTCACCCTCCCCTCCAGAATGTTCTGCAGCCGTTCAGTGACATCCCTGACCTTTGCACCAGGGAGGCAACATACCATCCTGGAGTCTCGTTTGCGGCCGCAGAAACGCCTATCTATTCCCCTGACAATTGAATCCCCTATTACTATTGCCCTTCCCCTCTTTTTTCCCCCCTCATGTGCTGCAGAGCCACCCATGGTGCCATGAACCTGGCTGCTGCTGCATTCCCCTGATGAGCCATCTCCCTCAACAGTATCCAAAATGGTATACCTGTTTAGGAGGGAGATGACCGCAGGGGACTCCTGCACTACCTGCCTACTGCTTTGCTGGCTATTGGCCACCCGTTCCCTTCTTGTCCTCCTACCTTTTGCCTGCGGTGTGACCAACTCACTGTACGTGCTATCCACGACTTTCTCCGCATCGTGGATGCTCCAGTATGAATCCAGCCGCAGTTCCAATCGTTCAATGCGATCTGCCAGGAGCTGCAGCTGGACACACTTCCTGCAAACGTAGTCACCAGGGACACCGACCATCTCCCTGATCTCCCACATGTTGCAGGCTGAACAAACCATGGGGCCAATCTCTACTGCCATACCTTACTCCCAAATTACTAAAAAAAAACACAAAAACTTATCCTTTAAACTTTACTACTAAATACTGAATCCCTCACTCCCCAGAATCCCTCACTCCCAGAAGGCAGAAATGTAAAATAGTAAACCCGGGGTTGCACCCAATCAGCTGCTTCCTCGGGTCCTCTTCCACCAATCAGCGGCTTCCTCAAAAAAACCCCAAAAAAAAACCCACCTCCAAATGGAACGTTATGGATTTGGGTAAGCCTCTGGAAACACAAGCCCCGCGCTAGATTTTAAACCTACCGGTCGGGTGTCGCTCCTCCCCTCCTTCACTTCCTCCAACGGCTCCTGTGGGCCTCTGGAAACACAAGCCCCGCGCTCGATTTCCTCATAGCATCCTCCTCACAGTTCACACTGCCACCCAGCTTTGGGTCATCTGGAAATTTGCTAATGTTACTTTAAATCCCTTCATCTAAATCATAGATGTTCCTACTAGTTTACTCATTTTATTTCAATAGGAGTCATCAGATACGAAACAAAAATTTGCAGTTACCAAATCCTCACGTGGATGAACAAACCTAGGATATATCAGATCTATAATACCCAATCTACAACATACACTTTATGTTCTTTTGCAACTGAGTGGACACTGAAGTCTACACTGTCAGGCAAGGACTGGCATACTACACCATAACACTTAACGTAAATTAATCTCAAATAACATAAAGGATACAAATGCGCACACACACACACATATATATAAACATACACGCACATATACACACATACATGCACACACACGCACGTACATATACAAACATACACGCACATATATATATTAACATTTTATATATATGCATATATCTACACCTCCTTGGAAGTTGCAGGGAGACATGATAGAAGAATATAAAATTATGAGGCACAGATGGGTAGACAGTCAGCCTATTTCCAAGGATGGAAAAATCAAATACTAGAGGGCAGAACTTTAAGGGAGAGGGGCAGAGCTTTAAGGTGAGAGGGGCAATGTTTAAAGGACAACTTTTTTTTCCCCAAACAGAGGGAGGCAAGTTATTACACAGCATCATGGCTTATAAAGTGATTTTCAGACCACCGTCATGATTAATGTCACACAACAATTTAGTTGATAAATCTAAGCCATGCTGAGGTTTAACATATCGTACTAGATGTCCATGTCAGAGCCAAAGTTGCACACTGACAATTGCAATACTGCAAAAACTTTGCCATGTTGTTAAAAATATGACATATATTGTACTAAACTATCTATCCATCATGAGAAGTCCTGGGGGGAAAAAAGAAAACTGAAAATACAATTTGAAATTTACTTAGGGATTTAACATGAAAAAGGTCTAGAAAACATTATTCAATTAAGGCCTCAAATCTACCAATTGTTCTCCCTGCTTTTTAAAACATTTTTTAAAATATCAATTACTACATCTGTCCATTTACGATATTGCCTTGCAAATACTAACTCTTGTCTAGTGAGGGTAAGAGAAGGTTTATTATAACTGCAGATAAAAGATTTCTGCAAGACATTGGGAATGATACACGGAATACTGTTCTTCACTGAGTTCAGGGAGGAGAATTGAGCCTTGTACACCTTTGTTGGCAAGTTCCTATCACCATTTTCTGCCTTTCTCCTCTCCTTTCCTTGCAGAACTTCCCAAGTTGCATGTTCCTGTATGTTCGGAAATTCATTCTCTATTCCTAGACTTGTTTCCTGCATTTTCAGTTTTGCGAGTGTGCAATTTTTTTTTTATGTTGATTGAATCCTAGTATATTTAAAATGTTCTTAATGCATGGTTAGTCTCAATCTAGATTGTTTTAATTGCAGTAAATGAAGATTACAAAGGAAGTAACATTTGAGTTCCCTAAAATCATATTACAATCAATAAAATATTTCCAGATTCAGAATAATACTTTCACCTATGCTTTTTAATGTTCATGGCAAGTAGCTTTATATTACTGCAAACTTTTGTTTATTATATCAAAAATAGTTACATGATTAATCTACTTAGATACTGATCTTTTGAAACCAATCTATTGGACGTGGAGAGGGGGGACGTGCTGATGGGCAAAGCCTGTCCTCCATATGACATCACCCAGGCTTGCATCCGACCACACATCACCTGCAAACTCGGATGCTTCCCCCATGGTCAGTCATGACCGAGGGGGGCCTACTATTGGAATTGAATGGCTGGTTGAGGCCCAGCATAAACTAACTCAGCCGGTCAGACAGCATCTCTGGAGAAATGAAATAGGTAACGTCGCAGCCTTCTTGAGAGTTCAGACAATGATATTTATTAAGCTTTATCTAGTGAGAAGCTACCAGCATCTCGTGGTTTACACAGGGGTAACGTGCCTGAAAACCAGTGCGTAAAATTAAACATTTTCCCGACTATGTTGCCAGTCCTAAATTTGAGCGCGTTGTTCCAAAAATCTGAGTACCTTAATTAAGTTTCGGTATTAATTGAACAATCACGTTATTTCAAAGAACGCATAAATCAAACAGGCGTAAAAGGCGAGGTGCATGTATTTTCAAAGAGAACAGACTCACCAGTGTAACTCAAATCCATAACCAACAACGGTTTGCAAGGCCGACATGGCTGGTCCTTCCATATCATATCTACAAGGTTTTCTTTGACAGCCACAAGATCATGACCTGCATTCTTCAGTGCTTTAGACAAAACTTTCCACTGGTCTAAATAAAAATACATGCAGTATGTAAATTCCTAAGGAATAGATGCAGGAAATAAAATGGCTATGTCGTGATCATTTCCATGTCCCATCCCTACAACATGAAAAGATAACCTAAAGTCTTGAGATTTAAATTGGAAATAATTTTTGCCATGTCATCAAGAATCTTCGAAAATATATTACTCTTAACTAGCAATTTCTGTGCATTAAATGCTTCCCACATATTCTCTCCTCAGACCTTACTGTTCAGAAAAACATTCAATTCTATTTAAAACTATATTCAAAAAGATTAGTTTCAAAACTCAAACACATGGGGCTGGAGCAACTCAGCGAGTCTGGCCGCATCTCTGGAGGATAAGGACAGGCAAGCCTCACCCGTTCAGTTGCTCCAGCACTGTTTTTTTTTGTGCTAGTTCTACGTATTTCCACTTTCCCATTCACTCACTCCACACTGGGGGCAATTTACAGAGACCAATTAACCTACTAACCCGAACGTCTTTGGGTTGTGGGAGGAAATTGTAGCAACTGGAGAAAACCCATGTGGACACAGGGAGAACATGCAAACTCCCCTCTTCTCCCTTCTCCCGTTAGGCAAATGGTATTGAAGTATGAATACGCATACCTCCAGATTCAGGGAGTTTCTTCCCAGTTGTTATCAGGCAGCTAAACCATCCAGCCAACAACCACAGAGCAGCCCTGAGCTGCTATCTATATCATTGGAAACTGTCGGCAAAATGCAGGTAGTTCGCATGTTCTCCCTGTGTCCACATGGGTTTCCACCTTTGGGTTGTGGTTGTATTCCCACAACCAAAGACGTTCGGGTTTGTAGGTTAATTGGTCTCTGTAAATTGCCCCTATTGTGGAGGGAGTGGATGGGAAAGTGGGAATACGTAGAACTAGTGTGAATGGGTGATCAACTTGTATCTTGCACTCTTGACAAAATATATTACATTGTCTGCTTACTCTCCCATTCAGACTTTACATGATCGGACTTTACTTGACTTTATCTTACACTAAATGTAATTCACCTTATTCCCTTTAGCATGTATCCGTACACTGTGGATGAATTAATTGTAATCATGTATTGTCTTTCCGCTGACTGGTGAGCATGCAACATTAGCTTTTCACTGTACCTTTGTACTTTGAGGCAGCTGCTCTACCAGTTACAAGCTGCACCCTGCAACGTGACTTTTTTTTTTAAACATTATGTGAACTTTGTGTATAATGATGGAAAACAGAATGCACAGGCGTTAGAGCAGATCTTTAAAATATATTGGCAATTTACAAATTTCACTTACCAAATGCAATAATAAACGGATCCACACCAACCTTTGACCCTTCAGGTAATACATTTATCAACCAATCCTCCTGGGTGGGTGTGCTCTTTAAGCCTACGCACAAGAGGTTTATTTTAATTGCATCTCTATAGCACCTTTCCCAGCTTTCCCCCAAGCGCCACAACGCAGTTAATTATTGATTCATCCCATCACTCAGCCACTGAACTTTGCTTTATGTATCCACTCACCCAATTTCATGAGGGTCCAGTTTTTGTCCATTTGCTGGGCAGCTTGAAGAAAGTACCGACCATCAGTCCACATGGCTGCATGATCCTCTGTTATAATTGCAGTACCTGGAGGTAAACCAAATTGCAAACCCACAACACATTTGTATTATTTATACCTGAAGCATGGACAAGGGTTTCAGAAGTTAATCGTCTGAAGTAAGCGCAATGATAAGCGATGCAACACTTTCCATTGAAAAAAACACAGTAAATTATAAAATCAATCAGCAATGAAATTGGCTCTTTTGCCCAGCTTCCCCATGTCAACTGTGATGCCTGTCCCATTTTATTCTGTATTAGGTCCATATCTCTCTATACCCTAGATAGACACAAAGTGCTGGAGCAACTCGGCAGGTCAGGCAGTATCGATAGTGAAAAGGAACAGGTGACATTTTGAGTCGGAACCCTCCTTCAGATTCACGTTTCGAGTCGGTACCCTTCTTCAGATCCGAAACGTCACCTGTTCCTTTTCTCCAGAGATGCTGCCTGACCGGTTGAGTTGCCCCAGCACTTTGTGTCTACCTTCAGTATAAACCATCATCTGCAGTTCCTTCCTACACATTTTCTCTATACCCTCCCCTTTTAAGTACCTGTTCAAAACTTAAAGTGCGTGTCACATGTGGTTGTCTTTGGAGCTGTACAGTTGATGATATGTGTGTTCATTTGAAGAATGTATTAGTTTTTCATATTATATTAAGTCAGCATTGAATTATTCGTTTTCATGCATGTGTTCTTTTAAAATAAAATACAACTGACCTGCAGAGCCATCAAAACCAGAAAGAAACTCGCGCCGACAGTCACATGAAGCAATGTATTCACTCTGAAGAGCACAAAGAAAACCACATTAGTTAGACACAGATATTGCTTTAGGCTGATTGGTAAAATCAATGTTTCCGTGCTCAAGGAAGCACAGTTATTAGTCTCAATAACAAAGGCCAGATACCAGTCAAAGGGTCGCAAAATGAAAATGCAATTATGAATGATAGCTGGTATTTGGATGCAAAACAAAAATATTGCATTTTTTCACGGCAAGCTAACACTATGGATGCATCCCAAATATAAAACACATGGCAATTTTAGAAAGGAATGCTGCAGTTAATTAACTTCTGCACATTTTGTAATTATTTTTCAATAAAATCCAACACAGACACAGGCACAGAGGGTGGTGGGTTTATAGAACGAACTGCCAGAGGAGGTGGTTGAAGAAAGTACAGTAACAACATTTAAAAGATATTAGGACAGGTACGTGGATAGGAAAGGAATAAAGGGATATGTTCCAAATACGGGCAAGTGGGACTAACGTAGGTGTGACATCTTGGTCATCATGGAATGATTGTGTAAACGTACGAGGAGCATTTGATGGCTCTGGGCCTGTACTCACTGCAGTTTAGAAGGATGAGGGGGCAATTTCATTGAAACCCAATGAATAATGAAAGACCTTGGAAAGGATTTTTCCAGTAATGGAAGAATCTGGAACCATAGGGCACATCATCAGTATAAAAGGATTCAGCTTTAAAATGGAAATGAGGAAGAATTTCTTTAGCCAGAGAATGGTGATTCTGTGGAATTCATTGCCACAGGCAGCTGGGTATTGGGTATTTTCAAAGCGGAGATTGCTAGGTTCTTGATAACAAAGGTGTCAAAGGTTACAGGGAAAAGGCGGAAGAATGGTGCTGAGAGGGAAAAATAGATCAACCATGATCATACAGCGAAGTAGACTCGATGGGCTGAATGGCCCAATTCTGTTCATATGGCATATGGTCTTATGGCATGGGCCAGTTGTGCTGAAGGGCCTCTTTCCATGCTATGTGATTCTATGAAACTATGAAAGTAAGACATTTCTAAAGAGAACAGTTTTAAAAGATGGAAAATGACATTTTGTTGGTTTATTATTGTCACATGTACTGAGATACAATTTAAAAAATACTTCTAGAGAATACATATTAAAGTATTTAAGTGTACAAAATATAAACAGAAATCCTATTCCATATATGATGAATCTGTGGAATTAATTGCCACAGACGGCTGTAGAGGCCAAGTCAATGGATATTTTTAAGGCGGAGATCGACAGATTCTTGATTAGTACGGGTGTCATGGGTTATGGGGAGAAAGCAGGAGAACAGCAGGGCTGCCAACTCTCACGCATTGAGCGTGAGACTCATGCATTTCGCCAAATTCTCAAGCTCGTCGTGAGAAATTCTGTGATCAACGAAAATGTCAAAACTCATATCAACTGCATTGGCCGCGGGTGTTGGAGTGCCAGGGCTGAGGGAGGGATGGAAGCAGAAGCAGCAGCGGGGACAGATGCGGATGGGGAGCCGGGGCTGGCAAGTGTTTGCCGGGCTGACGAGTGTTTGCCGGGCTGGCGAGGCTCTGTGCCGCTGCCATGAGAGTCTCTGTGCCGAATTCGCCCAGTGACCGGCATGGATCAGGCTGCGGCTCAGTGCATCCTGGCGGACAACCAGTGGCTGCTGGAAGTAGGTACCAAGCACTGGGTAGAAACAGTGGAAGATAGTGGCCTTCAAATGGGGCTGGTTGGAGAAGGTATCCTGCTTGCCTGCCAGATTTTCACTTACTGCAACTGCAGGAAAAATATTGGGGGAGTTCAGAACCAGGGGGTCACAGTTTAAGAATAATGGGTAGGACAGTTAAGACTGAGATGAGGACAAACTTTCTTTACCCAGAGAGTTGTGAATCTGTGGAATTCTCTGCCACAGAAGGCAGTGAAGGCCAATTCATTGGATGTTTTCAAGAGAGTTACATTTAGCTCTTGGGGCTAGCGAAATCAAGGGATATGAGGAAAAAACAGGAAAGAGGTACTGATTTTAGATGAACAGCCATGATCATATTGAATGGCAGTGTTGGCTCAAAGGGCCGAATGGCCTAATCCTGCTCTTATTTTCTATGTTTCTATGCTTGAGTATATGGCAATAAACCTCGATCACTTGATTTTGAAGCATTCATGCATAGTGGAGGTCATAGAGTGATACAGTGTGAAAACAGGCCCTTCGGCGCAACTTGCCCACACCCGCCGACATGTCCCAGCTACACTACCTGCTTTTGGTCCATATTCCTCCAAACCTGTCCTATTCCTGTATCAGTCTAACTGTTTCTAAAATGTTGGGATAGTCCCTGCCTCAACTACCTCCTCTGGCAGCTTGTTCCATACACCCACCACCCTTTGTGTGGAAAATGTTACCCCTTAAAAAGTTGCCTCTTAAAAATACTTCAAACAAAAAAACAGTGAAATCATACCTACAATGCACTAAAACATGATTTTAATACATCAAATTTTAAAACGTCCCGCCCGCCCTCCCATACCCCCCCCCCACTCGGTTGCTCCAATCCCCCGTCGGTACCCCCAAAGCCAGTGATCAGTCCTTGTTCAGCCTCCCCATTTTTAAAAATGCTCCGTGGCCACTGGTTCAGACTGAGAGCACTGCCAGATGTGAGCGGGTACTGAGGCCAGTTGCCCATGATGTCTGGATCCTAATGCTCAGCGCTTCATGTTTCGGAGTTGGCTAATGTCATTGAATTGTAATTAGCCTGACTTGTAATTAGTTGACAAAACCTTAATTTATTAATCTGGAATATCCAGGGGGATGTGCTGTATAATATTAAAATGACATGCAAGGTGTCAGGCTGTCTTTCACAACATACAGCCCCGATAACCCATTATTTCCTTCCGTTAAATATTGGGAAGGTAGCACTATTGTCATTTGCCACTCAACTATTATGTTTGTTTACCTCACTGACTATTTCTAAACCCCCCACCCAAAATTCCTTTGACAGGTTGAATAGAAATGTCCCCAATTTCGTTGTTTTATAAATTGAACGCGTAGATGAATATCGTCAAGGAGTGTAATCAGATGGAAACTGATTCAGATGGGATGATTAAGAGCTTGTTCAAAGAAGGGGGATATACTTAACAGAGATACTTGCAGGGGAATGTGTGAGGAGGTTATTATTTGTCTTTAGTTTTAGCTTGAACCAGGACATCTGAAGATTCAAAGTTTAATATAGTAATTGTGCTGATACCGACTCCAATCAACCACGTAATGAACATCATCCATTCCAGAGGTTTTATTTTTCTGATGCCATTTAAACTTCACATGGATTTCAATCAGTTCAATGTAAAAGTAATTGGGAATGGGGAGCATTGGAACAAAAAATTGTCCTCGGTACATATTAACTGTAATATAATAATGTATGCATGTTGGTAAGTGCAATCAAAACAAAGATCTTTTTATCATAGTTGTGTTATGAATACCACAGAAAATATTATGTACTCTCAAGATCACATTTAATGGAATAATATTGCTTAAATATATAGTTATTGGACTTTGCATTTCGGAAAAGTCCCAGCTGAGAGGAAGACAGCAAAATACTGAAAATATTGGGAATGAAAATGACTTCAGGACGGTTTGTTAGGAAAATGAAGGAAATGGTAACAGAATACTTATACACCTGAGTGAGTATAATTTTATGGATGAGAAATTGTGTTCAACCAATTGATGACTTCTTTGACAAAGTAACTAGCATGTTAGACCACAAGGAAGCCAATGGACGTAGCACATTTTGTTATACCAAATTTGGTCCGTGAAGTGCCCCATAAAAGATTACTCATTAGATTAGTACCTGTGGACTTGAACGTAATAGGTTAAGTCCAGGGGGTCAGATATGGGGCTTTATGTGTGGGCCAGATATATTGTCAGTGCAGAGGGGCTAGGAGGAAGGCCAAGTGTGCATCTAGAGTCAAGGTCTGGAATAGTACTAGGTGTGCAGTCAAATCTGGGACAATGGGAGTGTTCAACACTGGGAACCTAAGCAGGTAAGCAGATATGATCAGGGTAGAATAGGGGGCCAGGTGTAAGACTGGATTCATGGTCAGGAATGAGAGATGGTATGCAACTGGAGTTGGGGTCAGAAGTACCAGGTGTGCAGTGAGACCCAGGTTGGTCAACATGGGCCAAGTGTTTGATTATAATCTGATTTCCATGCATGAATATACTAAGATCATTCATGTGCTGCACCTGATGAACAGAGCCTGGCTCTACTGTGGAATGTAATGAGGAATGTAATTTAGCCTAACCTTGTTCATAACTAATCCAAATTAAAGCATAAATATTGCATTCAAGTGTAAGTTAAAAGACTCGCTACAATATGCACAGGATTGCACAATTTCAAGCTGAAAAATGTAAAAGATCCGTACCAATGTGACACCCCCCTCCCACGCCCTCACCTCACTCTTCCCCCCCCCCCCCCCCCCACCAGATCGCAAACGCTCCCTCGGGCTTGGTCTCTCGCACTTTCTCACTCCCAACTCTCACCCAATGTTGGCAGCCCTGAAATAGGGTTTGAGAGGGAAAGATAGATAGAAACATAGAAAGAATGGCCTACTCCGGCAGTGCAGGAGTAGGCCATTCGGCCCTTCGAGCCTGCACCGTCATTCAATATGATCATGGCTGATCATCCAACTCAGTATCCTGTACTTGCCTTCTCTCCATACCCCCTGATCCCTTCAGCCACAAGGGCTACATCTAACTCCCTCTTAAATATAGCCAATGAACTGGCCTCAACTACCCTCTGTGGCAGAAAATTCCACAGAGTCACCACTCTCTGTGTGAAAAATGTTTTTCTCATCTCGGTCCTAAAAGACTTCCCCCTTATCCTTAAACAGTGACCCCTTGTTCTGGACTTCCCCAACATCGGGAATAATCTTCCTGCATCTAAACCCTTAAGAATTTTGTAAGTTTCTATAAGATTCTCCCCCCTCAATCTTCTAAATTCTAGCGAGTGTAAGCCGAGTCTATCCAGGCTTTCTTCATATAAAAGTCCTGCCATCCCAGGAATCAGTCTGGTGAACCTTCTCTGTACTCCCTCTATGGCAAGAATGTCTTTCCTCAGATTAGCCCAAAACTGTACACAATACTCCAGGTGTGGTCTCACCAAGGCCCTGTACAACTGCAGTAGAACCTCCCTGCTCCTATACTGAAATCCTTTTGCTATGAATGCTAACATACCAGTCGCTTTCTTCACTGCCTGCTGCACCTGCATGCCTACTTTCAATGACTGGTGTACCATGACACCCAGGTCTCGTTGCATCTCCCATTTTCCTAATTGGCCACCATTCAGATAATAGTCTACTTTCCTGTTCTTGCCAACTCACATTTATCCACATTATACTGCATCTGCCTTGCATTTGCCCACTCACCCAACCTATCCAAGTCACCTTGCAGCCTCCTAGCATCCTCCTCACAGCTAACACTGCCCCCCAGTTTCGTGTCATAGCCATGGATCAGCCATGATTTGATTGGCAGAGTAGACCTGATGGGCCGATTGGTTGAATTCTGCTCCGTGAAGTTGTATGACGTGTGTATTTTCAATGATGCGGTGACAGGTTGGGGTACCTGATGTTTGTCTCCAGATGGCACAATCAGGGCTTGGATGGGTTCACTCAGGTGCTTCATCACCTGCCTCAGCTGCTTCAACAGCTCTGTTGTCACTTTCGGGGACATTATTCCTCCTGCAGTAATGAGATGATAAACGGTAAAATTAGAAACCTCAATAACTCCTTCCTAATAACACAAACGTTCAGTGGTTAAAAAACAAACAAACATTATGTTGCGGTAGCACATCTCCTACAGATTGGCTCGAATTTTGCAGAATCCACGATCAAGTCAAACCAGTGAAAACAAATCTCATTAATATGTTGTGATCACATATTTTAAAACTGTACAATTCAAAACATTTTTAAACGTGCTCTCCCTTCCATTTGGGATTTTTCTTTTCCAACAAGGCTAATAGGAATAAATGTCACAAAATACGAAGTTCCCATTTATTAGCAGAAGCAAGGAACTGCACAAGGCCACAAAGTGCTGGAGTAACTCAGCGGGAGAACATGGACAGGTGACATTTCGGGTCTGAAGAAGGGTCCCGACCCGAAACATCACACATCCATGTTCTGCTGAGATTACTTTAAAAAAATTAATGGATTATGAACAAGTTTTGTAAACACAAGAAACTCGGACACATGATAGATTTCAATGGTGATAGAATGGCGATGATGCCTTGTTAACCCAGCCAGATAGTTCCAAAGCTATGATGTCCAAAACCGCATCCAAACAGCTTTTCAGACGGTTACTACTTCCAATGTGGTGGTGCCTTCTAGATATCAAATTTGTTTCTTAATGGCCTGTAATCATGTCTCTAATTTATGATGCCATGAGAAAATGCATTCTGGATTAATCGTTTTGAACACAAGACCCGTTACGAAGCAAGGAACTGTGACGAGCCTTCTCAAGGCAGATATATTTTTCACAAGCTGTAATCTCCACCTGCAGCTTGACTCCCGACTTATTCCACACCTTCTGTGCAGAATACCCCCGATACAAGAAGTGTGCCTCAAGATTCAGGAAGAATTTAACAAAGACCTATGCAAACACCGCACTCACACATGCTACCTGGGTTATCTTAACGGCAAGATCGTTGCTGGATTACGGATAACAGTTTCAGTCTGGAAGAAACAATGTTATTGGACCTACTTAAAAAGACTACAGGTCATGCAAAAAAATAATGAAAAACAAGAAACTCAAGGCGCATATCTTTACCTTTGACATCCATCGTTTGTAGGTACAGTGCAAGTGCCCAGAGATGCCAGTACCAGGAAGAACTACAGTACCAGGAAGAACTGACCTTGCCTTTTACAATCCAATGTTGCTGTGCCTATTTGTTATCTGTCTTTTTTTCCCCCAATACAATATTAAATGGCATTTAAACCTGTAACATATTAAACCTCAACCATAATAAACTTGCTCAAGTCATTATTGTGAAATGCTATTTTACTCTCAGGTTAACTGAGTAAATGGTAGAGATTGAAGTGAATGATAATAATTATTATAGTCAGGCTAAGGACTTTGGACACTAATATAAAAAGTACCAAATCTGCAGTGTCAGATTTTTAAAAATTAAAACATGAACAATGTTATGCAAGGTCAGCACTAAAGATTTCCAGGGCAGCACAGCGACGCAGAGGTAGTTGCTGCCTTACAGTGCCAGAGACCCAGGTTCCTTCCTGACGATGGGTGCTGTCTGTATGGAGTTTGTACGTTTTCCTTGTGACCAGGTGAGTGCCCCGGTTTCCTCTCTCAACCCAAAGATGAGCAGGTTAATTGGCTTCTGTAAATTATCCCAAGTGTGTTGGATAGAACTAATATACGGGTGATCATTGGTCGGCTCAGACGTGGTGTGCGAAGGACCTTTCTCCACGCTGTATCTCTAAACTTAAACTACATTAAAACTTAAAAGACTTGTGTAACTGTATTCATGTATCTTGTTTGTTTCATGTATTTTTGTTGTATTTTATGACTGTTGGCAAACCAATTTCCCTCCTGGGATAAATAAAGTAATATTGTACCATATCCTATAATTTATTTGTCATATACGCCAGATATGAATCCAATCAGTTAAATTCTTCCTAGTTGCAGCTACAGGCACAACAAGAAATAAACATACAAAGCTATCAATCATTCTAAGTGAACAACACTGCAATAGTGCAAAAACCAAATTATGTAGAGCAACCATAATAGTGCAAAGTCCGTAGTGACTGAATGCTGAGGTAGCATTGTGATGTCAAAGTGACATCCCCACTTAAATGGACTTTCAGGTCACAATGGCCCATCTTGTTAATGCCTACCAAGATGCCTAATCTACACTAGTCACGCGTTTGGCCCATCTCCCTCTAAACCTTTCCTATCCATGTAGCTGTCCATAGATAGACACAAAATGGCTGGAGTAAATAAGCAGGTCAGGCAGCATCTCTGGAAAAAAGGAATAGGTGACATTTCAGGTTGAAACCCTTCTTCAGAACAGTGTGAAGAAGGGTCTCGACTCAAAAAGTCACTTATTTTCTCAAGAGATGCTACCGGACCTGCTGAGTTACTCCCGCATTTTCTGTCTATCATCAGCGAAAACCTGCACCTGCATTCCCTTCCCAAACATGTACCTGTCTTTTAAATGTTGTTACACTACCTGCCTAAACTACATCCTCTGGCAGATTGTTTTGGCAAAATCAACCTATTGATTGTAATTCTATCTACCCCTCTACACAGTGTATTCCCCCAGCAATAACACACCATCATTGTGGTTTATACCATCTTCAAAGGTGCCAGAGGACCATGGCTTTATCGGGTTGCACTTGTCAAATCTAAGACACCACAACCTAAACGAGCATAGGTGGCAAGTGTTAAATGAAGCCACAGTCCCCATTATTTTTTCAAGGTCATGCATTTTCCGTCTTTGACACTGGATTAAAAATCCCAGAATGTCCATCTTAATAAGGCAGGCATCTTATTTTGTGTGCAATCAGTACTTTAGTATTTTAAATCAACACCACCATTTTTTCAAGGATAGTTATCAGGCATGAAATGCTGGTCTTTCCTACATCTCCACTTCATGTTGACTATAATGAATCTACATTTAGCCTTCGATTATCTAAGATAATAGAGGACTGAGGTTCCACGGATAATATGGAAACACTGTAATGCAAACGATAACGTAAAACTTTAAAAGGACAGCAAAAGAGTTGCATAATACAGTTTCAAGTTTCAAAAAATATCCATCGATGAACTTACCTTTTTTCTTATATTTTCCCACAGCATTCATAGAAACAGCTTCGTTCAAGAATGAGTTATCTCGTTGAAGATAGACACAAAGTGCTGGAAAAACTCAGCAGGGTTGGATCAGTAATGTTTCAGATCAAGATCCTTCTTCAGTCTGATTAAACACTGTATGCACAATCAGTTTTTAGTGTTTTCTTTAGCAATTGAGTCAACAATAGTTAGATTTTAATTAAAAGTTTCACTTTTGGTTTGTATGGATGGGTGTGGTATTTTAGACAAAGCCCTGTATTCATAACCTGGTTTTGTGTTTTTATTATTCACTTTCAAGTCAGTCAACACTCACAAGACAATTGTTGCCCATCCCTAATTGCCCTTCAGAAAACAATAGAGCAAGCTTTCTGGTGTAGGTGCTCCCAAATCCTATTGGGCACGAAGTGCCAGGACATAGACACAGTTGGCATGTAATGTTTGACATTCAGATATAACCCTGATGCATCATTTTCAAAGGAAGTGTTTGAAAAATAAATGTCAATATGGGGCCAAACACAGCAGCGTCGGCAGCTGATAGATAAAAAGACGCTTACCATCAGACTACTCAATCCAGATTAAGATTAAGGGATGGTGTCTAAGACGCCATCCCTGCGATTTTTGTTCCTGCCCCACTCGAACTCCATCTGACCATCTCTCAAATCTCTATCGCTCATCCATTTCTAACGAGTCTCCTTCTCTTTTAAGGATAAGAGGGAATTCCTTTAGGACCGAGATGAGGAAAACATTTTTCACACAGAGTGGTGAGTCTCTGGAATTCTCTGCCACAGAAGGTAGTTGAGGTCAGTTCATTGGTTATATTTAAGAGGGAGTTATATGTGGCCCTTGTGGCTAAAGGGATCAGGGGGTATGGAGAGAAGGCAGGTACAGGATACTGAGTTGAATGATCAGCCATGATCATATTAAATGGCGGTGCAGTGTCAAAGGGCCGGATGGCCTATTCCTGCACCTATTTTCCATGTTTCCATGTTTCTCTCGCTTCTGCCCTATTTTGTCCCTCATTCCATGTTCGGTGTCACTGTGACTCTTCACCCGATGCACCCCTCCAACAGTCTGTACTCGGGTCCCCCCTTGGTGGGTTTTGAACCCAAGAGCCCATTACATTCCAAGCCCAGTAATTTGTAGACACAAGAGGTTGCAGATGCTGGAATCATGAGCAAAACACAAGGGGTGGCACACTGGCTCGGCGCAGCGCTAGAGTTGTTGCCTTACCCGGGTTCAATCGTAACTACGGGTGTTGCCCCTATGGAGTTTGTACGTTCACCCTGTGACTGCATGGGTTTTCTCCAGGTGCTCCGGTTTCTTCCCATGCTCCAAAGACACGAGGGTTTGTAGATTAATTGGCTTCTGTAAATTGTCCATCGTGTGTAGGATGGAACGAGTGTACGGCATGGACTCGGTGTGCCGAAGGGCCTGCTTCCACACTGTATCTCTAAAACTAAAATAAAGTGGTGGTAGGTGCTCAGCGGGTCAGGCAGCATCTGGAAGGAAGGAATGCGCAGGTGACGCATTGTGTTGGAAGCCAAGTCTGGAAAAAGGGACCCTAGTCCGAAAAAAAGGTACTCTAGTGCGAAAAAGAGTCCCATCCCAAAACAACATCTGTCCATTCCCCACCTCCACTGCTCTGTCTGATTGAAGAGGCTCCTCCCTGTATCGCTACTGGAAGGTCTCCCTCCTTCCAGAAATGTAGCTTCCCATCTGCTGCACATGCATTTCCAACATATCTCACATAACTGGTCTCACTCCCCAGAAAGTACAGAGATTGGGTTCTCTGCACCCTCACTTTTCGCCCCACCAACTCTTGCATCCAGCACATCATCCCTCACTATTTCCACCCGCTCCAATGGGTTTCCAACACCATTCTCATCTTCAACCCCACCACCTCCCCCTCCATCACCACTTTCTGTTTTTTCACAAGGACTACTGCCTCCAAGACTCCCTGCATAGATAGCACTTTCCCTGCTCCCCTGGTATTTGCCCCTGTAATTGCAGGAGTTGCAACACCTGATTCCACATCGCCATGCAGAGATCTACGTTGTCCTCCCACTTTCAATGAACAGTTCCCTCTGCCTCTATGGTTCAAAGGTACTTTATTGTCACATGTACCAAGGTAGTAACATTATTTTTTTTGCATATGGTTCAGGAAAAGTATTACTATACATGAGCACGATCTTAGATACCGATCATACAATATCGATTAATCAGAGTGCATTTTCCCTTTCCTTTCCTATTCCTATTCCCCCCGCCCTGTTCCATCTGCTCATTGTTGCTCCCTTACCTGTATCCACCCATCACCTACCAAACCTCTGTCTCAACATTCCCACTTCCCCCCACCAGGCTCCATCTTCCCAGCATTGCTTTCCCCGCCTCTCATCGAGTTCCTCCTATTAACGGCCACCCCTGTCTCTGTGCTCCATCTCACTTCCAAATACTGGCAATTTTCCCTCTATGTTCTCGTTGCTGATGCAGAATCTGTACCCAAAGCGTCAGCTTTCCCTTTGCATCTACAGATGCTGTTTGACCTGCTGAATTCCTCCAGTAGTTTATCTTTTACTCCTGATTCCAGCATCTGCAAACATTTGTACCTCCATTCTGAAGCCTGTTGAGGTTCTCCTCACACAACCCGAAACCTTTACACCTGAAATAAGGAATTTTAAGAAATAAAATCTTCTTCCACCTCTGCCCCCAATCAAACCCCATGACATGCTTAACAGACAAACAGCAATTTAGAGTCAATTATCATTATAATTTTGATTAGAAGTTTCACTTTCCCTTTGTAGGGATCGGTGTGGTATTTTAGACTTCACAATCTGCTTTCTTATTTTTTTTTATTTCACAAGACAATTGTTGCCTATCCCCAATTGCCCTTTGGAAATCGATAGTGCGAGCCTTCTGGTGAAGGTGCTCCCAAATCCTATTGGGCAAGAAGTGCCAGGATTTAAGACACAGTTGACATGCAGTGACTCCAACTCTCCCGCTTTCGGCGGGAGATCGCCCGCTGAAAGGCCACTTTCGCAAAATCTCAAGCGGGAGAGCGGGAGATTTTGCGAAAGTGGCCTTTCAGCGGGCGATCTCCTGCCGAAAGCGGGAGAGTTGGAGTCACTGGACATGTAATATTTGACATTCAAAAAAACCCTGACACATCACTTTCAAAGGAAGTGCTTGAAAAATAAATGTCAAATGCGGCAAAATAAAGGCGCCTTTAAACACAGCAGAATAGGGGAGAGATAAAAAGATGCTCACTATCAGACTATTTAATCCAGATTAAGTCTGAGACGCCACCCCTGCAAGTTTTGTTCCTGCCCCACTCGAGCTCCATATGACCATCTCTCAAATCTCTATTGATCACCGATTCCTAATGAGCCTCCTTCCCTCTCTCCTGATCTATTTTGTCCCTCATTCCATGTTTGGCGTCACTGTGCCCCTTCAACCAACGCACCCCTCCTCCATCAGTCTGTGGATGGATCCCATCATGGTGGGATTTGAACTCACAAGTCCATTACAAATGGTTGTGGATGTTGGAACCATGAGCAAAACACAAAGTGGTGGAGCGACTCAGCGGGTCAGACAGCATCTGTGGAAGGAATGGACAGGCAACGTTTCAGATTGGGACACGAGTCTGAAAAAAGCAGAAAGACCTGAATCCAATCTATTCTCCTCCTCCAATGCTCTGTTCTGAACACGAGACTTCGCCCTCTAACACTACTGAAATGCCTTCCTTTTTCCAGAAATGTAACTTTCCTTCTGCCACAGCTACAGCAAACGTCACACATTTCCCGCATGACTATTCTCACCCCCTCTCCCCAGAAAGAACAGAAGTACAGCTCCCTTCACCCTCACCTTTCGCCCCACTAGCTTTTGTGTCCAGCGTATGTATAATCATCCTTCACGATTTCCACCAGCTCCAACGCGATCCTAACACCATTCTCATCTTTCCCCCCCCCCCCCCATGGTACCAAGGACATGAAAATAGTCCTTTTTGTCACATGGATCGAGGGAAAGTGAAATTCCTTTCTCGCATATAGCTCAGGTGAGGTATTACGATACATAAGCACAATTTTAGACTGCCGTCACATGCTAACAAACAAACAGCAATTGAGAGTCAACAATAGTTCGAAGGTTTTGATTAAAAGTTTCATTTTTGTTTTGTATGGATGGGTGCAGTATTTTAGACTAAGCACTGTATTCACATTCTACTTTTGTTTTTTCGAGCAATTGAGTCAACTATTGCAAGATTTCAATTAAAAGTTTCACTTTTGCTTTGTATGGAGAGTTGTAATATTTTAGACTAAGCACTCTAGTTTCCCTCTCTCCAGACACTCAGTCTCCAGAGATGCTGCCTGTCCCGTCGAGTTACTCCAGCAACTTGTGTCTATCTTCTGTGTAAATCAGCATCTACAGTTCCATCCCACGCACAGCGTATTCTTAATCTTCTTTCTTGTGTTTTTTTTAGCAATTGAGTGTCAACTACAATTAGAAGATTTTAATTAAAAGTTTCACTTTTGCTTGAAATGGGGCAGTATTTTAAACTAAACATTGTATTCACAATTTCCTTTGGTGTTCAAGCATATCTTGCCCAAATCCTATTGGGCAAGAAGTGCCAAGCTGACATGTAATATTTGACACAAAATGCTGAAGTAACTTAGCGGGATGGGCAGCATCTCTTGCGAGAAGGAATGGGCGACGTTTCAGGTAGAGACCCTTCTTCAGAATTTCTTAAGTTATTGCCTTACTTTTTTATGTCCAGGTTGCCAACTCTGTTGCATTGAGAGATGTTCTTATTCTGCCCCATTTTCACATTTACGTTACAAACACTGCTTTGAAAGTGTCAAGTCAGTTTTATTCGTCACTTGCACATAAAGTGCAATGAAATGAATTTGCCAGCAGTGGTACAATAAAAAAAGAACATACAATACACAATAAAAATGTAACACAAACATCCACCACAGCATTCATCACTGTGATAGAAGGCACAAAGTTTGTTCAGTCCTCTTCCATTTTCCCCCATGGTCGGGACCACAACCCTCCGCAGTCGCCGTTGCGGGCGTCCACATGTGCAGACAAGGTAAGTCCAGGTAAGTCCTGAATCGGTGCTTCCCTACCGGAGTCCGCGGCTTCAAGATGGTGTAGGCTGCAGGCAGGCAGTCGAAGGTCTAAGGTCCCCGACGCGCCGCAGCCAGAAGCACCCCAGACCACAGGACAGGCGGTCGGCGCTCCTCTCCAGGGATTCACGGCGAGGGATCCCGCTCCGGATGGCAAGTCCCCGCCGCACCTGCGATTAGAAGTTGGCCGCGGGCCGGGGGTCGGATCGCTTCTCCTCCGGGGTCCCCAACGAGGGGTCCCAGGCTCCGGACGCCCTGCCAGCCGGAAGCACCGCAGTACGCGGTTTCTGGATGATGTAGGCCACGTGCCGGCGGTCGGAACTCCTCTCCAGGGATCCCGCTTTGGATGGTAAGCGCCCGCCATGGCCGCGGTTAGAAGTAGGCCGCGGGCTGGCGGTCGGAGCTCTTCTCCTCCGGGGTCCCCAACAAGGGATCCCAGGCTCCGGACGCCGAGGCCAGCGAACGGCGCGCTCCCCTCCAGCGAGGGCTCGCCCGCTCTGCGACGAAAGAGTCTGTGCCACGCCAGCTGCTGAAGCCCCAGACGCGTCTCCGGGAAAGGCCGCACCGATCCTCGATATTAGGCCAAGAGGGAGGTGACATGGAAAAAGTTGCCTCTGCGAGGAGGCGACCGAAGCAGTTTCCCCCTTACCCCCCCACACAAGACACACCGAGAAACAATAAAAACACACTAAAAAACACATTGAGACACACTAAAAAACAAAAAAAGTAGAAAAAACTAACACGCTGCTGGCAGGGCAGCCGGCTCGCAGCACCACCACCAACCTGAGTCAGGGTTACATTTGTATGTCAAATATTGCAATGTGTGGGAGGGAATTCCAGATGGATGAACATTCTCTCTATGGAGGGAAGGAATGGGTGACGTTTCGAGCCTTATGAAGAAGGGTCTCGGCCTAAAATGTCACCCATTTCATCCGTCCAGAGATGCAGCCTGTCCCACTGAGTTACTCCAGCATTTTGTGTCTATCCTCAGTTATACCACCATTTGCGGTTCCTTCCTACACATACAATACTTGACATTCAGATCACTTTCAAAGAAATGTTTGAAAAATATGAAAAATAAATGTCAAAATGGGGTAGAATAAGGACACCTCAGAATAAGGCACCCAGGAGTGTAAAAAATCCTGATTAAGACCGAGATGCCATTCCTGCTTGTTGTGTCTCCTTCTCCTCTCGAGCTGCATCTGACCACCTCTCAATAAGCGAGTTCTGAAAAACGCAAGTAATCATGGGATTTGTCAAAGGACACTGGCAATAACCCGGCAGCCAGATGTTCACAGACCCGCGCCCCATCCGCAGCCATGATCAAACCCGTCCTCCGGCGCTGCAAGCACCACTGAACCGCTACTGGACCGTCCGTGTCCCCCTTGAGCACCCCATCCCCGTCCGGGGGCGGCTGGAGAAGCACAGTGTGACCCCAGACCAAGGGGACACCGGCCCGCCGAAGCAGCAGCTCAGGCCCACAGCCAGCGCTGAGAAGAAGCACCAACTCCAGCTCAACTCTGCCTGTCCCGCCGGGTTAACGGACAGCCCTGGACTGACGGGGCACCGGCTCGGAGTAGTGAGGCCAGCGCTTCTTCTCCGCGCCACCAATCCAGGGCTGCCAGTCTACCCAGGCAGAGCCGAACAGGAGCCGCGTCGGCTGCAAGACCCGGGCCGCCAACGCAATGGGCCAGCGCCCTGCCAGCCCTGGGCCACCCCGGACACTCCCAGCCGCCCCCAGACAGGAACGGGACACCCAGGAGGGGACGGGGATGGTCCAGCAGCAACTCAACGGCACCTGCAGCACCAGAGACCAGGGCCCGATCCTGACCACAGACGAAAAGCAGGTCTGCACACACGCAGCAGCACAGCCGGCGAGAAAGTTTATTGCATGTAACCCATGACCTGGGCATGCGCAGTCGGAATACCGAACTCGCTTATAACCTCTTTCTCACTGGTCTCCTTCCTGCTCTACTAATCTTCAAATCTTTTTGTTTGGAATCACGATGCCCTGTGCTTCCTCTCTTCCCCTACTCTCCTTCTCGTCATCCCCCTCCCTCCTCTCCTTGACCGCCCCTTCCCAACCGACGCACCCGTCCTCCATCAATCTGGAGAAGAGTCCCGCCACGGTGGGATTTGGCCTCCCGAGCCCATTACATTACAAGCCCAGTCATTTGACACAAGAGGCCACAGAAACCGGAATCTTGAGCAAAACACAAAGAGCTGGAGACTCAGCGAGTCAGGCAGCGTCTGTGGTGGGAATAGAGAGGCGACGTTTCGGGTCGGGATCCTCTACAGACGCGGGACCCGAAACGTCGCCTGGCCATTCCCCCACCCACCTCCTCCTCCATTACCATGATTCCCTCCACAAACGCTGCCTGACCCGCTGAGTCCCTGCAGCACTTTGAGATCTGATCAATGATCCCACCACCTGCAGCGTCTGGTTGAGCAAAACACAAGGGGTGGCACACTGGCTCGGCGCAGCGCTAGAGTTGTTGCCTTACCCGGGTTCAATCGTGACTACGGGTGTTGCCCCTATGGAGTTTGTACGTTCACCCTGTGACTGCATGGGTTTTCTCCAGGTGCTCCGGTTTCTTCCCACGCTCCAAAGACACGAGGGTTTGTAGATTAATTGGCTTCTGTAAATTGTCCATGGTGTGTAGGATGGAACGAGTGTACGGCATGGACTCGGTGTGCCGAAGGGCCTGCTTCCACACTGTATCTCTAAAACTAAAATAAAGTGCTGGTAGGTGCTCAGCGGGTCAGGCAGCATCTGGAAGGAAGGAATGCGCAGGTGACGCATTGTGTTGGAAGCCAAGTCTGGAAAAAGGGAACCTAGTCCGAAAAAAAGGTACTCTAGTGCGAAAAAGAGTCCCATCCCAAAACAACATCTGTCCATTCCCCACCTCCACTGCTCTGTCTGATTGAAGAGGCTCCTCCCTGTATCGCTACTGGAAGGTCTCCCTCCTTCCAGAAATGTAGCTTCCCATCTGCTGCACATGCATTTCCAACATATCTCACATAACTGGTCTCACTCCCCAGAAAGTACAGAGATTGGGTTCTCTGCACCCTCACTTTTCGCCCCACCAACTCCTGCATCCAGCACATCATCCCTCACTATTTCCACCCGCTCCAATGGGTTTCCAACACCATTCTCATCTTCAACCCCACCACCTCCCCCTCCATCACCACTTTCTGTTTTTTCACAAGGACTACTGCCTCCAAGACTCCCTGCATAGATAGCACTTTCCCTGCTCCCCTGGTATTTGCCCCTGTAATTGCAGGAGTTGCAACACCTGATTCCACATCGCCATGCAGAGATCTACGTTGTCCTCCCACTTTCAATAAACAGTTCCCTCTGCCTCTATGGTTCAAAGGTACTTTATTGTCACATGTACCAAGGTAGTAACATTTTTTTTTTGCATATGGTTCAGGAAAACTATTACTATACATGAGCACAATCTTAGATACCGATCATACAATATATCGATTAATCAGAGTGCATTTTCCCTTGCCTTTCCTATTCCCCCCGCCCTGTTCCATCTGCTCATTGTTGCTCCCTTACCTGTATCCACCCATCACCTACCAAACCTCTGTCTCAACATTCCCACTTCCCCCCACCAGGCTCCATCTTCCCAGCATTGCTTTCCCCGCCTCTCATCGAGTTCCTCCTATTAACGGCCACCCCTGTCTCTGTGCTCCATCTCACTTCCAAATACTGGCAATTTTCCCTCTATGTTCTCGTTGCTGATGCAGAATCTGTACCCAAAGCGTCAGCTTTCCCTTTGCATCTACAGATGCTGTTTGACCTGCTGAATTCCTCCAGTAGTTTATCTTTTACTCCTGATTCCAGCATCTGCAAACATTTGTACCTCCATTCTGAAGCCTGTTGAGGTTCTCCTCACACAACCTGAAACCTTTACACCTGAAATAAGGAATTTTAAGAAATAAAATCTTCTTCCACCTCTGCCCCCAATCAAACCCCATGACATGCTTAACAGTCAAACAGCAATTTAGAGTCAATTATCATTATAATTTTGATTAGAAGTTTCACTTTCCCTTTGTAGGGATCGGTGTGGTATTTTAGACTTCACAATCTGC
Organism: Okamejei kenojei; assembly: GCA_035221665.1. Lineage (NCBI taxonomy): Eukaryota > Metazoa > Chordata > Chondrichthyes > Rajiformes > Rajidae > Okamejei > Okamejei kenojei. The sequence goes on along the minus strand of CM069145.1, from coordinate 35,871,302 downwards.
TTTCTTATTTTTTTTTTATTTCACAAGACAATTGTTGCCTATCCCCAATTGCCCTTTGGAAATCGATAGTGCGAGCCTTCTGGTGAAGGTGCTCCCAAATCCTATTGGGCAAGAAGTGCCAGGATTTAAGACACAGTTGACATGTAATATTTGACATTCAAAAAACCCTGACACATCACTTTCAAAGGAAGTGCTTGAAAAATAAATGTCAAATGCGGCAAAATAAAGGCGCCTTTAAACACAGCAGAATAGGGGAGAGATAAAAAGATGCTCACTATCAGACTATTTAATCCAGATTAAGTCTGAGACGCTACCCCTGCAAGTTTTGTTCCTGCCCCACTCGAGCTCCATATGACCATCTCGCAAATCTCTATTGATCACCGATTCCTAATAAGCCTCCTTCCCTCTCTCCTGATCTATTTTGTCCCTCATTCCATGTTTGGCGTCACTGTGCCCCTTCAACCAACGCACCCCTCCTCCATCAGTCTGTGGATGGGTCCCATCATGGTGGGATTTGAACTCACAAGTCCATTACAAATGGTTGCGGATGTTGGAATCATGAGCAAAACACAAAGTGGTGGATCGACTCAGCGGGTCAGACAGCATCTGTGGAAGGAATGGACAGGCAACGTTTCAGATTGGGACACGAGTCTGAAAAAAGCAGAAAGACCTGAATCCAATCTATTCTCCTCCTCCAATGGTCTGTTCTGAACACGAGACTTCGCCCTCTAGCACTACTGAAATGCCTCCCTTCTTCCAGAAATGTAACTTTCCTTCTGCCACAGCTACAGCAAATGTCACACACATTTCCCGCATGACTATTCTCACCCTCCTCTCCCCAGAAAGAACAGAAGTACAGCTCCCTTCACCCTCACCTTTCGCCCCACTAGCTTTTGCGTCCAGCTTATGTATAATCATCCTTCACGATTTCCACCAGCTCCAACACGATCCTAACATCATTCTCATCTTCCCCCCCCCATGGTACCAAGGACATGACAATAGTCCTTTTTGTCACATGGATCGAGGGAAAGTGAAATTCCTTTCTCGCATATAGCTCAGGTACGGTATTACGATACATAAGCACAATTTTAGACTGCCGTCACATGCTAACAAACAAACAGCAATTGAGAGTCAACAATAGTTCGAAGGTTTTGATTAAAAGTTTCATTTTTGTTTTGTATGGATGGGTGCAGTATTTTAGACTAAGCACTGTATTCACATTCTACTTTTGTTTTTTTGAGCAATTGAGTCAACTATTGCAAGATTTCAATTAAAAGTTTCACTTTTGCTTTGTATGGATAGTTGTAATATTTTAGACTAAGCACTCTAGTTTCCCTCTCTCCAGACACTCAGTCTCCAGAGATGCTGCCTGTCCCGTCGAGTTACTCTAGCAACTTGTGTCTATCTTCTGTGTAAATCAGCATCTACAGCTCCATCCCACGCACAGCGTATTCATAATCTTCTTTCTTGTTTTTTTAGCAATTGAGAGTCAACTACAATTAGAAGATTTTAATTAAGTTTCACTTTTGCTTGAAATGGGGCAGTATATTAAACTAAACAATGTATTCACAATTTCCTTTGGTGTTCAAGCATATCTTGCCCAAATCCTATTGGGCAAGAAATGACAGAACACAAACATAGCTGACATGTAATATTTGACACAAAATGCTGAAGTAACTTAGCGGGATGGGCAGCATCTCTTGCGAGAAGGAATGGGCGACGTTTCAGGTAGAGACCCTTCTTCAGAACTTCTTAAGTTATTGCATTACTTTTTTATGTCCAGGTTGCCAACTCTGTTGCATTGAGAGATGTTCTTAGTCTGCCCCATTTTACCATTTACGTTACAAACACTGCTTTGAAAGTGTCAAGTCAGTTTTATTCGTCACTTGCACATAAAGTGCAATGAAATGAACTTGCCTGCAGCGGTACAATAAAAAAAAACATACAATACACAATAAAAACGTAACACAAACATCCACCACAGCATTCATCACTGTGTAGAAGGCACAAAGTTTGTTCAGTCCTCTTCCATTTTCCCCCATGGTCGGGACCACAACCCTCCGCAGTCGCCGCTGTGGGCGTCCAGATGTGCAGACAAGGTAAGTCCAGGTAAGTCCTGAATCGGTGCTTCCCTACCGGAGACCGCGGCTTCAAGATGGTGTAGGCTGCAGGCAGGCAGTCGAAGGTCTAAGGTCCCCAACGCGCCGCAGCCAGAAGCACCCCAGACCACAGGACAGGCGGTCGGCGCTCCTCTCCAGGGATCCACGGCGAGGGATCCCGCTCCGGATGGCAAGTCCCCGCCGCACCTGCGGTTAGAAGTTGGCCGCGGGTCGGATCGCTTCTCCTCCGGGGTCCCCAACGAGGGATCCCCAGGCTCCGGACGCCCTGCCAGCCGGAAGCACCGCAGTACGCGGTTTCTGGATGATGTAGGCCGCGTGCCGGCGGTCGGAACTCCTCTCCAGGGATCCCGCTTTGGATGGTAAGTCCCCGCCATGCTCGCGGTTAGAAGTAGGCCGCAGGCTGGCGGTCGGAGCTCTTCTCCTCCGGGGTCCCCAACAAGGGATCCCAGGCTCCGGACGCCGAGGCCAGCGAATGGCGCGCTCCCCTCCAGCGAGGGCTCGCCCGCTCTGAGACGAAAGAGTCTGTGCTACGCCAGCTGCTGAAGCCCCGGGCGCGTCTCCGGGAAAGGCTGCACTGATCCTCGATATTAGGCCAAGAGGGAGGTGACATGGAAAAAGTTGCCTCTGTGAGGAGGTGACCGAAGCAGTTTCCCCCTTACCCCCCCACACAAGACACACGAGAAACAATAAAAACACACATTGAGACACACTAAAAAACAGAAAAAGTAGAAAAAACTAACACGCTGCTGGCAGGGCAGCAGGCTCGCAGCACCACCACCAACCTGAGTCAGGGTTACATTTGTATGTCAAATATTGCATGTGTGGGAGGGAATTCCAGATGGATGAACATAGCATCTATGGAGAAAAGGAATGGGTGACGTTTCGAGCCTTCTGAAGAAGGGTCTCGGCCTAAAATGTCACCCATTCCTTCCGTCCAGAGATACAGCCTGTCCCACTGAGTTACTCCAGCATTTTGTGTCTATCCTCAGTTAAACCACCATTTACGGTTTCTTCCTACACATACAATACTTGACATTCAGATCACTTTCAAAGAAATGTTTGAAAAATATGAAAAATAAATGTCAAAATGGGGTAGAATAAGGACACCTCAGAATAAGGCACCCAGGAGTGTAAAAAATCCTGATTAAGACCGAGATGCCATTCCTGCTTGTTGTGTCTCCTTCTCCTCTCGAGCTCCATCTGACCACCTCTCAATAAGCGAGTTCGGCATTCTGAAAAACGCAAGTAATCATGGGATTTGCCAAAGGTCACTGGCAATAACCCGGCCGCCAGATGTTCACAGACCCGCGCCCCATCCGCAGCCATGATCAAACCCGTCCTCCGGCGCTGCAAGCACCACTGAACCGCTACTGGACCGTCCGTGTCCCCCTTGAGCACCCCATCCCCGTCCGGGGGCGGCTGGAGAAGCACAGTGTGACCCCAGACCAAGGGGACATCGGCCAGCCGAAGCAGCAGCTCAGGCCCACAGCCAGCGCTGAGAAGAAGCACCAACTCCAGCTCAACTCTGCCTGTCCCGCCGGGTTAACGGACAGCCCTGGACTGACGGAGCACCGGCTCGGAGTAGTGAGGCCAGCGCTTCTTCTCCGCGCCACCAATCCAGGGCTGCCAGTCTACCCAGGCAGAGCCGAACAGGAGCCAGCGTCTCTCTTCCGCGTCGGCTGCAAGCCCGAGCCGCCAACGCAACGAACGGGCCAGCACCCTGCCAGCCCTGGGCCACCCCGGACATTCCCAGCCACCCCCATTCAGGAACGGGACACCCAGGAGGGGACGGGGTTGGTCCAGCAGCAACTCAACAGCACCTGCAGCACCAGAGACCCGGGCCCGATCCTGACCACAGACGAAAAGCAGGTCTGCACACACGCAGCAGCACAGCCGGCGAGAAAGTTTATTGCATGTAACCCATGACCTGGGCATGCGCAGTCGGAATACCGAACTCGCTTATAACCTCTTTCTCACTGGTCTCCTTCCTGCTCTACTAATCTTCGAATCTTTTTTGTTTGGAATCACGATGCCCTGTGCTTCCTCTCTTCCCCTACTCTCCTTCTCGTCATCCCCCTCCCTCCTCTCCTTGACCGCCCCTTCCCAACCGACGCACCCGTCCTCCATCAATCTGGAGAAGAGTCCCGCCACGGTGGGATTTGGCCTCCCGAGCCCATTACATTACAAGCCCAGTCATTTGACACAAGAGGCCACAGAAACCGGAATCTCGAGCAAAACACAAGAGCTGGAGACTCAGCGAGTCAGGCAGCGTCTGTGGTGGGAATAGAGAGGCGACGTTTTGGGTCGGGATCCTCTACAGACGCGGGACCCGAAACGCCGGCTGGCCATTCCCCCACCCACCTCCTCCTCCATTACCATGATTCCCTCCACAGACGCTGCCTGACCCGCTGAGTCTTTGAGATCTGATCAATGATCCCACCACCTGCAGCGTCTGGTTGGTAACTCCCTGTGACACTGGCCGCCGCCCCCCTCACTCACTCTGCCGCTGCCCCTCACTCACTCAGCCGCCGCTGCCGCCCCTCACTCACTCACTCACTCTGCCGCTGCCCCTCATTCACTCCCTCACTCACTCACTCCCTCACTCACTCCCTCACTCACTCCCTCCCTCACTCACTCACTCACTCACTCCCTCTGCCGCCGCCCCTCACTCACTCACTCACTCCCTCACTCACTCCCTCACTCCCTCACTCACTCCCTCACTCACTCCCTCACTCACTCCCTCACTCACTCCCTCCCTCCCTCACTCCCTCACTCTGCCGCAGCCCCTCACTCACTCACTCACTCCCTCACTCACTCTGCCGCTGCCCCTCCCTCCCTCACTCCTTCACTCACTCCCTCCCTCACTCCCTCCCTCCCTCACTCACTCCCTCACTCACTCCCTCTGCCGCCGCCCCTCACTCACTCACTCACTCACTCACTCCCTCACTCACTCCCTCACTCACTCCCTCCCTCACTCCCTCCCTCCCTCCCTCACTCCCTCCCTCACTCCCTCACTCACTCCCTCACTCACTCCCTCACTCACTCTGCCGCTGCCCCTCCCTCCCTCACTCCCTCACTCACTCTCTCCCTCACTCCCTCACTCCCTCCCTCACTCACTCACTCCCTCACTCACTCTTCCGCTGCCCCTCACTCACTCACTCCCTCACTCACTCTGCCGCCCCTCCCTCACTCACTCTGCCGCTGCCCCTCACTCCCTCCCTCACTCCCTCACTCACTCTGCTTCTGCCGCTGATGATGCCGATGCCCGGCTGCTGCCACGAGCGTCTCACCGGCTGGGCGCCGCCATTTGCAAAGCCGCGTCACGGCTGCAGGCCGGTGCGGCGCATGCGCACTGCGTCGAGGCTTGGTGGCGCTGTTGCGCATGCGCAATGTGTGTGTGTGTGTGTGTGTGTGTGTGTGTGTGTGTGTGGGGGGGGGGGGGGGGGGTCTGAAGCAGAGATACCAGAGGAGCCCAAACAGCGGGTGCGGCAGCATCTGAGGAGCGAAGGAGATAGGCGACGTTTCGGGCCGAACCCCTTCTTCAGACCCGATATCTAATATCTTTGGTTCAAAGGTCTTTGATTGTCACGTGTACCAAATAAGGCACAGTGGTATTCGAATTGACCAGTTCTGTAACATTCTGCTTTTCCAAAATAAAACAAGAGCAGAGAAAATATTTGCTGAGGCCCCTTCAGTAGCAACGTTACAAAATTTTGAGATTTTAAAAATCAAGTCTTATTTTTATGCTTTATCCCATCAGATAAAGCATAAAAATAAGTTTAATTTGACACCTAATTCACTTTCATATCTTCAGTATTAAAAACGTTATGGCCATTTTCATACTCGGAAATTAGCATCTTGTTCCCTATTGCTTTTCCATTGACTTAACTCAAAAGTTGTGATTGAGGACAGTCAAAAGCCCATAACTTTCTTAAAAATTAAGAGAACTGAATGAAATGTTCAGTTATTATAGATTGAAGCTTTCTGAAATAAATATGAAACAATCTTACTTGGATGACCTGAAATTAAAACATATAATTAGTTAGTTACCTAATTGTAGCTAATTACAAAATTCAATTACGAGATCTAAACATCTATCCATTTCTTAAGAAAAGGTTAACATTTTTAAATAGCCTAAGTGTCCAAATAACATTCACACAAGAATTCACAATATAACATGGTTTTTAAATCTCATTGTCATGAATTGTCATTAAATCTCATTGTCATGAATGGAAGGAATTTAATGTTTAATTCCCGTAAATTAATGGGCATTTTAATCATCTTGCGAGTGGGTTTTTGTGGAACGCGATCGGTTGGAACGTTGCAGTTGCAGTGAATTTGAACCCCATATCGGCAGGAAAAACACTGCCGGTTTGTATGGGCCAAAAAGGGGCCAATATCACATTTTCGCCAATGAAATTTGGATTAAAGTCATCCTAAGAAGCATGTTTATATGTAAAATAAACAGCTTACCTTATGTTTTGTCCCCAACGTGAGATCCGTTCCGTTGACGGCGTTAGAAGTCGCTTTTTTATTTTACTCCAGGGATTAAATTATTCCGCGATTTTTTTTTTAAACTTCAGAGAATGGAATTCGGAACGATTTTTCTGCAGCAGCTGGACAGCCTGAGAAAGTTCGACTCCGACAGGCAGGAGAAAACGGCATTTTAATCCCGCCCCTCCCCCCCCTCAAAGGCGCCAAAGTCGCGCACATGGCCAGTGACAGAACTGCAGCGCCGCTGAAGGTGAGTATTGTAACATCGCTACCTTCAGAGTTTGGTTTACTTTAGTTTAGTTTATTGTCACGTGTACCGAGCTACAGTGAAAATCTTTTTGCTGCGTGCTATCCAGCCAGCGGAAAGACTATACATGATTACAATCGAACATTTAGTGCAAGATCACGTCCAATAAAGTCCGATTGAAGATAGTCCAAGGGTCTTCAATGAGGTAGAAGGGAGGTCAGGACAGGAAACATTCCCTTCCAACCAACTCACCCATGCTGTCCAAGTTGCCTCTCTGAACTGATCCATTTGGCCCAAATCCCACTAAACCTTTCCTATCCATGTATCTGTCCAAATGACTTTTGAATGATGTTATAGCACATGCCTCTTCCACTTCTTCCGGTAGCTTGTTCCATTTGGCCAGCTCAGTATTGCATTTATTTTTCTAATGTTTTTAAATATCCTATACAAAATATTAAAGGACACAAAGTGCTGCAGTAACTCAGCAGGTCAGGAAAGATCGCTGGAGAACATGGATGGGTGACATTTTGGATCGGGGCCCTTCCACAGACTCACAGAAAGGTCCCGACCCGAAACGTCACTTTTCCATTTTCTCCCGAGATGCTGCCTGACCTGCTGATTTACTCCAGCACTTTGTGACCTTTTGCATATTGAAGAGCTTCTGCAATTTTTCATTTCTGTACAATATATTATTATGTGACTACCAATTGTTTGTTAATGTCATTATGTGGGATTTTGGTTAGTCAGTCTCGCCCCACATTAATTTTGGTTGTTACTGGCATTTGATGTCTTGGGGACCAGATGCTGGTTTAGACACAAAATGCTGGAGTAACTCAGCAGGTAGACAGTATCTCTGGAGAAAATGGTTAGGTGACATTTCAGGTCAGGAGCCACTGAGTTACTCCTGCATTTTGTGTCTATCAATAGAAAAAAATAGAACTTTGGTAGTAAGCGTTAAAGAAGAAAATGGACTCTCACTTACTATCATCAGTAGGATATTTGTCTTTAAACACTTTGGAGCTTTATGCTTTGCACACATTATTCTAAACTTCAGACTTCCTATCTTGTTTTTGCTAAGTTGATGTTCCTGAGTCTGTAAAATGTTATTGGGTCTCTATAAATCCTCAAAGCAAGAAATTGCATTTCCTGAACATTTTACTGTTTTCCTCAAGAGGGCAGGATTTGTTTTGAAATCAATAGCTAAGAAAATGTACTGTATTTTTTTAAAGCACAAATTAAACCAATTTAGTGTTAGCCAGACGATCTGCTGCCCTGTGAAAGCGCGACAATCACAAAATCAGGCAACACTTTGGCATTAGTATGCCTGACAATGTTTCCTAGGTTTGGACATATGCATAAGGATGAGGAAACAACAAAGGGGAAAGTTGGAGACCGGAAAAGGGGTAGTCACTTTATTGAGATGCATCACAGCATGGTTTGGGAACAGCTCCATCCAAGACCGCAGAGAATTGCGGATGCAGCCCACACAATCACACAAACCAATCACACTTCCATTAACTAATTTTACACCTCACACTGCCTCAGCAAGGCCACCAGCATAATTAAGGATGAGTCACACCCTGGCCACTCCCTCTTCTCCCTTCTCCCATCCGGCAAAAGGTATAGAAGTGTGAAAACGCACACCTCCAGTTTCAGGGACGGTTTCTTCCCAGCTGTTATCAGGCAACGGAACCATCCTATCAACGACTAGAGAATAATCCTGCGTAACCATCTACATTGGAGACCCTCCAAGTATCTTTAATTGACTTTACTGGACTTTAACTTGCACTAAACGTCATTCCCTTTATCATGTTTCTGTACACTGAGGATGGCTCGATTGGAATCACGTATTGTCTTTCCGCTGAGTCGAACAAAAGCTTTTCACTGTACCTCAATACACGTGACAATATTCTAAAGGAAACTATACATTGGGAGGTGGAAATGACGAAAGAAGAGCTACACATCAGAGCGGGTCCAGAACTTATTTAGGTGGGGGTGGAGGGGTGCAAAAATAAGGCCTCTGTGGAGCCGATTCTGAAGAAGGTTCCTGACCTGAAACGTCACCCTATCCGTGTTCTCCAGTGATGCTTCCTGAACTGTTGAGTTTCTCCAGCACTTTGTGTCCTTTTGCATAAGGATGTGCCTAGATACCCCCCATATGTATCTGCTTATAAATAAGAGCAGAGAGCTCCACACCATAACTGTCAATGACCAGTAGTGCATTGTCTGAAGAAGGGTCCTGACCCAAAAACATCACCCGTGCTGTTTCTCCAGAGATGCTGCCTGACCCGCTGAGTTACTTCGGTACTTTGTGTCCATCGTTAGTACATTGTCCTAGTTTGTTTCATTTTCTGGAAATCTATTTTCAGATGTTATTGACCACAGGATAGCAGGAAAACAAAAATAAACCAGACCAGAAGATGATCATAACAGCACTGTATTTAAAAGCCCACACTGTCTCCAGTCCATAAGAAGACTAAAACTGCGGTCAATACTGTGGATGTGTCCTCTCCAAGTCTAGATAAATGCAGTAGGATATCTTTACATTTGGTCTCCCTCCAAGTAGTCTTAACTACTCTTGCAATAAAGAGATTTGCCTTCCTGGCCATTTGGGCACGTACTTTAGTTAAGTTTTTCATTTTAGAGACGCCGTGGAAACAAGCCCTTCGGCCCACCAAGTCCACGCCAACCAACAATCGCCAGTACGCTCATTCTATCCTACACTTTAGGGACAATTTATAGAAGCCAATTAACCTACAAATCTACTTGTAGAAACAAGGAACTGCAGATACTGGTTTACACAAAAGGACACTTTTTTTAAAAACACACACGGTGGTGGGTATATGGAATGAGCTGCCTGAGAAGCATTTAGACAGGTACATGGATAGAATAGGTTTAAAATAATTTGGTTCAAATGCAGGCAGGTGGGACTAGTGTAGATGGGGCATGTTGGATGAGAGGGGATCTCATTGAAACATATAAGATTATTAAGGGTTTGGACACACTAGATGCAGGAAACATGTTCCCGATGTTGGAGGAGTCCAGAACCAGGGGCCACAGTTTAAGAATAAGGGGTAAGCCAGAGATGAGGAGATACTTTTTCACACAGAGAGTTGTGAGTCTCTGGAATTCTCTGCCTCAGGGGGCGGTGCAGGCTGTTTCTCTGGATACATTCAAGAGAGAGTTGGATGAGCTCTTAAAGATAGCGGAGTCAAGAGATATGGGGAGACGGCAGGAACGGGGTACTGATTGTGGATGATCAGCCATGATCACATTAAATGGCGGTGCTGTCTCGAAGGGCCGAATGGCCTACACCTGAACCTATTGTCTATTGTCTATTGACCAACGATCACCCCGAACACCAGCACTATCCTCACACTGGGGACAATTTAATAATTTACAGAAGCCAATAACCTACAGACCTGCACGTCTTTGGAGTGTGGGAGGAAACCGGAGCACCCGGAAAAAGCCCACGGGGTCATGGGGAAAACGTACAAACTCCGTACTGACAGCGGCCGTAGTCAGGATTGAACCCGGGCCTCTGGCGCTGTAAGGCAGCAGCTCTACCGCTGCACCACTGTGTTCCTGTGCCCAGCATCTATCTGGCGGCGTACCGTCCTGACGTTTGTTTGATTGCAGTCTCCGGCGATGATGAACAGGGCTCCAGGGTTTGTTGTGTCAAGAGGGTTGATGACTGAGAATAATTTATTGCCGTTAACTAGGGGTGGTATGTAGACCACTGACAAGAAGGTAGAGATGAAATTGTTCTGTAGATAACAGACAGCATTTTATGATCAGGTACACTGCGCAGCAAACAACTTTTGTTTACTTTTGTTAGATACTACTTTACCAAAATATTCTATCAACTACATGGGTACCAATTATTTCATTAGTCATAACATTTTTCATTTATGTTAATCTTATTCAAGATGGTTAATACAAGTCAAACACAATACAAGGGCATCTTGACATTCTTCTATCTCACCTTTCAGGCAGCCCACGCACCATCCCTTCTCTGAGCCAATCATAAGCCACCTATTGACAGTAACATTTCTATGCCACATGCGGTAGGGGGGCGCGGGTGATCTACTGTAACTCCTCACAGAAAGTTAAACAAGTTTTGTTATCTCCTCTACTATTTCATGTTTATATTTACCATCCACCCTTCAAGACATTGCCACACAAGAAGTAATATGTCAAATTTTACTTTGCCGATTCCCATGAACTTCTTCTGCACCTGGTCAAGCGAGAGATGCGAATTGTCACCATCCAAAACACCATTTCATTACCTTGTTCAATTCCAATCAAAATTAAGTAAGGAAGGATATTAATTTTTCTTCCACAATGTCAGTAGAGCAGTGTTGAGCTAAAGCCGTCACATCAGTTATAAAGCAGGCAGTGATGCCTTTTTCCTTGCCTGAGGCTTCTGTCAGTCCATACGAAAACTGGAGAAACCCTCAGGTTATATATCAGGATCAGTCAATTTGTTTCACAAAAGATTAACAAAGAACACAGCAGTCCCAGATCTCCCTCAGACACAGAAGCCTTGCTCTCAACTATTCAAAGATAGATACAAAATGCTGGAGTAACTCAGCAGGTCAGGCAGCATCTGTGGAGAATATGGAGAGGTGAGGTTTCGTGTCGAGACCCTCATTCGGGCTTCAGACTTCTTCAGACTCCTAACCCGAAGCATCACTCATCCATGTTCTCCAGAGATGCTGACTGACCCACTATTATTGGTGTAAAGGAGCATCTGCAGTTCCTTAGATCTCAGTTCTTCTAGTTCTCAAGTGACATTGACCTTTCTGATATTATTTGTGTACCATATCAGGCCTAAACCATCAATTTTTTCCCATAACTCAGTCATCTGTTGCATGGAATCAGAGTTGTGAAGTGTCTTTTGACTTCATTTTAGACTTTAGAGAGACAGCATGTACACAGGCCCATCGGACCACAGAGTCTGCGCCGACCTGCGTTCACCACATACACTTGCACTATCCTACACATTAGGGACAATTTACAATTCACAGAAGCTGATGTCTTTGGAGTATGGGAGGAAATTGGAGCACCTGGAGAAAACCCACGAGATCACAGGGATAATGTACAAACTCCGTACAGACTAATTATCCCACTACACACAAGTGGCAATTTACAGAGGCCAATTAATCCTACAAACCCACATATCTTTAGGATGTGTGAGGAAACCAGATGCCCAGAGGAAACCCACGCAGTCACGGGAAGTAGATGCAAACTCCACACAGACAGATACCGAGGTCGGATCGAAGCTGGGTCTCTGGCACTGCGAGGCCGCTGCTCTACCACTGCACCACATAGGTTAGGAAGTTATAATATTTTCCCCAGGGTGGAAATGTCAAATACCAGGGGACATAACTTTAAGGTGAGAGGAGGAAAGTTTAAAGGGAAGCTAATTCTTTACACAGATAGTGGTGGATGCCTGGAACGTACTGTCAGAGATGAAGGTGGAAGCAGATACTATATTGGCTTCTAAGAGGTTTTTAGATAAGTACATAAGTATGCAGGGATTGGAAGGGTATGGATCATATGAGGGCAGAAGGGACTAGTTTAATTTATTATCATGTCTTCATTTTCTTTTCTTTTTTTAACAAAAATAAATGTAATCAATTATAACAAGAATAATATATACAATACAAAACAATACGAAACAAACCTACCACCATAATACATAAACAAGTATTCTTAAAAATCAAATACATTCTAAAACAGCTATATCACCATCCTTATTAAGGAGGCATTCCACACCAAGCGGTGTGCAGCGGTCCCGGGAATCCGCCAGGGCGAGTGCCATGTCTGTCACAGACATTGTGTGTGAAAGGGCCTGTCCTTGTGCTGGACATTTCTGTGTTCTGTGTCAGAATTGGTATCGTTTTCTGGAACACAGTTTGTGAACCAGTTACCAAGCTATTAATAGTAAAGATATCTAACGAGAGCAGAGCTGAAGAGGCTTCAGTGGCATTCATAATAAATAACCTGGCCACGCTGAGTGGTAATGAATACTCCCCAATGCAATGTGTGGATAGATTGTCTTCCTGTTCTCAATGGAATTGGAGCTGTCCTGAGCTGCAGCTACTGAAGGGTCGGTGTAATGTTCCTTCTTCTGTTGGCATAATGTTTAAATCAACAACATTTTATCGAAATAAAAATAGGCAGTGCACCGCAGTCTGTAGAAGTTCCCCGACCCAAATCACCACCTATCCATGTTCTCCAGGCGATGCTGCCTGCACTGCTGAGTTACTCCAACACTTTGCGCCGTTAAAATTGTAAGAATATTTATTTCATCAGAAGCATGGACATCCTGTATTCAAATCATTTCAAAACATAGATTTCATCACTCAACTTTGCGGCTTTTATTTCGATATTTAACGAACAATTTGTTCCATTGTGCAATTATCCAATATTGACATTATTTTTGTATTGTTACTATAATCTTACTCTCTTCCAAAAATATCTTTTCATGGAGGCGGCAGTTTAATATGTAGGTTGTAATCAAGTTTATGAGCTTATTGATTCAAACACATGTTGCCCTAACTGAATTACTTCAATTATTGGAGAAACATACAAAATTGTTTTAGTTAGTTTAGTTTAGTTTAGTTTTAGTTTAGTTTAGAGATACATGTTCATAAGTTATAGGAGAAGAAATAGGCCATTCGGCCCATCGAGTCTACTCCACCATTCAATCATGGCTGATCTATCTTTCCCTCTCAACCCCATTCTTCTGCCTTCTCCCCATGACTGCAGACTCCAGACTCCAGAGTGGAAACAGGCTCTTTGTCCCACCGAGTCACCACCGACCAACGATCATCCCATATACTCATTCTTTCCTACACACTAGGGACAATTTACGGAAGCCAATTGACCTACAAACCGGCACATCTTTGGAATGTGGGAGGAAACCGGAGCACCCGATGGTCACAAGGAGAAAGTGCAAAATCCACACAGACATCACCTATAGTCAGGATCGAACCCAGGTCTCAGTCACTATGAGGCAGCAACTCTACCACTGTGCCACTGTTCTGCCTTTGGTGTTGGGGTCGGCATTGGATCCTGAAGCCTGTTCCACTGTTCAACAAGTTCCAATCCTGCCTGATCGCAGCTGATGATGTTGTTTTCTGCTCATTTCCACCATTGGTCCACACCCTGATCACTTATCAGTGACCAGTTTGCATCAGCCTCGGGGACAAGAGACAATCATAACAAGAGGAATCCGACCTTTCTGTCCTGGGCCTCGATGGCCAGAGTGAGCACCACCGGAAATTGGAGGAGCAGCACCTCATATTCCGCTTGGGCAGTTTGCACCCCAGCAGCATGAACATTGACTTCTCCAATTTCCGGCAGCCCTAGCAGTCTCCTCCCCTTCTCAGCTCTCCCTCAGCCCTCTGGCTCCTCCTCTTCCTTTCTCCTTTCTTCTCCCCACCCCTCCCCCCCGACCCTACATCAGTCTGAAGAAGGGTTTTGGCTCGTTGCCTATTTCCTTCGCTCCATAGATGCTGCCGCACCGCTGAGCTTCTCCAGCACTTTAGTCTACCTTCGATTTTCCAGCATCTGCAGTTCCTTCTTAAACACAATCATAACAAGAGCCAGGCCATGTTTTCTGGCATATGGCCCGACTAATCCTTGTTGATGCCACCTTTGGGGCTGGTTTGGAGCAGCCAGGGCACACATACATACATCCGTTTGGAATGGATAGCCAAGGTAAAGCTCAAGTTTGGAATGTGTGGATAACCTACCCTCTCAATTATGTCAATCTAACACATTTAGCACAATGAAAGACACAATGTGCTGGAGTAACTCAGCGGGTCAGGCAGCATGGATAATGGGACATCTCAGGTTGGGATGTCTCTTCAGACTCGAGTAGGGTCCCAACCCGAAACGTCACCTATCCATGTTCTCCAGGGATTGTGCCTGACCCATTGACTTCTTCCAGCACCTCGTGTCTTTCCTTGGTAAACCAGCACTTAACTTAATGAAAGGTCTTCTCAGTATTGAAACAGAACTTCATTTCCAGCAGGGAATGTGAGGTGGCCACTCTCAACGAAGGATGATTTCAACAGGTGCGTTTGGAGTCATGAAATGTTGACAACTGGCCTGCTTCAGACTGCAGGAGTATGTGCTGAGGGACTCACTGAAGTTTGGTGCAACCAACGCCAAGGCTCTGTGCGGGAGGACCACAGTCTAGGGTCCTGTGGTCCTAACAAGGGAAGGAATATCACCCCAGGGGGCCACATGGGTGACAAGGATGTTTTGCTTAACTGTAGGTGTGAACACTATTGAGTATGAAACTAATGCAAGTATAGATAATGAGAACATCGATAGAGATAGAGAGAATGTTTGAAGATTTACTGTAAAGTTTATTTTGTGAAATAAAATTGGGATTATTAGTGAGGGTGAGGTCTGGTAGATTTACCCTTGTGTTGGTTCCCACACAAACTGTTGCAGAACCAGCCTGGAAACGTGCTCTTCAGGCTCCAAACAATTCAATTGGTAATGGAGATACCATTCCACTCCTGTAGATTGGCAATGGCAATCCCACTGACAATGGCAGCACAGTCGCGCAGTGGAAGAGTTGCAGCACTAGAGATCCGGGTTCGATCCTGACCTCGGGTGCTGCCTGTACGGAGTTTGTACATTCTCTCTGTGACCGTGTGGATTTTCACCGGGTGCTTCAGTTTCCTCCCACACTACAAAGACGTACAGGTTTGTAGGTTAGTTGGATTCAGTAAAAAAATTGCAAGTTGTCTCAGGCATGTAGGATGGTGCTAGTGTACGGGGAGATCGCTGGTCAGCATGGACTCGGTGGGCTGAAGGGCCTGTTTCCATGCTGTTTCTCTAAAGTCTAAGATCTGAAGTATATTTTGTGATGGCACAAAGTGCTGGAGTATCTCAGCGTGTCAGGCAGCATCTCTGAAGAGAAAGGACAGTTGACGTTTCAGGTTGGGACCCTTCTTCAAACTGAAAGTAGGGGGCGGGGAGATGGTGGGGGGGGGGGGGGGGGGGGGGGGGTGAGGAGAGGTAGAGGTGAGAAAAGCCCAGGACTAATCAGGGCTGTCCACAAATGACCTCAGGCAGGGAGGCGCCGAGTAAGTCCATTGTTGCCTAGGAAAGGTGTACAATGTGGTGATCTGTGGAACTGTTTAAATTACTAGGATGGAGGAAGGGAGCAAAGGAGGAGCAGGGAGGGGAGGGGAGTGTAGGTAGAAGTTACTTATATTCTGCGGTTCTGAAGTCCTTGCTGACCTCAGAGCTTTTACCAGCTGTATTTCAATCCTAAACAAGCACTGATAAATCGGTCAACTGTCCAACACTAGAGGGCATCGCTATAAGGTGAATGGGTGAAAGCAATATGCATGGCAAGGTTTTTACACAGAGTGGAGAGGGGGCCAGAAACACACTGCCTGGGGGGTGGTGGAGGAAGATGTGATGGTGACGCTTAAGAGGCTTTTGGCTAGGCAATGCAATAAAGGGACATGGATCATGTACCGGCAGATGAGATCAGTTTAACCATGTAGAAAGAAAGAACTGCAGATGCTGGTAATACACAAAAGGACACAAGATGCTGGAGTAACTCAGCTGGTCGGGAAGCATCTCCGTGTAACATGGATACGTGAGGTTTTGGGTCAACACCAGTCTGATGAGGGATCTTGACCCCAAACGTCACCTATCCAAGTTTGCTAAAGATGCTGCCTGACCCACTGAGTTACTCCAGCACTTTGTGTCCTTCATTTTAACTATGCACCATGTTCGGTACAAACATTATGGGCCGGAGGGCTGTACAGTTCTACGTTCTGTGTCTATGTCCACAAGGATGTACAGGAACAGCTTGACTTGAGTCATGACCACAGCTCCTTGGCATGTTGTCTAGTCTCCTGTTCTGTTCTTGTAACATGGGAACCTAAAGTGGGCCTTTTTTCCTGGTCTGGTGCCATGGGACTTCCATGCTGAAGGTTTCCTATGTTATTCCCACAGAATTGTACCTTATTCCAGCATCTGGGACGAAAGATGTGCACACTAGAGACAATTTGCAATTTACAATTTTTGCCGAAGCCAATTAACATACAAATCTGTACGTCTTTGGACAGTGGGAGGAACTTCCAGGGAAAACTCACCCGGTCACGAGGTGAACGTACAAACTCCATACCGACAGCACCTATTGTCAGGATCGAACCCGGGTCTCTGGTGTTATGAGCAAGCAATTCTACTACTGCACAACAGTGTCTCCCTAGTTAATCATTAAAATACAGAAGCGTCAATTATGGGATCTGGGCTTACATATTCAATGGTTCAATGGTTCTTTCTTATCGTGTATCCAGAGGCACACAGTTCAGTAAAATATTGCCATACCTAAGCACAATCCCCGATAGTACAAAGAACTTAGAAATCGTCCACTGAGACCACATGCAAGAGTTGCTAGGTTTTGCCGCGATTTATAATGTCCACTCCAATCCGTGCGTTCGGTCTCCTGGAGCGGCGCCCGACCCAAGCGAGCCCCAGGCTGCTACAGGGCCTCCATCCGTCCGGATCGTTCAGTGAACCATTGTCACTCTCCTCAGCCAACCTCGATGGTGCAGAAGGTAAGACCCCTGGTTCACTCTCTTACCAGCCTGTGCTCTTGCGTCTACTGTCACGGACTCCCTCTATCCTCCTCCCCACCTCCCTGCTCCTCAGGGGGCAAGCAGGGGCCTGGCTCAGCGGTTCCCTCAACAGTCCGCGGCCTACTGCCGCCAGCCTTCCGGCTGCGAGGCCTGGAGCCACGGATCATTTTTACAGGCCTCTAGATTGAAATATTATTCCACCATACCTTTTGAATAACTTTCATCTCCAATAGAACTTGGAGAAGAAAATCTGCGGCAAGAACACCAAAAGCAGAATAGATCCTGATCTAAAACGGCAAGTAGTGTTGTCTGCACGTTGACTCTGAGCAGGGTGGGTTAATGTGGTTAATGTTTGGCACAGTAAATTGACTGGCTGCCCTTTCACTTCTTGGACCTCGGTTCAAATCCAGCTCACGTTGATGTAAGAATCCTCTCTCTGTTCACTGCAAAGCCTTATATGAAATGGCCGCAGCTCTGTGCCTCGTGTAAACCCACAGCACCAAACTATTCCCAATTAGGATGAAATTAGCAGCCTTATTGACGCACGGAATTATGTGTGGTGGGAAGTGGTGCCTTGCCATCTGGCAAATGTTTGTGACAGTCTCGAGGAGGCTTTACTTTCACCTAATTTGTCCTGACATAACATTCACAAACATGGTTTGCAACAGCAGCAAAACACTAAGACTCCCTTCAAACAGAATGTGTTTACTAAAGTGACAGTATGATTCAAGCTATGCAAAAGCCCATTTACAAAACCCTTGTGCACAGAAATAAATGTGCATCTATCAACCGTCGAGGCACCTCCCCTAACTTGAGCAATAAATCTTTGGACAAGCAACTGTACCCACTTAAGAATGTCAGGGTTTTCACTGTCAGTGAGAATTGATAACGTTTTCATTTGAACTTAATAATTAGTAAGCACCAAATCGGGGCTTCACAGTTTAAACCGATGTTGGTCCTACAATAAGATATTTCAATTGAAACGTTTAGTTCAGTTTAGATATACAGCTTGGAAACAGGCCCTGCGGCCCCCAACAGCGGGTCCAGCACTGATCCCTGCAGCATACTGCTGGTCACAGGCCTACAATAAGAAAAATAACCTTCCTCTATCACCCTTTGTCTCCTGCCATTAAGCCAATTATATTACCAACTTGCTAGCTCACTCTGGATCCCATGTGATCTCTCTATCCAGAAAAGCCTACCATGCAAGATCTTGTGAAAGGCAATAGACACAAAAACTGGAGTAACTCAGCGGGACAGGCAGCATCTCTGGAGAGAAGGAATCGGTGACGTTTCGGGTCGAGACCCTTTTTCAGCCTTCTTCTGATTTCTTCTGATTCTACCTTCGATTTAAACCAGCATCTGCAGTTCTTTCCTACACACAAAATGCTGGAGTAACCCAACAGGTCGGACAGTATCTCTGTGGAAAAGGAATAGGTCCAGAGATGCTGCCAGACCCGCTGAGTAACTCCAACATTTTGTGTCTATCTTCGGTGTAAACCAACATCTCCAGTTCCTTACTCTACATTCCTCTTGCTCACCTCTTCAAAAACTGAGTAACATTTGTGAGAAATTGTATATCCTGAGTATAAATCTAGGTTATAATTTGGTATTCCATAATTCAGGATCTTGCAGCAATTCAATGTACCTTTGTTTCTAATCTGTATATTTACAATAGTGAGGGAAAGTTTACCCGGGGAGGAATGGGATAAGAATTTCCAGACTCCTACGTTGATTTGAAAAAAAAAAGTGCATTTAATTTAAATTCTCTCTGAATGACAACAACCATCTCCATAAATACACAGTTAAAATAAAGTCAGTTTCACACACTGGTTGGTGGAAAGTTTATTTTCAATTCCAGTTATTTACAATAGTTTCATGTTTGGTGGGCCCACATTCTGTTTGTGAATTTAACCACTGCGAATGTTTGCAATGTTTGAATAGAAAAGCAGACGACCAGAACCTCTGTTAAAGGAGGTTTACTGTGGTGTATTCGCACATGGAACAGACTTTAAATAAGACTCGGACACGGGAGTAAACTAACAAGCTTCTTTTATTCTGAACGCCACTATGAGTCTCCCTTGCACATGCGTCAATTGCGCAACACCTTCAACATGTTAATCATAGTTCATACACAACGTTTTCTTACCCAGTTCATCAGTTAATCTAAAAAAGTGAATCCCAACATAGTGTTTACTATTCGCGGCTTCAGTTTGGTCGCAGAATTTTTTTTAACATGTTGAAAACTTTTCTGCGAGCAAAAATTGGTCGGCATGGAGAATACTTTTGAACTCGTTGTGCAGTGGTAGTGGGGTCGCCATGTCGTTGTAAGTAGTCGAGGTAGCCGCAGGTAATCTCCTTTGCTGACCGGGCATTTTAATTGGCTCATTGGTGAAAGAAAATGTAAGCACGGTTTTCAGAACCAAGGACAACCGACCGCTAATGTTACATGCCCGCTAAACTTCACAGCTGTGTATCTCTGGCTTATTAAAAGTTGTCCGGCTTCTTAAAAGTATCTCTACTCCTTCTCCCCCCCCTCCTTTAAAGGACTTATCGCACACTGTGCCAGCCATCTTTAACCTTCCTGTTCATCGAGGGTATCACTTTGGATTTGCACCGTGTGAGTTTCAGACCGTGCTCCCCTGCGCGTGTGCGTGTTTGTGTGTCATACATAGCATTGTAAGGAATGATGTTAAAGCACACACACCAAAATCCTATACTTCCCGCGGCTGAAGTCCGCAGGAACTGGAGGACAGAGATGTGTGGTGTGTCCATCACCGTTCCCATCGGACACCAGCACCACTGCATCGCGAATGTTTTCAACGATGATGAATTAATTAACAAGTAACCTACAAACCTGTACGTCTTTGGAATGTGGGAGGAAAACGGAGCATCCGGAGAAAAAACATGCGGTTACGGAGAGAATGAACAAACTCCGTACAGACATCACCGTTGGTAAGGACTGAACCTGGATCTCTGGTGCTGTAAGGCAGCAACTCCACTGCTGCACCACTGTGCCACCCATACAGGATATGCCAAAATATGTTATATGTACCGAAAATGGAACAAAGAAATTCTTGCTTGCAACTGCATTATAGGCCTGTAAACACAACACTTATAGATAACATAATAAAACGAAACAAACTCAATCAATTATAAACCCCAATATTATTTTTTAAAAGCCCAAACCCCTCAGTGCAACCAAGACAGTTCAGAGTTCATAGTTTAGTTAATGCTTGCAGTGTTCCTGAGCCTGGTGGTTGTTGGAGGAACCTATGCTTGTATCTAGTGATCACGGTTTTCCTGTAGCTTCTTCTCGATATCAAGTGTGAAATGAGAGTGTGGCTAGGGAGGTGTCGGTCTTGATGATACTGGGTGTCATTGAGAAGGGCCACCTCCTATAGATCCCTTCAATGCTGGGGAGGTCAGTACCATTTTTTACTTGGCAGTGTTCACCACATTTTGTAATCTCTTTTGTTCCTGGCAGTTAGAGTTGCCAAACCAGGCCCTAATGTTAGTTTAGATCATCTTTATCAAGTGTACCAAGGGGCAGTAAAAAAAAATTGGTGCATGCTATCCAGTCAAAGAAGAATATACAGTACATGATTACAATCAAGCTGTCCTGAGTGTACAGATAAAGGATAAAAGGAACAACATTTAGTGCAAGATAACATCCAATTAAAGATAGTTCACAGATATCCAATGAGGTAGATGGGAGGTCAGGACTGCTCTCTAGCTGGTGAGAGGACTGTCAAGTTGCCTGATAACAGCAGGGAAGAAACTGTCCCTGAATCTGGAGGTTTGCGTTTTCACACTTCTGTACCTCTTGCCTGATGGGAGAGGGGAGGAGGAAATGACTGGTGTGAGACTGGTCCTTGATTATACTGGTTGCACTGACGAGGTAGCGTGGTGTCAATATGATCTCCACCATACACCTGTAGGAGTTCAAGAGAGTATTTTGGCCTTTAGCACTGTTACTGGACCCAACACGGAGTCAGGAGAGGGTTTTCTACAAGGTGAGGGACAAGTGGATTTCACCATTGAGCCCTTGGGCTTTGTGCTGTTGATGACAATGTATGCAGAGCAACAATGTATGGAGCGCAATGTATGGAGCGCTGATCATGATTGGTTTTGAAATACAGCATGGAAATAGGTCCTTTGCCCCAACGAGTCCACGCAGACCATCGATAATCCGTTCACACTAGTTCTGTTATCCCACTTTCTCATCCACTCCCTACACACTAGGGGAAATTTTAATCTACAAACCTGCACGTCTTTGGGAAATGGGTAGAAACGAAGCATTCAAAAGAAACCTACATGTTCACAGGGAAAACGTGCCAACTCCACACAGAGGTCAGGTTCGAACCTTGGTCTCTGGCGCTGTGAGGCAGCGGTCTACCAGCTGCTCCACACTGTGCTGCCCAAACCTATTGTAAAGTGCTAGTGAATGATTTGATTTTATTTTATTCAATTTAGTTCATCTTAATGCTCTTTATTAATTTCTAACACCTACAAGTGCCTTAAGAGATATCGTGCTGCAGCAAGGAGACGGGATCTTTGGCCCATCCATCCATCCTTGGCAGCCAAACTTCCCCTTCCCAAACTTGTCCTGTCTGCCTGTAATTGACCTATGGCCCTCTAAACCTTTCTTTTCCAAACATCTTTTAAACTTGTACCTGCCTTGGCCTCTTCCTCTGGCAGCTCATTCAATATATCCAGCATGCGTTGTGTGAAAAACCTGTCTCTCGGGACCCCTTTAAATCTTTCCCCTCTCCTTAATCCTGTGCACTCTAGCTTTAGACTCCCCTACCCTGGAAAAAAGACTGTGACCTTATCATGCTCCTCATCGTCTTATAAACCTCCATTAGATCCACCCCTCAGCCTCCTTTGCTTCAGAGAAAACAATCCCAGCCTCTGCACCGGAAGAAGGCACAGATGGAAGATATTTTTAACACATGTTGAATAAATGTTCCCAACTGCAGCAATCATTTATTTTCAACTGCCTTTGAATATGTTGATTAATACGGATGCACTCATGTTTAAATATTCTTCCTTGTCCTGAAAATCCATTTATTGAGTAACAGTGGGAACTTATTGGGGAAACTGGGGAAAAGAGTTGTAAAGATTCACACTAAATCTCTATCATATAGGGACAGGCTGTCTTAAGAAGTGTTTTGGAAAACAGTGCTCAAAAAGCAGAAGCAAAACACGAAACATAGAAACATGCAACTCTATTGCCAAAACTTTATTTTGTGACTTGATGTTAACTCAAAAATATACACAGCTGTTCTGGCTCTTTATCCCCTTTAAAGACATATTGAAGGATATGCAAATTAAAAGAACAGAGAGAACCCAAAAAATTTATATAACAGTTTCTTCAAGTGTGCGATATATCTCTATTCTCACATCAACTTCTTACCAAGCATTCGCTGCTGTGCTTTTAAACAAGTCGAACAATTAACAAATGCATGTTAAATTCTGCACATTCACAATTACCAGTCACTATATCGGCAAAATTAGCTGAATCTGAACAAGAAAACATAGAGACTGCTGCTAACAAAAAAATGGAAAATGTATTTACAATTGGATATTCCAAATTCTGAAATTCGAAGATCTCTTGCAAGAAGAATGATCCCACTGTTTGCTTTGCTAATTCCGGTTTCCATACAACAATGATAGAACATTTTAATTCAATCCACAGGTCTGTCAGTCTTTGAAATCTGCAATTGCTTGCATACGTGTCTAGACCCAGCACATTGATATTGGGCCCCAGAAATCCAAATTATGATTAACATCAAAATAAGCTCAGTAAAATAAAATAGGTTCGCTTTTCAACTTAAGCATAGATGAAAATAGATTATGTATAGGAGTTGGCTTAATTTTAGAGGGGTTGGTATCCAAAAAATGAAAGACACTTTAATTCCAGTTCAACACCAAACCTATGAGACTAAATAGGTTGGTTTACTCATGTAAACATATCAAAGCACAATCAATACACAGACTCACATCTTAGCGTAAGTAGTGTGTTCATGAGCATTGTAGATACAGTGTGTCTCTTTGAATGTCAGTGTTACATTATTAAGTTTGCCACAAGGAAGATGGCATTGAAAGGATGATGGCGGAATAAAGATTGGTTACAATAAAAGCCTAACTATCAATCTCCAAGTTCTTCTTGACATGAAAATCATTAATTGCTTGTGACATTTTCATTGCCTTTTAAAATATTTATTCATGGAATGTTTGTGTCACTGGCCAGGTTAGAATTTATTACCCAAATGAATGGGGGGATAGTGAAGATAGACACAAAATACTGGAGTAACTCAACGGGTCAGGTAGCATCCCTGGAGAGAAGGAAGAGGTGACATTTCGGGTCGAGACCCTTCGTCAGACTGAGAGTCTGGTGAGAAGGAAACTAAAGGTATGGAAAGGTACAGAGCTGATGGGGAGGATAGTGAGCTGCCTGCTGCCGTTCCTTTCATGAATATATTTATAACCAGTAACAATGAAGGAATGGTGCTCTGTTTCAAGTAAGTATCATGTGTAACTTGGAGGAGTTACTGCCAATATTTTTTCTCTCATATACTCACTGACTTTGTTTCTTGAGATGTTGCAAGTGGAGATGGTACTGGGGAAGGGGTCTCGGTGACAAGTTGTAGTATGTATGGTAGACAGTGTTAATGATGAAGGAAGTGGCGGAGGCAATTGCCAGTCAATAGAGACGCATGAGGTGGATATTGTTGTGCTTCCTGAGCATTGCTGAACCTGATGTTCCAGGCAGACACTCTACCATGTTATCACTCGTACTTTAGGTTGGCAGATAAGCTTTAGTGAGTCAGGAGGCAGGTTACACACTCCAGAAGACCCAGCCTCTGGCCTGGCAATAAAGGAGCAACAAATTTGAAGACAGTTAAAAATTAAGCACGACCTTAACTGATTAAAATATGACATGGCATATATTCAGATTTAGTCACTCACATAATGTACTTCCCAATTTCACCAGCTATTTATATGCCATTTGACATCCACATCATCCAATACATAGATTATCACAATACAGATTATATCTCATTGTCTCTAGAAAGTCACATACCAATACACAGATAAACTAATTTAAACTGGCTATTTAGGCCTAATCAACTTTGAATGCCTTGCCATGAAAACTGTAATTTTCTAATCTCAATTTAAAAAAAAATCAAGACTGTACACACAATCTGATGACCCAAGTAATTAGTTTTGATTGACACAACATCAATTTTAAAATGTAATGTTTATGCAACAAATTAACTTAAAAGAAAAACATTAAGACAATAATGATAAATTTACAATGAACTCAAAGGTAATTTGGTAAATATATACATAAGTCTGTTGAAATAACTTGCACTTATCAGATGATATATCTAATTCAGCTTGATTTAATTCTTACATGAATTCCCCCAGGATATAATTTATTACTGTTATGAATAAATATTGTATGAACAGGACAGTATTGTAAGCAGTGGTTTCCTGACAAATAAACGGATTTCCTGCATTCAAATTACAGGATTCACAAATGTAAAATCAGTCTGAAGCAGGGTCCCGACCCGAAGGTCACTGATACGTGTTCTCCAGGCATGTTGTCTGACTCGCTGAATTACTCCAGCACTTTGTGTCTTTTTTTACAAAAATGCAAATTTTTGTATCAGAACTAAATGACAATATTTGCTGACAGTATTCCTGGGGATCAACTGTTAAAAAAATGGTAGATATTTGGATTTTGTTCGTCTTCAAAAAGAAAGGTCGAAAGGGTTGTGAAAAATACAAGTGGAAAGGGAAGGTGCAAAATAAAAGAATAGTCAAAGTAGAATAAAGATGAAAGAGGTCACGAGTAATTGCAAGTGATTTTCCGAAACCTTCTCACAAACATGTGGAGGGGGGGGGGCGATAGGGGTGGGGGCCGTAACAGAAGAGCACATGGACAAATAAGTTTGGCAGCACGGTGGTGCAGTGGTATAGTTGCTGCCTTACAGCGCTTGCAGCACAGGAGACCCGGGTTCTATCCCGTTAGGTCTGTATGGAGTTTGTACCCTTTCCCTGTGACCGCGTGGGTTTTTTCCAAGATCTTTGGTTTCCTCCCACACTCCATCAACATACAGGTTTGTCATTTCATTGACTTGGTATGAGTGTAAATTGTCCTTAGCGCGTGTAGGATAATGTTAATGGGCGGGGATCACTGGTCAGAGCGAACCCGGTGGGCCGAAAGGCTTGTTTCCACGCTGTATCTCTAAACTAAACTAATAATTATTCAAACAGGACCAAATAGAATTGACCTAGAACACTAAAGCAGCTCAGGAAGCAGTGAGCACAGATGATAAATTGTACTTAAAAAAAATAATTTGGAAATAGAAATTCTTAAATGACCCAGATGTTGCACATGTTACAATCCCGAAGATAGCCAAAAAAGTCAGTAAATTAAAAGATAGTTAATATTTCCTCTGAATGTATAATTATAGGCCCCAATTCCAAGAAACTGAGTAGTTCAAGAGGCATTTTCCCACACATGCTATCCCTGTAAGTAAAGGAGTTGATTAGAGGGTTCTTTGGGATATTAGGGATAGGGCTAGCTGCTGCAGATTGGTGATGGGACTGGGAAGAAGTCGGTAGTGGTGGGCAATTATGGTAGTTGTATCGGGCAGTTAAGAGGCCAGGTGTAGGAAGAAACTGCAGATGCTGGTTTAAACTGAAAATAGACACAAAGTGCTGGAGTAACCAACGGGACAGCATCTCTGGAGAGAAGGAATGGGTGACGCTTCTTCAGAGGGTCTTCTTAAGAGGTTAGTCTGTGTTGGGGCTAATCAAGTCAGGGGTGAGATCATGGGGCAGTATTGGGAGAGGGTCACTAGTTTCAGGTGGGGAGCACCAAGGGTGCGTCAGGTATGTAGATTAAGAGTACGGACCCAAGTCAGATTTCCAGTGCATTGCCCTGAAGCTGTTGAAGAGGAGATGGTGACAATAAAGAAATGGACAAATGTATCAAATGGTGATGAAAGAACAATAGAAAAACCCAGGGAAAGTTAATGAAGAAGGCTCTTTGTAGAGGGGTTTCATGTGAGCAATCTATTTAATATTCCCTACATCAGTATCTATTGCAGCTTGAATCAATCACATGCAACTATATTCATAAGTCATAGGAGCTGAATTAGCGCATTCAAGCCATCCGGTCTACTTCGCCATTCAATCATGGCTGATCTATCTCCATTCTCTCAACCCCATTCTCCTGCCTTCTCCCCATAATCTTTGAAATCCTTACTAATCAAGAATCTGTCACTCACCGCTTTAAAATATCCAAATGACTTGGCCCCACAGTCGTGTGTGGCATTTTGCACAGTTCAAAGTGAACTTTATTGTCTTGATAGTCTATTATTTCTACCAGTACGGGTTAAGATGTAAATATACCAAATTTGCATGATCTAAGATGAGGTCAATTTTCCACGTATATATATAATGTACAATTTGAATATAGTCTTGAATTTTATTCAAGAATGTGTTTTACATGTCGTTTTGCAGAATATTTACCAAAATAATTCCTTTGAGTTCATTATTTTTGACACCTTTGACCACTGATGCCTTAAGATTATGCTCTTGAATATTAGTGTAGATATCCTTATACTGGTAACATGGGATAGAAATTTGACCTTGGTCACATGGGCTAAACTAGAGAAACAACTACACTTTGTGCTTCACTATAATAGTTTGGCTTCACTTCAATCAATGGAATAGAAGTGGAGTCCAACTCTCTTTGCAATTCTGTTGTGTTAAGCAAATGTGAGCCAGGACAAAATTCTCCCCATTGATACTTATTTATTGTTTCAATGGAGCCATTGTCCAACTTCTTTCAAATAGCAGGACGTGAAGTATTCACATGCTGTCATTTGAAAGATCCTAATTTTAAGGCAATACACAATGATTCATAGAAAAATAAAGTGCAAATCTAAGAACGGACCATGTGGTGCTATCTAAAGAAGTCAATGAAAGTAAACCCCTGGATTTGTTTAAATGCGTTACTCAATTTTGTTTTAGACCAGTTGTAGGTTCTGAAGCAAATGGCTCTCACAATTTCCATTGCAACTATTCAAATACAGAGTAGAGGGCAAGCTGCAACATCAGAGTCAGTATCCAGAATACAAACTGTTTGGCATTCAGGAATAGGCCGGGATTTGTCCCACTCGAATCTGTGAAAAAGCACAAAGAGGTTACAAATTGTTCCTTACAAATATTACAAATATATCGACAGTATTAACAAAAGGTGGCCTGATGTAAACATATGTGTATGATAGGAACACACTTCCTATTCAAATGCACTGAATTATTTTAGTTCTCTAGCTGAGGTCTCATCAATGCATTGCAGCAGCAAGATTATTCTAACTTTAAAATTTGACCCCCCCCCCCCCTTTCAATAAAGGCGAATATGCCATTTTCCTTCCTAATTACTTGATATATCTGCATGATAATTTACTGTGCTCCTTGCACAAAAAAATCCAGATCTTTTCCAACATTTATATATCCCCCACATTTTAAATAACATAGCATTTTATTCACCTGACTAAAATCTATAACCTTACATCACGATAACCACTGTGCATAACGGTTTTGCAGATTTGTGTTCTTGCAACATATTTTCCCAGCTACCTCTACATAGTTCGCAGGTTTGGGTACAATGCACTTAGTCACTTCATGTAAGGCTAATATAAATGGTAAATATCTGAGGCTGCACTACTGGTGCCTGTGGCATCCCAGTGGTTTTTGATTACTAACATAAAAACAAACAATTCTCTCTCTTCCATCAGCTAACCAATGCTTTAGCAATGTTCCGACAAAATTATCCTCAAAGCCATGAGTCCTTATCTTGTGCAATAAATTGATAATTGGCAACTAATTAAATGGACTTTCAAAACACAATTAGTACCATATATGCTGGTTCTCCCTTATCCATCCTGTTAATCACATCCTCAGAACTAAAACTTAGTTTGCCTTCTTTAAAAGCATACTGACTCCATAATCATGTTCTGAATTTCTAAGTGCACTGTTGTTGCTTCATTCTGAAGTGCTATGGTATTTTGTCACATTTGTTTCCATTTTCTCCGCTGTTAATAATCATTCTAAATTTTTCACTCCAATTGGTGTGCTTTTAGACTTCCGCAGATGCAATTGTTTGCTCAACATCTCTGTAATTTCCTTACTTCCCCATTATTACTGCGCCTTTAAAGCACCAGACCTTCTATTTGCTTCTCACTTTTTGCACAATTTGAAGCTCATAATCCATTTTTTTTCCCACTTTAGTCTTTATTGCTTTTATGCATACACAAATAAAACACAAATATAACAACAAAACATACAACAATGCAGTGAAACGTACAACGGTGCAGCGGGGGGTTCAGTTTACAATTAATGATGCAGTGTACAGAACTATTTTCTTATTAAAACATTTTCCAATAACGTACATTATTGTCAATACAATTATACAGTGTTGATGTCTTTATATCTATACCTAATCCACTTTTCCCATTTTCTGTTAAACTCGTCTTCTTTCACTCTTGGAGAATATGTCATTTTCTCCATCACAAATATGTCCTGTACTATGTCTAACCATTGTATAAGTCTGGGTGTGTCTGCTGCAAGCCAGTTTCTTGTAATGACCTTTCTGCCAACTGTGAGTAGGATTTTAACCAAGTAATGATCTTCCTTCAGCACCACTGTAGTTACAGTAGCTTGCAAAAGTTTTCATACCCCTTGAACTTTTCCACATTTTGTCACATTACAACCACAAACGTAAATGTATTTTATTGGGATTTTATGTGATAGACCAACACAAAGTGGTGTATAATTGCGAAGTGGAAGGAAAATGATACATGGTTTCCAAATTTTATTACAAGTAAAAAACTGAAAAGTGTGGCGTGCAAAAGTATTCAGCCCCCCTGAGTCAATACTTTGTAGAACCACCTTTCGCTGCAATTACAGCTGCAAGTCTTTTGGGGTATGTCTCTACAAGCTTTGCATATCTAGAGACTGAAAATTTTGCCCATTCTTCTTTGCAAAATAGCTCAAGCTCAGTCAGATTGGATGGAGAGCGTCTGTGAACAGCAATTTTCAAGTCTTGCCAGAGACTCTAAATTGGATTTAGGTCTGGACTTTGACTGGGCCATTCTAACACATGAATATGCTTTGATCTAAACCATTCCATTGTAGCTCTGACTGTATGTTTAGAGCCATTGTCCTGCTGGAAGGTGAACCTCTGCCCCAGTCTCAAGTCTTTTGCAGACTCTAATAGGTTTTCTTCCAAGATTGCCCAGTATTTGGCTCCATCCATCTTCCCATCAACTCTGACCAGCTTCCCTGTCCCTGCTGAAAAAATGCATCCCCACAGTATGATGCTGCCACCACCATGTTTCACAGTGGGGATGGTGTGTTCAGGGCGATGTGCAGTGTTAGTTTTCCGCCACACATAGCGTATTGCATTTAGGCCAAAAACTTCAATTTTGGTCTCATCAGACCAAAGCACCTTCCTCCATATGTTTGCTGTGTCCCCCACATGGCTTGTGGCAAACTGCAAACGGGACTTCTTCTGGCTTTGTTTCAACAATGTCTTTCTTCTTGCCACTCTTCCATAAAGGCCCGATTTGTGGAGTGCACAACTAATAGTTGTCCTGTGGACAGATTCTCCCACCTGAGCTGTGGATCTCTGCAGCTCCTCCAGAGTTACCATGGGCCTCTTGGCTGCTCCTCTGATCAATGCTCTCCTTGCCCGGCCTGTCAGTTTAGGTGGACGGCCATGTCTTGGTAGGTTTGCAGTTGTGCCATACTCTTTCCATTTTCGGATGATGGATTGAACAGTGCTCCGTGAGATGTTCAAAGCTTGGGATATTTTTTTATAACCTAACCCTGCTTTAAACTTCTCCATAACTTTATCCCTGACCTGTCTGGTGTGTTCCTTGGGCTTCATGATGCTGTTTGTTCACTAATGTTCTCTAACAAACAAATACAGAACAGCTGTATTTATACTGAGATTAGATTACACACAAGTGGACTCCATTTACTAATTAGGTGACTTCTGAAGGCAATTGGTTGCACTGGATTTTATTTAGGGGTATCAGAGTAAAGGGGGCTGAATACTTTTGCACGCCACACTTTTCAGTTTTTTATTTGTAAAAAAAATTTGAAAACCATGTATCATTTTCCTACCACTTCACAATTATGCGCCACTTTGTGTTGGTCTATTACATAAAATCCCAATAAAATACATTTACATTTATGGTTGTAACGTGACAAAATGTGGAAAAGTTCAAGGGGTATGAAAACTTTTGCAAGCCACTGTATATTACCCAGGTATAAAATGGAACACTTCTTGGAGACTATATATCCTAATACCTTCTTTAATACTGAATTCACTCTGTCCCAAAATGGTTCTATTTTTGGGCAACTCCAGAAGATAATTGCATGATTTGCATCTGTTTGGCCACATTGCCTCCAGCATGTTTGCTGCCTTAGAATTTGCTTGCTTTTTATGTTAGGCGTAATAAAGAAACAAATCACATTTTTCCAATTAAATTCTCTCAATTTTTGTGAATTAGTGGATGTCTGTTGTGTTACACACATATGATGCCATTCTTCTTCTGAGATTGTGATGTTCAATTCCTTTTCCCACTTAAAATTTACATTAAATGTAGTTTTAGCTTGACATTCCATTAAACTATGATAAAGTTTAGAAATAATCCTTGATTTTTTTGATGATATGCATTAACTATAGAAACATAGAAAATAGGTGCAGGATTAGGCCATTCGGCCCTTCGAGCCTGCACCGCCATTCAATATGATCATGGCTGATCATCCAACTCCGTATCCCGTACCTGCCTTCTCTCCATACCCCCGATCCCCTTAGCCATAAGGGCCACATCTAACTCCCTCTTAAATATATCCAATGAACTGGTCTCAACTACCTTCTGTGGCAGAGATTCATCACTCTCTGTGTGAAAAATATTTTTCTCATCTCGGTCCTAAAAGACTTCCCTCTTATCCTTAAACTGTGACCCCTTGTTCTGGATTTCCCCAACATCGGGAACATCACTTAACTATCACTTCTATCACTGGATTATTTTCTTCTAGTGCCTCCCTTTTTACTCTTTTATTATGATAATCTCTCAGTTGTAGGTATCTAAACAAGTCTTTGTTCCGAAGTGCAAATCTATTCTTCAAATCTTGAAAACTTCTTAGGTCTCCATTTTCAGTAACAGTACAAAATGCAGTCATTCCTTTCTTCACCCATTCTTTAAATGTTGAGTCATACATCCCTGGTTTAAATTCATTATACAAAGCTATCCATCTTAAAACTTTTTGTCATTTATTCAGTTGAAGTTGTCTGGTAAGAGTGAACCAGGTTTCTAAAGTAAATATCGTTATTGGATCGATTATACTCCTGATATAATCCAGGAAGTGCTTTTTCTCCCAAGAGTGTTTTAGATGTGGAAGTCAGGGATATCTGTCTCAATCTCTTTCCACCTAGCTATATAGCTGTCCTCACACCAATTAATTAGTGGTCGAAGTTGGGCTGCATAGAAATATATCCTCAAATTTGGAGGTGCCATTCCACCTTTGTCCTTCGGCAACTGGTGTATAGTGTATCGAATTCTGGCCTTCTTTCCTCCCCAAATAAATCTAGATATTAATTTATCCCATTCCGTGAATTGTTTCAATGGTATCTCGATTGGCAGAGATTGAAACACGTACAATAGCCTTGGAAAAATATTCATTTTCACCACATTTATCTCACAACTAAAATCCATTGGGTAGGTGGACCATCTTTCTATATCCTTTCTTATGTTTTGGTTGATGTGATTACAATTGGCCCCAAACAACATTGATATATTTTTTGTTATATGTACCCTAAGTATTTGATTGATTTTGAATCCAATTTAATATTATACTTTTGCTTGATTTCACCTGGAGGAGCACAATTCTATAGGAGGGTTTGAGTTTTTGAAATATTCACTTTATATCCTGCAAAAAATTAAATTTCCCTATGAACCCCATCATCCTTGGAAATGAGGTGTTTACGTCCGTGAGATACATCATTACGTCATCTGCAAAAAGGCCAATTTTATGTTCTCGCTCTCTTATAGTTACTCCCCTCAGTTCCCTATCTTGATGAATCGCTTGAGCCAATGGTTCAATATATACAGCAAACAGGGTAGGGGTAAGACAACATCCCTGTCTCGTTCCTCTTCCTAACACAAATCTCTCAGTTAAGGACCCATTCACCTTTACTCTTGCAGTAGGTTGCTGGTAAATTGCTTTAATAACTTGAATTGAATCTTTGGTAAAGCCAAATCTTTCTAGTGTTTGATATAAGAATTCCCAATTAACCCTATCGAAAGCCTTTCCCGCATCTAGGTTTATCAGGAAAGCGCGCGTACTTTCCTTTTGAATCTTGTGTATTATATGTAGGGTTCTTCTAATACTGTCCTGTGTTTGTCTGCCTATTATAAAACCAGTCTGGTCTTCATCAATTAAATCTGGCATGAACTTTTCATATCGTTTGGAGATAACTGAAGGACTATAGTTTATAGTCCACATTTAGAATTAATATCGGTCTGTAGTTGGTACAATTTTCCTTGTCTTTGTTCTCTTTGGGGATTAATATTATAATTGCCTCTTTCCATGATGGTGGTGTCTTGTCTCCTTTGATAATCCAGTTAAAGGTTCTCAGAAGAAGTGGGTTCAGCTCATTCCGAAATATTTTACACCATTCTATAGGGAAACCGTCGCTACCTGGGGCCTTGTTTGTTTTCATCCTACCAATTGTCTTCTCTATTTCCTCCAGTGATATTTCTGCTGTGATTATTATATTTTGTGTCTCTCCAATAAAAGGCAGATCTATTGTACTTAAAAAAGTCCTCATTGATTCCCCATCTACTGTAGAGGTTTGTGTATATAATTATTTATAATATTCCTGGGAGATATATTAAATTTCTATTGGATCACTCTTCAATTTCTGTGTACAGGGGTCCTTAATTTTGTGTATGGTGTTGTCAGCCTGTTTTTTGTGTAGCCTTTGGGCAAGTATATTAGTGGATTTAGGGCATAGCTCATAGAAACATAGAGAATAGGTGTAGGAGGAGGCCATTTGGCCCTTCGAGCCAGCACCGCCATTCAATATCATCATGGCTGATCGTCCGCTATCAATAACCCGTGCCTGCCTTCTCCCCATATCCCTTGACTCCACTAGCCCCTAGAGCTCTATCCAACTCTCTCAAATCCATCCAGTGATTTGGCCTCCACTGCCCTCTGTGGCAGGGAATTCCACAAATTCACAACTCCCTGGGTAAAAAGGTTTTTTCTCAGCTAGGTCCTAAATGACCTCCCCTTTAATCTAAGACTGTGGCCCCTGGTTCTGGACTCAACCAACATTGGGAACATTTTTCCTGCATCTAGCTTGTCCAGTCCTTTTATAATTGTATATGTGTCTATAAGATCCCCCTCATCCTTCTAAACTCCAGTGAATACAAGCCTATCCTTTTCAATCTTTCCTCATATGACAGTCCCGCTATCCCAGGGATCAATCTCGTGAACCTACGCTGCACTGCCTCAATCACAAGGATGTCCTTCCTCAAATTAGGAGACCAAAACTGCACACAATACTCCAGATGTGGTCTCACCAAAGCCCTATACAACTGCATCAGAACCTCTTTACTCCTGTACTGAAATTATCTTGTTATGAAGGCCAACATTCCATTAGCTTTCTTCACTGCCTGCTGTACCTGCACGCCAACTTTCAGTGACTGGTGTACAAGGACACCCAGGTCTCGCTGTACCTCCCCCTTACGTAACCCCATTGAGATAATAATCTGCCCCCTTGTTTTTGCCGCCAAAGTGGATAACCTCACATTTATCTATATTATACTGCATCTGCCACGCATCTGCCCACTCACTCAACCTGTCCAGGTCCCCCTGCAACCTCCTAACATCTTCTTCACAGTTCACACTGCCACCCAGCTTTGTGTCATCTGCAAACTTGCTAGTGTTGCTCCTAATTCCCTCTTCCAAATCATTTATATATATGGTAAACAGTTGCGGCCCCAACACCGAGCCTTGCGGCACTCCACTCGCCACTGCCTGTCATTCTGAAAAGGACCCGTTCACTCCTACTCTTTGCCTGTTCAGGCCATAATTTGCCTGTTTTACAAAACTTGTTTTTTTCTCCACCTCTTGACCCAATATTCCATCCATTTGTTCCCTCAAATCTTCAATTTGTTTATAAGTTCTCTGGTCCTTATTATTTTTGTACTTCTGTTCTAAATCCTTTAGATCTGATATCAACATTATATGTTTTCATTCTGGCCTTTTTAATATGTAATGCCCTAGCTATTAACCAACCTTGTATTACAGCCTTCAATGAGTCCCATAGTATGGATGGGTCCACCTCCCCATTGTCATTCTCCTCTAGATAACTTTTGATTTCCAATTTAATATCATTAACAGTTGTTTTATCATTCAGTATTCCAACATTTAATCGCCACACTGTGTTTTTCCTTCTACTGTCCATTGGAATTGTTAAGTATATGGCATTATGGTCTGATACATCTGACACACCAATTCTGCAATCCGTTACCCTATTACAGTCTTCTTTCTGCATTAAGAAATAGTCTATTCTGGAGTAAACTGAGTGCGGTATTGAGTAATGTGTATAGTCTCTTTCTAGAGGGTGAAAATTTCTCCAGACATCAAGAAAATCAAATTCTTCACAGGTAGTGTTTAGTAGTATTGTTAACTGGCTCTTATTTTTCTTTTTACTTGTCGTATCAAGCCTATGATTCAGTATTCATCAGCTATATATACTTAAAAGTGTCATCTTGACCACTTCCTGTTTACACTGTGCTTTGATTTTAGAAAAAACGCTACCACATCTGGCCGTGATTTTTTTTGGCCATCTTATTCTGAGTCCTTCTCCGCTGCGCATGCCCCGAGGATTTTTCCCATCGATGAAAAATAAAAGACTTATTAGTGTTTAAAAAATCTTGAGATTCTCTCTCCCGCCATGAAGGTCACACCCCTTCCGGTGGGAGGGGGAGGGAATATAAAACCTGGAAGTATGAGCGTGGCTCAGTCTGTTTGCAAGATGGCGAGGGAGAGGTCACAACTCTCTGGCTGAGCTGGGAAAATACAGAACTCTGTGAGTACGCAATGTACTTGAATAAATGATTTGTTAGCCCTTAGTGAAAATGAAATTAGTTGTTTGGCCTGCCCTGTACTTGAAACTGCAATGGCCACCGAAATGAAATGAAAACGCAATGAGCTGTTTGGCTTCGGCCTACCCTGTGCTTGAAACTGCAATGGCAATGGAAGTGAAGTGAAAATGCAATGAGTTGTTTGGCTTGAGCCTGCCCTGTGCTTGAAAGTGCAATGGCAATGGAAATGAAGTGAAAATGCAATCAGCTGTTCGGCTTGAGCCTGCCCTGTGCTTGAAAGTGCAATGGCAATGGAAATGAAGTGAAAATGCAATGAGTTGTTTGGCTTGAGCCTTACTTGTGCTTGAAAGTGCAATGACAATGGAAATGTAGTGAAAATGCAATTAGCTGTTTGGTTTCAGCCTGCCCTGTGCTTGAAAGTGCAATGACAATGGAAATTAAGTGAAAATGCAATGAGCTGATTGGCTTGAGCCTGCTCTGTGCTTGAAAGTGCAATGGCAATGGAAGTGAAGTGAAAATGCAATGAACTGTTTGGCTTGGCCTGCCCTGTGTTTGAAACTGCAATGGCAATGGAAGTGAAATGAAAATGCAATGAGCTATTCGGCCTGCACTGTGCTTGAAATTGCAATGCAATTGGAAATGAAATGAAATGAGTTGTTTGGCCTGCCTGAAACCACTAATTCCGGCCCACAAGGCCCCTATTAGGTGAGAAACCAGTCCCTTTTGCCCAAAATGCCCACATTAGCCCAGGAGGAGCATTTTGGCCCAAAAGGCCCG
The DNA here is from genome assembly GCA_035221665.1 of Okamejei kenojei. Classification (NCBI taxonomy): domain Eukaryota; kingdom Metazoa; phylum Chordata; class Chondrichthyes; order Rajiformes; family Rajidae; genus Okamejei; species Okamejei kenojei. Next base: position 35,834,821 of record CM069145.1, on the reverse strand, counting down.
TGCCAGGCCAGGAAAAGTCCAGACAAAGTGCCTTTCACTGTGATTTCACTCCAATCTTTTTTTTAAAAGAGCCCTTCGGCCCATCAGACATGTACTAGCTCAGGAGTGCCTTCGGCCCATCAGTAAGTATTCCCCCTGCAAGTATTAAACCTCATCCCAGTATTTTTCTCCCTTCCTTCATTTGCTCCATGTGAGATCCAGGCCAGGATAGACTTTCCTCCTAATAAGTCTTTTAATTTTCATCGATTGGAAAAAGCAGCGGAGGAGGACTCTGAGTACGATGGCCAAAAAAATCACAGCCATATGTGGTAGCGTTTTTTCTAAAATCAATGCACAGTGCAAACAGGAAGTGGCAAGATGACACTTTTAATTATATAGATATACTCATCTTTGTTTTCTCTCTTTTAATCGGCTATTTAATCTTTCGTTTCTGAATTTGAAATGTTTCCAATCCTCAGACCTTCCACAATTCTTAGTATCATTATGCTTTTCCTTCAATCTCATATCACTTCTCTGCTTAGTCAAATTTTCTATAGACTCTTATGACTATTGTTTCAGACATTAATTAGTTTAGTTTAGTTTAGTATAGAGATACAGTTTGGAAACAGGCCCTTTGGCCCACAGAGTCTTCACTGATCAGAGATTACCTGAAAACAAATTCTATCCTACACACTAGGGACAATTTACAGAAGCCAATTAACCTAGCAACCTACATGTTTTTAGAATGTGGGTGGAAACTGCAGCATCCGGAAAAAACCCATACGGTCTATGTTATTTTATGTTCAAACCTTCATTTACCCTAGCCTCTTTATCATGCTGAAAATGTTCAGTCTTTTAAATTGACAGCATTGACCAATATTCCAAAGTACCCACCGTCCAGCTGTTATCAGGCAACTGAAGCATTCTACCAACATCTGGAGAGCAGTCCTGAGCTACTATCTACCTCATTGAAGACACTCGGACTATCATTAATTGCACTTTATTGGACTTCATCTTGCACTAAATGTTATTCACGTTGTTCCCTTTATCATTTATCTGTACACTGTGGATGGCTCGATTATAATCATGTATTATTTTACGCTGACTGGTTAGCACGCAACATAAGCTTTTCACTATAACTTGGTACACGTGACAATAAACTAAACTAAACAGTGGCAAAGCCATGTAAAGTTTTTTTCTCCCTACAAGATGGAAGTCTTTGGCATGTAAAACATCAGCGCTGGGAAAAATAATCTTTCTCAAACACTGCCTTCTGAGTCAGTGTCTCCCACATGTTGACATCGTAATTTACCATATAGGAAATGTTATTGAAATGCACAAAGCTGGAAATGAGTGCTATTCCAGTGAATCATTTCAATTCCGTATTCTAGTTATTCTCATCTCATTGGAACATAACTGTTGACTGGGCATGAAATATTTGCGCAATTGATGACAATTGTTATTCACACACAGCTGAAACATTATTTTATGGCAGAACAGACACAACTGAATGACATAGCAAAGTTGAGGATGGGAATATTACATCTGCTTCTATTTCTTATGTGAAAAACCCCATTATATCTCAACATGCCACCATGACTGTGCAAATGATACACTGATGCTTTTTAACCCCATTGTATGCTGCAAGTAAATCACCCAAAACACCCAAAACGCTTTGGTACATTACCAGCTAATAATGCAACATACCTGCTGTGCATGATTTGGATGCCTTGAATTTACCCATTTTATCATTTTTCTCTAAATTGTCCATTTTGGTTGTATCAACATTTCCTGAAAGGAGGAAAACATTGAGCTGTAAATTTGTTCACAAATTTTCTTTTAGCAAGTGACTCACGTAAATGACATCAACAATAGCACAACATCTAAAATTAGTATGCAGTGAGAGTTACAAACTCACTGGCCCGAACGATGACATTTCCCACACAACATACACATTTACTCACACAATATCCAAATTTCAATGATCTCTTACTCCCTGCAAACTCCCTGAAAGCTTTTCACTGTACCTCGGTACACGTGACAATAAACTAAACTGAAACTGAAACATGATATTTCAAGGTTAACACACACAACCTACATTCTCACATGAACCGAAATACAAGTACCCTAGACTGCCTTGCCAACACTTAACCCAGGACACTGTGCAGCGACTTCCCCCGATTTTATGGTTACAGCAAAGTTTGTAGGGTTTTTTACACTTTATACTTGAGAGATACAACGTGGAAATAGGCTCTTCAGCCCAACAAGTCCACGCTGACCAATGATCAGTGATCTACCACTAAACCATTGTGCTGACACTACACTATCCCACACACTAGGAACAATTTACAATTTTTATCAAAGCCAATTAACCTACAAATTCATTAACCCTCAAGCTAAAACATTAAAACAAATACATGAAATACGCTACAACTGAACAGATTTAAAAAATAATGAAATAATAAGACTGAAGTCATATTTTTAAACAAGAATTTCTTCCAAGATCCAGTCAACATGAAATCATAGATCTTAAAGGGCAAGGAAGTATGCAAGAAGATGATAAAATAAGAGACCTTCAAGCCTATCTCACTGTTCATTGTGATTGTGGCTGGTCTGTGGTGGCCTCAACTCCTATTTTGTGCCAGTTCTCCATAACGTTGAATTCCTCAAGGTTTCCTATATTTATCAATCTACACCTTAAATATATCTAACAATCTGGCCTCCACCACTCTCAGGGGCAGAGCATACCAGAGATTCACAAGTTTCACTTTCCTCTGAGAGAACACACTTTCACACACCTCATTGTTAAATAATCAGACATTTATTTTGTAGCCATATACTCATGTTCATGACTGTCCCACTAGTGGAAACATCCCAACATCTACAGCATGAAGTTCTCTGAGATCTTGTATGTTTGATTAAAGAATACAAGGCATGTCTTATTCAAACACTCTAGAACATAAACCTAAACTGATGGAATAACTCTCTCATCCCAAGAATTGCACCTAATAACTAATCATTAGTTTCTAATTATTAGTTCTGCATTTTTTAAAATATGATGCAAATTTCTTGGGTGCTGATTAAATATAAAAATAGTAAGAACAACCTGTGGCTACTTGCTACAGGAACAATTGTAGAGTTCTCTGTTATTACCAGAGTGAATCAATCTGTTAGCTCACAGGAGTAGGTTTCATTTTAATCCCCACCAGCTAGATGTGTGGTTATTATTGATAGCTTGGACCTGTCGCTGGGATCTAATGTCGCATTGGCAGCAAAGGCACCAACACAAAGCTGTTCATCCTATGTACAGTACGTCATAACCTGGTCTAACGTGACTGTAGTTTTGTTCGCCATTGAGGGAAGGAAGGAGAAAATTGTTTTCCACTAGCCAGTCTTAGAGGAAAGCTGGGAAAAAAGAGAACCATGAGGTCATTTTTTATGATCGTCTTTAGCATTTGTCACTGAGCCAGAGAAAGCATGTTTGTATCTTTCGGAGATTCATAAATCAGTTCGCAACTCTCTACTTCCACCCTCAGACAGGGGTCTTAAACATTGAACAAACGACGTACCCTCCAAGGATAAACCAGCTGCTGCTTCCCTGGAATTTCAATGGCCCACAGCACAATGGTTTAGTGGTAGAGTTATCACAGTTTGAATACAAAAATTGAATACAAAAATAGTAAGAACTATCTGTGGCTACTGGCTACAGGAACAATTGTAGAGTGTTGTCGAGTGTTGTAGAATTGTGGGAACAGTTAGACAGGTACATGGATAGGACAGGTTTGGAGGGATATGGACCAAGCACATGCAGGTGGGACAAGTGTAGCTGGGACATGTTGGCCAGTGTGGGCAAGTTGGGCCGAAGAGCTTGTTTCCACACTGTATCACTCCATGACAATTACCTTAAAGCACCAGTGACCCGGGTTTAATCCTGACTATGGATGTTGTGTGTACAGAGTTTGCATGTTCTCCCCATGACCGCGTAGGTTTTCCCCGGGTGCTTCAGTTTCATCCGACACTCCAAAGATGTAATGGTTTTAGGTTAATTTGGCTTCGGCATAAATTCTCCCTACTGTGTAGGATACTCCCAGTGTACGGGGATCACTGGTCGGCGTGGACTTGGTGGGTCGAAGCGTTTGTTTCCGCACTGTATCTCTAAACTAAACTAAACTAAACATAAAGCTGCAGTATCTAGTTTACGTCTACGACATCTGTAATTAAAATCTCTGGCATATAAAAAAAAAGAGGATTCCCGAATAATAATGTAATCAATTTTAACATTTTGCTTTTCTAACTGTGAGCAAAAAAGTACAGTAGTGCTATTTAGAAAGAGCTATTTTTGATTATCAAAAGATTTCAGATTTGTCCTGATAGTTATTTTCCTCATTAGCCACATAGACAAATGCAACAGGGAGTCTTCTTGTGTTCGTTGTTTTGGAAAGTTATCAAAAACATCCAAAAGAACATATTAACAGTCTCACAAGAGAAAGCTATTAAAAGAAACCCATGTGCTATGTTTACACAAATACTGATGAATTGCACCATCAGTATCATCTGGTCACATTTTGATTTAACGTCCCTTAACATTATCTAACATTATCTTATAAATAGAAAGCAAAATACTGCAATTCTAATTATAGGTCAGGCCGCTACACTGGAGAACATGGATAGGTGATGTTTTGGGTCGGGACCCTTCTTCTTTCGTGTCCATCTCGTGTCCATAAGTGTTGACATCGCTGTCATCGTCTGTCCTGAAAAGGACGCAAGCTTCCGGAGCCATCAATTGTTACAATAGACGACTGGTAGCAGAATTAGCTCAGGATACTTCCAGTTTCCAGCCCTGCGATGTGGATCCTTTTGCTATGGGGCTGGGACCCTTCTCACGTCACATATTCATATTCTCTAGAGTTTATGTTAGAAATGTAGCAGGGAAATCAGAGATATGGGCCAAATATGGACAGGTGGGACTAGTGTAGATAGGACACCTTGATCAGTATGGGCAAGCTGGACCAAAGGGCCTGTTTCCGCGCTGCATGCCTCTAGGACTCTATGAAATGGATAGGTGATATTTCGGGTTGGGACCCTTCTTCATCCAGTCTTCAGTCTGAAGAAGGGCCCTGACCTGAAAAATCACCTATCCATGTTCTCCACTGATGCTGCCTGATCCGTTGATTTCCTCCAGCATTTTGTGTCTTTCCCTGACCACACATTACATTGGGCATGCTGAGCAGGTACATTTATTTCAGGCAATCTTAGCAAGAAAGCCAAATTGCGAAATTTAATTAAGTGTTTTTATATTTTTCATACAGAGGCAGCACAAGCCAGAATACACTTCTAGCGTGGACAAGGGAATTGAGGTCACTGACATAATTTAATCTGCTCCACCTATCAACCCATCCCTTTCCACTCCTTTGCTGCCATTATCAGCCATTTCTAGGATCTCATACAGGTCGCTTCGTAATCCATTCCTGGTTTTATAATCCACAAGGAATAGTTTTTTTTTCTATTTTCCACACCTGTTCACCTGCAGCTACAATCTGACCCATCTCTAGTGAATATGTTCTTTTTTTACAAAAGGATAAGGTCACAAATTATCCTCACATGGATTTTACTAATTCAGTTCTCAAGTGGCACAGCTTGATCTATAAGGGGCCCCAAAGATGAGAAATGTATCATTTGGGAGCAAGTAATTTTAATATCTTATGTAAAGATGTTTACCAAAAGGATTTTAGGACAGGATTTTCTCAGGAAATTATTTTTTTTCTCATTAACAACATCGTATACATGCATCAGGGAACGTTCACATGTTCACTGTTTTGGAAAATGTTACAAACAACATACACAAGGATATATTTACTGATCCACCAGAGAGAGACTGTAAGAGAGCTTCTTACATTTTTTTTCTAACACTATATGCACAAAACAACCACAAGAACAAATTCCATTCAGATCACTATGTGTCATTTTTTTTTGTTAAATATTATTATTAGAAGTAAGTACATATTAAAAGAATAATATACTTGTCACATACATTCTTAATATTATTAATATTAACAATTATGTCTTGTTTGTACTTCTATACATTTTTTAGTTTTTAACGCAGATAGGAAAAATTAGAAAGAAATAAAGTAAAAATAGAAAATCAAAAAGGTGAGTGGAGTGTTAAACAGGTTATCCATCGTTGGAGATATATCCATGATTTGTTATGTATGATTCTTCATCTATTCCTTTATTCAGGCTTCAGTCAGGCTCTCGCACCGAGCCATTTTGACCCTTTAAATATTCAATAAATGGAGACCATATCCCTCTGAAAAGATCCAACTTGTCCAGTAGGACAAGCCTTAATCTTTCCAGATGAAGTGTCTCCGACATTCCTGTAATCCACATTTTGGATGTGGGGGATGTAGGACCTTTCCAGAATTTCAATATTAATTTTTTCCCAATTATTAAACTGTAATCAATAAAAATTCGTTGATTCATTGTTATTAATTGATCTGTTTCTAATATTCCCAATATTATTAATTTTGAGTCAGGAATCAGATTCGTATTAACAACTTTCGAAATTATCTTAAATATTTCTGTCCAAAATTTAGTAATTTTTATACAATTTGTAAATGAGTGCGTTAAGTTAGCTTCTAAGTGCTGACATTTATCACATATGGCAGATACATTTGAAAAAATACTATGTAATTTGGATTTTGAATAATGTAATCTATGTAATATTTTAAATTGTATAAGAGAGTGTCTAGCATTTAACGAGCAGTGGTGTATATGTTGTATACTTTCATCCCATACTTCTTGTCTGATTATTTGACCTAATTCATTTTCCCATGATTGCCTATATATTTCTGTCATTGGGACAACGTTTTCCAATCAAATGTTATAAATATATGATATCAATTTTTCTGTGTTCGGGTGTTTATTTAGACATTCATCTAAAATGTCTGTCTTTTTATTTCTAATTTCCTGTGTGTTTGCTTTTACATAGTCTCTAATTTGTAAATATCTAAAGTAATCTTTTGAATGTAATCCATAAATTTGTTGTAATTCTTGAAATGAAAGGAAGGAGTTTTCCCTGTAGAGATCGGCCATTTTATTAATTCCATAGTTTTTCCATTGTAAAAAACCTTTGTCCATCATTGAGGGTTTAAATGTAACGTTATTTACAATGGTAAGGGCTAGTGGTATACATTCCGATTTTAATGTTTTCTTTATTTGTTTCCAGATACGTATCCCAATTTCTATTATAGTGTTTTCACTATAGGTTTTCTTACCTAGTTTAATATTGGCGAATAAAATTGAGCTAATTTCAAAAGGCGAACAATCTTCTTTTTCCATTTTTAACCAAATTGGTTGTTTATCTGTCTCTACTAACCAAAAATTCATGCCCAGTAATAAAACATAAAGTTTGGCAGTGCTAGACCTCCATTTATTTTTGATTTACATAAATGTTTTTTATTTATTCTATGGCTCTTATAATCCCAGATAAAGTTGGTGACTATAGAATCAACCTTATTAAAAAAAAATTTAGGAAGATATATTGGAATGAATTGGAAGAGATATAGTAATTGCGGGAGAAAAATCATTTTTATTGCATTAATTCTACCTAGCATTGAAATAGGTAATGTTTTCCAATATAAAATATTCTTATTTAATGTATTCAGTAAAAGTGGAAAATTGGATTTAAATAAAGAATGGAATCTTTTTGTTACATAAATTCCAAGATATTTGATTTTTTCGTTTGCTATCTTAAAAGGAAATTGTTGTAATATATGTAAGTTATTTACCATTATTGACATAAGTTCACTTTTATTCCAATTAATACTATATCCTGAAAATAAGTCAAATTCAGTTATTTAATTTAATACATTTGGAATACTAATTTCCGGCTTTGTAATATAAAGTAATACATCATCCGCATATAAGGAGATTTTATTTTCAGTATCTCTGGTTTCATACCCATATATTTCAGGATGTAATCTCATGCGTTGAGCTAATGGTTCAATTGCAAGGGCAAACAATAGCGGGGATAAAGGACAACCTTGTCTGCAGCTTCGGAATAAATTAAATTTAGTTGATAGCATTTGATTTGTTAGTATTCTGGCTGTTGGATTAGTGTATAATAATTTAACCCATGTAATAAACTTCTCTCCCAACTTAAAAGTTTCCAAGACCGAAAACAAGTAAGACCATTCCACCTGGTCAAAGGCTTTCTCCGCATCTAACGATATAATTACTGTCTTTATTAATACCTCTTTTCGAATATATAATATTGAATAATCGTCTAAGGTTATATGAGGAATATCGTTTTGGTATAAATCCTGTTTGATCCGGGTGAATTAATTTATTAATAACTGTGCTTATTCTTTGTGCTAATATTTTGCTTAGTATCTTTTGATCAGTGTTTTAAAGAGCTATAGCTCTATATGATCCTGGGTCATCCAGATCTTTGTCTATTTTAGGTATAAGTGTTATAATAGATTCATTTAACGTTTCTGGTAGTTTCTGGTGGGTATAGATGTATTCATAGAGTATCTTCAAACGTGGTGCAATCAGATCATAAAATGTTTTATAAAATTCCGAACCAATACCATCTGGTCCCGGTGTTTTACCATTTTTTAATGATCTGATAGATTCTTCGATTTCTTTTACAGATATTTCAGCATTTAGTGATTCTCTATTTTCTGAATCCAACCCATTTAGATTACATTTTTTTTAAATGCTTCTATTCCTATCTGGTTTTCTGTCGTTTTAGCTGAATATAATTTTTTATAATATTGCAAAAATCTCTCATTAATATCTTTGGGTTGTACTAAAGGTTCGCCATTGTATGAATTAATCCTATGGATTATCTTTTCTCCCTCCATTTTCCGTAATTGACGAGGAAATAATTTTTGGGGTCTATCTCTGAATTCAAATTGTAATTGTTTAGTGTATTGATAGAGTTTTACAACTTGATCTGAGTATATTTTATTTAATTTATACTTCAGTGCAGCGATTTTGTTATGTTTTGTCATGGATGGATTAGCAGCATTCTCTGTGTCTAATTGTTTAATCTCCTTTTCCAATTTCTGTTGTTCCCTCCGATCTCTTTATTATAAAATGCTTGAGAAGAAATCATAATTCCACGGGCATATGCTTTAAAAGTTTCCCATAATAGGGAAGAAGATATTTCCGGTTTATCATTTATTTCAAAGAAAATCTTAATCTGTTATATAATATATTCCTGAGATACTTTGACTTTTAAAATTTGTGGGTTAAATCTCCATTGTCCATGTTTTTCCGTTTTACCATTTATTTTAATCATAAATGTTAAAGGTGCGTGACCTGAGATTGTAATATTATGGTATTTTGAATTGTAAGTAAGTGAGATAAGTTTAGAGTCTACTAAAAAATAATCTATTCTTGAATACGTTTTATGTACAGGTGAATAAAATGAATATTCTCGTCCAGTTGGATTTTCTACTCTCCAAACATCTTTAATATTACTAGTATCCATGTATGCATTTAATAAGTCACTGGAATGGGATTTGATTTCCTTTGTCTTGTGGATCTATCTAAATAAGAGTCTATTGTACAATTTAAATCTCCTCCAATTATTAAGTTATGTTGTGCTATTTCTGGGATGTTATTAAATATTTTCTTAAAGAACAGTGTTCTATCAAAGTTTGGTCCATAAACATTAACAAAAATCATTTTTGTGCATTTAATTCTCCTATTACAATAATGTATCTACTATCACTGTCAGTTATAGTTGATGTATGTTTAAATAAAGTGCCTTTACGAAATAATATTGCTACGCCTCTGGATTTGTGTGTAAAAGAAGAATGATACGTTTTATCTATCCCTTTAGTTTTCAGCCTATGCTCGGCATCTTTTTTTAAGTGTGTTTCTTGGATAAAAATTACATCAGCTTTAATTGCTTTTAAATGTGCTAGTACTTTACCTCTCTTAATCGGTTCATTAAAACCTTTAACGTTCCAGCAACAAAACATTATTCCCTCATTCCCTGTATTCATTTTTAAATTTTGCATCTTTTGTCTATGGAAGTCTATAATAGAGCCAATGGTTCAGTTCGACAGACCCGACCTTACACCCGAACTCCGAATAGACGAATTTCAAGACCCTTGAATGTCTCTCACGTGTATATCTCCTTTGATCCAATTTGTAAGTCCACTCAAACTGAAAATAATAATGATAGATTATAATATAAGAGAAAAGAGGATAGATTAAGAAATTAGTAATGTGCACAAAGAAGGAAAAAACTACATCTAGTATTAGTGTAGTTAGTGCTAGCCATACTAAAATAAATGGAATTAACGTAGGATTAGTATAAATGAGTGGTCGGTGATCAATGTGAACTTAGTGCTGCAAAGTGCCATGCGCTTTCTCTCTATCACTAAAGGCAGTAGTATTAGGATCAACCATTAGGAAATGAAGTCAAGCTCAATAGATAGATGGAAAGAAATTCTGCTTCATGCAAAGGTTGATCGACATGTGGAATAAATATCCAGGCAGGACAGTGAAAGCAAACACTCTCCAGTGTCTTCATGCTTTAGAACATAAAACTGGAACTGACCGTTCAGTCCCCAATTTCTGTGCTACACATCATGCCAAGACCAACTCTTATCTGCCTGCACATACTCCACATCCCTCTTTCCCTTCACATCCATGTGCCTGTCCAAAAATGCAGTTATTATATCAGCCTCCACCACCACCCCCGGCAGTGTGTTCCAAGCTCCAACCACCACTAATAATTTGCCCTGTACATGTCCCTTAAACTTTGCCCTTCTCACCTTAAAACTTTGCTATCACCTAAAAGGCTTTGGTAAAGCATTGTTAATCTTTGAAAAACTGCCGTTTTTCAAAGGGAAAGTATAGTTTTATTCATGCTCAATTAGTTCTTGCCAGCAAATGGTTCAGATTCCCATTAGAAAGAACAATCAATGTGTGTTTCTACCAATCATCATTAAAAATACACTTCCTTTATAAACAGAATCCATAGATTAGCCATTTTAGATAAACATTTCTAAGCATAACTAAGCATTTCTAAGGTCATAAGGTTAAAAGTGATAGGAGCAGAATTAGGCCATTCGGCCCATCACATCTACGCTGCCATTTAATCATGGCTGATCTATCTCTCCCTCCTAACCCCACTCTCCTGCCTTCTCCCATAACCCCTGACACCATTTGCTTCCATTTACGAGCAGAAACAGAAGCCAGAACTGTTGTGATACCTGTTATCTTTGTTGTGCCCACCAACTGTAATTTCAAAATAGAAAGTATTTAAAAACTTGCCTGCCACGTAGAATTTGATTTTCTGGCATCCTGTTACAGTGGCTGCAGATGGGCCCCCTGGGTAAATTGTTACTCTCCAGGGCTCAATTCCAAGAGCCTCAGCAACAGTACTGCGGAATTCATATCTAGAAAGATAAAAGCATTTCAATTTAATCTGTTCAAAGTACAGTTTGTAGCATTTGTAAATTTTCACGAACCATCAGGAGTTTTAAGCGGTGGGGATGCAGCTGCTATGGACCGATTTGAGATTGTCCCAAAACTTCTTTCATTTAAGAGCATTATTACTGATAGAAAGGCGACATTCAGTCCATGCCCAAACTCGACTGGATTTGCTTTTTCTAAGGTGGTTAAGCTGGATCCCTATTAAACTGTTGTAGGTGGTTTCCACTGGTCAGTGGTTGAGGCTCAAAATTAAAACCATCACAGAAAGAATTAATTAGTTTTAGAAAATATTTCTTCCAAAAAAACACTATTAATTTCCTCAGTATCCTCAGTGTGGCGTGCACAAAGAAAATCAGGTAAATGTGGGTCCTGGCCAGGCCAAGGACCTTGCATGGTAGAAGGGGCTGGAGGTAGGATCAACAGTTAACAAATCAGTTGGTGCTGCCGAGGAGATAGGGGGCCAGAAGGCTACAGACCTAATGTGGGTAAATGAGGTCAGGGTCAATAGGTGGCATGGGCATGATGGGCCAAAGGGCCAGTTTCTGTGCTGTATAACTCAATGAGAGCGAGGACCAACTGAATGATGGTGAGACACAGAAAGGCAAGGGTAGAGGTTTATCAGATGATTGGTGGTTGGGAGTCACGAGGGATAGTCCTAAACTTTTGGGAGTGAGCACTGTTGGTAGCAGGATGGGATCCTACAATAGGCAATTCAATCAACTCAAATAAATAATTTTATTTGCCAGATATTTATAAATGATTAACCAGAGGTACATCCAGTGGCCTTAGCATCCACTCAGCAAAGTGTACCTGAAGACACATGGAAGCAGGCTTCCCACACTATGTGAATGCTTGTTTCTGCAGGAACGTATCTTTACAGACTTATCTGTGGATTATGTGGCACACACACAGAGCAACAGAGAATGAACATTGCAGACCACAAGATGCATTGTTGTTTATAATTTATTAAATGGGTTAATTGTTTGAGAAGAAGAATTGAAGGCTCTGGGGAGTGGGCAGAGGAGTTTGACATTTATATTGTCAAGCAACTAACACCTGATTTGTGCAAGAGGGAAGGAGGAAGTTGTCTCGACCTGAAATGTCACCAATTCCTCCTCTCCTTAGATGCTGCCTCACCCGCTGAGTTACTCCAGCATTTTGTGTCTACCCTGTTTTGTGCATCTGTCTTGGACAACACAACCTGTTAAGTTGGGTGCAGGCTACATCGCTTCTGGACTGAGGACTGGCGGACTGAGCGAAGGTGCTCAGCGAAACATTCGCCCAGTCCCATATTTGTGGTGTTAAACCAGTGGTGTATTTAGCTCTTAAGTACAATCAAGGATTCTTAAAAAAAGAAAAAAAAATGACATTGAAGCCATTTGTCTGAGCAAATAGTTAGGGCATTTTCTTTTTACAAATGCTGTATTAAAAATAACTTATGTGATTTCAGATTGAAGGCATCTTTACAGCTGTTGTGTTAATCCGTATGGAGTGATAGCACATGGGACAGACATGGGGGGGCGGGGGTATATAAACAGGAGGCAAACAGCAGTCTGCTTGGGAAATATCATTCTCCAAAGTTACATCCCTTGGAATTTCCTGTTGAAATGGAGAATATCTTTGGCACACAATTTTATTTACAGTAATCCCTCAGCAGTTTGAGCCACTGTCAGGAAACTGTACTGGTAACGTGTACAATGCTCTTTTCAGAAACATTTTTTGTATGTTATTCAAAAGCTTATCATAATGTGTAGGTTTCAAATAATGAGCCTGTTTCCTTGACGATGTCAGATTTTATGGTGCCTTGTGAATGAATAGTAAATGTACATAGCACTAAGTTGTGCTGAGTTCCCTCTGTAATTGAAATAACAGGAGTTTTAATGTCATTTACAAAGGAAGTCATCAATTGGTACAAAATTACTGCAAGTAGATTATTTTCATCCTGTAAGTGAGTTTTGTTAAAATATTGATGCCACAATGACATGTCTGAAGTTGGGAGATTTGATAGTCAACACTCGAGCCATGCAGATCTGTGCAATCCCAGTTGATTGTCACTGAACAAGTCCCGTAATCAATAATAAGGCCAGAGAAGAATTCAATAGAGTGCTTTTACTAAGGCTTGGACTCTTTCTATTAGCTGCAGATAAACGTAAAATTTAACAGACTAATTGTTACCAGCCAAGTTTTTGGGAAGCTTATTAATACTCTGTGCTGGTGGTTACAGCAGTCATAGGATAGCATGATAGTTTGTGAATATCCCCTTTTACATTCAGACCAGCCTACATCCTCCAGGTCTAGATGCCACCTTGTCCATATCCTATATCTAAACCTTCCACAGTCCCCACCCTCCCATTATTCTGGCCTGCAGTGGTTCCAAGCTCTCATAGGATCATAAGAGATAGGACTAGAATTTGGCCATTCAGCCCATCACGTTTACTCCGCCATTCAACCATGGCTGATCTATCTCTCCCTCCTAACCCCATTCTCCTGCGTTCTCCCCATAACCTCTGACCTGTACTAATCAAGAAATTCTCTCTCGACAGAGCCAACTTAAAATTCTAGTCCTCGTGTGTAGTCCTAATGATTTTATCCCTCCCCATCTCCAGAACCTGCTTCAGCCTTATGAGCACCATTTCATCACCACAATTACCTCTAACCTACAGCGTCTCAGTTATTCCTCTTTCTCTTCAAATTTAGCAGGTGTGCCTTCCGTTGATGTGCATGAGATTCAGTTGTCAAAATTCTTTCCCAAAACTATCCTGTCTCTCCATCTCCCTTTCCTATTTTAAGACCCTTTGGCCCTTTAATTGACTAAACATTAGGTCACATTTGATATTATCTTGTTCTCACTGATTCCAGAGGGTTTCTCCAAGACAAATTGCTTCATTAATGCAATAATTAATTTTGTTCATTTAACAGGTACCATCACAACATTTAAGAAACATTTAGACAGGTACATGGACAGGATAGGTTTAAAAGGGGTATGGGCCAAATGCAGGCAGTTGGGACTAGTGTAGATGGAACATATTGGTCAGTGTGGGCAAGTTGGGCTGAAGGGCCTGTTTCCACACTGCATGACTATGACTCCATGACACATTGATGTTTTCACAACTGTTGAAGGAATATTTAATTTTGTGTATGTGGAACATTTTAATTAAAAGCAAATATAAAACCACAATGGGTAAAAAATTGTGGGAATGACTGTGGCAAAAGCACCAACCAGCTCAACATTAATCATCCCACTGCCTGACGTTAATTGTGATTTACTCCAGGAACCAAACCAAGCTTGGCATTACCTCTTTCTTATTACCATTTTTATATTTTTATGACTATAAAACAGGAACAGAAATTGGGTGTGTGGCGGGTATATTTATATCGTTGTCTAACTGTTGAAACCAGAAGTACGATCAAAAATAAATAATTATTTAGATTGACGATACCACAACATTTTAAAGGTCTCTTAATAGCAGCTGTTTCCTCATTTTTATATAATTGTTTTCATTCATACTGAGATTGTTTAAGGAACATGTGACAGTTGTATCCCTTTATTTTCTTGTAACAGTCATGTGGTAATCAATGTTACAACACGGGGACAGGTTCTTTGCCGACAATGTCTGTGCCAAACATGACGCCAATATGGCATCCTGTACATCGGCGAAACCAAGCATTGACTCAGCGACTATTTTGACATACACTTGCGCTTATTCCACCAAGACCTACTGGTTCTCCTGGTTGCTAAGCATTTTAACTTATCTTCCCATTCACATACTGACTGTGCTGGGCCTCCTCCACTGCCAAATATGAAGCCACACGCAGCTGGAGGAATAGCACCATATATTCCACATGGATAGATTACAACCTAACATCATGAACATTGAATTCTCCAATTTTAGATAAATACAAACTCCACCCCCCTCGCTCTCCTATGCCCCACCTGGACTCAGGGTCTCGACCCGAAACGTCGCCTATCTCCTTCGCTCCTTAGATGCTGCTGCACCCGCTGAGTTTCTCCAGCCTTTTGTGTACCCTCACATTTATTTAACCCGCCCCCCTCCCCTTATGCTCACATTCTTTCCTCTGGCTTCACATTTCACAACTCTTTAAAAACATTTGTCTCAAACCTTCTGTCTTTTCATCTCTAGCCTTTTTCCTACCATCTGCTATATCTACAGACTAAACTAAGACATGAACAATCTTAAAGGCTGAAACAGTGTTACCATTGCTTTGACTTTTATACTGTTCTGATGACATAATTAAACATGCAAATATTAAATCTATGTTCCTCTACCCACAGTTGCTGATTGACCCGCTGAGCATTGTTTCTGGGGTAGACACAAAATGCTGGAGTAACTGGAGAGAACGAATGGGTGACTTTTGGGTCAAGACATAGAGAAAGTTAGTGGCACACTAGTCAAGTCAAGTCAGGTCAAGTCAATTTTATTTCCAAAGCACATTTAAAAACAGCTCCCGCTGACCAAGGTGCTTTACATTAGTGCAGGTACTAACTTGCTACAAACAGTGCTATATAGATCAACAATACATACTTCAATACATACAGCGCACCCTCAGAGGACCTCAAGAAAGGCTTGAAAGTAGAAATAAGTCTAGACTTAAAAGAGTCGATGGAAGGGGCAGTTCTGATGGGAAGAGGGATGTTGTTCCATATAGGTGGCCACCATGTCATCAAAATCAGCGAGTTTCATTATAAACATTGACAATGGCTTGGCTTCATAAAGGGAAGACTAACTGGGGCAGAACGCTCCATTGACATAGTGGAACATGATCAGATGGCCTCTCCATGGCAAATTAACTGAGACCTATATTTTTTCTTAATGTTTTTTCTGATTATTATTATTATATCAAAAAAACATTCTTCCTACAATTTTAAATAGAACTTGAATGCTGTGTTATAAAGTTGATATATGATATGAGATCAAAGAAGCATAAAGATATTTGAGGGAAAGAAACAAGCTGTCTATTGCCTTATGAAGACTAAATGTACTGTAAAATGCATTAGGCATGAGACTGCAGTTGCAATTCCCCTATCATATAAACATGAAGTAAAATGTAAACCCTGCCGGAAGATTTCTGGATGACCAGCGTGATATTTTTATTTTAAGAAAGATTAACAAACAAGTTCAGTGAATCTATTTACTTAAAATCAACAAAAGATAATTGAATCCTTGTACCAAGACACTAGAAATCTTTAGTCTTTAGAGATACATCACAAAAATAGGTCCTTTGGCCCACTGAGTCCATGCCGGCCAGTGATCCCCCATACACTAACCTACACACGAGAAATAATTTACAATTTACAGAAGCCAATTTATCTACAAACCTGCACATCTTTGAAGCGTGGGAGGAACCCAGACCACCTGGAGAAAACCCATGTGATCACAGAGAAAATGTACAAACTCAGTAAAGATGCCCACAAACTGAAAATATGATGCTCAATAAGAATTTTAAATGGTAAGGTTATGTTTAATCATCCTTCCTAAAGCAGTAGCAAAAATACAAAACATCACACATGCAGTAATATATTTGAATTCCCTAAAGGCCTTTGATACGATACTCTGCAGAAGATTCACAGTGAAAGTTCATTGATCAGATATATTTATCTCTCCACAAATGCCATCTGACCTGCTGACCATTTCCCCATTTTTTAAATTGTTTTTCCATATAAGGTTCAAATAAATCAGCAAACAACAAAATCAGAAGTGGCATTTGTGATGTTGCACAATGATTTGTGGTAGGACCACTATCGTCATTAGAATTCATTTACGAGGGAAAGCACAGACAGTCATCTACCATTCTCAGAATGGGCACATCATTGGTGAATGAATTAAAGATAAGGGATAGGATATTTTGAAAGAATAAAAAGCATTTTTTTGAGAGAAAGCTTCCTAAAAGGATAGCAGAATGACAAGATACAAGAAAACTGAGAATCAGCAAAGATTATGACATTTTCTACTTCAGGGCAAAAGCAGTTCAAGCAGTACTGAATCTATTAATGCATCAGAAAAAATGATTTTTTTAGGATACCCTAACAAGAATTCAAATAAGGCAGTAAATGTTCATTGTATGTTATACAAAAACAATTTCATCGCTGGCCTTCAGTTGAAACATTTATTCACATCCAGTATTTACATCAATATGTAGATACTATGTAATTCCACATAAGTCTATTGTAATCTTCATCCACTTCGGTTCTTACCTGCTGAATGGGTTCACATTTGGAAAAGTTAATGACTTCACTGAAGAAACAGCGACAATGTCAGCACAATCCTTCAAGCTTTTACTGTGATCGTTATTGTGAATTACCACTGATCTGCCCACAACTGGAAATGAAGGAAGAAGGCAATTTGATAATTATCTCAAGATCAATTACTGTCATAAATGCAAATCCCAAATTAAAATAAATGCTAGAAATACTTAAGTATGCTAGAAATGCTAGAAGTCAGGCAGCATGAACCTGAAGAGTTTTCTCATTTCTCAGTTTAATTTTCACTTTTTATTATTGTATTTGTAAGGGCGAACATACACTTTAGCTGGCTTAGGAATCTCCAGGTGGAATTTAAGTTCTTGACCTTCCTTTTGTGCTGTATTAATAATAGTTTAACTGGTAGGTGCATAGTGTATGTCCTAAAATTTACAAAAAATAATCAAAAGGATGCAAAGGCAGTTTAGTGTTTGTTTTAGATAGGGGGAGATATAGAGTGGCTTTTCCTAAGGCTATTGTATATTGATATTTAATATAAATTTAGAGTCGAGCTAAAGAACACAATTTTAAACCTTGCAGACAACTCCAATCTACTCATCGCAGTGACTTGTGAGGTGATACACTTTAGGAAGGGAGTGAGGAGAGGCAATACAATTTAAGTGATGTCATTTTGGATTGGGCACCAGAAATTTGATGGTGTTTATCTGCAAATTGTTGAAATATTAAGAAAGTGAACTTTCACCCATTGGAAATAATATCCAAAGGAACTGATTTATGATGCTGGGCAAAATAAACTGAAATGACATGGGTCATGCAGTGCCCAGTGTTGGAGTTGCTGCTTTAAAGTGCCAGAGACCTGGGTTTGATCCTGACTATTGGTGATATCTGTCTGGACTTGGCACATTCTCCTTGTGTCCACATAGGTTTGCTGCTATTCCACTTGTGACCTCATAGGTTTGCTCCAGCTGCTCCGGTTTCATCCCACATTCCAAAGAGGTGTAGATTTGTAGGTTAATTGGCTTCTGTAAATTGCCCCTAATGTGTAGAATGTGAAAGTAGGATAACATAGAACTGGTGTGCAGGTGATCGTTGGTCGCCACGGATTTGGTGGGCCTAAAGGCCTGTTTCCACACTTTACAGCTAAACTAAACTAAACTACAGAAGGAGAAATCTGTTGTTGTGCATGACTGGTAAGGATGTGGAATACAGGCTTTGATTGGGTAGCGCATATTGATTTGACAGTAGCAAATCAGAATTGCTTAAATTGTCAAAAGAAAAACACACAGCAGTAGGCAAAGAATGGGAGATTGAGAGCAACTGGAATGACAAAAGAAACTGCAGATACTGGAACGTTAAGCAATAAACAGAGTGCTGGAGTCACTCAGTGGGTCAGGTAGCATCTGGGAAGGGAATGGACAAGCAACATTATGAGTTAGGATCCTTCTTCAGACAATGAATGGATTCGTTCTTCATCAGAATACATTGTTCGATCAACTTTCAGTTAGATTTTTAATTGCTTTCTAGGTGTCCAGTACCTTCTTATACATACCCAAAGTCTGTTTCTCCAAATGTCTTAGCTTATAAATATTCAGAAAACACTCAGTCATATTAAGGTGAGTTTTAAGGTAAATTTAAGGTGAGGGGGGAAGATTTAATAGGAGCCCGAGGGGTTAATATTTTCACACAAAAGGTGGTGGATGTATGGAACCAGCTGCTGGAGGAGGTAGTTGAGGCAGGTACTGTTGAAACGTTCAAGAAACATTTAGACAGGTACATGGATTGGATAGGTTAGAGGGATATGGGCCAAACACACTGCCTACCTACTGTTATCTACACCTCTGACATATGATTCTAAACGGTCAAGTTAACTCTTATCTCCATGGATGCTGCCTGATCTGCTGCAAATTTCCAACATTTTCTCATATACCGCTTTGTCGGCTCCAGATTTTTTGCGTACTTTATGCAAAACCAATGTATCACTGAAATATTGTATTCTTCCATCCAAATCACAAATATGCACTGCAAAAAGCATCGTTACAAAAAAAACTATGTTTACGTGTTTAAAAGCAACATACAAAATCTTTGCACTTCACATGACCTTAGATTCTGAAACGCACATCCACACAAACCTACCAGTAAAATCTCCAGTTAAAGGCAGACTGACATCTGTCTTCAAATATCTCCTCCCAAGACTTATTGGACCTTGTTTGGAATTTAAATCTCCCACCTCACAGTGCAAAGGATAACTTAATGAGCAGCTGTACTTATAGCCTTCCTGCAAATATAAGTGAAACAATTATTTAGATTCCAATTATATGTGTTAGTCAGGATCTGCCTGCACTTTACCGACTACAAGTTGCTGTGGTAGAATAGCAGCAAAGTTGCTGGATTGGTATCCAGAAGTATGAGCAAGAGACCTGCTTGACAAAGTTTTAATCCCATTATAGTTAGATGAGGAATATAAATTAAAAGAAAAATGAATACAATTGGAATAAAAATAAGAGCATTATAATAGTCAGAGACTCCTAAATATCCGATTGATATTAGTAACGTGCTATAGGGACAGCAATCTATAGGGATGTCCAGTTTGCCCTTACCCTACCTGGTGTGATTCCCTGCCACCAACATGGTTGACATGTAACTGAAATGGCCAACCATATCAATCAAATCATGGGATGATTAGCAGATTTAGCATGTCACCAAGAACTCTATTGAACTTCTACAGGTGGAGACCACACTGACAGTTTGCTTTATGGCATTATGGTCTGATTTGTTTGTTGAATGCTCAAGAACAAAGGAGGCTGTGAAATTGGTGGACATTGAGCAGTCCATCCTGGGTATTGACCTCCCCACCCAAGAAGGCAGCTAATAAAATCAAAGACCCACACCACCCTGGCCTCGTTCACATCTTGTTACTACCATTAGGAAGAGGGAGCAGGAGCATGAGAGCAGATACCTCCAGCTTCTTCCCCCATAACCATCAGGCTCTTGAATCACCTTGCACTACCTTAACTGCAACCCTACCTCAGCACCAAACTATGATGGACTTTGTACTGCTAAGGTCGCACCATAAACCATGGCTTGCACTATCATAGTCTGGTTCATTTATAATAACTGATAATTTATTGTTTCTTTGTTATTTGTGTTGTTTTGTTTAATGAGCACCGTAAGAATTTAATTGTATTGGTCTCGGTGTGGTCTGAATTAATGTTTCAGGCACAACTACTAAACCTCAATATTTTGGTTTTTAACTGTATGATGGAGGCATTCTTCTGCCCTATAATAAGCGTTCACTTCTTGTTTGACATTGAAAGAGCACCAAGTTGGGAGATGGCTGATGGAAATTGCTAAGCAACATGAATAATTAGCATCAATCCTCTCTCCTCCAGGTTGACGGCAACTTGCTTCCACTCCAGTTCGATGGATTCTGAGGTGGCTGAGTGAAGTCAATGTGGGATAGGAGGTAGACACAAAATGCTGCAGTAACTCAGCGGGTCAGAGCATCTCTGGAGAAAAGGAATAGGGGCTGTTTTCGGGTGGATACCCTTCTTCAGACTGAGGGTCAGTGGAGAGGGAGGTGCTTGACAGGATAGGTGTTGGGTTGGAGAGGTGTTACACTCTTTCTACTGTTTTTGCTGAGCTGCGTACTCATGCAAAAGGACGCAGGTCCTCATTGTCATCTCTGAATGCCCCTTATCCAACTGGAGTGATCACATGCCAACAATTCCTATGGTGAATGGAGAGGTCATAACCTTTCCATGGAAGCTTTGAGAACTGCCCCAAATCCTTTCTCCTGTCCTTCCGATCATCTCTTTATCTGATGAACATTAGACTGCCCAATTTGGGAGTCTTCCACTAGATATGTGAAGGATGTGGCTTCACCTTCGGGCAGGGACGGAAATCCGGGGGGGTTGGGGGCAGGGGGGGGACAAAACCCCTGTTTTGAGAGGGGGGGGGCAACCCCCTCCCCCATTTTTTTGTGATCCGGATTTTAAAACTCTGTGAAATCTCTGCTTTCCGCAAGACAGTGGAGGTGGGACTGCTGATTGAGGGCCAATCAGGGCCAATTGGACGAGAGAGATGTCGGTTAGCAGGCAATGGGGGCGGGACATGATAATTCAATGCGATCATTGGAGGAGGGAGGTGTCGGTAGAGGGGGTGTGATTGAGGATAGAGCGCGGTGATTGCTCTGGACACAGACCTGTGCCTCATCCGCAGCCAGGATCCATTCCGACTCTCCGGCGCTGCAATCGCTGCCGCACCTCCACTGGACCATCCCCGTCCTCACCAGACTGGCCCCCGGGGGTAGCCAGAGACGTCAGGAGTCAGATGGGAGCTGTGCCCCCCAGGCCCACAGCCAGCGCAGAGAAGCAGCGCTAAACCCAGCTCTACTCTGCCTGTCCCGCCGGGTTAACCTACAGCCCTGCCTGGACTTACGGGAAATATGGCCCAGGTTTACAGCCAGCGCGGAGAAGCAGCGCTAGCTCCACGACTCCAGGCTGGTATCCCATCAGTCCAGGCAGGGCTGTAGGTTACCCCGGCGAGACAGGCAGAGTTGAGCTGCATTTAGCCTCCGAAGTGTTGTGTGAGTGTGCGCGGGCAGCTGCCAAGAAATTGTGTGTCCCCTGTCCTCCGCTCCCCCCCACATTTTGAAAGCAATTTCCGTGCCTGCCTTCGGGCAAGTAAGTGTCATTAGGGCCTCAATGCTGAGGACATTGGTACTTTTATCCTGCCAGTGGATTTGAAGGGATTTTGCACAAACAGTATTGGTGATATCTCTCCACTGCTTTGAGGTGCTGTCAATGCTATGACAGAGATGCATTGGAGGGTAGGGGTCTTTACTGCCCATTAGGGCATTAACTTTGCAGCAGATTTGAGGTTGTGATCTTCTGACACTTTCCCAGATGACCACAGGCTATGCCGGCTATTATTTGGAGATGCACTTCACCATCGTTGTCTGCCTTCACTAAGTGAATTGAAAGTAGTCCACATATTGTTAGGTGGCAGGGTCGTGTAATGGAGACAGGTTGTCATTGACCTTTGCTTCACAAATGTTTATCATCCAGTAATATTTGAGTACAGGCCCCAGTTGTCATCAATTTCCTTTGGTTATCTGCTGCATCGTTTTTTTAAAAAAAACAACCACATAAAAATCTCCTAGTACCATTTTCCATTGAAAAACAGGAAAGTCCTACTCTCACGTTCAGTATGTTTTGTTTCCAAAGCCATGGTAAAACCATAACTCAAAACATAAATTGTCTGTTTCCTTGTATAAATTAGTTTTTGATGATCATTTGTTGACTTTCCAAAGTTCACAGAGTTGATGCAGTGCACTTCTCTGGGTGATATACGTAACAGATGGTATTTGCAGCGTACTTAATGATGTGCGTCATTTCCTGCTATATAGTCTGTTATCTATTGAAAGCATCTGATCCAAGTCCAGGCACTGAACAGTGGATGTGGAATTTTGTAACTGGAAACTGATTAATTGAACAGATCCACATCAAAGTATTATGTTACAATAGGCTGATACCATTGTTATACAGGTGACCCGCCATTTTAAGGAGAGGGGGCACGGTGGCGCAGATATAAAGTTGCTGCCTTATAGCGCCAGAGCCTCGGGTTCGATCCTGACTATGGTTGTTGTCTGTATGGAGTTTGTACATTCCGCTTGTGACCATGTGGGTTTTCTCCGAGTGCTCCAGTTTCCTCCCAGACTCCAAAGATGCACAGGCTTGCAGATTAAATGGCTTCTATAAATTATAAATTTCCCTAGTGCGTTGGATAGTGCTAGTGTTGCTGGTCGGCATGGACTCTGTGGGTCAAAGGGCCTCTTTCCTTGCTGTATCTCTAAAACTAAAACTAAAAGGAGCATTCATAGGAAACGGTCTGTACCATGGTCCTCAGTCAGTGCATGTGTCATGAAACGCGTTGAGAAAAAGTCGCGTTTACTTATTTTCTTCATTTCACATTAATTTTATAAGAATGAATTTTATCCTATGTTCCAGATTTCTTTTGGTATTGAATTGTCAATTCTCTGCTGTAACTGCTGTAACATGGGAGTCACCTGAATTGGGCTCAAATTTCTAACTCCACGCATCTGCACAAATGTCAGGACTTAACTATGTTTCTCTATAAAATTCCTAGATTTCAGTACTGTGCTTAGCTTAGCTTAGCTACCAATACTTCTGGATGTACCATGCATTGAAACTCAGTAGGTTTTCCAAATCTCAGTCTGGGAAGCCTCTGCTGGTCCTGTGCCAAGTTAAATCTGACACAAGTACAGTGGTCCCAAAAAAATATGATGGCAGAGGAGTCAACTGCTCTGCTCGATCAAAGCCAAACAGAAAATTAATTATGTCAAAACTGATTTTTAATAGCTTGCAGATAATGCCATATGCCTCAATTCCCTGCAAATCCATATACCTATCCAAAAATGTCTTAAATATTGCTCTCATATCCCCCTCAACCACCACCAGCGTGTTCCAGGCACTCACCACACCTGGTGTAAAAAAAACTCTGCGCATCACACTTAAACTTTGCCGCTTTCACCTGAAAGCTACTGTATGTCTTCTGGTATTTGAATTTTCCATTCTGGGAAAAATGTTCTGATTGCCTACCCTATCTATGCCTCAAATATATTTATTGTATCATTATATATATAAATATACAAATAACATATAAATACATTATGTTGAAATTTATCACACACCAATGCTGATTCAGTTAAAGAATGTCAAACTTTCCACACAAAGGACTATTCTTAATAATTTATATTTGATATTGATATCATAAAATACCAATGGACGACCACAAACATTTAACAATGGTATAATTTTCAGTGATGCCTGGTTTTCTTACCGCAGTCAGTGCCAAAAGATTAAAATCAGATAGGATTTACCTTGGTGTCAATGTTGTAAGGATTATAGTGTCCTCCTAATCCACTGCAGTTTCCGGGAGATTGTAGCGGATTAGTATGAACGTGCCACATTAGATGATCAATCTGCGGAGTATACAAATCTTATTGCAAAATATGGAAACTTTATAATGACATAAAAATTCTGCACCTACTTGCTTGCACATCTCTACTTCACAAAGAGTAAACTGGAAGTTGGTGGTTGTCAGATATGATAGTGGGATTGAAGAGGCTTTTATATAAGCATGTAGATATGTAGGGAATTAAGGGATATAGATTATACACACGTAGAAGTGGTCTTGGCATCATGGTCAGCACATACGTTGTTTGCAAAAGGGCCTGTTTTTGTGCTGTACTCTTCTATGCTCTGTGGAAATGAAGACCTGTTTACGGCTGGGGGCACTGCATTGAAGTGCAGTGTGTCATTGTAAAGAAGAATGGAGGCGATGTCATTCAATTGACTGACAAATGTGCACAACAGGAAGGGATCTTTAATGTACACCACAGAGAGGTATCAAGGATGACAGATTTAGGTAAATGGAACGTCAGATTCAATGGAAATAAGAATGTAGGAGTGTGAATATGCCACTCAGCTTCTCAATCCAGGCTCTCTATCCAAAATTATCATGGCTGAACTGCTCCTGACTTCAGTTCATGTGTCAGTTCCCTATGACTATTGGGCTCTGGTAAGACCACATCTGGAGTATTGTGTACATTTTTGGTCTCCTAATTTGAGGAAGGACATCCTTGTGATTGAGGCAGTTGAGGCAGCGTAGGTTCACGAGATTGATCCCTGGGATGGCGGGACTGTCATATGAGAAAAGACTAGGCTTGTATTCACTGGAGTTTAGAAGGATGAGGGGGTCTCTTATAGAAACATATAAAATTATAAAAGGACTGGACAAGCTAGATGCAGGAAAAATGTTCCCATTGTTGGGCGAGTCCAGAACCAGGGGCCACAGTCTTAGAATAAAGGGGAGGCCTTTTAAGACTGAAGTGAGAAAAAACGTTTTCACCCAGAGAGTTGTGAATTTGTGAAATTCCCTGCCACAGAGGGCAGTGGAGGTCAAATCACTGGATGGATTTAAGAGAGAGTTAGATAGAGCTCTAGGGGCTAGTGGAATCAGGGGATATGAGGAGAAGGCAGACATGGGTTATTGATTGGGGACAATCAGCCATGACCACAATGAATGCCGGTGCTGGCTCGAAGGGCCGAATGGCCTCCTCCTACACCTATTTTCTATGTTTCTATGTGTCTATGACCATCAATTCTCTGATCTTTCAAACAATTATCAACTCCCTCTTGAAAACCCCCAAAGATCCAAAACCCTCCAAAGGCAGAGAATTCCAGACAGGTTGAACTTTTTGATGAAAATAATTTAACAAAGATTATGTGCAACACATGAAGTGTAAGGGGCTAAGCCCTGGTGCTTTGGAATTTTATAGGTGGCTGAAATTGGGTGTGAATCTTTTATAACAGTTTTATATCAGCACCATCTAGTAAACATGCATCTAGTAAACCCATTATTGTTTTCAATGAATGTTTAATTGCAGCATTCATCTTGAAACTGATTTCAAATGGACTTGGCTTAAGCTGAAAAGTAATGCACTGAGTAATGTTTCCACTTACACCACCTGCGTTTGGGTCAGTTGGTTCAAGGTCTATAATCATAGTTGTGTCACTTGAACTCCCATCTGGGAAGACCTGTTGCCACTGGAAATTAAAAGGAGAGGGTGTTACACATCAACAATTCTACAGGAAAATGTAAATGCCCATGTTTTTCCTGTATAGCCTTTCTGGAGTTTACGAGGAGCAGGGAAATTACGTCATTGACCACGGTTCATTGGAAAGAGTTTTAGAAGATGATCTCCCGATGGTAAAACACCACTTCTTAGATTTAGGGCAAGATTTAGTTTAGTTTAGGGATACATCGCAGAAACAGGCTCTTCAGCCCACCAAGTCCGCACCGACCAACGATCCCTGCACACCACCCTACACACACTAGGGACTATTTTACATTTATACCAAGCCAATTAGCCTACAAAGCTGTACGTCTTTGGAGTGTGGGAGGAAACCAAAGATCTTGGAGGAAACCCACACAGGAGAATGTACAAAACTCCAGACAGGATCGTATCTGTGTCTCTGGCGCTGTATGGTAGCAACTCTACCGCTACGCAACTGTGCCCCCCTCCGAATTTAGTGTAGTTTAGAGATACAACATTAGAAACAGGCCCTGCAACCCATTGAGTCTGTGCTGACTATCAACCACCCATTTACACCGATCCAACATTAATCTATTTTTTAAATTCTCTCCATATTTTCAACAACACCATCCAGAATCTCCCACTCACCAACAAACACAGAGCAATTTACAGCGGTCGATTAACCTACCAACCATATGATTTTGGAATATGTGAGGAAACTAGGGAACTCATGGAAAACCCAGAGAGAGAACATGCAATCTCTGCGTAGACAGCATCCAAGGTCAGGATTGAATACAGTTCTCTGGTGCTATGAGGCATTAGTGATGCCAACTGCAACATTGTGCAGAGTTAACACAACCCACCCTTTCCTGCTTATTCCGTTTTTCTCTGGAGCAGGACAACCACCATAATGGCATGTTTTGCGGAATGATGCAAGAACTCAAAACTTTCCAGGGATAAACCTAAAGTGATCAGAGTGAGTAAGGATTGACCCTGGGCTTTGAGCTAACGGCAACCCTTCATCATGAGGGACAAATATCCATTCTTACTAAACCCTGGAGACATCAGAGTGTGCAAAAGGTGGAATCGTGAGCATCAAACCATCTGCTGCAGGAACTCAGTGGGTCAAGCAGCATCTATGTGGATGGAAAGAAATGGTCGATATTTTGGGTGAAGATCTTGCATCAGGTTTTAAAGAAGGGTTTTAGCCTGAAACGTCGACTGTTCCTTTCCACCCTTGGATGTTTCCTGACCCTCAAGTTCCTCCAGCAAATTCTTTGTTGCTTCATACTGAACATTAATTCCATTAGGTAAAATCACATGAAAAGTAGCACTGCCAACAAAATAATGACATTCACAGCACAAGACCAATTGTGCTGAACACTGGGAAAATTCCTGTGAGTCATGTTCATTTTTGCAAGTTGTAACACACTGTGATAAAACACGTGAACCTTGCTTTGTGCCAAGTGCAGACATTTATGAGAACCACATAACGTTGTACATTAACCAGAGTCTGAACTGCACCAAAATGAAGCGTCAGTGTTTTCACAGCCTCATGCAACACATTTATTTGAAAAGAGAAGGTAATGAGAGCAACATACCAACTCTTCAAGCATTCCCAGAGGATCGGCTTACTTGCTGTACACTGTTGAAGCACAAGCTTCACTCCAGTATGGTAACAGTCATACAGTGCAGTCAAAATGGTGTGATGTGTCGATTTGGTGTGTGGGAGCAATGAGCGTTTTCTTTGGGGGAAGGAGGAGGACAGGAATTTGGTTTGAAAACTCATGTATATTTAGTATATTCTAGTTGGGACAGACTTGATGCTTGTTACATAGTGCAAACTAAATCTCAGTCAAATTCTAAAGGCAGCAACATATTGCGAAGGTTGCTTTTCAGACTTCAGACCGCAAACTCGGAGATTTCACACTGAGAATAACTATTAAAGGGGACAAATGTAGCAGCTATTGGTTCAGTACTGATGTGGGGGGGCCTGGTCAGGGAAATTTTATTTTTTTTAGATTGAATGGAAGAATTTTAATGGATCAGAATACTTAAACGTGTAAGACGGAACAGCGGATGCTGGTTTAAACTGAAGATAAATACAAAAAGCTGGAGAAGAAATGGGTGACGTTTTGGGTCTGAAGAAGGGTCTCAACGCGAAATGTCACCCATTCCTTCTCCCCAGAGATGCTGCCTGCCTCGCTGTGTTACTCCAGCTTCTTGTGTCTATCTTCAGAATATTTAAATGAACGTGAAGCACTTTTGGGTCAGTTGTAAGAGCTGATTAAAAAGGTAAGCACTTTAATTACTTGCATTCTTTCTGGAATCTGATGTGAACTTCAAATGCAAGCAGGTAGGTCGCATTTGGAAGAGGCTGCACATTTTAATCATTTATGATTATTTGTATTCAAGGCAACATAATTGACAATGGGTCATATGAAGCAAGAGCAACCTATTCAGCCTCCTGCACCTGTGCCCACTTGCTTGAGGAGTTGACCATTCAGTGCATTTTACAATTCTTTCATTACAGCTTCAAATTTCCTTCAAATATTTATGCTTTTCTCTTTAAAATCTATAATGGATTTAAATTGCGCCCCTGCTTCTAACAGTCAAACATTTCAGTCATGGGACACTGCGTTTAGTTTTAATTTTAGAGATATTGCGCAGAAACAGGCTCTTCGGCCCACCGAGTCTGCACCTGCCATCGAGCCCATTTACACCAATCCTACCCAACCTGTTTGATTCTCTGAAGAAAGGTTCCAACCCTATCCATATTCTCCAGAGATGCTACCTGGCCCATTGCAATACTCCAGCATCTAAACCAGCATCTGCAGTTGCTTGTCTCGCCATTTTCCCGTTCTGCTCTGGCCAAAAGAAAAGATGATTTAACACTCAACATTCAATGAAGTGTTCACTCTAATATGCAGTCGTAGGAATTATACCCGCATACACCTGTAATCACAGACCACCTGGAGTTCATTTAGCCCCTTAACTAAGCCGATAATCCCATGAAATGTAGTATCTACAAATTATTCTGCTATTCAGTGGTACAATACGAAATGCATTTATCTAAACATCCCCAAATAGGACCCATGTGGCTTAGACTCCAATAGACATTATAACACATTATTAAGTTTCAAGAGATTAATAAGTTAAATTTGTCCCTTGCACTGACCCCTTGTTCAGCTTTGCACATAGCATTAAAAGAGGTTATTTAATCACCAAAGATTAGGTGCTTAATATTGAGGAATGTATTCCTTGCAAGCAAGAAACTCTATCTCCCCAACCTTGAAATAACCTATCAACAAAGACATTGACACTGCTGTTCATACAGCAGACAATGTGGGTTTGTCAAATGAAAATTTAAAGAAAATGTCCTCTTGGTAGATGTTGCTTCTAAGCTGTTTTATCATTTACTTGCAAGGAAGGCAGAAAACACAACTTTAATCGATGATTGTGATATGTGAACTAGAAAAGGACTGAAGAAGGGTCTCAAAGTCAAAGTCAAAATCAAATTTATTTGTCACATATACCTTCAGGTGTTTATTTGTCACATACACCTGAAGGTGCAGTGAAATGAATTTGCCAGCAGCGATACAATTAAAAAGAACACAATAAGATTTAACACAAACATCCACCACAGCATTCTTCACTGTGGTGGAAGGCACAAAGTTCAGTCAGTCCTCCGCTTTGTTCATGAACCCTCCGTAGTCGACGCTATGGACAACCCGATGTGTGGGCCCTTTCGATGGTAAGTCCACGCCACGCCCACGGCTAGAAGCGCCGCAGACCGCGGCTTCAGGATGTAACAGACGATCGGAGCACTCCATTCGGCAAGGGTTCGCCCGCTCTGCGATGGAAAAGTCCAAGCTACGCCTGCTGCTGAAACTCCAAGCCCGACTACGGGAAAGGCCGCTCCAATCTATGGTGTTAGGCTGCGAGGGAGGCGACTTGGAAAAAGTCGCCTCTCCATCGAGGAGGCAACCGAAGGCGGTTCCCCCCTTAACTAGTGTACAGGGATCGCTGGTCGGCGTTGTTAAGGTGGGACGAAGGGACTGTTTCCACGCAGTATCTCTAAACTCTAAAGTCTAAAGGTTTAGTTATTACAATGGTACCTACAGTGCCAACAAACAAAATAAGTGACCTTTCATTACTAATTAACATTAAATTAAATTGTTTCTTTCAATAACCTTCTAGATAGTTCTGTGATATCACAGTTACTCAGTATTCTTACATGTACGTGTATTTCTCTTTACCTGAATAGCATCTCATACTATACATTGATGTTTTGTGAGGAGGAGATCCTTGCAGACCAGCTCGGCAAAACTATGGGATATTACTGGAACATATGTGATCAACCAAGCAGATATCCTTGCAGGAAAACTACAGGAAAAATAAAGTGGGAAAACAGGAAAGGCTTGCAGCAATGTGTTAAGGAAAACTCTTAGAAGGATTGAATCGATCAAAGCATCGTGAATTATTCTGTAGACAGGTGATCACAAAAAAGGAAGTGCGTACTTGGGAGTAACACGAGATTCTCCAAAACACTGGCCCTTATGATATGAGGTTGGTATAAATGAAATGTTTGTATTCATACTTAGTGTCTTCGTCATCTCCTGCTACGTCTGATGTGCTGTTCTCAAAGTCAATAGTGCATATGTGGTTGTAATTTAATTAAGGACTGGAAAATCCATCATAAATCATAATAGAACGTGCACGTGCTATAAATGATTATCAAAACCTTTATCGTTGAATTACTGAAGAGAATTTTGTAAAGCATTCACTCCCATTAACCCCTTATCTCCCTATCCTTCACCTCGCATTATTAGTAACATGCTGCTATCCATACTTCAAATATTTTCTTATGATACTTTTTCTTATCACATTTGTCTCATTCTTACAGTCTAACTTCAGCATTAAAATCCTCTCCAGAGCTTTTCACCCAATGGCTTTAGTCCTCACAATTATTTGAGATTTTGCCCATGTTGTGATGATGGCATAAGTTTTAGATTCACCTTGCGAGCATCAGCTTCCAGAAACCCCTGTGCTATATAGAAGGTTGTTTTTGTAGATTCTTGCTCAAAAACAACTAATTAGAGAAAATCTCTCTGAATTACTATAATAGAAAGTTTTCCAAGATTGAAGTGTGAACATAGCCCATTTTCAAAAAAACTTTACAAAGTTGCTAAGAAGGGAGGACAGAACCTTGATGTGCATCTCATCTGAAAGATAGTAATCTAATACAGCGCCTTCTTGGGTCAGCACTGGAGAAACCTTCTGATTCAGAATCATGGCGTATACGTCAACATACCAACATTGTCTAGACCTAATATCACTACAGAAAATGTATTTCGATTAAAAGGAATTGATTTTTTTTCCTTGAAAGATTGGAACTGCTCTAAACTTTCACCCTTAAAAATGTATAATCTTTACTTAGAATGAAGGTATTCATCTAATGTGTCCACCAACTTCACCATAATTGAAAATAAAAATCTTCTTATATTTCTGTACATCTTGAAACAGAAACATTAACCTTAGTAACTGAATTACAATAGCAAAGGAAGGATTTAGAGCTTACACAACATTCACAATAACTTAAATATGACAAACATGCAAAAAACAGAAGTTATGTATTTTAGTCACATTGAAGGGAGATTTCCACTGAGAATAAAACTGAATATTTTACTGAAGTGTTTTAATGATCAAAAAGCTAATTTTCTTTTACATTATGAACAGAGGATTGCTTGGCTAAAAAGATTGATTTCTGTGTTTAAAATGCAGAAACACTCAAACAGGTTTAATGAAGAAGCAGTGTACTGAATCAATTATATTACCTTACACTGCTCTGGGATAAAAGGGAAGTTAATAATGAAAATTAGCAACAATGGGCAGAATAAATTATTTGTGACCCTAATCAGCGTTTCCTCATTTAATCAATGCTGTTGCCTTTTAAAAATTGTTAGAGGAAAGTAAGGCCAATTTAAAGTCTATCGATGAGGTACAGGTAAACTGAAAGCAAAGAAGTATTGCACATGTCAGCGGGTCAGGCAGTATCTTATGAGAACATGAACATGTTTCAGGTAGGGACCTTTCTTCAGCATAGTACTGCTCCTACCTTTATCAGTTATAAGTGCTTCACATAGGCGCAGCCATTTAAAACTATTAAAATGGAAGATGTTTTAATAATTATTAAAGTTAACTGATCTATTTTGCAACAAAAATAATTAAAAACATTATCAAAGAAATTTAAAAAGGAATATCTTCACTTTTGCTTGACGTTCAGCTGACTCCAGGGAATTCAGCAAACCTGGCCTTGATGCTAAATGCCGCCTAAGCTAGAGGTGACTCTGCTATAATGCACATTTCCATAACTCGAATTGGATATAACGGGATTAGAGTCAGAATCATTGAGACATTCAATGTGGAAATGGGCCCTTTGCCCCAACGTGACCACGCTGACCAACATATTTCATCTACACTAGTCCCACCTGCCTACGTTCGACCCATATCCCTCTAAGCCTTTCCTATCCATGTACCTGTCTTAAACATTGTGATACTACCTAGATAGATTAATATTTGTATTACAAGGGCAGAATTGGTTATAACACAACTTTGATCAGGAACTAGAGAACAACTTAAAAGTTAATTTAGAAACTGACATGCAGATAAGCAAGCTAAAAAGTTGTCCAGCCAAAAAAACTGTTTCCATGTAACCTGCTTGCAGTAATCACACACCACATTCTCTTAGGAACACAGTCGGTCAGTTTCACTGCAGAGGCCACTGTAATTGACAAGCAATCGCCTCTATTCATAGTTTCAAGGCTTCACGGTCAAAATCTGTTTATTGTCACATGTACCACTTAAGGTGAAACTCGATCACCATACAGCCATACTAAAAAAAAAGCATCAAGACACACAACTACGTAAAAGTTAACATAAACATCCATCACAGCGGGTTCCCCACATTCCTCACTGTGATGGAAGGCAATAAAGTATAATCTTCTTCTCTCTTTATGCTCCCACATTTGGGGGAGTTGAACCATCCGCAGTCGGCGCGATTGAAGCTCGCGCAGCTGGAGATCGAAACTCCTACGTCAGGGCGATCGAAGCTCCCGCGATCGGGGCGGTCGAAGCTCGGTCGAGCTTGAAACTCAAAGTCGTCTCTTGCCGAGGGACCACCAGCTCCCCGATGTTGTCCTGCAGGCTCCAGCGGTTGGAGCTCCCTGAAGCAGAGGCCGTCAGCTCCACGATGTTAGGCCGCAGTGCGAACGGAGACACGATACGGAAAAAGTCGTATCTCTGTCGAGGTAAGAGATTTTAAAAAGTTCTCGCCCCCCCACCTCCACATAAAACAAACTAAAGAGCACTAAAACATATATTTTACACATACTAAAAAACAACTAAGAAGGAAAAGGACGAGACAGACTTGGCGAGGCAGCCATTGCGGGCGCCACCCGGTCTTAGTTGTGCAGTAATGCTCTACTAAACAATGCAATATACAACCTTTAATATTTTGTGCTTTCTATAATATAAATAAACTTTAAACTATTTTAAAAAATGCCTTTCTTTTTGAATATCTGCGGGGCAAAAAACATTATTATTCTGAGTTTGAAGCTCTATCCCCTAACCTCCGTTTTACCTCTTGACATAATTGTTTCTATAAGGTAAGATTTCTTGGGAATGCAGCTATCACATTACAGCAGAACTACCTATACTGGCATTCATTAGCACCACTGCTGGTTCATGTTACTCGTGGTTTGTCTGATACAGAAACCACAACCAATTAATCTCCTGTTTTGCTTTTAAGCAGATTAAAGAGCAGTCCACCAATACATTCTCTTTGATTCTTTGTTTTCCCAATCTCCACCTGCTCATTTTCTGTTTTAGTGAAATGTCTCCGTTCACCTTGCTGCTTTCTGTTCTAAGGGGCTTTCAAGCAGGTCAATAGAATACAAAACAAAATAGTTTCAAGACAGGACTGCCAGTCCATCAGAGGCAAGTTGAAAATCTACTGACATGCACATTCACATCCATGAACACCTCCTCACTAATTCATTAATAGGTTGAAAGATGCTGCATGGGAAAATGCCCTTCGGCCTACCAACTGCACGTTGAGTATCAATCACTTAATCACATTAGTTCTATGTTATCCCACTTTCACATTCACTCCCCAAAATGGGGGCACTTTACAGAGGCCATTTAACCATCAAACCCACATCTTTGGGATGTAGGAGGGATCTTTTGTTATAGATTTCCAGATATGTCATTTTTTTCTCCAACCAGTAACTGGACAACTTGTTCAAGTTCTCTGATCATAAAACATACTTTTATGATTTCTAGTGGCATATTCTAAAACTTTTAAGATTTGTTCACATTCAATTAAAAAAGACGTGTGATGAATGGTTTCATGGGCAAAATAAAAATAATGTCACTAAATAATGGATGTAATGCAACCAAATGTCAGCACGTTTCTTTCCCTTTCTGTCCCCTTGGCAACCAGTTCATCACAGATGAACTGCTATAAGGCAGATTGTGATTTAATTTTGTAATTGGCTTGTTCCACTAAAAGTAAATTTCAGTGGCACAAAGCTGAATTCACACTCAGTCATTTTAGAAAAGGTAGATGAAACATTCAGACCGACGTTATGAAATTACTAGTACTTTTCCAAAGAACAAACGGTTTGCAGTATCACTCACTAAAATAATAATGGCATTCTTCCAAGAAAAACTGTTTGGGTCCCAGGCTAACAACGTAGACATTAAAGATATTAATTCCTGCTGAATTTGCCCGCTGATTTGGTAGTGAAAGGAATGAATGTTTACGGAGTAGATGGAGTGCCATTAAAGCAAGATTATTCCATGCTTTCTGAAAATTGTTGGTGATGTATTCATGCAGGCCATCGCATTCCTCGTATGTTTGATGCTGGTGGACTGAGAAGATGAATCTCCTGCCAAAGACGTACTCAGCCTCTCAACTGCACTTTGAGCCTCGCAACATGACTTCCAACGAAGTATCTGGTCAATGAAGAATGTTAAGGTGTAGAAACAGGGGACTGCTGATGCTTATTTACCAAGGAAATATGCTAGGGGCAATTTACAGAGGCCAATTAACTTACAAACCCACACGTCTTTGGGATTGAGAAGAAACCGGAGCACCTGGAGTAAACCCTGGGTTTACTCAATTGTTCATGAGCAACGTTACAAATGATAAAGAATAACAAAACAAACAGTGCCCTCAACATGAAGAAAGCAATTCATGATCACAAGTACTCTGACGTGGTCATTCCTACCAAGATTATCATGAGTAGCTGCCACAGATTTGAAAAAATCAAGCCCATTTTTCTTCTTGTTGATTCTCTCACCACCTGCCGCTGTCAGAATTGGCAGTTCATGTCTTCAGGCCTTTACCAGCTGCCCTTTTTATTCGTTAATCCTTTTATACAGATTTGTGAATATTTGGAATTCTCTGATTTATAGGACTATGAATATCTGTCATTGAGCATATTCAAGACTGGGATTGATGAGCAATGGAGGAAGGTGGCATTGCTGGGCGTGGAAACTGGCCAGACCAAGTGGAGCCAGTATTAGTTCAGGAACATCCAGGAAATAGAGACCATAACTTCTTAAGGTTTAGAAAAGAACGTAGACCATTCCAAGTCTAACAAAATCAACTTCAATGGGATAAGAACTGATCAAACCCAGGGAAAATATGAACCAAAGTATAGCAGGCCAAATTGAAAGTAATGTTTCCACATGAATGCAAATGATTCCAAACCTACAGCAAAGTATTTGACCCAAAATGTTGCTCGTCCATTCCCCCCACAGATGCTGCCGGACCCACTGAGTTACTCCAACGATTTGTGTTTTGCTCACAATTCCAGCATTGAGAATCTAATTGGCTCATTTACTCACTGAAGTGATTTCACAAGCCACCCAAGCTACTAAATTAATAGAATACATACGAAATGGAAGCAAAAATTGGAATTATGGCTCTTATTTCACAATTTATTAAGATCATGGCAAATCATCTATATCTAGTCTACTGCATACCTAAGTCCCCTTAGTATCCTCAATTATATTACAGTCACAAAGAGTTATGACATGAACGGTCAATAATGGCAATTCAAGTCATTCCAAACCAACACCCTCTCTTCATTGCCCAACAAATTATTTCAGATGGTTAGTAGGCTTCTTTTTACAACATAGAATATAGAAATGTACAGCACAATAACATGCCCTTAGGCCCATAATGTCTGTGCTGAACATGATGCCAAAATAAACTATTCCCATCTGCCTGCACACTATCCATATCCCTCAGTTTCCTCAGTTATGCTCTCTGTTTCCCGGAGTAGATTTTCATTTTAATCTCTGAGCGGTCCTCTCCCCCTCGCATCACAATCTTTTTTTTGTCACCTGTCTATAGAGTAATTCTCAATTCCTTTTTATTTGCTGTCAATCTTTCCCCTTGCTTTCTCTATGTCCACTGTCATTTCCTTTTTTTACTTCCCCTCTGAACAATCTGTGTGATCAGTTATATTAACAACCTTGCACCTGTTTCATTGCTGATTTTCCCCATTCTAGTTCGCTTTTTTTGGGTTATCAAAAGAACTCTGGTTAATCTTGCTATTCCTCCTCTTCATGGGAATGTGTGAAACTTTAGCCAAAGCATCTCCACCTTTTGATCTCCCGTTAGTTCCATTAGAGATTTGTATATCATGTTTTGATTGAAACTGTCCCATCACCAATTACTAATCAAGAAGCTATCGACTGTTGCTTTAAACATATTCAAAGATCCTACCTTCACCACTCTTTGAGAAACAAACTCCAAAGTTTCATGTCCCTCCATGAAAACAAATTGGTCATCTGCCTGAAAAGGGGAACTTCTCCCATTCTAAACTCCTGTGGATACAAACCTAAACTGTCCAACCTTTCTTCATAAGACTCCTGTCCTGATCTTGGATGCTGCCTGTGTGAAGTTTGCACGTTCTTACATTGCTCCTGTGTGGGCTTTCTCTGGGTGTTCCGGTTCCCCACCACATCCCAAAGATGTGTAGTATGGTAGATTAATTAGCCGCTGTAAATAGTTCCATTGTGTGTAGGTGAGTGGTAGAATCTGGGGGATATTGATAATAATATGGAGAGAATAAAGTTTGATTACAGCAGTGGTAAATGGGTGGTTGATGGTCAGCGTGAACTCGATGGGTCAAAGGGCCTGTTTCAATGCTCTATCTCTATCTACCTTCTTTAAACAGCTTTCAATGCATTAACATCCAGACTTAGAAAGGAGACCCATGCAGGACACGGTATCTCACCTATTCCACCAGCCACTCATTAAGACTCAAGGATGTGGTCCATTAGGACACAGACACTCATCAGCCCATTGCAGCAACAAATTGCTCAGTATCACTTCCTTAGTGCTTGTAACTTTCCTGACATCCTGCCTCTCTTCCAATTCGCAATTTACAAGTGTCCCGAACATGCTACTTGTGGTCTCAATAGTGGACACCAAAACTTAATTCACTTGCCTTCACCTTGTTTTCAATTATTAACT
The DNA here is from genome assembly GCA_035221665.1 of Okamejei kenojei. Taxonomy (NCBI): domain Eukaryota; kingdom Metazoa; phylum Chordata; class Chondrichthyes; order Rajiformes; family Rajidae; genus Okamejei; species Okamejei kenojei. Next base: position 35,796,988 of record CM069145.1, on the reverse strand, counting down.
CCCCAGAGTCATTTTTTATCGGACCAACAACTCTTTACTTATATAAATCTCTAAAAACTCTTATTTTTTACTTTATTTTTGTCCTAACTCCAGAGAGAGCTGGCAATCATTTTATCTTGTGCTAATTGTCTCAACAAAGCAGCTTTTTATGGAAACCTTTTCCACATGAATTACAGTAGCAAGTGAGAAGATAGGGAATCTGCACCAGAAGCTATTCATCATATCAATCCCATACTGGCTTTTCGTCGAGTCACTGGATCAGTTCTATTTCCCGACTCTTTCTTCACAACTCTGCTAATTATTTCCCCTCTAAGACATGTACGATTCACTATCCAAAGCTTCAAATGATACCGTTTCCAATGCCTTTGTGCGCTGTGAGTTCCTGATCATTAGCACTCTTTACATAAAAGCATGAGATTCTCCTTCTCTCCCATCTCTATCGCGTGTCCACCACTGATTATCTGGAATTACTCAAAAGTACATTATATTAACATCTTCCAGTCCTTGGACAATTTCCTGTCTCTGGGGAGGATTGAAAGATTATGATAAGTCCTTTGATTATCTGCATCCCTGCATCCCTGCTTCCCTCAGCAGCCCACCACGTCTCCCATTGGGAGCAGATTACTTCTGCACTTCAAAACGTAGCCAGTAAGCCAAGTACCTCCCCAAGTTTCACTCCATTTATCTCCCTTTGACTGAGACGTTGAAGACATCCTCTATTGTTGGAAGGCCAGCACAAGTATTCATTTTTTATCCGAACCTTGCCCTCAGACATTACACCTTATTTTGGGCCTTCATTAGGCCCACTCCCCTCTTCGTACTAACATGACTAAATGTTACTCCCTTTTCAAATTCTCTCTCTACAAGTCTCATTTTACTTTTCACTTCCACTTGCGGTCCGGCTCTTACTTGCATTATTCAGCTCATACTCTATTACACTTCACCACCAAACCATGTCTGTGTGCTGTAAGCAAGCCTCCTTAGCCATCCTCAGAGACACAACATTCATAATTAAACTTTCATTTTAGTTTACCTTCTACAAATTACTCTGCATAACGATATAGTTTACTCTATTCAGATTTAGTTTAACTTAGAGACATGGCATGGAAACAGGCCCTTCGGCCCACCGTGTCCACACTGACCACAAACACCCATATACCTGTAGTTCTAATCTACACACTAGGGACAATTTACAGAAGCCAATCAACCTACAAACTTGCACGTCTTTGGAAAGTCGAAGTAACAGGAACAAAGAGTGGGATGCAGACCAGGAGAAAGTGAATGACACAGATTGAAGTTGACTGATAAAGGGTGAAGATGGCTTGTTAGTGGTAACCACCCAATCTGAATGGAATGCAGATGGAGAGAGAAGCGCCAAACCACCAGCACTGTGAGATAGTGAATGCAGCAAATGCTGCAAAAATGAAACAGAGGAGGATGCAGGGAAAGCTCAACAGATCAGACATCATCTGTGGTAAGAGAAACATTTCAAGTGCAAGACCCTTGATCAGGGCTGACCCTCCACCCAATTAGTGTGACAAGGCCTTCACCACCAAAATGTTACCTTTCAGATAATATGTGAAACCTTAGCATCATCTACCATCTCAGATGGACATTAAAGGTTCCATGACATGGTTTTAGAAAAGGGCAAGCGAGTGTACTGTGCCCAAATAGCCTACTGCAGTTCTGCGATGAAACTCCAAAGTGCTACAAGGCGTCTTGAAGTTATAAAACATGGTATAGAAATACAATTTATTTATGGAGGCACAAGAAACTGCAAATGCTGGAATCATGAGTGAGAAACAAAGTGCTGGAGGAACTCAGGGAGACAGATAGCATCTTTGGATGCAATGGACCGACGTCATTTTGGGTCTTCTTCAAACTCGAAACATCATCTATCCATTCCCTCCACAGATGCTACTTAACCTGCTGAGTTCCGCCAGCAGTTTATTATTAGCACAACTTATTTCTATCTACTTTCCACCCACAATATCATCGTCCCTGTAAACCTTGTGCTCTGATTTTGCTAACAAGTTAGCTAATGATGGAGGACTTAACATCTCCTCCTTTCAATTTGTTCCTCATCTCCTTGAAGTGTGATTATTATTGCACTCTCAAGATAATGAATACGCTTTCAGCGACCATCATTAAACATTGCCTTGGCAACTGCCTCTATTTGTGATCCATGAACACAATTTGACAAGTGCATATGGCAAAAACAAGATGAGATCCAGGTCTGTTGATGTTTGCCGGCTGTTGTGCATTGATAAATAATAGCAAAAGACAAAATAACACAATCTGATAATGAGAGCTGCAAGATTCAGAACTATCCTCAAATTGAAATAGATCAGGTGTCATATTGATAAATTATAAAGAAGCAGTTCATCCTACTTGTTTACAGCCTTCCACATAAAATATGACTATTAATTGAAAGCAGGAAGATTAGGATGCAGCACATACTAATCGGATCTGAAAAGTATTTAGTGTGCAGAGTTGCACTCATCCAACCCTCTGGGAGGTACTTAGAAAATTGTTTACATTCTATTCTTTCTTCTTCATGCACCCCCAGCAGACATCACAATCCCGATATTTCTGGCACCTAGTTCCATCCAATGGTGCAGCTGGTACAGCTGCTGCCTTCATAACACCAGAACCCCAGGTTTGATCCTGACCTCAGGTACATTCTCCCTGTGATAGTGTGGGTTTCCTCTGGGTGCTCCGGTTTCCTACTACATCCCACAGACGTGCGTGTTTGTAGGCTAATTGGCTCTGTCAATTGCTCCTAGTGTGTTGGAACTGGATGAGAAAGGGGAATAGCATAGAACCAGTATAAATGGATGATCAAGGTTTGGTGTACTCGGAGAACATCCGGTTTCCATGCTGTATCTTAAATTTAATTAAACTAAACTAAACACAACAGAGATGTTGTCCTGGTGCAAAAACTCCCGGGAACAGGATCATTCCCACATTCAAGCCAGACAAGTACAGCAGTAGTTTTGTTCCATCTACCATTCAAATGTAGAGCAGTGCTGTTTCATAAGTGTATAAGTTATAGGAACAGAATTCAGCCATTCGGCCCATCAAGTCTACTCCGCCATTCAATCATAGCTGATCTATCTTTCCCTCTCGACCCCATTCTCCTGCCTTCTCCCCATAACTCTTGACAGCCTAACTAATCAGGAATCTGTCAGTCTCCTTAAAAATATCCATTGACTTGTCCTCCACAGCCTTCTGTGGCAATTAATTCCACAGATTTACCATCACTGTTTGAGAATATTCCCAAATGCACAAAAGATTATAAATTCATTACCAGTCTTCAATTCCCAAAGGAATCTAATGAGAGAGAGTGATTTAACCTATTTTAGGATCTGCCACTATACCTACTTGTACCTGTAGCTTTTCACTCATCATCTGAAGTCAACTCATAGTCATATGGCATAAAAACAGACTCTTCAGCCCAACTTGCCCACACTGACCAACATGTCCCATCTACACTAGTCCCACCTGCCTGCGTTTGGCCCATATCCCTCTTAATACCTGTCCTATCCATGTAACTTTCCAATTGTTTCTTAAATGTAAAAGATTGTCATGCTCTGATCGGCAAAGTTGATTGCCAAACACCAATTCTGAATGATGCACGTCCATCATCTACATGAGTCAAAGCTGGTGAGCATGACGACACTGCTTCGCCTTGGAAGAACCGCATGACTGTTCATTCCTGCTTCCCTATCATTAATGTCAGTGATTACAGTACCAGTCAATTCATGAAATAACGTCAAAGCAAGCAGAGAACCACAAATTAAATAGAACAGTGGTAAATTTCAGCATGAAGTGCACAGATCAATTAAATCAGTGGTAAATTGAACAAAGCAGCAAATTGTTGAGAACAATAGCCTCTAATCAATACGTTGGTGGATATAACAAGAAAGAGCTCGATATTGATTAAATCTAACTTCATAAAATAACAAATACATTTAAGAGAAGGTTGGCGTACAGACTTGTCTTAGAAATGTTGGCATTTGGATTTATAGATAGTGTCAGGGAGATACATAATGTCAGGTCATACTGGCAGATACATAATGTCAGGCGATACGAGTTGAAGAAATGGACCACTTGAATCAGCAGTCCATCCCTCCTAATCAAATAAACTTAACATCCAGATATGTGCTGACTCATTCCAGCCTTTCTTCGTTCTTGCTCTCACCAACAAAAATCAACAGTTTTTCTGAAGCCCAGGAGCAGTAGTATATCTTTCCTTATTTTGGAGTTAAGCAACCTACTGAAAACTGACTGTAATTGACCTGTACAAAACATTGACTTAACAATGGGGGAAAAATACAAAGCCTTCACTTTTCATTCAGAAATTTAGCTCTCCAATGTTTGTAACATTGCAGTTAAAGTTGCAGTAACATTTAAAATTCCACCTTGTCAAAAGAAAACCACAACAAAGCACTGATTCTAATAATGTTTAACTTCATAAAAAGAACTGCAGATGCTGGAAAAATCGAAGGTAGACAAAAGTTTGGATCGAGACCCTTCTTTAGACTGATGTTGGGGGGGGGGGGGAGCGGGAAAAATAAAGGATGAGGCAGATACAGTAGGCTTGTGGGAGAGCTGGGAAGGGGTGGGAGAAACCAAGCACTACCTGGAATTGGAGAAGTTAATGTTCATACCGCTGGGGTGTAAACTACCCAAGGTACTGTTGCTCCAATCTGCACTGGGCCTCACTCTGGTCATGGAGGAGGCCCAGGACAGAAAGGTCAGATTCGGAATGAGATGGGGAGTTCTCAGTCACCGGGAGATCAGGTTGGTTATTGCGAACTGAGTGAAGCAGTCTTTCCAGGTGAGGCAGAGGTTCACCTGCACCTCCTCCAACCTCATCTACCGCATCGGCTGTTCGAAGTGTTAACTTCTCTACATCGGTGAGACCAAGCGCAGGCTTGGCGATTGCTTCACCCAACACCTCCGCTCAGTTCGCAATAACCAAGCTGATCTCCCGGTGGCTCAGCACTTCAACTTCCCCTCCCATTCCTTGACTTTTAAATTCTACTGGTGGATAGGGAGTTCATGTTTCTGGGTCATATAGCCTGGAGTACCAGCAGCTCGTCCAGTAACATTATCCTACATTACATTCTTGTATTTAAAAGTGAAAAATAATTTCTTGTTTTTCCGTTAAATCCACATTTTCTCATTCCCATTTATATCATCCAAGTCCACTCATTATGAAAGACACAGGAACTGCAGGTGCCGATTTACCAAAAAAGACACAAACTGCTGGAGCCTTCTTCAGACCGATTGTGGTGGAGGCGGGGGGGGGGGGGGGGGGGGGGGGGAGTTGGGGGAAGCTGAAAGAGAACCTCATTATGAGGCCGCACACAAACAATAAGTGTTTCCCCAAACTTCATTGCTGAGCACCCTGATTGAATGCATCTGCATCTGCTTTCAACGTTGCTTTAGCTAATATTTTTGTTAGCAAACCAAAAGATTTCTAGATCAACAACTTGTAATTTTCACACATTTACACAAACTGGGTCAAAGAGAATCATGAAAAAAACACACGGATAGAAGAGGAATGTTTTAAATATCAAAAGAGCAGAAAGAAATGCTAACATTTATACCATGCACAATCAAGAGATGTTCCAAATAATTTACAGCCAAATAAATACATTTGGCATGCAATTAATTTTTGTTTCATAATGTTAGAAATATCTGTCAATCATCCACATGAAGAAAACCCAATTATCTGTTTTTGTACAAAGTTGATTATTTGTTAAATGTTGGGTGTCAAATTGGAATGAGCCAGTCAATGTTTTTGCAGTTCATTACTGGTAAAATAAAAATAAGTAAGCAGAAATTAAAAGAAAGCTTAAGAGCACATGTATGTAATGCCTTGCATTATCTGGAGTCATTCAAATGGCAGACCCTTGAATACAATAGAAAAGGTTTGTGATTCCACTCAGCTTTTGCAAAGTTTTTAGGAGGTAAATGAGGGAATCCATTGGAAATTCACACCCTAAAGTGTCGAGAAAAAGATCTAGGAAATGTAGCAAATGTGTGAACAACGTTTTCAGGCTACATTGCAGTCCAAGGTGCAGACATCCTTGAGAGGTCTCCAAACAAAATACGCGTAACACTGGTTACAAAAAAAGTGACTCATCTTGGAAATGGCAAAACTTGAATGTGACCTAATGGAAGATGACAAAGATTTGCACGAGATTGACAATGTGACTGGGATAATTTCAAGTTCTAAAGAACGATTACTAAAAATGAGGAAATTGGAACAAAGTCTGTTTCTCAACTTGCCACAGGGTTATGAAACAGGCATTGCCAAATGAAATACTATAGCAAAGAAATTAGAGACTTTTAATAATAAGAAGCCAATCTCACAATGGCAGTCCCTTGTCTGGCCAACAAAATTGAAAATCGACTATCATGGAAGAGGTTTGTTTGATGTGAGCCCCTTTCTAATGGTTCAAACAGATTTCACACTCTTCCCAATCACATTGACATATAACTAAATGATTAATAATGATTAAGAAGGAACTGCAGATGCTGGAAAATTGAAGGTAGACAAAAACTTCAGACGAAATCTGAAGAAGGGTTTCGACGCGAAATGTTGCCTATTTCCTTCGCTCCATAGATGCTGCCCCACTCGCTGTGTTTCTCCAGCATTGTGCTCGTTGCAAAGGTTTTGCTTATTTTGTTAATGATGTTAGAGTCATAGAGTCATAATGTAATGCAGCACGGAAACAGGCCCACCATGCCCATGCAAACCAAAATGACCCATGTACACCAGTCACACTTGCCTGCGTTTGGTCCATATCCCTCTAAACCTTTCCTATCCACATGCCTACCCAAATGTCTCTTAAATGTTGTTGTTACCTGCCTCTATTTCTTCCACTGGACGCTCATTCCATATACCTGCCACCCTACACACGAGTCAAGGGTGTTTTATTGTCATATGTCCCAGATAGAACAATTAAATTCTTACTTGCAGCAGCACAACAGAATATGTAAACATAGTACTCTGTAAACAGTATAATAAACAAAGGAAAAATAGTTCAGTGTGTGTATATATACATAAACATATACACACCCATATACAGTGGCTTGCAAAAGTTTTCATACCCCTTGAACTTTTCCACATTTTGTCACGTTACAACCATAAACGTAAATGTATTTTATTGGGATTTTTATGTGATAGACCAACACAAAGTGGTGCATAATTGTGAAGTGGAAGGAAAATGAAACATGGGTTTCAAATTTGTTTACAAATAAAAAACTGAAAAGTGTGGCGTGCAAAAGTATTCGGCCCCTTTTACTCTGATACCCCAAATAAAATCCAGTGCAACCAATTGCCTTCAGAAGTCACCTAATTAGTAAATTGAGTCCACTTGTGTGTAATCTAATCTCAGTATAAATACAGCTGTTCTGTATTTGTTTGTTGGAGAACATTAGTGAACAAACAGCATCATGAAGCCCAAGGAACACACCAGACAGGTCAGGGTTAAAGTTGTGGAGAAGTTTAAAGCAGGGTTAGGTTATAAAAAAATATCCCAAGCTTTGAACATCTCACGGAACACTGTTCAATCCATCATCCGAAAATGGAAAGAGTATGGCACAACTGCAAACCTACCAAGACATGGCCGTCCACCTGAACTGACAGGCCGGGCAAGGAGAGCATTGATCAGAGAAGCAGCCAAGAGGCCCATGGTAACTCTGGAGGAGCTGCAGAGATCCACAGCTCGGGTGGGAGAATCTGTCCACAGGACAACTATTAGTCGTGCACTCCACAAATCGGGCCTTTATGGAAGAGTGGCAAGAAGAAAGCTATGTTGAAACAAAGCCATAAGAAGTCCCGTTTGCAGTTTGCCACAAGCCATGTGGGGGACACAGCAAACATGTGGAGGAAGGTGCTCTGGTCTGATGAGACAAAAATTGAAGTTTTTGGCCTAAATGCAAAACGCTATGTGTGGCGGAAAACTAACACTGCACATCACCCTGAACACACCATCCCCACTGTGAAACATGGTAGTGGCAGCATCATGCTGTGGGGATGCTTTACTTCAGCAGGGACAGGGAAGTTGGTCAGAGTTGATGGGAAGATGGATGGAGCCAAAAACAGGGCAATCTTGGAAGAAAACCTGTTAGAGTCTGCAAAAGACTTGAGACTGGGGCGGAGGTTCACCTTCCTTCAGGACAACTACCCTAAACATACAGCCAGAGCTACAATGGAATGGTTTAGATCAAAGCATATTCATGTGTTAGAATGGCCCAGTCAAAGACCAGACGTAAATCCAATTGAGAATATCTGGCAAGACTTGAAAATTGCTGTTCACAGAAGCTCTCCATCCAATCTGACTGAACTTGAACTATTTTGCAAAGAAGAATGGGCAAAATTTTCAGTCTCTAGATGTGCAAAGCTGGTAGAGACATACCCCAAAAGACTTGCAGCTGTAATTGCAGCGAAAGGTGGTTCTACAAAGTATTAACTCAGGGGGCCTGAATACTTTTGCACGCCACACTTTTCAGTTTTTTATTTGTAATAAAATCTGGAAACCATGTATCATTTTCCTCCCCCTTCACAATTATGCACCACTTTGTGTTGGTCTATCATATAAAATCCCAATAAAATACATTTATGTTTGTGGTTGTAACATGATAAAATGTGGAAAAGTTCAAGGGGTATGAAAACTTTTGCAAGCCACTCTACGAAGATACAAAATCAAACAAACAATAACAGTGAAAAAAGACAAAACCAATGCCCCCATGTCTATATAGTTCAGAGCTTATTTGCGGTTGTGGTGTTTAATAGCCTGATGGCTGCAGGAAATAAGCTGTTCCTGAAACTGGATGTTCCAGTTTTCAGGCTCCTATACCTTCCTGGTGGCAGGAGTGAAATGAGTGTGTGGCCAGAATGGTGTGGGTCTCTGATGATGCTCGCTGCCTTTTTGTGGCAGTGACACCTGCAAGCCCCTTTGATGGTAGGGAGGTCAGAACCCGTGAGAGTGTTCACCACTTTTTGCAGTCTTCTTCACTCCTGGACATTCAAGTTGCCATACCAGGCCGAGATGCAACCAGGCCAATATGCTCTCTACTGTACACCTATAGAAGTTCAAGAGAATCCTCTCTGATATACTGAATCTCCGCAATCTTCTCAGGAATTAGAGGCGTTGATGGGCTTTCTTTATAATTGCATCAGTGTGCTGGGAAAAAAAATGCCCCTCAGGTTCCCATCAAATCTTTCCCCTCTCATCTCACACCTTATATCTATATCTCTATTTCTTAATTCCCCCTGCCTTGGGTAAAAAACTTTGAGCTTCCCCTTATATATTCTCTTCATGATTTTATACAGCTCACATATAGGAACAAAACTAACAGATGGAATTCAGCAAGGAAAATCAGGAATTATTTCAACTGGGGAGAGAGAACAAGGTAAGATATTAAACAATACTGAGGAACCAAGGGATTTTGATGTGCATGTCCTCAATTCCATAATGATGGCGTGACAGTTAATTAGGATTATTAAAAAAAGCATCTGGAAAACTTGCCATAATCATCTTGGGCACAGATTACAAGAGTATGGATGTCATGCAAGAACCATGTAAAATGCTATCTAGGTCACATCTGGAGTATAGTGTATAATAACAGCCTTCACACCATAGGATTTAATTGGACTAGGAAGGGGAAGAGCCCAGGGGGAGTTTACAAAACTGTTGCGGGGAATGGAAAAGTTTAGCTGCAACAATAGTGACCGAGATATTATTTAATTGAGGCATGTAAAAATTATTGGAAGGCTAGATATGATTTCACAGGAAAAAAATCAAGAAATTGGGGCACTGATTTATCTTAATTAGGAAAAGGGTTAAGAGAACGATTTATTTTTTAATTTAAAGGGTATTGGTTTTGTACCAAAAGGGTGGTAGAGGAACATTTAAGTAGTAGGTCATATGACCATAGGCCATTCGGCACATCGTCTACTTCGACATTCAATTATGGCTGATCTATCTCTCCTTCCTAACCCCATTCTCCTGCCTTCTCCCCATAACCTCATACACCCGTACTAATCAAGAATATATCTAGCTCCGACTTAAAAATATCCAGACTTGGCCTCCACAGCCTTCTGTGGCAAAGTATTCCACAGATTCACCACCCTCTGACTAAATATTTTTTTTCCTCATCTCCTTCCTAAAAGAACGTACTTTAATTCTGAGGCTATGGTCTGTAGTCCAAGCCTCCACTACCTTCTGTGGCAAATAATTCCACAGATTCAGCACCACCACCACCATTCATCACCACCCAGGTTGAACACTTGATAAAATATTAGCTGGAGAGCACAGAGCTGGAAAGTGGGCTAAACCCAGGATCTCCTCACTAGGAGGTCTTACTTGTACCCGATGGGCCAAATGGCAGTCTTTCTGTGCCATGAATTTCATTAATTCTGAAATTCAATTCCTCATATCTGGTTATGAGTGAGAAATCCGGTTTAGTCTACAGTATTTTTTATTTACAAAATTAGCAATATTATTCCAATCAAGCTAATTCCTGCTGGCAAAATCTTCATATGAATTTGGTGGAATTAAAGAGGAAGTTGTGGATTTCACTGCATTTATCTAAAAAAGTTAACATTTGCCGGAATAAATTAAAACACTGAAGCAAGTTAACATTCGTTGCACAACCTTTCAACAACATGGCAGGAAAATCATACAAAAAGGAGTTCCGTGAAGTCTAACTCCACTAAAAATGAAATAAATAACAGTATAAGAGCTTCAGTTATACTCTGAGGTTGGAATATAATGCTAAAGGAAACCCCAACGAAAAGTAGTGATAGGCAAATCTATTTTCAATATTCAATTTAAGTTACTTATTCTATCACTTATTTGTTTGAAGCATGCTTCCTTTTCAAGGTATCCCTTCCAAAGTGTACAGATCTGGCCATGTTTCATACAATGTCTATCACTTTTCACGAAGAAAGAAGAAACTTGCTCTAAAATCTACTTGAACTTTTTTCTAAATTTCTGTCAAACGTAGGAGCAGAAGGAGAAAAAATGGATGGCACCAGTAAATGGGCAGAGGGTTGCAACTAGCAATTAATGTGCACCCTTCCAAATCAGCAAAAGGCTTTGTGACTGGCCAGCAGCAATTGAGTTGTCTTAAGGCCTGTCCCACCAGCATGCGATTACATGTGTCTAGCGCGACCAAACGTGTTAGCTTGAGGCGTACGGCTTCGCGGGGCCGGTCCCACTTCGATCGGCGGAGGCGTATGGAGTTGTGTAGGGCTGGTCCCGACATCGCGCAGGGCTCCGAAAAACTGACACTGCCCGAAAATCCCGCGTGCCAACGGCCTGTTGGCCCACAGGCGCATTAAGGGTGTACGCAGCATCTTGACGGGCGTACGCAGAGTCTTGACATTGTACGCCTAGCGCGTGGCGTTGTGCGAAGACATCACCGCCTGGCGTGCCATTGCGTAATGACGTCACCGCCCGACGCCATATGACGTCCAAATTCAGTCGGCCCGCCTCCTGCCCAGCTGATTGGTGAGTATGATGTCGGGACCAACCCCGCACAACTCCATACGCCTCCGCGGTTTGAATTGGGACCGGCCCCGCGAGGCCTCAAGCGACCACGCTTGGTCGCGCTAGACGCATGCAATCGCATGCTGGTGGGACAGGCCCTTTATTTTTAAAGCATTTGATACCGTAAATCACAACATTTTACTCATTAAACTGCATAGGTATGGCATCAGAGCGGTTGGATTGGATTGGGTGAGAAGCTATTTATGAAACAGGCAACAATTTGCAGAAATAGGTGAACATAAATCAATTTACATGAACATAACTTGTGGAGTACCTCAAGGGTCTGTGTTAGGGCCAAAGCTTTTCATAATATACATTAATGACATATGCAGAGTATCAAATATATTGAAATTGATTATATTTGCCGATGATACAAATATTTTTTGTTCCGGTGACAATTTGAAGCAGCTTTTGGGGGTCATCACATCAGAAATGAATAAATTAAAACAGTGGTTTGATGTCAACAAATTGTCTCTAAATTGAAGCAAAACAAAGATTATGCTATTTTGAAAACATAAAACAAACCAAGTACAATTGAAAATAGATAACATAAGTATAGAAAGAGTATATGAAAATAAATTTCTTGGTGTGATCTTAGACCACAAAATCTGGTGGAACCCACATATAAACCACGTCAAAGCAAAACTGGCAAAGTCTATACCAATATTGGGAAAATCAAGACACATTCTGGACCACAAATCATGACATACTCTGTATAATACTACCATATCATATTGCCACATCTGAGTTACTGTGTGGAGATATGGAGTACCTACAAAACCAACCTACAGCAGTTATGTACATTACAAAAAAGAGCAATAAGAATTATCAATAACGTTGGATATCTTGAACATACCAATTTATTATTCTTAAAGTCGCCTGCACTGAAGTTCACCGATCTGGTTAAATTTAAGACTGCTCAAATCATGTACAAAGCAAGAAATAATTTACTTCCAGGAAATATGCAAAAACTGTTTATGGAAAGACAGGGTGGGTATAATTTGAGAGGGGAACATAATTTAAAAAAACTCAATGTCAGAACAACTCTTAAAAGTATATGCATAGCAATCTGTGGGGTGAATTTGTGGAATGGTCTGGAACAGGAAATAAAACTTAGCACAAACATAATTCAGTTTCAAAAGATGTACAAAAACACTTTTTTTAAAGGATATTGGGATGAGGATAGGTGATTGTGAGTGGGATATTTGTTATACTGATTGTATTGGGAAGGATGATTATAGGGTGATGGGTTGTATATAAGACTAAGAGATACTGTATAGTATATGAGGGTTTTTTCTTTTTTCTTTTTTTCTCTCTATTTTGTATGGCTTTGTAAATATTTGACTAGTGTATAAATGTAAACAATTTGGTGTACATATAGCTGCTGGTGTACATATGGTGTACATATAGCTGCTAAATTTGTATAAGATAATTATAAGCAGTTGAATAATGGGTGGTAATTAATAAGCTTTGGCTTCTTCCTGCTCCTTTTCGGATACATACGAGTTCATTTATTTATAGATATGGTTTATGACAATAAATATTCTTGTTTTGTTTTTTGTATGGTGTTTCATACTTGCTTTTTATTCTTTTATTCTGTTCAAAAAAAATAAATTACATAAAATAAAATTAAAATTAAAAAAAGCAAGATTGTATTTCTTGATGGAGAAGATGGGTGGCACATTGGTGCAGTGGTAGAGTTGCTGCCTTACAGCACCAAAAACCCAAGTTCAATTCTGACTGCGGGTGCTGTTTGTACGTTCTCCATGACTACATGGGTTTTGTCCGGTTGCTCCAGATTCCTCCCACACTCCAAAGACCTACAGGTTTGTAGGTTAATTGGCTTTGGTAAGTTGTAAAATTGTCCTCTGCATGTGTAGGTTAATGTACGGGGTGACCGTTGGTCGGCACAGACTCGGTGGGCTAAAGGGCCTGTTTGAATTCTGAAGTCTGAAGTGCATTGTGGTTCAGGAGTGGGAGTGAATGTTCTGCCACATGCAACATGGCATTCGATACCCAGCATAACAAACAACATTGGATGCCACATTTCCCCAAAGCTTCTGCAGAGATCTGGATGAAGGAGGTGGAAAGAAAGAGCAATGTTGTATATGAAGAGAGCAGCAAGGGCCCCCTTCAGGCATGACCATGGAAGCAGTGGAAGAAGACACCTCAGCAGATTAAAGTTCTCAGCAACACGACAAAATGCTACTTCCATCGCACTACTGCTCACACACAACTGGTGAATCCACCTCCACACCATCACTGATCAAACAATTTCCATCTATCGAGACATATTCTTTATACTCCTACATCACACTCCCACATGCACAGCATTTCCCCATCCCACATATTCATATTTCACTATCTGCACACAATTAGCTATTCAACCATGATGGCTACATATCCCAACAAAATTGCAGCAAGGAGTACCACACTATGTCCTCTCCTGAAGGGCGAAAAACACTCTTATAACAGTGTTAAAGAAGGAACTGCAGATGCTGGAGAATTGAGGGTACACAAAAGGCTGGAGAAACTCAGCGGGGGCAGCAGCATCTAAGGAGCGAAGGAGATAGGCGACGTTTCGGGTCGAGACCCTTCTTCAGACTGAAGTTACTCAGCATTATGTGTCTACCTTTGATTTAAACCAGCATCTGCAGTTCTTTCCTACCCAAACCTGTTTATCATATCTTGGCAAGAAAGAAAACACATTTGTTTCAAGTTGCGTGGAGTGATGGAGAGGCCTGATTGAAATATCTTTGATAGCGTGAGATCAAGGTTGTCAAGGTGATTCTAATTAGTGGGTTAATTAAGGAAATGAGAGAGAGAAAAATAAACAACAAATGAATCTATGGAAGCTGTAAAATGCTGTTTCAGTTTTCATTTTAAAGATACAGCATGGAAATACCCCTTTGATTCACCAAGTCCGTTCTGACCAGCAATCACCCCGTACATTAGTTTTATCCTACACACCAAGGCCAATTTAGGGAAGCTAATTAACCTACAATCCCCTATAGTCTTTGGAATGTGGGAGGATACCGGAGCACTCGGAGAAAACCCACGTGGTCGCAGTGAAAATGTACAGATCCTGCACAGACAGCACTCATAGCCAGAATCGATCCCGGATTTCTGGTGCTGTAAGGGGGCAATTCTACTGCTGTGCCACTGTGCCCCCCCCCACTGTCACCAAGCCGTTCAACCCTATTGCTGAAACCAAAAGTAAATGCTATAAATACCCAACCAGTCAAGCAGCATCGTGGAGACACCAAACTTAAAATATTGGAAATACCCAGCAGATCAAACAGCATCTGCAGAGAGAGAAAGATGGGCAACCTTCCAGCAGATCTGAACAGTTCTGCTACAAACAGAAAATGTGAGATCCGAATTTGTTGTATTTGATGCAGTCCCAAAGGATAGGAGATGAAGCACAGTTCCTCCATCTTCAATACTTTTTTTATAAGGAATGTTACTTTGGAATTTTGAAGTACAAACTCTAAACCTCTACATTGGAAATACTTAAGTTACCCAAAGCAGCAAAATAATCTACAAACATTTGACCTCTTCATTCGTTCTTCAATCATAAATGTTGCATTGTCTCTTAAGTATTTTTCTGATTGCCAGGGGAGTCTTGATTGCACAATAATTGAAACAAAGATTTTAAAGTCCACATTGTTCCTGACCTTAATTATTCAAGGTTACTTCAACAGGACAGAGAATGATGTTGTCTTTACAAGGGAAAAAGTAACTTAAGAACAAATATTGCCTTACCAGAGTAATGTTTCCAGTCACCACACCATTGAAGGAAACGTTGGCTTTAATAAACTCTCCTTCTGCAGCCTTCACAGGTAACAGATTTGCACATCGCAAACTTTTGTCCCCATATCATCGGTATCATGGCAACCAAAAGAAAAATATATATATAAATTAAAAACATGTCAAAATTGGTACAATAATTCACCTAGTAATTCTACACTTCTAGATTTATTTAAAAGAGAGTTATGTCTCATGCCTACCACAGAATAAGTTTCTTGATATAGCAAGATCTTCACAAGATATATTCTGCAGTTATATTCTACATGACTTACCTTTAAAAGCTTCAATATGTTCCCTATTATGTTCCCTAATAATCACTCAATAAATCAAGATTAAAACTGCGTATAAAATGTAATTCAATATGAATGCAGTGGCACAATATGTTTACATTTCACAATTTTAACCAATAGTGCAAAAGCAAAATCACTTGGCATCTATATACTTATAAAACTCTGATCTTGGATGTGGATGTATTTGTGTGTTTATTTGTGTGTTTGTCTGTGATTCACAATGCGCTAACGGTGATATTTTTACATATTCCGATAGAGATTTACCTCATGATCTCAAAAATGGCCTAATCTGAAAATTTGATACATTATTTACCGAGTTTTTTATTTAAATTGTTCACAAATCTGAGATATTTTTTAAAGCAAACGAGCTGATGACGTCACAATGGCTCTGCTCCTCGCGGCCAGCTGCGCAGTTTTCAAAGCGCAGCCTGCTGGGCACTGTTTTTGCACGAACTGTCCGCCCTGCCCTGTCCCATCCGCAGCTCAGCCGCCCAGAGATTTTCAAGATAAATCTTGTTATTTGTGTGAGGGCAGGACCAAGAAATGAGGGGCACGTTACAAAGATATTCATTTCTCAGATCAGTTTATTGTTGGTAATACTAGTATTTATTGCCCATCCCTTATTGCCCTAGAGAAGTGAGGAGTCTTTTTAAACTGCTGCACATCTTTGAGAAGATACTCCCACAATACTGATAAGTAGGACATTTTATGATTTAACCCTAGCGACGTCTGAGGAATAGTAACATATCTTCACATCATACCACAACATCCAGAGCCCGAGAATGTGTACAAATAAACCTTTGTGTAGCAGCAATCAGATAAAGGAACAGAGTCTAGCTGGAATCATTCCAAGTCATGCAATGATGTGCACCTTAAAGGGGCACATGTAGTTATGGTGTTGCTGTGTGCTTGCTGCCCCCAACTTTCATGGAGTAGGAATTTCAGGTTTGGGTGGTGCTGAGCGAATAGCCCAGGGCAAGAACTACACTATACATTGTCGATGATATGAACTCCAACCACTCTACACGACTGGTGGAGCGAACAAATGTTTAGGGTGTTATGCCAATCAAACAGACTGGTCTGCCCTGGGTGGTGTTTGCTGTTAAAGCTGCATTATCCTGGCAAGTGTAGAGTACTCTATATTATATTGCTGATGTGTGCCTTGCAAATGGTGAAAAGGCTTTGGAGAGTCAGAAGATGAGTCGCTCACTGCAGAATACCCAACCTCTCACTTGTTTTGCAGCCACAGTGCTGAATGAATTTGCATGTGTTTATGATAAATTTTGCATGCCAAAAATGCCATTTAATTATTTTGCATGCTTGGAAACCCTAATATCAATGGTTTCCAAGCATGCAAATGAGGTTAATGTGTTTAATGAGGTTAATTTCAGGGGAAACTAGAGTCACACATCAAATCATGAGCTAAACCGTTTCAATTCACAGGCTGAATTTCATTGAATAAGAATCAATAACATAAACATCTGAGTATATTTTACATAATTAAATTAAAATCATGCATGCCTTTAAGAGAACTTCAGTTCTAATTCCAGGAATTTGTGGCAATATAAGATTTGATCTTTTCTAACTAGTTTATTAGATGGTGTCTATTATCCTTTTCAAAACCTATGATTTCTCTTCAATGTTGGTAATCAATGAAATTCATGAAATCAAGTCACAAAATAGTGCACAACATGGCTGCTGCTAATGTTGATGCACACAGATTTATGATTTTAGAGTTTCCAAGCATGCAAAATAATTAAATGACAATTCTGAGACAAAATAAGCATTTGGGTTTGAAGAAATACAATACATTTTCTCGAGCTTTACTCAACTATCTGCATCACCCTGGTTGAAAAAAAAAGTTTGGCGGCAGATTTACCACCTACATGCTGGGGTTGCTACTACTCAGCCAAGACCATTGCTTCAGGAAGCAGTGATCTAACCCACCACTGACATAAATCGTAAAACAGGGAAGGTGGAAAAAGTGATGACAAATAGGAATGTCAGCTCTACCACTTTCTGTGATGAGTATAATCATGCACAATGGGGGCTTCAGTTCTTTGGTTCAAACTGTTAGTGGAATCATTTAGTATGTTTCTCCGTACTGAATAAGATGCAGCCATGAGTTGGACCAGAATTTGTTTTAACCCACTTCACAACAACCAAGGGGTATGAAGTAAATTCCGGCACTCCCATAATCCAAGAATTCATACATAAAAACAACACCGTGGTGCAGCGGTAGAGTTGCTGCCTTACATCACCAGAGATCCAGGTTCAATCCTGACTGCAAATGCTGTCTGGAGTTTGTACTTCTCCCCGTGACCTGCGTGGGTTTTCTCCGAGATCTCCAGTTCCCTCCCACGCTCCAAATGTGTGATGTCTAATTATTGTAGATTTCCATGCATTTTAAATAATTTAAAAAATAGTTACAATATTTCATTTTATGACTTGATCTCTACATGCCCCCATTCTGCAAAGTATTGAAGTTTCTGTAAGGTTTTGTCTCACAATGAGGGTGAGATTAACAATCCAGTAATTTCTGAGAGCTAGCCACACAAATGCTAGCCACACAAATGCTCAAACCTGTGTTTTAAGTATTTTGGTTTTAATTTTTAAATGTTTCTTCATACTTGTGAAATTCCAAATTATTCCCCAACATTTCTAACTCGTTGATCAGTTTTTAAAAATCTGTAAGCTTGAGAATGATTGAAGCGTTCCCAAGGGCACGAGGAATAGGAAGAACCCCTGTGTACCATTGGAACTCACTAATCTGGAGCATAGTTCAGGGTCCAAGATAGTACAGACTCTACATACACTCAGGGATCAGAAAGCATATGCAGCTTGCCACTCATCAAAAACAATACATCCCACAGGCAGTTTGCTTGCATTGTGAATGTTTATTGTAAAAGATTTTAAAAGTTTGAAATTGTTACTTTCTTTTGCTGTCTAAGAGAACTCTTTATTGTGATCGGATGTTCATTCTGATTAATATTAGAGACCACAGAGCTCGTGCCCTATAAAGTTGATACCTCCCCACATATGACAGAGATCACGGCATCATTATGGCCATGATTATTCAAGATCAGAAGCAAGCATCTTTGCTTTACCACTGTGAAATCCATGCCATTATCTTAAATCAACTAAATAATCTAATCAAATGGTAAGCAGGTAGAAATTGGTATATACAGTCTTGATACAGTAATGCATTAATTCCAAAAGGCTAATTTGTAGAATAACCCATTTTAAGACATTTAACCAAATATGTCAGTTGCCCATGTTAGTCACTTGTTCAAAAAAAAACCCGTTCAAAGATTGGCAAGATCTTTTTCTCATTTAATGTTTCGTTTAAACCAAGTGTTTGATACGTAATGAACATCCGTGTTCAGGGAATTTAATGGAAATCGGCGACAGCCTTATGAATGTATGCAAATGAAATTACCATGAAGAACACAAAAAAACATAAAGACGCAAGTGTACATGTTGTGTTACACTCACTGACTCTGTCTGAAACCTAAACTTCAGTGACATACAGTACATCTCCTGTGACATATATATGGGTGAACACATTTACATTTTTTTCAGCCAAAAGACAACACATTTGTCCTTCCTGCTGTACACAAAAATCTTCTACTCTAGTGCCAGATAAGACCTCTCCTTCCTATTTCTCCCAACTCATTGAACCAACTTCTGTAAAATATCAGACAAAAGCTGGCAGTCCTATATAACAGCACACTGAAGTGACTCGTGTAACAAACCTTTACCACAGGTAGACAAAAGTGCTGGAGAAACTCAGCGGGTGCGGCAATATCTATGGAGCGAAGGAAATAGGCAACGTTTCGGGCCAAAACCCTTCTTCAGACGAACGTTGCCTATTTCCTTCGTTCCATAGATGCTGCCGCACCCGCTGAGTTTCTCCAGCACTTTTGTCTACCTTCGATTTTCCAGCATCTGCAGTTCCTTCTTAAACCTTTACCACAGATATCTCATGACAATTTATGGCAGCCAGAACATGCAAATTGAGCAATGTAATAAAGGAATTCCATTTCATTTCCACATGAGTAGTAATGACAAGGAAATATTTGTGAGAGAGGTGCAAAGATTAAATTTCATCCATATTAACTAATCAGAGCATAACACTGCCAATGGTTATGTGAAATTCTGTAGGTCAGACTATTTGGCTGCTGAAAATGGCAGCTGGCCAATATTTAGCTGGGCTTACTGTAAATATACTTCAGTACTGCTAACGATGCCTTTTCAGGGAGTGACCTTCCTTGGATTATAATTTAACTACGAGTCTCGACACATCTCTCCATTGTCCACAAATTTTCCTTTCCTGCTTTTTGTTCTGTCACCGCATTCATTGAAATGGATTAAAGGGCCATGAAACAGATTAAAGGGCCGGATTAAAAGACACAAGGTGCTGGAATAACACAATGGGTCAAGCAGCAACTCTGGAGAACATCAATGTTCTCTGGAGAGGCTGCCTGGCCCATTGATATACTCTAGCACTTTGTATATTTTGTAAACAAGCATCTGCAGTTCCTTGTGTCTATGATGTTATCACACTATACCATATCTTATCCATTAATCGCAATAACATTACATTTATTTCAATACACCAAAATGCCTCTTCCTTCAATTAGATGCCTTGGAGTAACAGCATGAGAATTCATATGTAACTCAATCATTCAAGTACTCAAAAGAAGACTGTAAAAGAGCACTGTATATGTGAGAAATAGAAACTCAAAAGAGAGAATGGGAACATTCACCTTTCCCCTTTAATTGTACACATGGAGTATATATAATTGCTTTGCCACTTTATTTCTGGTGGTTGCAATGCTAAGCAGATATGTATGCAGCGCAAGGGATCAAAAATGTATTCAAAGTCACCAATAGCATCAGAATGTTGAGAATCATAAAAGGCTAAAATTAGAAAATACTCACTAAATGGAAGTTAAAAAAGATAGTTTGATTTTTAATTTTCTATCAATTCCCTCAATGGCTGTGGGTTTCTTAATGTTATTGCAAGCTTGGGTGATTTGACAGGCGTGGAGTTTTAAACAAAATATCTTTCATTGAAGGCGGTAACTCTCAACTAACCATGTTATGTTTTACGTTTAGTTTAGTCTGCCATATGAACTAAAGTATTGTGAAAAGCTTTGTTTTACAAGTTATTGAAATCATAATCAGACAATACTTTACATAAATACCATTAAGCCAAACTCAAGTACAATTGGTAGAGCAAAGGAAAAGATACCGAGTGCAGTACATTGTTCTCAACATTGTAGCTCAACAGTTCAGAGACAGAGTCCAAAGTATGCAATGAGGTAGAGGAGAATCAGACTGTAATCTAGTTTGTGAAAGGACCGTTCGGAAGCCTGATAACAGTGGGGAAAGTCATACAGCATTTTGATGTTAATCACAAAGTGATGGTACACTCCTGTTACACTTACAGGCACAAGAATGACAATATTATGGATAAGGCTTTTACATCAATAAAGTAGGTTCCATGAATTTATGTGTGTCATATTAGAACTTATGATGAGGCATAGAATTAGAAAGCAATCAAAACATTTTACACGGGTGAATACATAGAATGCCCAACCTGTTCTCCTAGCAAATTCAGATCATCAATCCTTGTACTTCAGTCTGAAGACAGGTCTCAACCCGAAACGTCAACCATTCCTTCTCTCCAGAGATGCTGCCAGAGATGTCCAGCTGAGTTACTCCAGCTTTTTGTGTCTATCTTCGGTTTAAACCAGCATCTGCAGTTCCTTCCTACACAATCTTTGTCCTTAAATAGGAACGCCAGAATTGAAAGCAATATCCATCTGAATTTTTACTTTTCTAATGGCCTGAGATGCATTGATGACTAGTCAGCAGGTCTGTGGGCAACTGATGGCGATATGGCAGCACTCTACATTTGCCATGATCAACACACTCTGACCCCATGGTCAAAGAAGGCAAATCTCTAAGACTCTCTCAAAGCTCGCTGTTTCTGGATTTTCACCGTTTAGAGTAATAACTCTGATGGAGTTTTTGGTCTATTTTTTTTAAATAAGCTCACATATGTCATAGATTTGCTCTTTCATTCAATCAATCTTTTTGACACAGTTCTGCCCAGCTTTATGCCATTGGTCAACTTGATATATGGGCCCTGTGCTACTTTTTAAAAAACATTTTTATCCTCAACATGGATCACGAGAGGATTCTGGCAGACGCAGCCAATTCAAGTTTTTATCCATTATCTCGACCCCTCTCCTCGCAATCTGCAACACTAACAATTATCCAATGATTCTACGACCTTCAAATTTACCCAGCAATCATTCATGAAGGACCTTATCAAATGCCTTCTGAAAAATCCCATGTAAATAATATCAATAGTTTTTGACCCTCTTTGGAAAAGAAGAATTAATTCCATGGGCATGACCTGTTCTTCATCTGTTCTATTCCGGTTCTAACTGATTAAACAAACATTTTCATTCGCTGCAGTGAATCTTCATCTGTTGGCCAATTATATAAGGCCAAACAATGCATAAATCTGTGATTTCCTGGTCTTACTTTTCTTAATCAGTAGAGTTGCATGTGGAATTTTCCATGCTGAAGGAACAAGCTCTTCAGAGAAGTATTTTTAAACAGCAAAGATTCAGTCAAATAAGATCATAAATAGTTATTATGAGTAACTTCTGTCCAAGGCTTATAGAGATATGAACCTATAATTTTTCTATTTGCATATTATAAATAATGTAAAACAATAACCTGCGGGCTGTCACTGTTTTGACTTAAAGGTTAAACCACTTAGAACTGACCTTTTTTATTTCAAAATGTTAAAAACATGTGGAATGTTCTACTCCAGGGCGTGGAATGCACGACGAGCAAAGATCAATGGATTTCTGGATATTGGATGGTCAAGAGCTTGATTAATGCTTGAGAGGTGGGAAGAAGTACCTGATCTATCTGGAGATTGTAAAGGAGAGGCAGTTGGAAGACAAGCGAACAAGGACCATGCAAAAGTTGGGCTGTGCGATGTGAGAAAGGACTCAAAAAGATTAGTAGCGTGATTAGCAGAGAAGCTGCCTTGCAGCACTGGTTTGTCAGGTTCAATGCCTGGCCTCAGATCCTGTCTGTGTGCATGTTCTACCTGGGAATGCAGATTTCCTCCAGGTGCTCTTGTTTCCACCCATGCATTAAAGGCTTATGGGCGTAGAGTAATTAGCCACTGTAAATTGCTCCTGGTGTGTCGGTGAGTGGTAGACTGTGAACGGAGGTGATGAGAATGTGGGGAGAATAGAATACAAATGGGATTGATGTTGGATTAGAGTAAATGGGTAGTTGATGGTCAGCGTGGACTCAGTGGGCAAAGCAACCTGTTTACATGCAGAATCTCCAATACCAGATAAGAATATTTCATGCGGATCTTCCTAAGTCGAGACACCGTTCAGCCCTAGTAGGCCACACAAATAATGGCTTCAACCAATATGAAACATACCGAAATTATTATTATTAATGCAACTACTGGAAATACAGAGGAACTGCAGATGCTGGTTTATACGAAAGATAGACACAAAATGCTGGAGAAACGCAGCTGGGTCAGGCAGCATCTCTGGAGAGAATGGATAGGTGACCCTTTCAGGTCGAGATCCTTCTTCAGACAGATTGTGGAGGGTGGGGGGAACTGGAAGCAAAAGAAGACCAGGACAAATCGGGGCTGGTAACAGATGACTTCTGACAGGGTGGTTCTCTAATGGGCCAACTGTTGGCTAGGGACGGTATGATCCAAAGAGGGATATATTGTTGCAAACTGTGGAACTGATTAACCAACTTTTGGTTGAGAAGGGGGGGGGGGGGGGGGGGGGGGGGGGGGGGGGGGGGGGGAAAGAGAGTGTATGTAGAAGTTATGCAAAATTTGAGAATTTAACATTCATACCATTGGGTTATGAACTACCCAAGCTAATTATCAGGTGCTGTTTGCATGTGGCCTCACTCCGGCATTGGAGAAAGCCTTTTTAGTGGATAAATTGGGGAAAGGAGGGCAAGAGCTGAGAATCTCCAGAATTTGTATGATGAATTTACAATATCTGTGGCATTTTTGCTCAGCAATGGGATTGTGCTCTTGTGATTTGATCTGAAAATGGTTGTCACTGCTTTTCACTCCAGAATTTCAGATGAAAACAGGACTGTGCAACAGAATATTTAACCAAAATTTACATTGTACCTCAGGCTATTCAACCATTTGTTTAGTACGAGGAAGCAAGATGATTTTTTTTAACCCTATACACTGACAACGTAGGGTACTTAAGTTGGTGGCTCTAGAAATCGTGGACACATTGGTAATAATTTTCTAATGTTTTATTGATTCAGGATCAGTTCCTGTGGATTGGAGGGTAGCTAATGTTATCCCACTTTTTAAGAAAGGCAGAAGAGAGAAAACAAGGAATTATAGACCAATTAACCTGACATCAGTGGTGGGGAAGATGCTGGAGTCAATCATAAAAGATTAAATAGTGGCACATTTGGATCACAGTAACTGGATCAGTCCGAGTCAGCATGAATTTATGAAGGGGAAATCATGCTTGACTAATCTTCTGGAATTTTTTGAGAATGTAACTAGGAAAATGGACAAGGGAGAGTCAGTGGTTGTAATGTACCTTGACTTTCAGAAAGCATTTGATAAGGTGCTATATAGGAGATTACTGGGCAAAATTAGGGCACATGGTAGAGTGCTGACATGGATAGAAAATTGGTTGGCAGATAGGAAACAAAAGTATGGATTAACGGGTCCTTTTCAGAATGGCAGGCAGTGACTAGTGGGGTACCCCAAGGCTCGGTGCTGGGACCGCAGCTGTTTACAATATACATCAATGATTAAGATGAAAAGATTGAAAGTATCATTAGTAAATTTGCAGACGACATTAAGCTGGGTGGCAGTATGAACTGTGAGGAGGATGCTATGAGCATGCAGGGTGACTTGGACAGGTTGGGTGAGTGGGTAGATGCATGGCAGATGCAGTTTCATGTGGATAAATGTGAGGTTACCCACTTTGGTAGCAAAAACAGGAAGTCAGATTACTATCTAAATGGTGTCAAGTTGGGAAAAGGTGACGTACAACAGGATCTGGGGGTCCTTGTTCATCAGTCAATGAAAGTAAGCATGCAGGTACAGCAGGCAGTGAAGAAAGCGAATGGCATGTTGGCCTTCATAATGAGAGGAGTTGCGTAGAGGAGCAAGGAGGCCCTTCTACAGTTGTATAGGGCCCTGGTGAGACCTTATTGTTTTCTAAAACAAGACAAAGGTCTTCTCTTTGCAAGTGTTAATGCTAAGGTGTCTCCGCAATGGCAGATTCTCGTGCTCTATAAACATTCAGTACCAAGTTAAATCCTGTTTCCAAGACTCATCTCACTGCTATTCCATTTGGTCTCCTCCATTGAATAGGTACTGCATCAAATGTCCAGTCTGGATCTGAACCATTTTGGTCGTCATCATCCATATAACCATATAACCATATAACAATTACAGCACGGAGACAGGCCCTCTCGGCCCTTCCAGTCCGTGCCGACCATTTGTTTTCCCCTAGTCCCATCTACCTGCACTCAGACCATACCCCTCCATTCCCTTCACGTCCATATACCTATCCACTTTACTTTTAAATGTTAAAATCGATCCTGCCTCCACCACCTCTGCTGGAAGCTCATTCCACACAGCCACCACCCTCTGAGTAAAGAAGTTCCCCCTCACGTTACCCCTAAACTTCTGTCCCTTAATTCTCATGTCATGCCCTCTTGTTTGAATCTTCCCTACCCTCAATGGGAAAAGCTTATCCACGTCAACTCTGTCTATCCCTTTCATCATTTTAAAGACCTCAATCAAGTCCCCCCTTAACCTTCTGCGCTCCAAAGAATAAAGACCTAACTTGTTCAACCTTTCTCTGTAACATAGTTGCTGGAACCCTGGCAACATTCTAGTAAATCTCCGCTGTACTCTCTCTATTTTGTTGACATCCTTCCTATAACTAGGCGACCAAAATTGTACACCATACTCCAGAATTGGTCTTACCAATGCCTTGTACAATTTTAACATTACTTCCCTACTCCTATATTCAATGCTCTGATTTATAAAGGCCAGCACACCAAAGGCTTTCTTTACCACCCTATCTACATGCGATTCCACCTTCAGGGAACTATGCACAGTTATTCCTAGATCCCTCTGTTCCACAGCATTCCTCAATTCCCTACCATGTACCATGTACGTCCTATTTTGATTTGTCCTGCCAAGATGTAGCACTTCACACTTATCAGCATTAAACTCCATCTGCCATCTTTCAGCCCACTTTTCCAAATGGCCCAAATCTCTCTGTAGACTTTGAGAATCTACTTCATTATCCACAATACCACCTATCTTAGTATCATCTGCATACTTACTTATCTAAATTTCCACCCCATCATCCAGATCATTGATGTACATGACAAACAACAGTGGACCCAACACAGATCCCTGAGGCACCCCACTGGTCACCGGCTTCCAACCTGACAAACAGCCATCCATCATTACTCTCTGACATCTCCCATTCAGCCACTGTTGAATCCATCTTGCTACTCCGCCATTAACACCCATAGATTGAACCTTCTGAACCAACCTTCCATGGGGAACCTTGTCAAAGGCCTTACTGAAATCCATATAGACAACATCCACTGCTTTACCCTCATCAATTTCCCTAGTTACCGCTTCAAAAAATTCAAGGTTTGTCAAACATGACCTTCCAGGCACAAATCCATGTTGACTGTTCCTGATCAGACCCTGTTTATCCAGATGCTTATATATATTATCTCTAAGTATCCTTTCCATTAATTTGCCCACCACTGACGTCAAACTAATAGGTCTATAATTGCTAGGTTTATTCTTTGAACCCTTTTTAAACAATGGAACAACATGCGCAGTACGCCAATCCTCCGGCACTATTCCCATTTCTAATGACATTTGAAATATTTCTGTCATAGCTCCTGCTATTTCTACACTAACTTCCCTCAATGTCCTAGGGAATATCCTGTCAGGACCTGGAGACTTATCCACCTTTATATTTTTCAAAAGTGTCAGTACTTCCTCCTCTTTGAATCTCATAGTTTCCATAGCTACTCTACTTTTTTCCCTTACCTCACAGAGTTCAATATCCTTCTCCTTGGTGAATACCGAAGAAAAGAAATTGTTCAATATCTCTCCCATCTCTTTTGGCTCTGCAGATAGCTGTCCATTCTGGTTCTCTAATGGTCCAATTTTATCCTTTGTTATCCTTTTGCTATTAATATAGCTGTAGAAACCCTATGGATTTACTTTCACCTTTCTTGCCAAAGCAACCTCATATCTTCTTTTAGCCTTCCTACTTTCTTTCTTAAGATTCTTTTTACATTCTTTATACTCCTCTAGCACCTCATTTACTCCATATCTCCTATAATTATTGTAGATATCTCTTGTTTTTCGAAACAAGTGTCCAATTTCCCTTGAAAACCATGGCTCTTTCCAATTTTTACTATTTCCTTTCACCCTAACAGGGACATAAAGATTCTGTACTCTTACAATTTCCCCTTTAAATGTCCTCCATTTCTCTTCTACATCCTTCCCATGAAACAAAGTGTCCCAATTCACTCCATTTAAAATCCTCACGCATTCCCTCAAAGTTAGCCTTTCTCCAATCAAAAATCTCCACTCTAGGTCCTGTTCTGACTCACTCCATAATTATATTGAAACTAATGGTATTGTGATCACTGGTCCTGAAGTGCTCACCAACGCATACGTCCGTCACCTGTCCTGCCTCATTTCCTAACAGGAGGTCCAGCACTGCCCCTTCTCTGGTCGGTACCTCTATGTACTGCTGCAAAAAACTATCCTGCACACATTTTACAAACTCCAAACCATCCAGCCCATTTACAGAATGTGTTTCCCAGTCTATTTTTGGGAAATTGAAATCTCCCACAATCACTACCTTGTGCTTACTACTAATATCTGCTATCTCCTTACATATTTGCCCTTTAAGATGGATTATTAATGACCACAGACTCCCTCCATTCTCCACCACCAATTGTATGGCGTCTTACATTTGATACAGAGCCACTCAGAGGTGAACAAGGAAATCATTGCTCCTGGCGATACAAGTCATACAAGAACATTGTTCTCCATGTATGTCTGATGACTGATAATAAGCCTCCTTACGTATGTATTTCTCTGTCTTAACCAAGACTTCTGGTTCTCCCACATTACAATTGTAACAGTCTGCCTATCATTGATGTTCTAAATTACACAGACAATTTCTGTGACTTCAATCTACATATAGATTGGGTTAATCAAATTGGCAGGGGTGCTGAGGAAGAGGATTTTTTGGAATGTATGCGGGATACATAATCTCCTCCTCCCTTGGTACGGAGGAGATTAGCTCTTGGTTCCACTCCTCCTGCACAATTATTCTGGACTCTGTGGCTCCTTTAAAAACTTTACTGCCCAGAGCTAAACCCGAGCCCTGGTTCAGTGACGCAACTCGTATAGCTCGACGGGAGTGTCGCAGAGCTGAACGAAGGTGGAAGAAGGACAGGCTGCAGGTTTCGTCGCAAATCCTAAAGGACAGCTGGCGAAATTACCAAAACACTGTTAAAGAGGCCAAAAGATGTTACCTGTCTAATATAATAGTGTCTAAGCGCCACGACCCACGTGTGTTATTTAAAACCATTGATTCTGTTTTAAATGCCCCACAGCCTGTCTGCCTGGAAGCATCGTCCCAATTGTGCAATGACTTCCTGCACTTCTTTATCAATAAGGTTGTTTCTATAAGGGCTCTCATCTCAGCTCCTGCCTCTGACCCCTCTGTTTCGGCCCCATGCCTGGTGGCATTCGATAAGTTTGAGCCTCTGACATTGTCGGGTCTAGAGGATGTGGTTAGGCATATGAAGCCGTCGGGTTCCCCTTGTGATGCTGTTCCTCCTCTTCTTTTTAAAGAGGTTTTCCCCAGTATAGGGCGGTCGGTTCTCGCCATCATAAACAGTAGCTTGTGTTCTGGGGTTGTCCCCATAAATTTTAAACATGCTGTAGTGCAACCACTACTTAAGAAACCAGGCCTGGATCAAACTGTTCTAGCCAACTTTAGGCCGATCTCCAAGTTGCCTTTTATCTCAAAGATCATGGAGAAAGTAGTTTATGCTCAGCTGAAACTCTTCCTGGATGAGCACAATATTCGGGAAGTTTTCCAGTCTGGATTCAAGGCTATGCATAGCACAGAGTCGGCTCTGCTAAGGGTCTTTAACGACATCCTCCTGGCAAACGACTCTGGTAATTATGTGGTCCTTGTCTTGCTGGACCTATCTGCTGCCTTCGATACAGTGGACCATGGAATTTTAATTTCCCGATTACAGCACCAAGTGGGCATTTGTGGCAGTGCCCTGGGATGGTTCAGGTCCTATCTGGCTGACAGAACCATGCGTGTAAGCCTTGCTGGCTTTGAATCCTCCTCCACTCCCTTGGTATATGGGGTTCCACAGGGCTCAATTCTAGGGCCCCTGCTCTTCTCTTTATACCTACTTCCTCTGGGCTCAATTTTAAGAAGGCATGGCATCTCCTTTCACTTTTACGCAGATGATAGCCAGTTATATATGCCACTCAGGAAAGAAGACGACTATTCTCTAAAATCACTTCTGTCTTGCCTTGAGGACATTAAGTCCTGGATGGCCTTAAACTTTCTGGGACTTAATGAAGGGAAGACAGAGGTGATTTTGTTTGGACCCAATGGCTGCCGTGATCCTCCCTTTGTTGATTTGGGCCCATTGGCATTGTCCGTAAGGCCAACCGTTTTGAACCTGGGTTTTAGGATGGACGGTGATTTTAAACTAGATAAACAAATAGGCGCGGTGGTTAAGTCCAGCTTCTTTCACCTAAGGAAGCTGGCAAAGGTGAAGCCCATTCTCGAGCGGCAGCATTTTGAAACAGTAATCCATGCCTTTATTACATCTAGGCTGGATTATTGTAACGCACTCTACTCTGGAGTCGCAAGAGCTTCATTGGCTCGTCTCCAGCTTGTCCAAAATGCCGCCGCTCGCCTTTTGACCGGAGCTCGAAAGAGGGAGCACATTACGCCAATTTTGGCCTCCCTTCACTGGCTCCCAGTGCACTTTCGAGTTCACTTCAAAATTCTTTTGTTTGTTTTTAAATCGCTGAATGGGCTCGCCCCGTCTTATCTCTCTGAGCTGCTCCACCTATATGCTCCTGCCCGGTGCCTCAGGTCAGCTGATCAGCTGCTCCTTGAGGTACCAAGGTCTAAGCGGAGGCTCAGAGGGGATAGAGCCTTTTCTGTTGCTGCTCCGGCACTCTGGAACACCTTGCCGCTGCACATCAGACAGGCCCCCTCACTGTCCATCTTCAAATCCTCCCTCAAGACTCATTTTTATTCCTTGGCTTTCGACACTGGCTGAGGCTTTGCTCCTGTTCTTAGTGCTTTTAATGTCTTTTAACTTTTAGAGTGTGTTTTTATAGTCCTTCGTCTTACGGTTTTTAATGGTTTGTAATGCCTTGTCCATGAGTTCTCATGTACAGCACTTTGTGGCAACTGTAGTTGTTTAAAGCGCTTTATAAATAAAGTTATTATTATTAAATAGTTATCTAAATCAACATGTAGAGGAACCAACGAGAGAGCAGGCTATTTTAGACTGGGTTTTGAGTAATGAGGAAGGGGTAGTTAGCCGTCTTGTTGTACGTGCCCCCTTGGGCAAGAGTGACCATAATATGGTTGAGTTCTTCATTAGGATGGAGAGTGACATTGTTAATTCAGAAACAATGGTTCTGAACTTAAAGAAAGGTAACTTTGAGGGTATGAGACATGAATTGGCCAAGATTGACTGGCAATTAATTCTAAAAGGGTTGACGGTGGATATACAATGGAAGACATTTAAAGACTGCATGGATGAACTACAAAAATTGTTCATCCCAGTTTGGCAAAAGAATAAATCGGGGAAGGTAGTGCATCCGTGGATAACAAGGGAAATCAGGGATAGTATCAAAGCAAAGTATGATGCGTACAAAGTAGCCAGAAAAAGCAGCATACCAGAGGACTGGGAGAAATTCAGAGACCAGCAGAGGAGGACAAAGGGCTTAATTAGGAAAGGAAAAATAGATTATGAAAGAAAACTGGCAGGGAACATAAAAACTGACTGCAAAAGTTTTTATAGATATGTGAAGAGAAAGAGGTTAGTTAAAACAAATGTAGGTCCCTTGCAGTCAGAAACAGGTGAGTTGATCATGGGGAACAAGGATATGGCGGACCAATTGAATAACTACTTTGGTTCCGTCTTCACTAAGGAAGACATAAATAATCTGCCGGAAATAGCCGGGGACTGTGGGTCAAAGGAGGAATTGAGTGAAATCCAGGTCAGTCGGGAAGTGGTGTTGGGTAAATTGAATAGATTAAAGGCCGATAAATCCCCAGGGCCAGATAGGCTGCATCCCAGAGTACTTAAGGAAGTAGCTCAGGAAATAGTGGATGCATTAGTGATAATCTTTCAAAACTCTTTAGATTCTGGAGTAGTTCCTGAGGATTGGCGGGTAGCAAATGTAACCCCTCTTTTTAAGAAGGGAGGGAGAGAGAAAACGGGGAATTACAGACCAGTTAGTCTAACATCGGTAGTGGGGAAACTGCTAGAGTCAGTTATTAAAGATGGGATAGCAGCACATTTGGAAAGTGGTGAAATCATTGGACAAAGTCAGCATGGATTTACGAAAGGTAAATCATGTCTGACAAATCTTGTGGAATTTTTCGAGGATGTAACTAGTAGCGTGGATAAGGGAGAACCAGTGGATGTGGTATATCTGGACTTTCAGAAGGCTTTCGACAAGGTCCCACATAAGAGATTAGTATACAAACTTAAAGCATACAGTATTAGGGGTTCAGTATTGATGTGGATAGAGAACTGGCTGGCAAACAGGAAGCAAAGAGTAGGAGTAAACGGGTCCTTTTCACAATGGCAGGCAGTGACTAGTGGGGTACCGCAGGGCTCAGTGCTGGGACCCCAGCTATTTACAATATATATTAATGATCTGGATGAGGGAATTGAAGGCAATATCTCCAAGTTTGCGGATGACACTAAGCTGGGGGGCAGTGTTAGCTGTGAGGAGGATGCTAGGAGACTGCAAGGTGACTTGGATAGGCTGGGTGAGTGGGCAAATGTTTGGCAGATGCAGTATAATGTGGATAAATGTGAGGTTATCCACTTTGGTGGCAAAAAACAGGAAAGCAGACTATTATTTAAATGGTGGCCGATTAGGAAAAGGGGAGATGCAGCGAGACCTGGGTGTCATGGTACACCAGTCATTGAAAGTAGGCATGCAGGTGCAGCAGGCAGTGAAAAAAGCGAATGGTATGTTAGCTTTCATAGCAAAAGGATTTGAGTACAGGAGCAGGGAGGTTCTACTTCAGTTGTACAGGGTCTTGGTGAGACCACACCTGGAGTATTGCGTACAGTTTTGGTCTCCAAATCTGAGGAAGGACATTATTGCCATAGAGGGAGTGCAGAGAAGGTTCACCAGACTGATTCCTGGGATGTCAGGACTGTCTTATGAAGAAAGGCTGGATAGACTCGGTTTATACTCTCTGGAATTTAGGAGATTGAGAGGGGATCTTATAGAAACTTACAAAATTCTTAAGGGGTTGGACAGGCTAGATGCAGGAAGATTGTTTCCGATGTTGGGGAAGTCCAGGACAAGGGGTCACAGCTTAAGGATAAGGGGGAAATCCTTTAAGACCGAGATGAGAAAGACTTTTTTCACACAGAGAGTGGTGAGTCTCTGGAACTCTCTGCCACAGAGGGTAGTTGAGGCCAGTTCATTGGCTATATTTAAGAGTGAGTTGGAAGTGGCCCTTGTGGCTAAGGGGATCAGAGGGTATGGAGAGAAGGCAGGTACGGGATACTGAGTTGGATGATCAGCCATGATCATATTGAATGGCGGTGCAGGCTCGAAGGGCTGAATGGCCTACTCCTGCACCTAATTTCTATGATTCTATGATTCTATGATTTCATAGCTTGGAGCCAATGTTTCATAATTTTGCTGCAATGCTTCCAGTTTATTAGGCTCTGAGATATTGCGTCTTATTATAGCGAGTTAACTTTCCAGTACAGTGCCATTAATTTGTGTCTTCTCTTCTAACATCTCACCACCTATTCCTCCCCCACCTGATTACATCTGTCAAACAAATCCTCCTCACCGAGACGCACATGTTGCGTGCCAGCTCTTGTCCTTGCCTACTTCTTTATACTGACTATCTCCCCTCTACTCTTTCAGTCCAGGTGAAGAATCTCAGTCCAAAATGTCAACTGTCCATATCATTCAAGCAGATTGTTTGTTGTTTAACATTCTTGCGTCTGATTTAGAGTTATATCTTAAAGCTCCTTTCCAAAGATATGACTAAACTTCAGGTTGGCATTTCAATGTAGAACTAAGGGAGTTTCAGGTAGTTCTAATGATTTGGCGTGGCACCATTGAGATAATGGTAAACTAGCACTCCTTCTGCTCTTTCAGGTGTATGTAAAAAAGAATCATATTGAAGGAAGGCAGAGTTCTGTTGTTCTGGCCAACATTTAGGCAATATTTAAAGCAGAGAGATGATATGGTCAATTATTTCATTGTCATTTGTGGAAATTTGTTGTATGTAGGTTCGTGGTATGGTTCTTTTATTTGAACAGTGACTTCACTTCATGTACCTAAATAGTTCAGGGGTATTCTGAAGTCATAAAAACTGCAGCATAAACAAAAGATTTGATTCCTTCCTTTAATTCTACTGCAAGATGTAAATGTATTTCACATGTTGCTGCTCTGCAATGACAAATTCATGGCATTTAGAGGGCCAAGTACTTCCTAGATTCCTTGTTCTTCAATTTATCAATGGCGCAAACATTTTAGAGATGAGAGCTACCACTTTGTGACTATAAATCTTTATACATTCTAGTTCCATTATTTGCATTTTCACAGCAAGTACTTTATATTGTATTTAGTTATCTCCATTTCTTTGTGTCCAATGATAGCATACTAGATTTATCACCAAACTTAAGGGGTTGGACAGGCTAGATGCAGGAAGATTGTTCCCGATGTTGGGGAAGTCCAGGACAAGGGGTCACAGCTTAAGGATAAGGGGGAAATCCTTTAAGACCGAGATGAGAAAGACTTTTTTCACACAGAGAGTGGTGAGTCTCTGGAACTCTCTGCCACAGAGGGTAGTTGAGGCCAGTTCATTGGCTATATTTAAGAGTGAGTTGGATGTGGCCCTTGTGGCTAAGGGGATCAGAGGGTATGGAGAGAAGGCAGGTACGGGATACTGAGTTGGATGATCAGCCATGATCATATTGAATGGCGGTGCAGGCTCGAAGGGCTGAATGGCCTACTCCTGCACCTAATTTCTATGTTTCTATGTTTCTAAACTATTCTAATTTTCTCGACCCACTGTTATTGTACATTTAATTTTAACAATTGAGAATTATCTCTTAAGAAAGGAACTATCATGGAAACTATCTACCCCTTAGTAGGATTCAGTAAGGAAAGAAACCAGCACTGATAAAATCCATTTCTACAATTTTAATTTTGGCATGTGAAATGTTAAGGGGATTAAAAAGAGCAGGTGAATATAAATGTGTTAAAATGTAAATGTGTGTGGACTATGTATTAAAGCAACCTCCCATTTACACTAAAGCCAAAATAAAAAATTTTTTAAATCAACCAATGTTAATTTCTAAAAGCAAAGCTCATCTTCTATAGGAATTGGTGCATTATAGTGATCACAAAACCATTTATGAATCATTTCCACCCAAAGGTGTTTTGGAATATAATTAATTCTTGATCGGCTATCACTTTTCTTTGGACAACATGTGCTAAATTTACATTTACATTTGGAGACACATACTGTAACTGCCAACCAGGTAAAGGGCTACGTAGCTTTATTGCTTAATTTCAAATACAATATAGTAGTATTTACTGCTTGCATGCGTGACATTAATCAATTAATGGAGTCGTACAACACAAAAACAGGCCATTTGGCCCAACATCAAATACCAATGCATTGTTATCCAATTTACCAGCACTTGAACCACACCTTACTAAGCCTTGGTAATTCAACATGACTGACACAAAACAATTGTGAGCGCCATGAATTGTGATTGTCATTCCAAAGAGGATGAAAGATTCCAAGGGGAGTAAGGGGTGACCGTGGCTGACAAGGAACATCAGGGACAGTATAAAAATAAAAGAGAAGAAGTACAATGTAGCAAAGATGAGCAGGAAGCATGAGGATTGGGTAATGTTTAAAGATCAACAGAAGATAACTAAGAAGGCAACACGGGGAAAAAAGATGAGGTACGAAGGTAAGCTAGCCAAGAATATAAAGGAGGATAGTAAAAGCTTTAGGTATGTGAAGAGGAAAAAAATAGTTAAGACCAAAGTTAGACCCTGGTTTACAATTCAACTTCTTGTCCACGATATTCAATCTCACTAAACCTGGCAACATCCTAGCTTTAAAAATTACTTTGGATCAACAGAAAATACCTTGGAAAATAATTTAAGACAGTAAATACGATATGACACAACAACATTAAAAATGCTCAGCAAATCAACTGATTCACCTATATCAAGGTAATCTTCCTAAATAATTTATTACCATCAGGCCTGAATCTGCAGTATCACATGAACATTCAAGCCTATGTACCTACCTCTGTTCTCTGGATTGAGGAAACAATGATCTCATACCAAGCAACAAAACATGCCTGTATTTTAATGTTGGAGTCCAGCCGTGATCCCAGCTAATAATGTCAAGATAAAAATATTTGTGATCTTTTAAAAAATAAATCAGAAGAGTGGCCAACATTTCAGAAAGACACAAAATGCTGGAGTAACTCAGCGGGAAGACATTATTTTGGTGAAGATCCATAGATTTGCACTGTGCATAAATATTTCCAACCCCTCTTTATCGTGCTTATGTATGGAACGAGCTGCCAGAGGAGGTAGTTGAGGCAGGTACTTTTGCAATGTTTAAGAAACATTTGGACAGGTACATGGATAAGATAGGTTTAGAGGGATATGGGCAAACGCTGGCAGGTGGGACAAATGTAGATAGGACATGTTGGTCGGTGTGGGCAAGTTGTGTCGAAGGGCCTGTTTCCACACTGTGTGACTGTATGACTCTATGTGTATCACTGCCAGTTCACACCATTACATGCACAGATAACTACAGCTGCTATCACAATTAGCAAGTGTTTTCTTCAACTAAGCTTTAAAGTCCTGTGTAAAGCTAAATATAAAAGCTGCTGTTGAGATAAACAATAACATATGGAACTAGACACAAGTATGCAACTCATCTCTTTGAGGAATGTGGGTTGGAATAGGTCCATCGTTGTATCTTAATATAGTCCTATTCTTAATGTTTCCACAGCATTTTCTATTTCCCAACGTGTTTTTATTGTTATTAACTGATTAATCGAATACCCATAGAAATCATGGAGTCAAATGACACGCATCCAGGTCCTTTGTGATTATGAACCAATCATTAGCACCAGTCCTACAAAGACTTCCCCACACTCCCATCCATTCCCTTCCAGATTCTACCATTCGCCTGTACAGAAGGAGTAACTTACAGTGCACTATTAACTTGCTCACCTGATGTGGGTGGAAACCAGAGCGCTGGGAGGAATTTCACATGCTCACAGAGAGAATGTGCAAACCGCACACAAACAGCAGCAGAGGCCAGGATTGAACCCAGGTCTCTGACACTGTGAGGCAATAGCTCTACTGTCAGCAACAATGTGCTGCCCATTTGTACCAAGGGTAAAAGCAATCATTTCAGGACTGCCAGATTCAGATGAGATATGTGCACATTGACTATTTCCCCTTCCTGGCGAGAAACAGAATCCAGCCTTTATCCGGGATAGGTTAAACTGGCTGGAACAATAGCTTGCATTTATTAACAATAGCTTAACATTCTGGAAACATTCTATAGATTGAAAAACTATTGTCCATGGAAGGAAAAAGTGTTAAGGGTCGAATGTCAATTTTAATCAGCTTCATGAAAAAGTTCACATGTCAATTACAAGCAGTAATCAGACACTATTACTATTGTTTGCAAGGCCTCCAGTGCTCAGAATGAGAGATATATTTTGGAAATTGTATATTTTCTATTCATATGTATCAGGATTCTTTATAAACAATGTAATATCCATACATACTTTAAGAATGCACAGACCAGCCATTAGGCATGGCACAGGATCAGCGGGTGAGGCAGCATCTATGGAGCGAAAGAAATAGGCAACGTTTTGGGTCGAAACCCTTCTTCAGAAGGGTTCTTCTGAACCCTTCCAAAAGAATTCTTCCAAAAGTCTGAAGAAGGGCTTCGACCCGAAACGTTGCCTATTTCCTTCGCTTCTTGATGCTGCCTCACCCGCTGAGTTTCTCCAGCATTTTTGTCTACCTTCTATTTTCCAGCATCTGCAGTTCCTTCTTTAACATTAGGCATGGCACATCCTGGTTTTGCACATTGTAAATCACATAGAGGAAACATTAAATAAATGTTACCGTTAATTGGACACAAATTGAAACTCCCCAGAATGATATCAAAGGAGGGGATTGTGGCATTCATGTCATTTAATTTAATGCACAGTTAGACATATTTGTGCTGTAGATCAATATTTAGGGTATTTATAGTTATAGAGTAATATGATATGGAAACAGGCCCATTGGCCCAACTCGCCCATGCCAACCAAAATGGCCTTCTAAGATAGCGCCACTTGCCTGCATTTGACCCATACCCTTCTTAACCTTTCGTATCCATGTACCTATCCAAATATTTCTACATCCAAAGAGCCATCCATCAATGCCGTGATAAAATTAATATATTTTGAGTGCTTGGGGTTTAGTGCTTCGAATCCTTTAGACCACATTTGTAAATGATTTTGAAAAGATGTTTCAACATTCAGACGCATTCTTGTCAATCGGGTGCGTTCTCTCACTGTATATATGTCATTCCGTTGAGACACTTGCCAACACCCAAGAATGCTGAAGTAAATTATGTAACATAATTTACTTCAACGTTCTTGGGTGTTGGCAAGTGTCTCTACGGAATGACATATATACAGTGGGAGAACTGAAACAATCCAAATGCCTGGCTTTGGACTTTAAGAGTATAAATCCTCAATGTACTTGCATTCACCATCGTTGAAAACATTAGCGACACAGTGGTGCTGGTATCCAACGGGAACGGTGATGGACGCATCACACATCTCTTTCCTCCAGTTCCTGCGGACTTCCACCACTGGAAGTATAGGATTTTGCTGTGTGCGCTTTATCATCACTCCTTACAATGCTATGTACGACAGTGATCGCAACTTCTACTGAAATGTGGATGGCCGTTGCCTCGTTAGAAGCTCATCTGCCCTTTGACAGGTCTTTTTTTTGGTCCTGCTGGGGGTCCACAGTCCTCTCCTCACCTGGCAAACCAGGTGGGGGAGACGGTTTAGTCGCCGACTATCCGACCATGGAGCAGGTAGTACAGGATTATATGGTAAACTCCCCCCGACCTGACCTGATGATGTGCTTGAGTTCAGTGCAATTCTTCCAAAAGTTCTTTCGTGTTTTTTACAGGATGCCTGCCTCTCAAATGCCTGTACAAAGAGGCCACATGAGTAGCATTGGTTCTTATGTAAATCAAATGCATTGGCTTGATGGCAGTTAGAATAGAATTGCTATGAATAGAGTTTATTTTTGAAAAATATGACCTGCCTGTTGTGTTAAAAGGACCTTTTATATTGACAGCTCTGGCTTCCATATGGCTCATTCAAGGAATTAGAGAAAGTAATGGAGAGCATGTGGAAGCGAATAAGACAGGTAGCGCACTTCACAGCTGGTAGTGCTGCTGCCTCACAGCATCAGAGACCCAACCGCAGCCCTGACCTCGGGTGCTGCCTGTGTGGAGATTAAATGTTTTCCGTGACCCTGTGGGTTTCATCCGAGTGCTCTTGTTTCCTCTCACATCTCAAAGACATGCAGGTTTGTAAATTTATTGGTCTCTGTAAATAGCCCCTACTGTGGAGGGAGTGTATGAGAAAGTAGGATAACACAGAAACAGTGTGAATGCATGATCGAT
This sequence comes from Okamejei kenojei, assembly GCA_035221665.1. NCBI lineage: Eukaryota > Metazoa > Chordata > Chondrichthyes > Rajiformes > Rajidae > Okamejei > Okamejei kenojei. The sequence goes on along the minus strand of CM069145.1, from coordinate 35,758,171 downwards.
GATGGGCAAAGACTTGGTGGGCCGAAGGGCCTGTCTACATGTTGTATCTCTAGAACTAAATGTAACTTATCCAACCTTTTTAAAGGATTTGCCAATTCCTTATATCCTGAAATTCTGAACTCCACCTTTTCCTTTAGCATCTCCAATTTTTGAAATCTATTGAGCAGTGCAAAGCAGGAAATGATTAAGATTGAGATAAGCAGGTTGAACCAGGTTATCAGTTTTCAGTCAACTGGCAGTACAGCTGAATGTTTCAAATCTAGCTAAAAAATAGCAACCAGTTCTTTCTTTCCATATTCCCATTGGTTACCATATATATCTTAATGCCCCAGTCCCACTTAGGAAACCTGAACGGAAACCTCTGGAGACTTTGTGCCCCAACCAAAGTTTCCGTGCGGTTCCCAGAGGTTTTTGTCAGTCTCCCTAATGGTCGAAAGTGGTTTCCACTTCTTCTATGTTCCGGCGATTATTTCAAAAAATTGAAAAAACCTCCGGGAACCTGACAAAAACCTCTGGGAACCACACGGAAACCTTGGGTGGGGCGCAAAGTCTCCAGAGGTTTCCGTTCAGGTTTCCTAAGTGGGACAGGGGCAATAGATTCCTCTCAGAAAGTCTGCAATGCGAATTCTGGTTGAAAATGGGTTTGGGCTCAGGTCCTTTTAGAAGCATTTTAAAACCAATGCACATTTAAGCACATACATGCATAAGCACGCATCCTTGCTGATTATATTCTCTCACTGACCAATCTGACACATAAAGAATAACCACGAGCAAAATAATGAGTAGCTAGCTCCTTTAAAAAGGTTGGCTAGGCTACCATTAATTTTAAAGATACAGCCTGCAGACAGGCCCTTCGGCCCACTACCAATGCCCAGGAAAGTACACTCATGTCCAAGATATCTCTTAAGAAAAATTAGAGTTTTAGACTTACGGTGATCCATTTTCTTGATAAACAACCAGCGAACGTCTTACAATACTGTGAGGTCCAAACAAGGGCATGTTCATGTCCATGTATTTTTCAGTTTGGTTTAAACCATTTAGTGTCCCAAATTTTCCACTGATATCGCCAACTTCATACTGATCTACTGTACCGTTGCCTGGTTCGGGTGACAAAGATCCATTCACATTGAATGGGTTGTAGCGGCCTTTAATGCTAGTAACAGAACAAGAATCTGCATTGGGGGAGTCAGTTTTGATGGGAAGTGTGTGGATGCCGTAAGTTTCAGTTTTGTTATTCAGATTTGTTAACATAACGTCCACAACAGTGCGGTCTAAATCTGAAAATTGTTTGAAAGCAATCTTTCCATTAACTTTTCCAATGCCTTTCCACGAATTAGTTTCCACAGAAGCTAGGCGAAGCATGGTGACATTAGCACAAGCTAAAGGTTGGGTTGAGAGATTTTTCCCAAGAAAGACCAATGATCGAGGAACAATGTTCAACGGCCCAGCAAGGGATGAAGTGGTGTCAGTAAAGAAATTCTTCCTGTCAACTGCTTTGACATAGTTGGTCAGCTTTATTGCTTTATGTTTCTTAGCATAGTCTCCAACTTCACATCGGAAAGGGCTGTCTGGACTACACTCAATATTATAGTTGCTTCCAACATTTACTTTGAAAGGATTGAAATGTCCCTTGGTGCTTAAGCAAGCGTTTGTATCGGAATCCAACTCAGAGCTTATGGGGTATTCATGAATGTACCAGAGGTGATCAGCTGTTGGCGTAGCGGATGAGTTTGTATAGGAAAGGTCCATAAAAATGGACAAGTCTGAATAGGGGTTGCTCTTCAGTTGTCGAAAAACTATTCTTCCCGACACTGGGCCCTTAAATATGGCCTCAGCACTTAGGACCTCACCAGGGTATCCGATTGTACTACACACCCACCTAGTAGAGTTGGGGTGATGGACAACTACCGAACGGCCAATAATGCTATTTTTCCCAAACAATGGGAGATTCCAGTCCTTAAAATACTCTTCAAATATGTCCAGTCCTTTCATAAAGCCATGCCTTCCACTCAAGTCCCCTATTTCATATTGATCCTGAGTTTCGTTCATGCTCTGGGGATAAGAACCGGATGACTTCTTCCCAAAAGGATCCAAGTGCCCTCCTAGATTATCGTTACCACACAGGTTATCCCATGTGGTGCGTCGCTGAGGCAATGGGAAATTGTGTACGTGGTAAGCACTGGCCATGGACCTCAGGTTCATCAGCGAGACGTTGTAGTAGGTGACATCAAAGGGAGAAACTTGGCGAAATTTGAAAGTTCCTTTCACACCTTTCATATCCATGTAAGCCCACACCTGCTTGGCTTCCATCCTCTGAACTTCAGCGCAAGACCACTCCGCCCCATCGTACATGTACAATAAGGGTTTGGGACTGCCGCCGGGTAAACTGACTCCGTCAATGCGACTTTTAACATGGTTCAGAGGAGTGCCAACTTTGAAAATGCCGAGTAAAAACCTATTGCTTTGATCACTGTTCTGTGCCGCTGCGGTACAGCTGGTAGCCCCATCTTGTAGGTAGAGAGTCACGTTCATCTGCCCAAGGCTACCATTGATCACCATCAGGTTGGCCAGTACCCTCGCCGTGCTCTCCCCGTCGTTCTGACGGATGTACACATCCCCGGCTACCGAAGAAAAAAACTTCGCCTGCCAGGTATTGGTAGACACGTCTTTCTTTAGAGTAGCGCACGCTTTGCTTCCATTCTGACAGCCCGCAATGACGAGGGACAGATCGGAGAGGTCGGACTTCATCTGAAATAACTCGTTGTCCGCCAGAGTCTCGGTCGTACTGTTTGCTATGAACCCGTAGATTTTATCACCTACGTTCGCTTCGTTGCAGGGATCCTTGGAATTGCCGTACATGACCGGGAATTCGTGTATAGAAATATCAACTTGGGCGCAATCCGTCGACAGATTTATGGTTATCTTCTGAGAAGTTTTGTAAAACTCTACTGTCCCCAGAACCTTGCCCATGTTTATTTCAGCTGTGTAGCGTTCGGACGACACTGATGCTGTTAACAAAATATAGAACGTGTTAATTTCAAAAACGTCAAACGTGTATTTATCTAAAATCTATTTCACGCTGTCAAAAGTCTGCAAACAATAAACTCGTCATATTGCACTACTGGTGAACACAAACCGAGTCAACTTGAGGTAATGTACACATTTCGGACGCCTTACCGATCATTGCAACAAGTACAACCCTCCACATTGTAGCCATAACGATGGTGCTCCTCTGAGCTGTACAACGCGTGCAGGCTCTCGGTAACCAAACGCCACACTTTCGGCTTTCAAACAGTTAGTTTTATAACTCAGCTCATTGGAATAGCCGCCAGGCGATTGGGTAGCTGGCGTGTGGCTCAGCCCATTTGGTGACCGAGGTTGTCTGAATCAGATTTTTTTTTTTTAAGATTTGACAGTTGTTATTACTGTTTCACTAATTGAGTTGGTCCGGTGTGTTTTAAATCGGTAAATACTTCTCCATATTAATTAGTGTATTAGAAATTGCCGGTGAGCCCGCTGTTTCTGATCCGTTAGTTTTCTTTTCCCGTTTGCGATGATTCCAATTACGCGGCGAGTCTGCACTGGATGTAATTTACAGTGCTAACACTTTCCATGAATCATGTACCAGACAGAAAAAAAACAGACGGGAGACGTGCACGCAAGGACGCCAGTGAGGATTCTGTGCTACAGCGAAGCACGTTCAAGGTGAAACGTCGTTGCAAAAAGCTAGCTTGGTGCAAATTACCGGCTTTTCGCCAGGCTAACGCACGGAAAACAAAAAAAGTGGCGCGTTCAAACTCCATCTGAGCACTAAAGCACTTAATCCAACCAACTCGAAGAGAAGTGTTTCGACTTTTTAATTATTATTTTTTTAAATATATTTGCAATCTGTACATCATTTCCAGCAGGATATTTACAAAATTCAAATTAAAACACGACTAACCTAGTCCAGAATATATTCCTGCCATTTATGTTAAACGTTTATTCAAATATTAGACATTTAGATCGTTTCAGTTCAGTGTATGCAAAATGAACATCAAATGTACTAACACATACAAATGGCCATCCTTGTCCAAGTTGCCTTTCATCCCGTGACAGTATCAATTCCTGAAGTCTTCTTGAAAGCTACAGATACACTATTCTGAACAAGATACACAAATCTGAAGAAGGGTCGATCCAAAACATCACCCATCCATGTTCTCCAGGGTCACTGCCTGACCCTTGAGTTATTCCAGCATTTTGTCTTTCAATAGATTCATTGCTCTATTTGGGCATGGAGAAATATTTGGGCATGGTGGTATCCTCAGAAGATTGTCAGGCAGACAACGTGGGCAGAAACAGACAGGTACAAGGATAGGACAAGTTTGGGGGGATATGGACCAAAAGCAGGCAGGTGGGCCGGTGTGGGCAAGTTGGGCCGAAGGGCTAGTTTCCACACTGTATGACTCTAACCATAGACAAGTCGTTGCCTGGACCTGTGAATAGCTATCCTGACCATGTCCTGGAGCAGAAAGCCAAGGAAGTTCCCCGACTGTTCCCTGAAAGAGGTGTCACAGGTAGGCAGGGTGGTGAAGAAGAGGTTTGGCCCAGAGTCAAGACACCAGTATGGGTGTTGGAACATTATGTTGCAATTCTACAAGAATTGGCGAGTCTGCACTTTTTTTTTCTTTCAAAAGTAAATTTATTTACAGGTACAAAATGACTGAAAATAAGGAGACATCCATCTAAAATAAGGAATATACATACAAGTATCAAACCAAAACATTAATTAATTAATTATAATGAATTCATTAATTCATACTTTCGTCCAAGAAGCACTCATACCCCATGGTGCCAGCGCTCCCAGAAAGCCTGTGGACACCGCTTGCTCCCTCTCCAGTCTACTCCTGCTCCTAAATTTTACACTCACATGTGAAGTTTCGTGAGGTCACTTTTCTCAAGTTATGTGCTGCAAGGAAGAATAGGATAGCACCATTTGTATGTGGAAGGAAACCAGAGATCCCAGAAAACAAAATCCAAGGGGAGAACACGCAAACTTCACACAGACAGTACTGAAGCTCAGGATTGAGCCTGGTTCACTGGAGTGTCTGGCCGCATCTCTACTTGCTGCATCACTGTGCCACCTCAATGGGCGATATCACTGTAGTGTACACAGGATGTTAAATTTTGTGAACAGTGTTTTTCCAGAGAATGTCATCGCTACAGCTACAGATAGATGAGAAAGATTGGTGACCCCCCCATAAACACAAGAGATAATTCTCTGGGACTATGCCATTGATAGTTAATATTCACTAATGAATAACCATGAGGTTAGTGGTAGTTTGGAATAAAGGAAGTCTATAACACAATGAGAAGTGTGCTGCACTGACAATAGACAATATAAAATAGACAATAGGTGCAGGAGTAGGCCATTCGGCCTTTTGAGCCAGTAGCGCCATTCAATGTGATCATGGCTGATCATCCCCGTTCCTGCCTTCTCCCCATATCCCCTGACTCAGCTATCTTTAAGAGCCCTATCTGGCTCTCTCTTGAAAGTACCCAGAGAACCTTCCTCCACCACCCTCTGAGGCACAGAATTCCACAGACTTACTGCAGACAAAGAAACAAGTAAGAATAGAAATGCAATTGTTGTTGAGGATTTGGTAGCATTGAGGATGAATAGTTGTTTCTACAACTGCAATTTGAGACCCATTTGGTCCATTGCTCTTTTAGTAAATGGTATGGGATATTCTGCAAAGTCCAATTAAATAGCTAGCTGGTTAAACCACTACAATGGGATGGAAAAGGCTTGTTTCAATAGTTCGCAAAAGGATTAAAGACTGTATATCTTTAGAATCTTCTGAGTGCCAGAGAGTAGAGATGCAGGAGTATAAAACAAGCACATTCATGATAGGAGAAGAGCTGCAGAAGAGAAGACTACAGATTTCATGGAACATTGGAACTACTAAGAAAGATAGTCGTATCTCTCCTAATTTATATTTCAAGGGAGTATTAACTAGTGCAGTTACAGGGAGGGCATCAATGAAAAGCAGCAGAAAGAAAGGCTGTTTCATAGAAAAGCAAGGCTGTAGAGTAAGAACTAAGAATAGTTAAAATGAGATAAAATCCTATTGGAATGGTGCTGGGATCTTTTTGTGAGAAATATAACAAGTATAAAATAAGATTGAATGGGTTACAAGCACAAGTTGTCATGTGAAATTATGATACAATGGTTTTAACACTGATATGATTTAAACAGACACATCAATGGGAACTTTGTGTTCTAGACACCAACGTTATGCAGGGAGATAGTGAAATGATAGAAGACAAATACGATTGTGGCTACATAGAAATATAAGGGGAAACTCTTATAATAATAATAAAGGAGATTGAATATGTTAAGTGGTTATTGTAGCACACTGGTTAGATTGGACTACTATCCACAACCTGGATTAAGTTTCCAGCATCTGCAGTTCCTTCTTTAACACTAGATTATTTATTTATTTGGGAACATGAGTTTGAATCGTTCCACAGTAGATAGGAACATTAACAACGAGTAATCTGAAATAACATGTTATTTATCCATCATGCTACAAATTTACTGCATTATCATAAGAACCAGTCTGGTTCACGTCATGTTAATTGAAGTTCCTTTCCTATTATTTTTGCATTTCTCTGTAATTTCTCTGCAAGTTTTATTCCTTCTCAATGTTGGAACTGGATGGATTATATCCAGTAATGGAAAGATCCTTTTCAGCAATTTTTCTTTAAATATGAGGTGTATAGACATCACTGACAATCACAGAATAGACCATCCAGAATCGTTTATGTTTTATCCTTTAAAGTTCTCTCAGGTCTAATTAAGTGAGAGTAAAATTGTCGGCTGAACTTAGCTAGCATTTTACCTCACCCATTACCATTCCATTTGTGACCTGGAACATTGCCTATACATTCCCTGCACAGATGATGCCTGTCCTGTTGAGTCCCTATAGCATTTTGTGTTTCACTCAAGATTCCAGCATCTGCAGTTGCTTGTGTCGCCACTCCATTTCACCGTGCACCTGGATACATTCAGGTATTTACTTATTCATGGCTTTCTTTCAAGACCAACTCCTTGTACACTTTCTTGCTTTTCAGTTTCTATTTTTTTTTTGACAGGTGTACCGAGGTGCAGTGAAAAGCTTTTGTTGCATACTATCTAGTCAGCGGAAAGACAATACATGATTACAATGGAGCCATATGCAGTATATTGATACATGATAGGGTAATAACGTTTAGTACAAGGTAAAGCCAACAACGTCCGATCAAGGATAGTCCGAGGGTTACCAATGAAGTGGATCATTGTTCAGGACTGCTCTCTGGTTGTGCTAGCTAGGATGATTCAGTTGCCCAATAACAGCTGGAAAGAAACTGTCCCTGAATCTCGAGGTGTGCCTTGTCACCTTTTGCCTGATGGGAGAGGGGAGAAGAGGGAGGGCCAGGGTGCGACTCGTCCTTGATTAATGTGCTGGCCTTGCCGAGGCAGCGTGAGGTATAAATTGAGTCAATATAAGGGAGGTTGGTTTGTGCGATGGTCTGGGCTGTGTCCACAATTCGCTACAATTTCCTGTGCTTTCCTTCCCTCTGTGATTATTTAAAACTTGATATGTCCAAAACGTTTTCCATTTATGATGCAAAGTCACCGACCTGAAACATTAGCACTGTTTTTCTTCCCTTCCTTCTTTCTGAGAGTTCTCCAAGAGTTATTGCCTTAAGTCATAGCTGAAGAATGCTGTGATGGGGGAGGCAGACCTCTGCCAATAGTAGCAAATCTCAGCATAATATACGACCTTGACAGGAAGAGAAGCAGAAAATTAGTAACAAAAACTGATTTCAATAAAATGTTTCCAAATCAATTTGTGTTGCTTGTAAACCCATTCCCGCCTGCTACTTGGCTCTCTCCATCCTTCCCTGCACTGAACAAATCTCCCCCCTCTACACTCGCCCAATGCTCTCCACTTTCTCAAGTCTGCACATCTACACCTTCTTAAGTCCAAGTCCACCTCTCCAAGTCCTCCCAGAATAAAAATGCTCTGTATCATTGTGGAGTGGTGTTCTCTCAGCTATGTGCCAGGGTGTAGGACAGTTAAAGGCGGCCTCGGCTTGGGGATATGCCCCAGGAAGCAGCGGGCCAGGAGAGTGAGCACACAGAGAGAAGACTGGACTGGGGGAGAAGGGATGTCCCCCTGCTTTTCAGTCTCTCTATTTCTTCCCTCCTTGCTCTTGGACTTTTCACCCTTATTTTCCTTCGTGTTTCCCCAGCATCCTCCCTTTTCCAGTAGTCAGCCATGAAGCCTGTGGCCCAGCCTGGGGAAACCTTGTGGGGAAACCAGCCATGGTGTTGGCAGCACAGATGAAGAAACCACTGAAAGACATAAAGTGCTGGAGTAATGCGGGTCAGGCAGCATCTCTGGAGAAAGAGGATGGGTGATGTTTTGGGTCAGAACCCTTCTTCAGACTGGTAATGGGTCTGAGTTCAGTTCCCACCATGGCTGCCTTTAAATCCATAGGGCCTCCTTCCCCATTTTTTTCCCTTTAAACCTAAGTGGCTTATTTTCTCACAGGATTTAAAGGCTGGAGGAAGGGTGGTGGGATATTAGAGGCAGGAGCGACACTGATTGATAAGAGTCTTAAGAAGGGTCTCGACCCGAAACGTCGCCTATTTCCTTCGCTCCATAGATGCTGCCTCACTCGCTGAGTTTCTCCAGCATTTTTGTCTACCACTGATGGATAAGAGAGTCAGGGAGATAGAGGACCGAGTATGAGAGGGATGAAGGAGAATATGAGGGATGGAGAAAGCAAGGATTACCCTGAGATGTTCGAGATTCGTATACCAGGGATCCTCCTTAGAGAGAATTTACTTTATCACGTGCCCTCAGAATACTCTATTAGATACAAATTACCTGCTGGCATTACATTTTTAGTAACATTTGCAGCACTTGGCCTTTCATCCAAACTGTTCAGCATTTATTGACCTGAAGCATTTCTCTTGCAAATGATGCTGTCTAACCTGTGAAAAAGTTTAAAAAGCACTATTAAAACACATTGGGTGAATTTTTGGGACAAGTCTAAACTAATATTTTGACGTGTAATATTTACTAATATTTGCATAGATTGCCCAGCAGATGAACCAAAAACTGTGTTAAGCCCATGACAAGGCTGCGTGCTATACTACCCAAGGCAAAATGCCAGCAGTGAACTCTTCGTGGAGTCCAACAGAACAATATTCAAATTCCACAGATTTCTCAACTTTTGAGCTGGAAACCTTTTGACATTTGGCCATGTTAAATTTTGTGTTTCATATGACTAAGATCTGCATTCAACCTTATAACGCCAAGTATTGCACTGAAATAAAGCAGAAAATGCTAGAAATGGAAAAATATATAAAACTCCTAAATCTGGTGTTCTCAAACCTGATGTTTAGCCAAATAAATCATTTTTGGAAATATAGGTGTGTGTTTTTACTACCTTTCAATAAAAGTAAACATTCTTACAGCAAGTCTGAAGAAGGGTCCTGACCAGAAATGTCACCTATCATGTTCTCCATAGATGCTGCCTGACCCCCTTAGTTATTCTAGCACTTTGCGTCTTCTCTTCTAACATCTCACCACCTATTCCTCCCCCACCTGATTACATCTGTCAAACAAATCCTCCTCACCGAGACGCACATGTTGCGTGCCAGCTCTTGCCCTTGCCTACTTCTTTATACTGACTATCTCCCCTCTACTCTTTCAGTCCAGGTGAAGAATCTCAACCCAAAATGTCAACTGTCCATATCATTCAAGCAGATTGTTGTTTAACATTCTTACATCCGATTTAGAGTTATACCTTAAAGCTCCTTTCCAAAGATATGACTAAACTTCAGGTTGGCATTTCAATGTAGAACTAAGGGAGTTTCAGGGAGTTCTAATGATTTGGCGTGGCACCATTGAGATAATGGTAAACAGGCACTCCTTCTGCTCTTTCAGGTGTATGTAAAAACAAATCATATTGAAGGAAGGCAGAGTTCTGTTGTTCTGGCCAACATTTAGGCAATATTTAAAGCAGAGAGATGATATGGTCAGTTATTTCATTGTCATTTGTGGAAATTTGTTGTATGTAAGTTCGTGGTATGGTTCTTTTGTTTGAACAGTGACTTCACTTCATGTACCTAAATGGTTCAGGGGTATTCTGAAGTCATAAAAACTGCAACATAAACAAAAGATTTGATTCCTTCCTTTAAATCTACTGCAAGATGTAAATGTATTTCACATGTTGCTGCTCTGCAATGACAAATTCATGGCATTTAGAGGGCCAAGTACTTCCTAGATTCCTTGTTCTTCAATTTATCAATGGCGCAAACATTGTAGAGATGAGAGCTACCACTTTGTGACTTTAAATCTTTATGCATTCTAGTTCATTTTTTGCATTTTCACAGCAAGTACTTTATGTTGTACTTAGTTATCTCCATTTTTATTGTGTCAAATGATAGCATACTAGATTATTTATCACCAAGCTATTCTAATTTTCTAGACCCACTGTTATTGTACATTTAATTTTAACAATTGAGAATTATCTCTTAAGGAAGGAACTATCATGGAAACTATCTTCCCCTTAGTAGGATTCAGTAAGGAAAGAAACCAGCACTGATAAAATCCATTTATACAATTCTAATTTTGGCATGTGAAATGTTAAGGGGATTAAAAAGAGTAGGTCAATATAAATAGACCACACATGTGTAAATGTGTGTGGACTATGTATTAAAGCAACCTCCCATTTACGCTAAAACAAGCCAAAATAAAAAATGTTTTAAATCAACCAATGTTAATTTCTAAAAGCAAAGCTCATCTTCTATAGCAATTGGTGCATTATAGTGATCTCAAAACCATTTATGAATAATTTCCATTTAAAGGTGTTTTGGAATATAATTAATTCTTGATCGGCTATCACTTTTCTTTGGACAACATGTGCTAAATTGACATTTACATTTGGAGACACATACTGTAACTGCCAACCAGGTAAAGGGCTATGTAGCTTTATTGCTTAATTTCAAATACAATATAGTAGTATTTACTGCTTGCATGCGTGACATTAATCAATTAATGGAGTCGTACAACACAAAAACAGGCCATTTGGCCCAACATCAAATACCAATGCATTGTTATCCAATTTACCAGCACTTGAGCCACACCTTACTAAGCCTTGGTAATTCAACATGACTGACACAAAACAATTGTGAGTGCCATGAAATTATCAGTATTAGCCAGGCTTGTGGTTTCTAATTGTTTTCTAAAGCAAGACACAGGTCTTCTCTTTGCAAGTGTTAATGCTGGGTGCATCCGCAATGTCAACGGCAATCCCCAAGGACATTGTTCTTCATGTAGGTCTGATGACTGATAATAAGACTTTGTTCTTCATGTAGGTCTGATGACTGATAATAAGACTCCTTACTTAGGTATTTCTCTGTCTTAACCAAGACTTCTGGTTCTCCCACATTACAATTGTAACAGTCTGCCTGTGATTGATGCATGGCTGTCCAAAGGGGGGGTGCGTTGGGTGCGACCGCACCCCCCTTTTTTCCCCAGTGTAAGAAAATAATCCCCCCAAAAAACAAAAAAAAACATAAATTTTTTTTTGGAAAAAAAAAATCGAAAAAAAAACATTGGAAAAAAATATCAGCGTTTCCACTTTGTCGGAAAAACGCCCGATATTCTGGTTCAGGCCGCTGGATGATTTGGGAGAAAAGAATGCGACCATCTGCGCCTGCGCAGTTGGGGAAGCGACGCAAAATGACGCCGTCTCTCCGCACCTGCGCAGTGGACCCGGGCGGGATCAGACCAGGAGACTGTTAATCCGTCACCGGGCGGGAGTGGTTGAATCTGAACCCAGCGGCTGTAACCCCAACACCAGACGCCGTTGTGGCAGGGCCCGCTCCCCTCGCCTCCCCCTGCCGCTGGGGCCAAGCCATCATCCCCCCACGCCACCCCCACCCGGGCCCACGCCACCTTCATCGCCCCCCGCCCGCTGGGCCCCTGCTGCACCTGCGCCACCTTCATCTTTCCCCCCCCCACCAGAGAGAGGGGGGGATGTGGGAGGGGGAGAGAGAGAGGGGAAGGGAGGTGAGAGAGAGAGGGGGAGGGGAGAGAGAGATGGGGGAGGGAGGAGGGAAAGGGGGATGATCTTTAATGAGATAGCAAAATTAAGGTAGGTTTAGAGCTATTATTATATTTTCTCCTCCATATGAATAATTTTAAACAATTGGAACTGCTGTCTTTTCCTCGATAACAATACTGAAAAATATGAATTCCATAGTTTGTGACATAAATATACATTTTAATGGGATCATTATATTCAGATGTAACATTTCCATTTCGAGATCAGCGGGGGGGGGGGGGGGCAAATATGTGAAAGCCGATAGCCTAATCGTTCAAGAGTTAAAAGATAGCCTAATCGATAAAGAGCCGATAAGAGGAATCAGAGCTGCCAAGGAAAGGTACTCAGAGAAGTTGAGGGGCAAGTTCTTAGCTAGTGACTCTTCTTCAGTTTGGAAGGGCATGCAAGAAATCACCAACTATAAGAGGAAAGCACTCCGCTCTTTGGACAATCGTCAGCTGACAAACAACCTGAATGAGTTTTACTGCAGGTTTGAAAATCAGAAAGTAACCCTGGTACCCCCTCCACAACAAACACAGCCAGACCCCAGTCTGCAAGGAATGGACCCTGCACCCTCTCCTTCCCGTTCACCACTTCACACCTACTTAAGGCAAGACTCCAGTATGAAAAGATTGGACCCTTTCCCACCCCAACCAACACTTCACACCCAATTACTCATTTTTAACCAGTCCCTGCAAAGATGCACTGTCCCTGCCTGCTTCAAAGTCTCCACCATTGTCCCTGTACCCAAAAAGGTAAGGATTACTGGTCTTAATGACTACAGGCTTGTCGCACTGACCTCTGTAGTCATGAAGACCCGTTGAAAGGCTTGTGCTGGCCAAGCTGAAAAATATCACAATCCCTCTGCTGGACCCTCTGCATTTTGCATATTGGGCCAAGAGATCTGTGGATGACGCAGTCAATCTGGTCCTACACTTCATCCTCCAGCACCTAGACCGCCATGTGCCAGAGCTACTACACTCCAAACTTTCTGAATTGACTGTGCCTGAACCCCTCTGTCGGTGGATCACCAGCTTTCTGACAGACAGGAAGCAACATGTGAGACGGGAAAGCATATCTCGGACCCACAAATGCTCAGCATAGGAGCACCGCAAGATGCGTACTGTCCCCTCTCCTCCACTCTCGCCACACCAATGACTGCACCTCCACAGACACCTCTGTCAAGCTTCTCTAGTTTGCGGACGACACAACCCTGATTGGACTGATCCAACATCTTGTACAACTGCAACATGAGCTCCCAACTTCTATACTCAATACTCTGACTGATGAAGGCCAAAGTGCCAAAATACGTTTTGACCACCTGCGACAAGACCTTCAAGGAACCATGCAACCATCAACCATTCCTCTGCCCACCTGGCTAATTGATCCAGATCCTGCTGCAATCTTTCACAACCATCTTCACTATATGCAAAACCACTCACTTCTGTAGCATCAGCAAACTTGCTAATCTTGCCCTGTTCTGTGACGTTTCACAGAGTGCTGGAGTAACTCAGCGGGTCAGGCTGAGTATAGCGGTTGGACGGTCATGTTGCAGTTGCATAAGAAAGTAGTGATGCTGCATTCAGAGTATTGTATTCAGTTCTGGGCACCATGTTATAGGAAAGATGTCATCAAACTGGAAAGGGTACAGTGAAGATTTACGAGGATGTTGCCTGGACTAGAGGGCCAGAGCTATAGGGAGAGGTTGAGTAGGCTGGGACTCTATTTCATGGAGCACAGGAGGATGAGGGATGATCTAATAGATGTGTATAAAATCATGATTTGAATAGATATGGTGGAGTTTTTTGCCCAGAGTAGGTGAATCGAGGAGCAGAGGACATAAGTTTAAGGTGAAGGGCAAAAGATTTAATAGGAATCTGTTTTTCACACAAAGGGTGGTAGATATATGGAACAAGCTGCCAGAGGAGGTTGTTGAGGCTGGGTCTATCGCAACAGTTAAGAAACAGTTAGACAGGTACATGGATAGGACTCGTTCGGAGAGATATGGATCAAACGTGGGCTGGTGGGGCTAGTACAGATGGGACATGCTGGGCTGAAGGGCCTGTTTCCACACTGTATCAATGACTCTATCTATCTTTCCATCTCAAACCCAGTCTCCTGCCTTCTCCCCATTACCTCTGACACCCCTATCAATCAAGAATCTATCAATCTCCTCCTGAAAAATGTCCATTGACTTGACGTCCACAGCTGTCTGTGGCAATTAATTCCACAGTTCACCACTCTCTGACGTAGGAAATTCCTGCTCATCTCCTTCCTAAAGAAATGTATTTTAATTCCGAGGCTGTGGCCACTAGTCCTAGACTCACCCACTAGTGGAAACATCCCCTCCACATCCCCTCCATCCAGATTTTTCGCCAAGCTGGGACAGATGTCAACAGCTTCACACCGTGTCCCAAAGCTTGTGTCCTGTCCTGCATCACCCAAGGCAGCAGAGACGTTATAGGAGAGAGCAAGCACCGTAACAAAGTAGCTCATGATAGTTTGGGTAACATTCAGGAATGTCTATGCATGTCACATCATGAATATTACTGAAGAACGGTCTTGACCCGAAATATAATCGATACCTTTTCTCCAGAGATGCTGCCTGACCCACTGAGTTACTCCAGCACTCTGTGACATGTCATCTATCCATGTTCTCCAGAGATGCTGCCTGACCCGCTGAGTTACTCCAGCACTCTGTGAATCGTCGTTATTCATATACTCCGCAGATGCTGCCTGACCCACTGAGTTACTCCAGCACTTTGTGTCTATTTTCCCTTCACCCATCTGCTCAAGCCCACTCTCCCCCCTCCTTTCCTATGTTCCTTTCCACCCATAAACCTTTCTCTGCCTTTACATTTCACTCCTCTTTCAAATCTGCTCTACTTATCTACATGCATTTTTCTTCTTAACTTTTCAGTCATAGAATGATGCAGTGTGGAAACAGGGCCTTCAGCCCAACTTGGCCACACCGACCAACATGTCCCATCTAAACTAGTCCCACTCACACATGTTTGGCCCATATCCATCTAAATTTGTCCTATCCATGTACGTGTCCAAATGTCTCTTAAACATTAGGATAGTCCCAGCCTTAACTACCTCCTCTGGCAGCTCGTTCCATACACCCAGCACCCAGTGTGAAAAAGCTACCTCTCAGTTTCCTGTTAATTTCGGAAATATTGGTCATAGATTTGGTGCACAAAAATGCTCCAAAATAAGGCTCAGAATTTAGAGAGCATCTAAAACCCCGGAACCTCCAGGGCCCTGGACCCTGGCATCGAGGGACTTCATGCTTCGCGCTTGTGATGTGCGCAGCGCGCACATTATTTCACATTAAATTTTTTGTAATCCTGTCATGCCACCCCCCTCTTTGGAAAGCTTCGTGCGGGCCTGTTGATGTTCTAAATTACACAGACAATTTCATAGCGTGGAGCTTGGTTTCATATTTTTGCTGCAATGCTGCCAGTTTATTAGGCTCTGAGATATTGGGTCTTATCAGCAGAGAAGGTTATTGGCTGCAACCTTCCCTCCATTGATGAACTGTACACTGCAAGGGCCAGGAAGCGAGCGGGCAAGATAATCTCTGACCCCTCTGACCCTGGCCAAAAACTCTTTGAATCACTTCCCACTGGAAGGCGACTCCGGACTGTCAAAGCTGCCACAGCCAGACATAAAAACAGTTTTTATCCACGAGTAGTTGCTCTACTCAACAGCCATAAAAACCCAGCCTCCCTTTGATCAGGTATTTTGGTGGTTCACATGCTTGATCAATGGTATTTTATCATTAATGTTTTATTATTATTAATGTTTAGTGTTTTCTGAGTCATTCGTAACTGTCACTGTATGCCATGTTGTTACTTGTGGGTGGAGCACCAAGGCAAATTCCTTGTATGTGAATACTTGGCCAATAAACTTACTTACTTACATACTTACTTACTTACTTATTATAGTGAGTTAACTTTCCAGTACTGTGCCACCACTTAATAAACCTGAAAAGATGTTATATTACCTGAAAAGATATTATATTAGAGTATTGTCAATCATCACAGCCGGTCTGGTTCCAGCTTACTATTTTCAAGTTCTTACCTTCCCGGAGATGTGATCAATTTTCGGATCACATTCTCCGGGCTCTGCGGCCTACCATCTCTGGAGCTGGGAGCCACCTCGGACTGTCGTGAGCCCCACCGCGGGGCGCGGACTTAACATCGGAGCGGATCCCTTGCCTGGGATCACTCCCACCGCGACCACCATGGACTTACCATCTAGGGCTCAACCTTCACGTACGAATGCAATCAACCTGGAAGATCTTTAGGCTGTGTCCTCAGGAGAGGCTAGTCCTCCAACATCGCGGAAGTTTCGACCAGCCCCAACGCGAGGTTCAATCGTCCAGCGCGGGGGTGCTGACATTCCCCTGATGCAGGAGCTGAACGCCTCGACGCGGAGGGCCCGAACGCTGCCGGCTACGGGAATCTTTTTTTTTTTTGTTCAAGATGTCTATTTATTGCATTTTACCATCGTACAAATGTTAAGATCTTGTTCCGGCGTATGTCCAACAAAACAGCAACAATTTCAAAAATGACCAGTCAAAATATTACCTAAATTGAAAGAGGTGTACAAAAATCAAAATTGATAGTGTACGTGAGTCATTATTGAAAACAACAACAAGAATAACGGAATTACGCATAAACATCTCTTGTATTCTACAAATTCCATAGGGGTAGTGTCATATAAGGAATCAAACTTGCAAAAGGAGTTAATTCTAAACTGGGCCCCAAGATTCAAAATGTTCACATTATCGTTACAGAAATCCTAAATGGTAAATGCACTAATTAGGCAATATGGGAGCATCAAGCATTGACGATATAGGGGCAACCCAATTAGTTCTTTGAATGATTGTTTTCATCACTAAATTCCATTCACCTCACCAGCTCCTACAATACAAATCTTATTTTGGACTTTTGACCAAACAAAATTTAGGGATTTGCACACCCAAGTTTTGAGGGAATGCAAATCCAGCGATGCTTAGATGGAGATAAAAAGTGTTTGTTCTTTATGCCAAGGAGACAATATAACAACAAGTCGATATAAGGAATACTGAGATCACAAAATCTTTGGACTGTTTAAAATTTTAAAAGTCATAATCTATGAAGTTAAAATTTCTTTAGCCTTCCCTTCTTTATGTCCATACATGCCCTAAAATTTAAAAATAATCTGCACCAGGCAATTCAGAAAAAAATATTAATTTTCCTGCAATACAGGATGAAAAAAAGTAGACTGGTCACAAATTTAATTGATGCATTAAAAATACAACAATTTTCTGTCAATATGAAAATAAAGTAATGCATTGTCTCTGCCTCTGTGGTCAATAATCATTTACAACTATTTGCGCAAACCACAAATGTTTAAACTATTCATTTTTACCATTTGATGTGGGTACCTGTAAATGAATATGATTCTGTCACATTGAAGACAACAGCCTCAGCACATTTATTTAGCATTCTTTCTTTTCTTCCCAATTCATCTCCTGTCCCCATTCAACTTGCATACTTCCTCTTTGGAAACATTCGGCAGGAACTCTTTAAAAAAAAACTGTCATGGCTAACACTTCTACTGTCTCTCTTTCATGATCTGATCTCTGGTGGTGAACTGTGGCGCATCTTCAATTTCAACTCCATCTGCCATTTCCAATACCTTCTCCATGAGGTCATCAGTATAACGGCAGCCCATGAAGACGTGGTTGGACCAGACCATGGAGAGCGCGACCAGGTCGTCCAGGTCTTCCACGCTCTCGCCCTCGCCCTCGCTCTTGTAGTCGGACAGGTTCCTGATCAGAAAGTCCCTGCGCGCCCGCCAGTGCTTATCGTTCTCCCAGCAGCCGCGAAGCCCCTCCACCACGTCGCCAATCTCCTGGTCCTGCTCCAGCAGCTCGTCCACCATCTTGTCGTCCTTGTGGTCTTTTCCCGGCTACGGGAATCAAGATTATTCCGTCAATGGAGGCTCAAGGCCCCCGACCGAGGAAGAACATAAGGAAGGACTTGAACTTTATTTCGCCTTCCATTACAGTGAGGAATGTGTAGGAGTCACTGTGGTGGATGTTCATGTTAAAATGTGTTTTTGAGTGAGTTGTTGCTTTCAATTGTATGACTGACCTGGCCAATGAAATTCCTTGTATGTTGTAAAACATACTTGGTGAATAAAGTGTGATTCTGATTCTGATTCTGCCTATATTGGCAAAAAGCAAATAATTAATTCTGTTGAAGCCACTCCTTATTTTAAACTGACCAACATCTTGAGAATCAAGTGCTTCAAGAGGCTGGTCCTGGCACTCCTCAAAGGCTGCCTACCTCCCACACTGGACCCCTATCAGTTTGCCTACCGCAAAAACAGGAGTACGGAGGATGCCATCTCAACGGCACTCCACTACGCCCTCTCCCACCTCGACAACAGAGACACCTACGTGAGAATGCTGTTCATCGACTTTAGCTCAGCATTTAACACCATTATCCCCTCACTCAGCGACCTGGGCATCAACCCCACCCTCTGCAACTGGATACTGGACTTCCTAACTAACAGACCACAGTCTGTTCGGTTGGACAACCACACCTCTTCAACCCTCACCCTGAACACCGGCGTTCCACAGGGCTGTGTACTGAACCCCCTCCTTTACTTCCTCTTCACCTACGACTGCACACCTGTATATGGTTCCAACATCATCATCAAGTATGCAGATGATACAACGGTGATTGGCCTCATCAGCGACAAAGATGAGTCGGTGATAGGGAGGAGGTTCAGCTCCTAGCAGCATGGTGCGCTGACAACAACCTGGCCCTTAACTTCAAGAAGACCAAGGAGCTCATTGTGGACTACAGAAGGTCTAGGGGCTGCACGCACACCCCCATCCATATTAACGGGACGGAGGTGGAATGTGTTTCCAGCAGGTTTCTGGGGGTCAACATCTCTGATGACCTCTCTTGGACCCACAATAGCTCAACATTGGCCAAGAAGGCCTACCTTCTCTAGGCCTAGCGTCTCTTCTTCCTAAGGAGACTAAAGAAGGTCCATCTGTCTCCTCAGATTCTGGTGAACCTCTACCGCTGCACCATCGAGAGCATCCTTACCAATGGTATGGCAACTGCTCTGTCTCCGACCGGAAAGCACTGCATAGGGTGGTGAAAACTGCCCAACGCATCACCGGTTCCTCACTCCCCTCCATTGAGTCTGTCCAAAGCAAGCGATGTCTGCGAAGGATGCGCAGCATCGTCAAGGACTAGTCTCACCCCAGCCACAGACTGTTTACCCTCCTCCCATCCGGGAGGCGCTACAGGTCCCTCCGTTGCCGGACCAGCAGGTTCAGGAACAGCTTCTTCCCTTCCTTACAATACTTAACTCTGCACCTCGGTGATTGCCAGTCACCCCCCCCCCCCCCCCGGACACTCCTTCCCCCAATATAATTGCATTACTGATACTGTTTGTACATATATATATTTTACCTTTCATTATTCCAAGTTTGCTCTTCTGGGGAGATGCTAACTGCATTTCGTTGTCTGTACACAGCACAATGACAATTAAAGATTGAATTGAAAAAGTAGAGATACTCAAGGATAGCATAGAGAGTGACATCTGCTGGTAAATCCATGCATTGAACCTTGACATTCCTAATTGGTTTCTCATTACGATTAATGCGACGTTTCAATAACTTTCTCTTGAAACAGTTCTTCAACAATAAGTTTGGTACTAAATGTTACGTGTTAAATTATTAATTATAATTTGAATTATGCTCATATAATCAAGCATCTTGCTGCTTTCAAATCAAATTTCACTACACCAATTGGTGTACGTGACAATAAATGTCCTTTGTCCTTTGTCCTTTGCTTTTGTTTTCATAATCTGGCTTTTGTTATCAGCATGCATAATGGTAATGCAGTCAATGGTGATCAAAATACTTTATTTCTCGACTGATGCAACAAAATCCAATGTTAAATAAGTTTGAACACCCTGTACCAAAGCACACCATGTATTCATGCAATGTTTTTCAATTGTTCTTGGCATTCTTTGGCATACATTTTATTTCTCCAATGCAACATAATGCTTATAAAATTAGACAATTGCAGATACATTTTCACGTGTGTGTGTGTGTGTGTGTGTGTGTGTGTGTGTGTGTGTGTGTGTGTGTGTGTGTGTGTGTGTGTGTGTGTGTGTGTGTTTACCGTATACAGTATACACACACATGTGAAAATGTATCTAAAAAAATCTCACATGTGATCTGTGTATATATATATATATATATATATATATATATGTATACACATATATGTATACACACGCATGAATATATATATATATATATATGGTAGACACAAAATGCTGGAGTAACTCTGCAAGACAGGAAGCATCTCTGGAGAGAAGGAATGGGTGATGTTTCGGGTCGGGACCCTTCTTCAGTCTGAAACGTCACCCATTCCACCTCTCCAGAGTTGCTGCCAGTCTCGCTGAATTACTCCACTCCGGCAATTTGAGTCTACCTTCGATTTAAACCAGCATCTGCAGTTCTTTCCTACACTATATATTTATATATATATAGTGTAGGAAAGAATATATATATATATATATATATATATATATATACTCGCACATACACGTGTGTGTATACACACATATGCACTGAAAACATATTTTTTTGTTTATTATATTGTTTGCAGATTATTATGTTTACATATTCTGTTACTGCAAATAAGAATTTAATTGTTCTGTATGGTACATATGACAATAAAATTTCTCTTGACTACTTGAACATTTAAGCAAGTCAAGCAATTACAACATTAAGCAAGTCAAGCAAATACAACATTGATCGATTTGTATTGTTAGTGAAGCCCTTTTAGATGTCCCGGGATGGCACCGTGGTGCAGCGGTAGAGTTGCTGCCTTACACTGCCAGAGAGCCGGGTTCGTTCCTGACTGTGAGGGCTGTCTGGCGGAGTTTGGCCGTTCTCCACATGAGTATTCTCCGGGTGCTCTGGTTTCTTCCCATATTCCCAAAACATACAGGTTTGCAAGTTAACTGGATTTGATAAAAATTGTACATTATCTCTAGTATGTTGGATAGAACTAGTGTATGGGTGACCGTTGGTCGGTGCAGACTCGGTGGACTGAAGGGTCTGTTTCTGCGCTGTATCGCTATAGTACAAAGATCGATGTTATAGATTAGATGGTTCAGATTAGATGTTATTAATCTCATGACAATATTTGTGGAACTTCAGAGATTCATGCCAAGAAATCAGATATTCTACCTATTTGGTGAGCTAAATGAGTGCCAAATCAAAAAGGAATTGATGCATCATCAGATGGTGTAATTATTGCAATGGTTTATTTGCATTAAGAAACATTAAGCTTGATCTGTGCATTTCACAGTCACAGAAATTAAATGTAATTAGGGGTCAGAGGCGGCAAAAAGCAAATCTCAATAGACTGAGGTGCGGTGGGTGACAGAGTATGAATCCTTTTGGGAAGACCTCCCTTCCTTCCCACCCTAAGATGGAGCCATGGTTGTGGGTGGTCCCAGGTCTCTTGTCATCAGTTGCAGTATCAGCTGCAGGAATCAGGTTTCTGTGAACTGAACCAATTACCATTTACAGAATCCTCAATCTACACTGAGAGCAGGAGGTAATAGATTATTATATAAATAAAAAATATATAATGACTGTTCATTTAACACAAAAATCAATATTGTGGAGCCGAGTTTACATCATGGCACAGTTCACTGCTTTCAGTGAGATGTATTTCCTGTTGAATTGTGAGTGAACAATGGATGTCAAGTGTCACATCCTTTTGATCCAATTTTTGTCAGTGGGAGTTGTGCACATCACAAGCCGCAAACAAGGTGGTAGCATGAATTGCAGTAAGAAATGCACATTGATGGGTATGACTTCAAAACAAAATAGTGCAAACATTTGATAACATGCATGAAATCAAGGCAACACAGTGGTGGCTTACAGCATCAGAGACCTGAGTTTGATCCTGACCACGGGTGCTGTCTGTACGGCGTTTGTATGTTCTCCCTGTGAATGCCTGGGTTTTCTCCGGGTGCTCCGGTTTCCTCTCAAATTGTCACAAAGATGTGCAGATAGGTACGCTAATTGGCGTCTGTAATGTGTAGGATAAAATAAGTGTATGGATGATTGCTGGTTGGAGCAGACTTGGTGTCTGTAAATAAAATGTTTTTAATATGCACCATTCACACATAAAAATTGAACAAATATCAAATTTTAGGCACTGCCATCCATGTCAGCCTTCTCTCAGCCAACAACACCAAAGAAAACAAATAAACAGATCATTTAATTACACCTTTGTGTGAAGAACCATAAAAATGCAAAAAAAAAGGATCTCAGCAACAGTTAAATAAAATTTAGATTTGTTGTCAAAATATTTACTCAAAATCAGAAAGTCAATTCTTTTTGTAGACCTACGGCAATAAAATTTCACTTTTCACCTAACTCCGTTTTGTAGGTTTATTCCGAAAAATCCTCCCTCAACCCACAAATTTCAGCTCCAGTTAAAAAAAATGACATCCTATTCATGTAACTGAGGCACCAATGGGATAAATAAATAATTGTGCCCTCAGGGAGATGACTCACCCACTGAAAACTGTAGCTTCATTCTATGTCTTACCTTTAGACTGCCTTTATACAGAATTTTAGACTGCCCTACTATTCTGAGACTAGTGGTTCATAATCAGTGACACCACATTTCCACTTCAAGTAAATCATTCCAAATCCACACTGCCACTGCTGTGAAGAATGTCATACAATGGGCCATTGGTAAATAATGTGGAATAGAAGAATACTGAGGATTGGTGGGGTGGGAGTGGGGTTTCACGGTCAGTTTATTGTCACATCGGGGGATATGTAAGTGTTATGCAAGGCCCCATTACAGGAAAGT
This sequence comes from Okamejei kenojei, assembly GCA_035221665.1. NCBI lineage: Eukaryota > Metazoa > Chordata > Chondrichthyes > Rajiformes > Rajidae > Okamejei > Okamejei kenojei. Next base: position 35,735,087 of record CM069145.1, on the reverse strand, counting down.
TTAATTTAACACAAGTCTCACACAAGTTTGGATTTTTACATCATGTATTTTTCCTAATACGTATCTATGGCAACTCCAGTGGAATAGAATCTCAATTGCAATAAGTGTAGGAGTGCCTCTCGATCCTCAGTATTCAACTACATCGAATGTTCAATGACTGACATCACATTGAGCTATTTCAATTGATATGATCGTTCCTTTTTTTGTAGCTCCTCCATTAAACTCTGGCATAAACAATGAACTATGAAACAGATTTAGCAAGCAATTAAGCAAACAGCAAGAAGGGTCTCGACCCAAAACGTTGCCTATTTCCTTCGCTCCATAGATGCTGCCGCGCCCGCTGAGTTTCTCCAGCATTTTTGTCTACCAAGCAAACAGCAACAATTGCTAAACACTTTTCTGATTCACAAATTACTTTCTCCCAAATTAAAGTCTCTGTGCTCACAAATGAAAATTATGATGACTGATGATGATATGGACGACAATGTAGTTTAATATGGTCAGTAAATTTGCAGATTACATTAAAATTGGTGGTTTAATAGACTGTGAGGAAGGATATCTAAGCTTAAAGTTAAAGTCAAATTTATTCAGCAGGATCTCAATTAGTTGGGAAGATGGACCAAATGGAATTTAACCCTGACTAGTGTGACGTGTTCCACTTTGATATATCAAACCAGGGCAGGATTCACACAGTAAATGTTAGAGTCCTGGAGAATAGAGAGATCTATGAGTGCAGGTGCATAATTCCCTGAAAGTCGCGATTCAGATGAAGAAGGCATTTGGCATGCTTACCTTCAAAGTGAGGGATGTCAAGTATAAAAGTTGGGAGATCATGATAGCTCTGTAGAAGTCATTGATGACACCACACTTGGTCAATTCTGGTCACCTTGCTATAGGAAGGATGTCATTAAGTTAGAGAGGGTGCAGAGGAAATTCATCAGAATGTTACTGGGACTTGTGGGTTTGAGTATAGGAAGAGGCTATGAATGTTTTTGTTTTCGAGCATACAAAAAAATGCACTCTTTGAAGTATTCAAAATTATAAGGGGCATGGATGAAGTGAACATTCAAGTCTTCTTCCCAGAATGGAGGATTCTAAAATTAGAGGACATAGGCTTGTTGCAAAAGGGGAAAGATTTAAGAGGGACCTCAGAGGCAACTATTTCACTCAGAGGGTAATCCGTGAATTGGAAGATTTAAACATAAAAACAGGTGAGAATATAGGAGTAGGCCATTTGGCCCTTCGAACCAGCACCACCATTCAATATGATCATGGCTGATCATCCAGAATCAGTACCATGTTCCTGCTTTCTCCCCATATCCCTTGATTCCGTTTGAACTAAGAGCTATATCTAACTCTCTCTTAAATACATCCAGTGAATTGGCCTCGAGTTGGGCAGAAATCGCTTTTAAAACGTGGGAGGAGACACAATTTCCTGGGCGGCCCGATGACAAGTGTGCCTGACAACTAACTATTTTATCTCCTCCCACTACTCCACCCCCCCCCCCCCCCCCCTTTCAGGGCTCCATCGCAGAGCCTGTGGATTTACCATCACCAAGCTGGCTGACTTCGGAGTCTGTGGCGTTGCGGCTGCGACGGTAACATCAGGAGCGCGCAGGTCCCTGGTTGGTGACCGACTTTCGTGAACTCCAGCAACAGCAGCTTCGTCCGCCCCGAATCGTGCGGCTTGAATCGGCCTATTTCATGGCCTATTTCCTACGCTTCATAGATGCTGCCTCACCCGCTGAGTTTCTCCAGCATTTTTGTCTACGAAGCAAACAGCGACAATTGCTAAACACTTTTCTGATTCACAAATTACTTTCTCCCAAATTTCCTGGCATGCACATACAGTCCCTCATTCACCCACGTTATTTAGTCATTTTTACCCATCATATAGGGACTGTACTTGCACACCAGGAAGCCGTGTTCGCGTTCCAGAGCCCTTAATGACCGTCCGATACTCATTTGAATCTTTCCCATGACATCCACCAATACATCCAAAGTTCAGATGGTAAGTCTCCCGTATCAGACAGTTTTAAGAAATTCTCCCGTGAGTTTTATTCAAAGGAACGCGGCGTCAGTAATCATAGAATCATAGAAAATAGGTGCAGGAGTAGGCCATTCGGCCCTTCGAGCCTGCACCGCCATTCAATGTGATCATGGCTGATCATCCAACTCAGTAACCTGTACCTGCCTTCTCTCCATTTTCCCTGATCCCTTTAGCCACAAGGGCCACATCTAGCTCCCTCTGAAATATAGCCAATGAACTGGCCTCAACTACCTTCTGTGGCAGAGAATTCCACAGACTCACCACTCTCTGTGTGAAAAAAGATCTTCTCATCTTGGTCCTAAAAGACTTCCCCCTGATCCTTAAACTGTGACCCCTTGTTCTGGAGATCCCCAACATCGGGAACAATCTTCCTGCATCTAGCCTGTCCAACCCCTTAAGAATTTTGTAAGCCTCTATAAGATCCCCCCTCAATCTCCTAAATTCTAGAGAGTGTAAACCGAGTCTATCCAGTCTTTCTTCATAAGACAGTCCTGACATCCCAGGAATCAGTCTGGTGAACCTTCTCTGCACTCCCTCTATGGCAATAATGTCCTTCCTCAGATTTGGAGACCAAAACTGTACGCAATACTCCAGGTGTGGCCTCACCAAGACCCTGTACAACTGCAGTAGAACCTCCCTGCTCCTGTACTCAAATCCTTTTGCTATGAATGCCAACATACCATTCGCTTTCTTCACAGCCTGCTGCACCTGCATGCCTACTTTCAATCACTGGTGTACCACGACACCAAGCTCTCGTTGCATCTCCCCTTTTCCTAATTGGCCCCCATTCAGATAATAATCTACCCTCCTGTTTTTGCCACCAAAGTGGATAACCTCACATTTATCCACCTTATACTGCATCTGCCATGCATTTGCCCACTCACCCAAGCTATCCAAGCCACCTTGCAGCCTCCTAGCATCCTCCTCACAGCTAACACTGCCCCCCAGCTTTGCGTCATCCGCAAACTTGGAGATGTTGCATTCAATTCCCTCATCCAGATCATTAATATATATTGTAAATAGCTGGGGTCCCAGCACTGAGCCTTGCGGTACCCCACTAGTCACTGCCTGCCATTCTGAAAATGACCCGTTTACTCCTACTCTTTGCTTCCTGTCTGCCAGCCAGTTCTCTATCCACATCAATACTGAACCCCCAATACCGTGTGCTTTAAGTTTGTATGCTAATCTCTTATGTGGGACCTTGTCGAAAGCCTTCTGAAAGTCTTGGAGGTCAAAGGAATTATATTTACTGAGGAATGCATATCGATGTATTGGTGACACATTGTATAACAGTGTTATTTGCTTCAGTTTTATACGATGTTAACTACTGGCAGGGACTTCAACAGTGAAGCAGTTGCCCAAGATATAGTCTTTGAATTTGGAGCAGGCAAAGACAACAGCCAGCAGCTCTTTTTTCAATCTGGGCATAGTGTTGTTCAGCGGTCATCATTGTGTGGGATGCGTAGGACACAGGCAGTTGCACCCCGTCATGGGTCTGCAGGCAGGCGGCCCCGAGGCCAAACTTAAATGCATCACATGTGAGAACGATGGGGCGCTGGAGGTCAAAGTACTTCAGCGTTGGCATGCTGATCAGCTTAGATTTGAGGGTGTCAAATGCTTTCTGGTGTTGCGGGAACCAGGCCCAGGCAGTGTCCTTTTTCACCAGATCCCGCAGAGGGGCACTCAGTTCACTCAGGTCGGGGTTGAACTTTCCTAGGTAGTTGTCGGAGCGGGATATGACCATGCCCTGGGCTCCCCGGCTCAGCGACTCATGTCCCGAGTCACGAGGCCCACGGTCCCGGTGTCTCAGCAGCCCCTGTCCCCCTCCGTCTTTAAACCTGCCTTGGTCTGGGAACGCATTGCCCAAAAACATGGTATACAGAAGCGTTCCCACGACAGGTCCTGCCGTGTCCTCCATCCTCTTCTCCCCGGCCAGGTCGTCCGTATGAGGTCCACTTCTGGCCGTTCCAAGCTGGCTGTGGTCGTCGGTTCTGCCAGTTCCCCTCGTTCGTACCTTGTCAACCACGACGGAAGGGTGTACCGCCGGTCCCGCCAGCATCTCCGGCTCGTGAACGAGCCTCTCCCTCCCCCGGCGGCTCCGTATGCCCCCCCGCTGCCACTTTCGCGGCCTAGTGTCCTGCCCGATCCTCTGGGGTCTCCCCTTCATCCTTCTCCTGTCCGCCTCCCGGCTGCGGTCCCGCTTTCTCCGGCTTTCTCGCCCTTCTCTTCGCCGTCCCCCCTGATGCCTTCGTCGCCCAGGGGTTCTCCTGTCCGTAGCTGCCACCATGCCCCGGCGTCATCCCCGCTTGTTCCCGTCAGGGAAGGAGGTGATGGCGAGGTGTGGACCCGGTCTGGTCGCCTGGTCAGGCCGCCGGTCCGTTACGGCGATTACGTGTGATTCTGTATTCCCGTGCTTTACTGTTTGCATTTACCCTAGCGCATGAGACGTGGTCGCCCTGTCACTCACTGTTTGTTTTGGTAGAGGAAGGATGGAGATGATATGTGTATACACCTTTAATTGATAGTAACGATGTCCATGCTAACCACCCCCCCCCCCCCCCCCCCCCCCCCCCCTCCACCAATTAGTATAATTGTAACCCACACGCCCCTAGCTCTCTCTCTGGTGATCGTGACAGACCACGTATAGCTAGGGCTATATAACCATATAACCATATAACAATTACAGCACGGAGACAGGCCCTCTCGGCCCTTCCAGTCCGTGCCGACCATTTGTTTTCCCCTAGTCCCATCTACCTGCACTCAGACCATACCCCTCCATTCCCTTCACGTCCATATACCTATCCACTTTACTTTTAAATGTTAAAATCGATCCTGCCTCCACCACCTCTGCTGGAAGCTCATTCCACACAGCCACCACCCTCTGAGTAAAGAAGTTCCCCCTCACGTTACCCCTAAACTTCTGTCCCTTAATTCTCATGTCATGCCCTCTTGTTTGAATCTTCCCTACCCTCAATGGGAAAAGCTTATCCACGTCAACTCTGTCTATCCCTTTCATCATTTTAAAGACCTCAATCAAGTCCCCCCTTAACCTTCTGCGCTCCAAAGAATAAAGACCTAACTTGTTCAACCTTTCTCTGTAACATAGTTGCTGGAACCCTGGCAACATTCTAGTAAATCTCCTCTGTACTCTCTCTATTTTGTTGACATCCTTCCTATAACTAGGCAACCAAAATTGTACACCATACTCCAGAATTGGTCTTACCAATGCCTTGTACAATTTTAACATTACTTCCCTACTCCTATATTCAATGCTCTGATTTATAAAGGCCAGCACACCAAAGGCTTTCTTTACCACCCTATCTACATGCGATTCCACCTTCAGGGAACTATGCACAGTTATTCCTAGATCCCTCTGTTCCACAGCATTCCTCAATTCCCTACCATTTACCATGTACGTCCTATTTTGATTTGTCCTGCCAAGATGTAGCACTTCACACTTATCAGCATTAAACTTCATCTGCCATCTTTCAGCCCACTTTTCCAAATGGCCCAAATCTTTCTGTAGACTTTGAGAATCTACTTCATTATCCACAATACCACCTATCTTAGTATCATCTGCATACTTACTTATCCAATTTTCCACCCCATCATCCAGATCATTGATGTACATGACAAACAACAGTGGACCCAACACAGATCCCTGAGGCACCCCACTGGTCACCGGCTTCCAACCTGACAAACAGCCATCCACCATTACTCTCTGACATCTCCCATTCAGCCACTGTTTAATTTGCCCACCACTGTCGTCAAACTAATAGGTCTATAATTGCTAGGTTTATTCTTTGAACCCTTTTTAAACAATGGAACAACATGCGCAGTACGCCAATCCTCCGGCACTATTCCCGTTTCTCGTTTCTAATGACAATTCCAAGATATTTAATTTTTTCATTTGTTATCTTAAAAGGGAATTGTTGTAATATGTGTAAGTTATTTACTGTTATTGGCATAAGTTCACTTTTATTCCAATTGATACTATATCCTGAGTAGGATCCAAATTCAGTTATTAATTTTAACAAATTTCGAATACTAGTTTCTGGTTTTGTGATATAAAGTAATACATCATCCGCATATAAAGAAATTTTATTTTTAGTGTCTCTAGTATCGTATCCATATATTTCCGGATGTGATCTCACCCTCTGAGCTAGCGGTTCTATTGCCAGTGCAAAGAGTAAAGGGGATAAAGGCTTTCTCTGCATCTAACGAAATAACTACTAGATCTTTATTAATACATCTTTTCGACTATATAATATTAAATAACCGTCTCAGATTATATGAAGAGTATCGTTTTGGTATAAATCCTGTTTGATCGGGATGAATTAATTTATGAACAATTGAGCTTAACCTTTTTGCTAATATTTTAGTTAATATCTTTTGATCAGTATTTAAAAGAGCTATTGCTCTAAATGACCCTGGTTCATCCAAGTCTTTGTTTATTTTAGGTAAAAGTGTTATAGTAGATTCATTTAATGTTTCTGGTAGTTTTTGCTGTGTATATATATGTTCATATAATGATTTCAGACGTGGTACAATCTGATCATAAAATATTTTATAAAATTCTGAGCCAATGCCATCTGGTCCCGGTGTTTTACCATTTTTTAATGATCTGATGGATTCTTGGATTTCTTTTATCGAGATATCAGCATTCAGTAACTCTCTATTTTGTAAATCAAACCCTTTCAGGTTACATTTTTTTTTAAATGCTTCTATTCCTATTTTATTTTCTGTTGTTTTAGCAGTGTATAAGTTTTTATAATATTGCATAAATCTTTCATTAATATCTTTAGATTGTGTTAACAATTCGCCATTATGTGATTTAATCCTATGGATTATTTTTTCAGCTTCCATTTTCCTTAGTTGGCGAGCCAATAATTTTGAGGTTTATCACCGAATTCAAACTGTAATTGTTTAGTATGTTGATAACGTTTAACAACTTGATCTGTATATATTTCATTTAATTTATATTTCAATGCTGCAATTTTATTATGTAGTATTGTAGCTGGATTCGCTGCATTCTGTATATCTAATTGTTTAATCTCCTTTTCGAAATCTTGTTGATCCTTTTGACTATGGAGGTCTACAATAGAGTCTATGGTTCAGCACGTCAGACCCGACCTTACACCCGAACATCGAATAGATGAATTTTAAGTCTCGTACATGTCTCTCACGTATATATCTCCATTGATCCAATATATAACTCCATTCAAATTGAGAAAAACAATAATAGATTATATAAAAGAAGAACAATGGATAGATTAAGAAGTTAGTATTGTGCATAAAGAAGGGAAAAACTACATCTAGAATTGTTGCAGTTAGTGCTAGCCATACTAGCATGGCTAACCATCTACCGACTTCCGTCGTTGATGTTAGTTTTCCAATCCACTTCTTTCTCCAACTTCCATCCAACGTTGTCCAGTTCGGTCCAGTCCTGCGTTGCTTTGTGAAGTCTTGCGAAGTCTTGGGGATTCTTGTAGAGTTCGTAAAAGTCAGTATATTTGAAAGTAGCTGCTTCTCAGGTCTGGATCTGGCGAGCAAAGTCCAGTGCTGCTGCTGGGTTGGAAAAGAGATGTTCCTTGTTGTTGAAAGTAACTCTTAGAATAGCTGGATCATTCAAGCCGTATCTCAGATTTTCCACTCCCCTCATAAGACTTTTAGGCTCATTAAATGCTTTCCGTTTCCTGGTAACTTCTGCTGGATAATCTCAGTAGACACTGATCCTTTGTCCTTCGAATTCCAGGTTTCTGTTTCTCGAGGATTTTCGCATTATCTCGTCCAAGACATAGTCTTATTGTAGCTTTATAATCATTTGTCTTGGAGGGGCATTTGCTCTTGTCTGATGTCTCCTGACTCTGTGAGCACGGGCTAATAAAGGCTTTTGTTCCAGAGATCAAACATGTTGCAGTAGGTTCGCAGTAAATTCTCGAGGATCTTCATCTTTCTCTTGTCCTTCGGGAATACCTGCAATTCTTAGGTTTTGTCTTCTCTGGCGACCTTCTAGCTCAGTACATTTCTCAGTTATTTTAGCCAGTAAGTCCGTTAGACGTTCGTTTTCTGTAATCAGCTTTGCTGTAGTCACAGCACTTGTATCAGTTAGTTCTTCAAGGCCTTTTATACCGACCGTCTGTTGTTCCAGTACCTTTTCCATAGGATTCAGCCTTTTTTCAACGTCATTTTTGACCTTTTCAATTTTATTATCCATCTCCTTTGTCATTTCGTTCATCATTTCTGTAATTTCTTTCTTCAAATCTTCCGATATTTTCTTGGTCTTATTATTAATATTTGAATTTGTTTCCTGTTGAAATTCTTTCATTTGATTATTCATCTGGTTTATTTCTTCCCTTAAACCAGCAATCTCACGAGAAATGAAAGTTTTCAATTCTTCACTTTCAGTTTTTTTCCCTGTTCTTTTCGATACATCTTCCTGGGATGAGGCCCTACTTGAGTCCGAGGCTTCAGTTGGGCCTTCTGCCGGTCTCTGCCTGGTTGGTCGACTTTTCTGTTTTTCGGTAGGGCTGCGTGTTGTAGACATAACTAGTCGCGCGCCTGATGACGTCACTCACAACAATCGGTGCAGAAACGGCAGGCAGCAAGCAGCAGGCAGCAGGTAGGTCCGTTAATCCCCCGTTTTTTCCCGTTTTTTTCACGGAGCTGGCTGGCGTTATCCTCTAGCCCTCCATAGCGCCACCAGAAGTCACCACAAAATTCTTAAGGGGTTGGACAGGCTAGATGCAGGAAGATTGTTCCCGATGTTGGGGAAGTCCAGAACAAGGGGTCACAGTTTAAGGATAAGGGGGAAATCTTTTAGTACCGAGATGAGAAAATTATTTTTCACACAGAGAGTGGTGAGTCTCTGGAATTCTCTGCCACAGAAGGTAGTTGAGGCCAGTTCATTGGTTATATTTAAGAGGGAGTTAGATGTGGCACTTGTGGCTAGAGGGATCAGGGGGTATGGAGAAAAGCAGGTATGGGATACTGAGTTGGATGATCAGCCATGATCATTTTGAATGGCGGTGCAGGCTCGAAGGGCCGACTGGCCTACTCATGCACCTACTTTCTATGTTTCTATGTTTCTATGCAATTGAATCTTAATCTCTTCTTCTGTACATCCTTCTCATCAGATTTTCTGTGCAAAAAGTAGCCAAACGTCCGTGATCCAAAAATGCATATGTTTGCAACACTGTATTCGTCTTACTATTCCGTGCCTGTACTGGTAAGATAGAGAAGATACAGGCTTCTACCTTGGCTCCAATATGAGCAGGTACTTCTTCTTCTTCTTGTGTATGGCGTGCACAGCCTAATGTTGCAGGACCACTTGTTCTATTTGACCTTATTTGATTGTGCATGCCGGGTTGATTGCATTCGTCAAAACAGGGCGGACAACGTGAAGGTTGCAATCTCCCACCCCAGCAGTTACTTGAGGCGAGGTGACAGCATACTAGTAGCTGGCTTCTCCTTCTGTTCTGTTTTTTTCCGGCTCCTTCTTTTCCATTTGTTCCGGTAGTTTTTCTTCTATTTGCTCTGGTGGCTTCTTTCCAGTGTGAAGTGCTTCAGGATGATTTTGCTTGCACTTATCACAAGTTATAGGACTCTCACCATGTGTCCTTTTTTCAAACATCCAAAACTGATTCCCTTGGCTTTTAAGAAATCCACCTTTTCTTTATATTCCTTCTTCTTGAATCTTCAACACCACCTTCTGGTGTGACCAACTTCATCACATAGCAAACAAAATCCTTTTTGCTTGATAGTAGATGCATCTCCTTTTATTCTACCTGTCCTTTCCACAGGTATTATAGCGGTAGCAAAACTGCCTCCCATAGGTCCTGATCTTCCTTTAGTTTTAGTAAAGGTAGAATCTTTGACAGTTGCAATTGGTTTATGATCTTCAATGCTCCCTTGGTGTGGCTCTAACATGTATCGTACTTGCTTTTCCAAGAAATCTACCAGCATCTACGGCTACTCACCTCTTATCCAATATTCGGCCTGCTTTGTCTCTTCACTTTTCTCTAAGTCTTCTGGGCAGCTTTCTAATGGTGGCTCTAGTATTTTATTTATTTATTTATTTATTTAAATTAGAAGTAATGTACAAGAGTATAAACCAATATTAAAACATAATACATTTCATGTGCCACTTCTTGTTTTAAACTGTAATAATAGGAAAGTAACAGAACGAAGAAAAAGAGAAAGTTAGATAAGATAAGTGAGTACGTGAAAAAGTGAAAAGAAAGAGCCCGTAAAGACGTAGAGCACGAGGAAGACTAAAAGAAAGAAAAATAAAAATAAAAAAAGGAAAATATAAGGAAATAAGATAAGATAAAAGGGATGTACCTACTTCATATCTTTACACAACCCTCACCAGGTCTTGAAACAGTTTATTTCCAGAGTTATGTTGCACCCTATGCTTGTAATAAGTCGATAAATGGAGACTAAATCTTTAAGAATTGGTCTGATTTGCCTGCTAGGACGAATCTCATGTCTTCGAGGTGTAACATTTCGGACTTATTTGAAATCCACATTTTTACCATTGGTGTGGGTGCAATTTTCCAAAATTTAAGTATTAGTTTTTTTGCCGTTATTAAGCCATAATTAAGGAAACTCTTTTGGAACGAAGTCAGCTCAAAGCCGACTTCCAGTGTTCCCAAAATAATAAATTCTGCGTTAGGTTTCAATTTCATTTTAAATAATTTTGTAAAATTTAAAAAATTTAATTCCAAAATTTTTGGATTTTTATGTAAAAAACAAAGGAATGTGCTATAGTTGCATCTTGAGATAAACATTTATCACAAGTGGGGGAAACATTTGGAAACATTTTATTTAGTTTAGTTTTCGAATAATGTAGGATTTTGAATTGGATTAAAATATGTCTTACATTGATCGAGCATTTATGCACATATCAAGTATTTATCCCAACTCTCTTTCGAGAATTTTATAGATAGTTCTTGTTCCCAATCACTTCCAATTCTATTGGATGATGGTATTTCTATATTTAGGATGATATTATATAAGTATGATATTAAGTTAGTTGAGTCCGCCTTTCTGTTCATAGCTTCATCTAATAGGTCTGGATTCAAAGTTTGGTATTCTTGTGTATGTTTTTTCAAATAATCACGGAATTGAAGATATTTAAAATATTGATTACTTCTCAGGTTGTATTTGAGTTGTAGTTCTTGGAATGATAAAACATTTCCAGTTTCATACATGTCTCCAAGCATTTTAATTCCTATTCTTTCCCAACGTGTAAATGATTTATCAATAATGGGTGGTTTAAATGACGGATTATTAACTATAGGAGAGAGAAGCGATAGGTTTCTGAATTTAAGGGTTAATTTTATTTGTTTCCAAATTCTAATAGTACTATGAATAATTGGATTTTTCTTGTAGATTGTATTATTCAGTTTTATTGGTGAGAGAAGGATCGCTCCTATATTAAAAGGGGAACAATCCTTTCTCTCCATTACTATCCAATCCAACCATTGGGCAGAGTAGTCCAACAGGCGAATTACATTTTTGACATTTACTGCCCAATAATAATACAAAAAATTAGAGTGTTAATTCTTTAGGTTTACACAAGTGCCTTCTATGAATTCTATGGGATTTATAGTCCCATATAAAATTTGTGATATCAGAATCCAATTTTTCAAAAAAACGTTTTAGGTAAGTATATTGGTATTGATTGAAATAAATATAAAATTTGTGGTAAGAAGATCATTTTTATGGCATTTATTCTGCCTATTGAAGACATCGGAAGTGTTTTCCAAAATTTAATCAGGGCATTTAATTTAGTAAGTAAGGGCATATAATTTGCATTGAATAAAGATTTATTTTTTCTGGTAATTTCGATTCCCAAGTATTTACATTTTTCTGAAGCAATTTTAAAAGGGAATTTTAAAAGGTGTGTGGAATCTTGAGGTTTTATCGGCATAATTTCACTTTTATTCCAATTTATTCTATATCATGAAAAGCATCCGAATTTCTCTATTAGATTTAATATATTTGGTATACTAATTTGCAATATTGTAATGCACAATAGTACATCCTCTGCGTTTAGTGATATTTTATTATTTGAATATTTTGTATTATAACCATGGATATTCGGATGTGTTCTTATGTTTTCATCTAAGGGTTCTATTACAAGAACAAATAGTAGGGGTGATAGTGAACATCCCTGTCTATTGCCCCTGGATAGTTGAAATTTCAGAGACAGCATGTTATTAGTTAATACTCTAGCAGTCGGCTTGTCATATAATAGTTTTACCCATGTGATACAGTTCTCTCCCATTTGAAATTTTTGCAATACTTTGACGAGGTAATCCCATTCCACTTGATCGAATGATTTTTCTGCGTCCAATGAAATAATTGATGGGTCTTGCTCTTCAGTTTTGTATGAGTGCATTATATTAAACAGACGTCTCAAATTATTGAATGAATATCTATGGGTATAAACCCCGTTTGATCCACATTTATTAATTTGCTAACATATTTACTCAATCTTCTTGCTATGATGGCTCTAGTATTACTAACAAGATTCATTTTCTCCATGTGGTCGAGATTTTTCATCGAGCTGCAACATCCTTTTTTAAAGAAATATTACATAATTATTCAATGCATCCACATCTTCTGGCTTGATATCGTTCCAAGCATGGGCCTTCTCCATGTATGCGTTAGCAATCCTCTGTTCATTACCAAAACGTTCTTTAAGTAACCTTCTTGCTCTATATAGCCTTAGCCATCAGGCTCATTTTGACAACTTTCTACAAGTACCTTAACACTTCCGCTTGTACAATGCACCAGAAATCGTAAGCGCTCTTTTTCATCAGTAATTTTCATTTCTACTACTTCATCCAATGCCTTTATGAAAGCTTCATACCGCAAAGGATCACCATTATATGTAGGAATTTCTATTGGTGGTAGAGTGAAAGAGAGATATTGTTGAGCTATGAGCTTGTTGAATTCAACTTGCTTATTCACCAATGCAAATAATACATCCTGATATCCTTTGCTTGGCACCAACGGACGATAGACAGGCCCCTGATCTTTATACTGGCTTGCACAAGCCTGTGTATCGGGCCTCAGAAAAGCATACTCAACTGTTGGTTTGTCCCGAGCCTCTACAGACGCCTCATAAGTAGCTTGTTTCGATCTAGCACCGATTTGCTGAGATGAAGTTTTGCCGGCCCGCCACTGTTCCAATGGGTGTTCAAAGCCCTGAAATCCCTTTTTAAACAATGGAACAACATGTGCAGTACGCCAATCCTCCGGCACTATTCCCGTTTCTAATGACATTTGAAATATTTCTGTCATAGCTCCTGCTATTTCTACACTAACTTCCCTCAATGTCCTAGGAAATATCCTGTCAGGACCTGGAGACTTATCCACTTTTATATTTTTCAAAAGTGTCAGTACTTCCTTCTCTTTGAATCTCATGGTTTCCATCGCTACTCTACTTTTTTCCCTTACCTCACAGAGTGGTCCTCGGTTGAGGAATTGATACAAATGCTGACCGTAGATTTGATTTGGTTGTTGTTTCGCTTTGAGCAGTTCCTTTTCTCAAAAAAGAGTTCATCGCATCCAATGCTCTAGAGCTGCATCTTGATCCCTCACTTTGCATTATCTCCTTCTTTGATATGACCACCTGCAACGTTGTGGCTAGTTCCAGCTGTTCTTCTCATTGCCTCATCTCTTCTTTCAGCTGCTCCCATTCTCTGTGCCTCATCTCTAATTCTTAACCATATAACCAAATAACAATTACAGCATGGAAACAGGCCCTCTCGGCCCTTCCAGTCCGTGCCGACCATTTATTTTCCCCTAGTCCCATCAACCTGCACTCAGACCATACCCCTCCATTCCCTTCCCGTCCATATACCTATCCACTTTATTTTTAAATGTTAAAATCGATCCTGCCTCCACCACTTCTGCTGGAAGCTCATTCCACACAGCCACCACTCTCTGAGTAAAGAAGTTCCATCTTCATGTTACCCCTAAACTTCTGTCCCTTAATTCTCATGTCATGCCCTCTTGTTTGAATCTTCCCTACGCTCAATGGGAAAAGCTTATCCACGTCAGCTCTCTCTATCCCTTTCATCATTTTAAAGACCTCAATCAAGTCCCCCCTTAACCTTCTGTGCTCCAAAGAATAAAGACCTAACTTGTTCAACCTTTCTCTGTAACTTAGTTGCTGGAACCCAGGCAACATTCTAGTAAATCTCCTCTGTACTCTCTCTATTTTGTTGACATCCTTCCTATAATTAGGCGACCAAAATTGTACACCATACTCCAGAATTGGTCTTACCAATGCCTTGTACAATTTTAACATTACTTCCCTACTCCTATATTCAATGCTCTGATTTATAACGTCCAGCACACCAAAAGCTTTCTTTACCACCCTATCTACATGCGATTCCACCTTCAGGGAACTATGCACAGTTATTCCTAGATCCCTCTGTTCCACAGCATTCCTCAATTCCCTACCATTTACCATGTACGTCCTATTTTGATTTGTCCTGCCAAGATGTAGCACTTCACACTTATCAGCATTAAACTCCATCTGCCATCTTTCAGCCCACTTTTCCAAATGTCCCAAATCTCTCTGTAGACCTTGAAAATCTACTTCATTATCTACAACACCACCTATCTTAGTATCATATGCATACTTACTTATCCAATGTTCCACCCCATCATCCATTTCATTGATGTACATGACAAACAACAGTGGACCCAACACAGATCCCTGCGGCACCCCACTGGTCACCGACTTCCAACCTGACAAACAGCCATCCACCATTACTCTCTGACATCTCCCATTCAGCCAATGTTGAATCCATCTTGATACTCCGCCATTAACACCCAAAGATTGAACCTTCTTTTTTTTTAAATAATATTTTTATTAGAAGTAATCCATCATGACAACGGTATAACAACTTTTCAAATACACAACCAACTTATTTCAATAGGTATACGGATGTTACAAATAATTCTTATAAACTTCTATTTTTTAGAAAGTAGAAAAAGAAAAGAATAGATTTTAATCAACAAGAATAGTGATTAAATAATAATTTTGATTATATAGAGAGAGAACGAGAAGAGAGAAAAAAAAAGATTATAGTATACAACTTAATAGTGAATAACACAATTTCAAATAACGATATCAATAGAGACAAGCATACAAATCCAAAAAAAAAAAAGAATTATTTTCATCTAATCCTGCCGGGTACCCATTGAGTTGTGATGCCAAGAACAGCTACCCCTTCAAATATTCTGTATATGGAGACTATATCTGTTCAAAGAGTTTGTATTTGTCCATTAGGACAAATCTGATTCTTTCCAAATGCAATGTCTCCAACATTTCCACTGTCCACATTTTAATTGTGGGCGATAATGTTCCTTTCCAAAATTTCAATATTAATTTTTTCCCTATTATCCCTATTAAAATTTGACCATGACTATTTTAAGTGGCAATTGTTCTAGTATATTTGATTTTATTCCAGTTATAGGCATAATTTCACTTTCATTCCAGTTAATTCTATACCCAGAAAATGTGCCAAACTTAGTTATAACATTAAGTAGATTGGGAATACTAATCTCCGATTTTGTGATATAAATTAAGATGTCATCTGCGTATAGAGATATTTTATTCGTTGTAGTTTTGGTATTATATCCATATATTTCTGGTTCTAATCATTCGGCTAATGGTTCTATTACTAGAGCAAATAGTAATGGTGATAATGGGCAGCCTTGTCTACAACCCCTAAAGAGATTAAATTATGCTGATAACATTTGATTTGTTAATATGCTTGCATTTGGATTCGAGTATATGATTTTTACCCATTTGGAAAATTTATCCCCCAGTTGAGTTTTCTGCATTATTTTAAATAAATATGTCCATTCAACCTGGTCAAACGCTTTTTCAGCATCTTAGGATATGACAGCTAGTTCAACATCATTCACTCCTTTTGAGTATATGATATTGAATAGACGTCTCAGATTATAAGATGAATTACGTTTTGGGATAAAACCTGTTTGGTCATGATGTATTAAGTTATTAATCACTAAACTTAGCCTCCGAGATAAAATTTTAGTTAGTATTTTTTGATCAGTGTTTTAAAGAGCTATTGCTCTGTATGACCCAGGGTCTTCCAAATCTTTATCAGTTTTAGGGATAAGTGTAATTGTAGATTCATTTAATGATTCTGGTAACTTTCCTTGTTCATAAGCATATTTATATATTATATGTAAACGTGGAGAGATCAGATTATAAAACTTCTTATAAAATTCAACACTTAAGCCATCAGGGCCTGCGGCTTTTCCGTTATTTAATGATCCAATTGATTCTTCAATATCTTTTACTGATATATCAGCATTTAACAAGTCCTATTAATATGATATTCTTGTACGAATGTTTCCATTCCATCTGATTGTCCTGCTAGTTTAGATGAGTAAAGATTTTGATAATATTGTAAAAATGTATCATTGATATCTTTTGGTAAAGTCAATATTTCTCCTTGTTCAGATCTAATTTTATGTATCATTTTCTCCTCATCTAAATTTCTAAGCTGGCATGCCAGTAATTTTTGTGGTTTATCCCCAAATTCAAAGTGTACTTGTTTAGTCTGTTGAAAAAGTTTAATAATCTGATTTGAATATATTTTATTTAGCTTATATTTTAATGATGCAATTTTATTACTTAGCCCCTTTGAAGGGGATATTGCATTTTCAATATCTAATTGTTTTATTTCATTTTCCAACTTTTGTTGAGTCTTTCGATTTTTCTTATTAAAGTATGCGTGTGCTGATATTATCGCACCACGCATAAATGCCTTAAATGTGTCCCAAAGCAGTGATGGTGAAATTCCAGGTTCGCCATTAGTTTCAAAAAATAATTTAATCTGTTTTACCAGGTAATCATAACAAGCCTTATCATTTAATATTTGGGGGTTGAGTCTCCAGTTAGAGGTTTTAATAGTTATGTTTTTTAATTTTATCTTAAATGTTAATGGAGCATGATCCGAGATAATAATATTACGATATTTTGAGATACGTAAATGAGATTACTTTTGAATCTATTAAAAAATAGTCTATTCTTGAATAGGTTCCGAATACAGGGGAAAAAAATGAATATTCTCGACCAGATGGGTTATCTGTTCTCCAGATATCCTTAACATTTGCTGTGTTAATAAAATAATTTACAAGTGTACTCGACTTAGAAGTGGTTTTCCTTTTCATTGATGATCTATCTAAATAATTATCTAAGGTACACTTAAAATCACCTCCAATTATTAGATTATGTTGAGTGGATATAGGGATATTGTTAAATATTTTCTTGAAGAATAATGGGTTATCAAAATTAGGACCATATATATTCATAAGGATTACTTTTTTAGAATGTAATTCACCTGTAATTATTATATATCTACCCTCAACATCTTCTATTATTGAGCTTTGTTTAAAAGGTATACCTTTACGAATAATTATTGCTACCCCTCTAGACTTATGTGTAAATGAAGAGTGATATACTTTGGAAATCCATTTTGCTGTTAATCTATACTGCACGTCTTTTTTAAGGCGTGTCTCTTGGAGAAAAATAATATTAGATTTCAATCTATTCAATTATGCTACAACCTTACCTCTTTTAATTGGTTCGTTAATTCCCTTAACATTCCAACTACAGAAGGTGATTCCATCACCCCCAATCCTAGTATTTATGTCATACATGTTATTATTAAGGTGGTTTTTAATGGAGTAGATGTCTCAGCTCATCTAACCCAATCCTATTCCCAAACATCAGATTGATGAAATTTAATTTCTGTGTCATTGTCTTATACACACGTCTCTTTGAACTAACTATATAATAACAATCATACTTAAATCCATATAATATATAATATGAAATAAAATACATAATATAAAAGTAATAATAAAAAATGTGAATAAAGTAAGTGATGTTAGTAAAGTGTAAGG
The DNA here is from genome assembly GCA_035221665.1 of Okamejei kenojei. NCBI lineage: Eukaryota > Metazoa > Chordata > Chondrichthyes > Rajiformes > Rajidae > Okamejei > Okamejei kenojei. The sequence goes on along the minus strand of CM069145.1, from coordinate 35,717,068 downwards.
GAAAAAAAAGTGACTACAACTATAATTAGTGTAGTTAGTATTAGTGTAAGCCACACTAGCATGGCTATTAATCTACAGACTTCCGTAAAAAAAAAAGATGTTAATAATTCCAGCTCCGTTTTTGCCTTAAGGGCTATATATGTCAGGGTGGGGTGTTAAATTTATATACTTAATAATTAATTAATCATACTACTAATATCAAATATAGTTAGTGTCATAGCACTATATTAGGAGAGCTAACGTACATTTTTAAGGGGTAGGTAATACAAAACTATATTTATTAATAATCCATCCATCCCTCCTTAACCCCAAGATTAAGGAGTCCATGTCCATTGCTCCTCCTCCTTCCCTGCGGGTCCTCCTTCAGTGTGAATCCTCTTCCTTTTCTGTGGATGGGCAGTATCATCAGGTAAGTGATTAATAATATTCAGTATTGTTCATCTTCATCTGCTTCTTCCTCTACTTCTTCCTCTTCCAGTTTCTTCTGAATATTTCGAGCGAATTCAAGAGCTTCTGTATGTTTGAAGTGGTGCTCCTTGTTATCATAAGTTACTCTTAATGTTGCCGGGTACATCAGGCCATATCTCAGCTTCTTTATGTTCCTCAAGATACCTCTTGTTCCTGTAAATAAAGATCTTCTCTTGGCCACTTCCGCAGGGTAATCTCTGAAGATACTGATGTTGTCTCCCTCATATTTGAGATTTTTCCTACGTATTATTATCTTCATCATATCTTCAAAATCATGATCATAAGCCACCTTCACATTCATCTGTCTTGGGGGAGCATCACTCCTAGGGGTACGTCTCAATGCCCTGTGTGCTCGGCCCAGCAGAGGTTCTTGGTCCAAGTTCAGAATATCTTTTAGGAATTTTGCAGCAAATGTTCGAGGTTCTTGATCTCCCTCTCGGCCTTCACTCAATCCAACAATACGCAAATTCTGACGCCTTTGACGTCCCTCCAAGTCAATGCATTTCTCAGTTATTTTGTGTAATAATTCTGATAAACGTTTGTTCTCGGCAAGACGCTTCTCGGCTGATTCAGTCAATTCTTTTATTACGTCATTTTGTTGGTTAAGTGAGGTTTTAATAGGTTCTAACTTGGTATCCAGCAGCAACTCCATTTCACCAGTTTTACGGTTACGTCATCCAATTGTTGTTGCAAATCAGTACCCGCTTTATCTTTCCATTCGTCCATCATAGACATTACAGTAGTTATAACTTCTTTTTTGAACTCTTCTTTCAAATTTTCATGATACGCCAAAATATCATTTCTTAAAGTCTTTATTTCCTCTTTATATTCTTTTTTCATATCCTTAAACATTTTTTTTAGCTCACTCATAATAATTTTTTGAGGTCATCCATCTTTAAAATATCTTCCTGGGAGGCACTCAAACTCGAGCCCACGGCTCCAGTGAGGCCTACTTCCTTTTTCACAGGTTTTTTCACGGTGGGGGGGGGGGGGGGCGCGATGCATCAACATTTTCTTAGTAAAGTCACGCGCCTGTTGACGTCATGCACCTTTTTAACGCTACCAGAGCCATTCACACCTGTTCTCCTCTGGTGAGTAGTTTCAGTTAACCTCTTTTACCCCCGTTTTTCATACAATTTTTAGCGGAGCTGAATGGCGCGAGTTCCACTCACTCCATAGCGCCACCAGAAGTCTCCCTTTATTATATAGGAAGGGCTGCAACTACATCAGCAGCGAGGGTTATGGACGTTCCACTGGACCACATCCTAGCAGCTGGAGGATGGTCAAACGAACAAACTTTCCAAACGTTTTATACCTTCTTTACCAACCTTCCATGGGGAACCTTGTCAAAAGCCTTACTGAAATCCATATAGACAACATCCACTGCTTTACCCTCATCAATTTCCCTATTAACCTCTTCAAAAAATTCAAGAAGGTTTGTCAAACATGACCTTCCAGGCACAAATCCATGTTGACTGTTCCTGATCAGACCCTGTTTATCCAGATGCTTATATATATTATCTCTAAGTATCCTTTACATTAATTTGCCCACCACTGACGTCAAACTAACAGGTCTATAATTGCTAGGTTTATTCTTTGAACCCTTTTTAAACAATGGAACAACATGCGCAGTACGCCAATCCTCTGGCATTATTCCCGTTTCTAATGACATTTGAAATATTTCTGTCATAGCTCCTGCTATTTCTACACTAACTTCCCACAATGTCCTAGGGAATATCCTGTCAGGACCTGGAGACTTATCCACTTTTATATTTTTCAAAAGTGTCAGTACCTCCTCCTCTTTGAATCTCATAAGTGTCCATAGCTACTCTACTTTTTTCCCTTACCTCACAGAGTTCAACATCCTTCTCCTTGGTGAATACCGAAGAAAAGAAATTGTTCAATATCTCCCCCATCTCTTTTGGCTCTGCATATAGCTGTCCATTCTGGCTCTCTAATGGTCCAATTTTATCCCTCGTTATCCGTTTGCTATTAATATAGCTGTAGAAACCCTTTGTATTTACTTTCACCTTTCTTGCCAAAGCAACCTCATATCTTCTTTTAGCCTTTCTAATTTCTTTCTTAAGATTCTTTTTACATTCTTTATACTCCTCTAGCACCTCATTTACTCCATGCCTCCTATAATTATTGTAGATATCTCTCTTTTTTCGAAACAAGTCCAATTTCCCTTAAACCATGGCTCTTTCCAATTTTTACTATTTCCTTTCAACCGAACAGGGACATAAAGATTCTGTACTCTTACAATTTCCCCTTTAAATGTCCTCCATTTCTCTTCTACATCCTTCCCATAAAACCAAATGTCTCAATTCACTCCTTTTAAATCCTTACGCATTCCCTCAAAGTTAGCCTTTCTCCAATCAAAAATCTCCACCCTAGGTCCAGTTCTGACTCTCCATAATTATATTGAAACTAATGGTATTGTGATCACTGGTCCCGAAGTGCTCACCAACGCATACCTCCGTCACCTGACCTGTCTCATTTCCTAACAGGAGGTCCAGCACTGCCCCTTCTCTGGTCGATACCTCTATGTATTGCTGCAAAAAACAATCCTGCACACATTTTACAAACTCCAAACCATCCAGCCCATTTACAGAATGTGTTTCCCAGTCAATTTTTGGAAAATTGAAATCTCCCACAATCACTACCTTGTGCTTACTACTAATATCTGCTATCTCCTTACATATTTGCTCTTCCAATTCTCGCTCCCCATTTGGCGGTCTATAATACACCCCTAAAGGTGTTGCTACACCGTTCTCACTTCTCAGTTCCACCCAAATAGCCTCCCTAGACGAGCTCTCTAATCTATCCTGCCAAAGCACTGCTGTAATATCTTCTCTGACAAGCAATGCAACACCTCCACCTCTGGTCCCTCAATTCTATCACACCTGAAGAAACAAAATCCTGGAATATTTAGTTTCCAATCACAGCCCTCCTGCAACCATGTTTCACTGATTGCCACAACATCATATTTCCAGGTGTCAATCCAGGCTCTAAGTTCATCCAGGGTACACAAAAAGCTGGAGAAACTCAGCGGGTGCAGCAGCATCTAAGGAGCGAAGGAGATAGGCGACGTTTCGGGTCGAGACCCTTCTTCAGACTGGTCAGGGATCAGGGAAACGAGAGATATAGACGGTGATGTGGAGAGATAAGGAACAATGAGTGAAAGATATGCAAAAAAGTATCGGTGATAAAGGGAACAAGCCATTGTAAGCTGTTTGTGGTGTGAAAATGAGAAGCTGGTGCGACTTGGGTGGGGGAGGGAGATAGAGATAGAGGGAATGCCAGGGCCCGAGGGCTGAGGGAGAGGTGGGAAGGGGAGGAGACAGCAAGGGTTAACAGAATTGAGAAAATTCAATATTCAAGCCCAAAGGATGCAGACTCCCCAAGCGGAATATGAGGTGCTGTTCCTCCAGCTTGCGGTGTTGCTCACTCTGGCCGTGGAGGAGGCCCAGGACCGAGAGGTCGGATGTGGAATGGGAGGGGGAGTTGAAGTGCTGAGCCACCGGGAGGTCGGGTTGGTTATTGCGGACCGAGCGGAGGTGTTCGGCGAAGCGATCGCCAAGCCTCCGCTTGGTCTCACCGATATAGATCATCTGGCATCTGGAGCAACGGATGCAGTAGATGAGGTTGGAGGAGGTGCAGGTGAACCTCTGTCGGACCTGGAAGGACTGCTTGGGTCCCTGAAAGGAGTGGAGGGGGGAGGTGAAGGGACAAGTGTTGCATTTCTTGCGGTTGCAAGGGAAAGTGCCCGGGGAAGGGGTAGAGTGGGAGGGGAGGGAAGAATGGACAAGGGAGTTGCGGAGGGAGCGGTCTTTGCGGAAGGCAGACAGGGGGGGAGATGGGAAGATGTGGCGGGTGGAGGGGTCACGTTGGAGGTGGCGAAATTGGCGGAGGACTATATGTTGTATTTGCCGGCTGGTGGGGTGAAAGGTGAGGACCAGGGGGACTCTGCCCTGTTTGCGAGTGGGGGAATGGGGAGCGAGGGCAGTGTTGCGGGGTATGGAGGAGACCCTGGTGCGAGCCTCATCAATAGTGGGGGAGGGGAATCCCCGTTCTCTGAAGAATGAGGCCATTGTAAGCTGTTTGTGGTGTGAAAATGAGAAGATGGTGCGACTGGGGTGGGGGAGGGAGATGGAGATAGAGGGAATGCCAGGGCCCGAGGGCTGAGGGAGAGGTGGGAAGGGGAGGAGACAGCAAGGGTTAACAGAATTGATAAAATTCAATGTTCAAGCCCAAAGGATGCAGACTCCCCAAGCGGAATATGAGGTAAGTTCATCCACCTTTCTTACAATGCTGCTAGCATTAAAATATACACATTTTAGAAACCCACCATCCCTTATTCTCTGTCTATTATCTTTTTCCTCTTTCTCGCCTACATTTTGTGTCCGAGTGCTTCCCTTCTCTGCCTCTTGCCCCACACCCTGTCCCCTAGCCCCCTCTACCCGAGTCCCTCCCCTCAGCCTTTCTAGTTTAAAGTCTCCCCAGTAGCCTTTGCAAATCTCCCTGCCAGGATATTGGTCCCCCTCGGGTTCAAGTGCAACCCGTCCTTTTTGTACAGATCATGCCTTCCCCAAAAGAGGTCCCAGTGATCAAGAAACTTGAATCCCTGCCCACTGCACCAGTCCCTCAGCCACACATTTATCCTCCACCTCATTCCATTCCTACTCTCACTGTCTTCACTACTTCCATTTGAGCAGAGGCCCTTGAACTGGCTATTGAACCAGATTTATGTCTTGTTCTTCGTGTAGATACATTCGAGATACTATCTCGTGATGTGACCTCCCCTTCCATTTCAGCTCCTTGTTGCGTAGCTCTTTCAACTGTTGAGTGCGTAAGTTATGATATAATTTCAGATTACCACCTCTCCGCCTTATCCATGAAATCTTCGAATAACTTCAGCCTTTCATCCCCCCCACTGGGTGTATCTTTCGCATTCTTCCTGAGATGGCTGTGAATTCAGCAGGTTGAACCAGATTAGATTGTACTTTCTTTGTGTTCTTATCTGATTCCATTAGTATTTTCTGTTTTTCAATAGATTTGGTAACCTGTTTCCATAACTTGTTTCTCTCCTGGGTTTCTTTCATACAGGCAGCTTGGACCTTATCTGCATCTTCTAGATACTTTATCCTGGCTCTGCCACCTTGTGGTTCTTCTGACTCACCTGCTCCATCTTGTTCCATGGATTTAAACAGGTCTTGGCAGATTGCCAAATCTTTAAATGGTCGAACAAGAGTTTCTTCAATTTGCTCCACTTATTGATAAACATTGAGCAGAACGTTCCAAAACATTAGATAAGAAACTATAACAAACTGGACTTTCAGACAACATCCAAACTATTTTCGAAGTTATTCATGACTTCATTTCCGAAAGAATGGATCTTATCTCGACTTCAAAACAACTCAAGGATGGGCACCTGAATCTTCTTCCAGGCTGAACTGAAAAAACAAGCTTCTTGGCTATATCCCAATCTTAGCAAAACGACCTTATAAATCACTATTCAGAAGGCGTTTGAATAAAAGCGTTCCAGCTTTCAAATTCCGAAGTATTATAAAAGCTGTTCTACTCATGATACCGTGTTATAGTCTTCAATTTTCAGATAAGTCATGTGGCTGTTGATAGATCCCTAAGCCAATCTCTGGCTGAGAACTATTGTATTCAGTTCCTTTTCTGGAACCGGTTCTCTGGCCGAACATCTCCAGAGATCCAGGCCATATCTTCTGTCCCTCTTCTCTGGGACGTGGCTTCGTCTGTAAGGTATCCTTCGACTCGATATAGTGGCAGATTATTATATCGTTGAAGAGATTGCTCCCACTTAGGAGAAAGCATGGGGGTTAGGAAAATGTTGGTTTACGCATGTGAGCCCTCCACGAGACTTTCAGAGCTTCTCGAAAGATAAATCTTCATCTTTTGATTTATAGTTCTTTACTGTTGAAGAAAAACTAAGATATTCATCCGACCTTCTTTCATTCGTAGACTTTAATCTTCGTCAAATTTCAGCATATCGCTTTTCAATGTTAGGAAACTCCTCATGTTTCAGCATAGCTCCACATGGTCGAATGATATTCCTTCCACCATGCTGGCTCCAAAACTAAACAAAAAATTTACTAGCTTTGGCGCAAGAATTCCAGCAGCAAACACACCACCAACTACGTCATAAATCCCACCCACATAATTACAGGCTGGCAAAATTTAAAGGCAAATGCCATAATTTATGACACACAAAATAAAGCCAAATGGCCACTACACAAGTCACCCTGCAGCCTCATAGCATCCTCCTCGCAGCTCACACTGCCACCCAGCTTTGGGTCATCGCAAACTTGGAGATGTTACATTTAATTCCTTTACCTAATTCGTTAATATATATTGTAAATTTAAAAGGATTTACAAGAAATTGCAGATGCTGGTTTACCAAAAAAAAAAAACACACAATGCTGCAGTTACTCAGTGAGTCAGGTAAATTTTCTGGAGAACATGGATTGGTGATGCTTTGGGTCGGGCCGTACTTAAGGCTAATTGCAGTGGGGTGGAGGGAAAGAAAGCTGGAAGAGAGGAGGTACAGATCTACAAGTCACATGCACTATTCTGGAAGCTCTCTGTTGAGGTAATTATGATAACAATACGATACGATAAAACTTTATTTTGCTTCGGAGTCGCGTGAGTGACTACGTGAAGAAACCCGCCAGCCCGCATGCGCGTCAATTACTTCTAACGCATTGCGCAATGACTGGCTGGCAGGCGCATTGCTCCTCCAGCGGCAAGTTTTAAAAACCCTACAGGTAAGTGTTAAAACCTATTCTGAGGTCGTTTATTGTTCAGTAATTCTTGATTGCAGAGCTTCAAGTGCGAACTACTATGGAAAAATCCAGGGTAAAGTCTAGACGGGTCGCGGGGAAACCAGCTACGGAAGACAGCGGGAGTGCGGGTAGCGGGTGGCCATCGATTTTGCCTTCCGAGTCGCTGGCGGTGCGGCCAGCGGCTTCAGACTTGGTGCCTGTCGAAAGCACCTTGGCAACCCCGCTAGGAGAGAAAGCCAAAAGAAAGTCTGTAAGACCTGTTGACTCGGATGAGTCAGGCCAGGAGGGTTCTCCTCCTACAATGGATAGCGTCTTTGGACGTTTATCCCGGATGGAGCACCTAATGGAAAGGATGCTCCATCATGATATGCTCCAGGGAACAGAGTTATATCAGCGCGGGTCTCCTCGGGGGCCCGCGGTGGCACCTGGTTCAGGGCTGCACAATGTCTCCCTCTCTGAGGAGGGGAGCATTCAGGGTCAGTTTTGGACTGACTTGGAGTTCGGAGGTATGGCCAGAGAGCATACCACAAGGCACGAGGTGCGTGAAGCAAATTTGCCTGCTATGGCATCGAAGATTGCGATACCATCACAAACAGGGGAGCCGCTGGATGAGGAATTGGCTACCAGCATCAATTACCTTGCATCACATCAGCTCCAAGAACAGGTAATGGCACAAACTTCTATGAAGTACCACACACCTGCTAAACGTTGTTTCTGCCAAACAACTGGTTTCCAAAGGATGTTATATGGCATGCATTGATCTCAAAGATGCATACTATTCGGTACCCATTCACAGGGATCACCGGAGATATTTGAAGTTTAGCTGGATGGGGCAACTATGGCAGTTTAAAGCATTGCCTAAAGGGTTAACTTCAGCCCCCAGATTATTTACAAAATTATTGAAACCAATACTGGGGCTACTCCAGGCTCAAAATCATATTGTGATGACATACTTGGATGATATCCTAATAGGGAAAACTCTGAAATTTGCTAAATTAGCTCTTTCAGCCACTAAACTCTTGTTTAAGAGGTTGGGGTTTCTCATCCATCCAGTTAAATCTAAGTTGATACTATCTAGAGTTATCGATTATTTGAGATTTACCATTAACTCTATTCACATGTCTGTGACTCTGCCTTGGGGCAAGATATTAGAATTAGAATTCATAGAAGCCTGTAACAACCTTATTGTTGAGGATCAACCTTCTATTCGACATGTAGCCAGTATAATTGACAAATTAGTGACTGCCTTTCCAGCTGTACAGTTTGGGCCTTTGCATTATCAAAATTTACAACGTGCAAAGGAGCAGGCACTCAAATTCCATGCAGGTCACTTTAGCAGACCTATGCGATTGCCAGCTGAAGCCATTTCTGAGTTACAATGGTGGATGACTAATATTCGGCATTGCTGCAGTAAAATTTTGGTCGACAAACCTTCAGTTATATCACAAACTGATGCCAGTGCTCTAGGATGGCGAGCTACTAATACCATCTCTAGCTGCGGTAGCAGATGGAATATGCATGAGTCATCAATTCTTCAGTTAAATGGAATTAACTACTTAGAGTTGCTGGGAGCACTCTATGGGTTGAAGGCTTATTGTGGGAATATGCATCATTTGCATGTTCAACTTCAGATTGACAACACTACAGCGGAGGCATACATTAATCACATGGGTGGAATCAAGTCAGTATCCTGTGATAAATTGGCTAACCTTATTTGGCACTGGTGTATAACAAGAAACATTTGGATTTCAGCTACCTACTTACCTGGTGTCCACCACTCAACATGGCGGTGGACACCAGGTCACGGAAATTCAATGACAACACAGAACGGATGTTGAATCATAAAGTGTTTAACGACATTGTCGCTCGGTATGGAATACCAGATGTTGATTTGTTTGCATCCAGACTCAACACCAGTTACCAAAGTATGTTGCATGGGAGCCAGACCCAGGGGCAGTGGCGGTAGATGCATTCACGCTACACTGGGGTGGAATGTTCTTTTTTGCATTCCCCCATTTTGCTTCATCAGTCGGTGCTTGCTTAAGATCCAGCAAGACTCCACCTCAGGCATTTTGGTAGTGCCAGATGGTTCCCACTCATACTGGGAATGATAACAGAGCTTTTTATGGCTGTTCCCAAACACAGAAATCTGCTGGTTCACCCTGTGACTGAGGAGAACCACCCACTACATGATTGAATCAATTTGGTGGTTTGCAGACTCTGAGAAGACCTTTCCTGGGGCTCGGACTGTCAGATCGTACGGTGGACGTGATCACTGCGGCTTGGAGAGATAGTACCAAGAAACAGTACATCTCCTATATCAAGAAATGGGAAGTGTTCTGTTTACAGTCCAACATATCGTATGACACAGCACGTATAACAGATGTGTTGGCGTTCCTCTCAAAACTATATTTTGATGAGAGACTGAGTTATAGTGCCATAAATTGTGCCAGAAGTGCCTTATCGTCATACTTGTTGCTGGCATCGGGACACCACTCTGTCGGGCCTCACCCTTTGATATCTAGATTCATGAAGGGTATCTTCAACTCAAATCCCCCAGGCCCAGCTACTCGGAGATATGGGATGTGAACATTGTGCTGACGCTGCGTTGCCGATGGGCTACAGCTACATCCCTGTCCTTGGCCCAACTCACTTACGAAGTGGTCATGCTCATGGCGCTGGTTTCAGCGCAACGGGCCCATTCTTTGCATAAACTGACTGGACAGGATGGTTACATCTGCAAATAATATAACATTTTATGTTTATGAATTAGTCAAGCAGAGCAGACCAGGGGTGTCAGGTCTCATACTAGTTTTCATGGCATACCCCATGGACCTTCGGTTGTGTGTGGTCACACATCTACAGCAGTACATTAAGGTCACCAAGAGCCTTAGAGGCTCTGAACTAGCATTGTTTGTTAGTTACAAAAAACCTCATAAGAAGGTATCAGTACAGACCATCTCTAGGTCGTTAAAACGTATTCTGGCTTGTGCAGGAGTGGGCACTGACGTTTTCAAATCTCACTCCACCAGGGTTGCAACTTCATCAGCAGCGAGGGTTATGGACGTTCCACTGGACCACATCCTAGCGGCTGGAGGATGGTCAAACGAACGAACTTTCCGAACGTTTTATAACAAACCCATTGCCAGACTGGGGGTATTTGCCAATTCTATTTTAAGTTCTGTTTAATAGTTTCCCCCTGGATGAGAGGGGTCACTATTATTTTCATTTGCTCATTAAAAAGCATCAGCATGATTTAAATCTATGTCATGTCTGAATGCATTATTAATTTTCACTCATCCTTGGTCAACTGATGCAGCGTGTGATGCATGGATTCGTGTTCACAGCATGAAATCACAGAGCTTTGAAATCTTCACGTAGTCACTCACGTGACTCCAAAGTAAAATAGTAAGATTAAATGAGAACATACCAGTTTGAAGTTTGATCTTTATTTTATGAGGCGTTACGATGAGGGATTACGTGCCCTCCGCTCCCAACCCTCTCTCATAAAGGTCAGCTGGTAGTTCTAGTTTCTCGAATCTTCCTATATTCAGTTCAACAACTGTTATCTGTGATTTCACACCACTGCTTTGAAGGTTGGTGCGCATGCGGGCTGGCGGGCCTCTTCACGTAATCCCTCATCGTAACTCCTCATAAAATAAAGACCAAACTTCAAACTGGTAAGTTCTTGTTTAATCTTACTATTCATTCCCGGAGGGAAAATGGACATTAGCCACCTCCAAGGCATTTCACATTACAAAGAGCAAGGAAAATTGTGCAAATTATGAATGTCATACCCTCGTTGTCCATGAGAGGTCACTGAACCTCTTTAACTTGTGTCACAATTGTTGAAATGGTGAATTGCATGGTCACTTCTGAAATCCGCTCCCCTACACATAATCACTCTCTTTTGACAAACAGGAATCTCTTTTAACCTCAAGTTCACTGAACAATGCCTCCATGGATACTATTGTGAATCTGCATGATATTCTTGCTGAGGACACAGAAATATAGGAACAAACATTAGATACAAGAAATTGCAGATTGCGATTTATATTAAAAAAGACACAAAGCACTGGAGTAACTCAACGGGTCAGGCAGCATCACTGGAGAACATGAATAGGTAACGTATCAGGCCAAGACCCTTCTTCAGACGGATTGTAGTGAGAGGAGGCGTGGGGGGGGGGGGGGACTGGAGGAGGGGTAGGGGCAGGTCAAAGCATTGCAAGTGATACAGGTGAGGGGTTTGTTTGATTGGTGATGAGTAAACTGTGACCCAACAGCAAACTCATATCCCTTTACAGCTTTAGTTACTAAAAATCTTTCTACTTCAGATGTGAAATTATAATTGGCTGGGTAGCAATTCCCAAATTTCAGAATAAACGTCCCTTAACTTCAAACAAGCCTTTGTATGTAGCAGCATTTCAATACTTTGTTCCTGAAAAGCATGGTTCTAAGTTTTACCTCCGAACAAGTCCTAAACTCAACAGTAAATGGAAATAATTATTCTCTTTTCACAACATGAGCAAATAGTTTGAAAATGTCAGTCTAATATTCCTTTATACTTCTAAATTCCAAATACCATATTTCCCGGCAATGAAGGCACTATTTTTTACCCTAAAACATGGCCCAAAAAATACCTGTGTCTTGGAGGCCAGGCTGTACATAGGCCTATAGCAGGTGTGTCAAACTAATTTTACCTCATTTTAGGTCACGGGCAAAATGCGACTTTATGCCCGCTCTGGCATCGGGGAAATCATACAGCAGGCCGGATCGGACTTCTTCGCGGATCGGATGCAGCCCGCAGCCTGCGGGTTTGACACCCCTGGCCTACCAGGAAATGTTTCAGTACAAAACGGCAAACCAATCAGAAGCGACATGCATTCGCGCGGGGATTTTCGCCATATCAAACGCTTCAAACACCTGGTCTTGGTAGGTGCTGTGTAAATTCTGTTTAAGTTGTTTAAGACGACTGTCTCTTTGATGATCGTGATGCTTTGAACAGCAGTGAACACCTTGATGAATTACCGGTACTATGCTTTGAATATTCGAATGACAGTAGTGCATTTTTCGGATTTGAAGATTAGAATGCTTTCCATTTTTGTCATCTCTGTAATCTTTGTTCCATGCACAATTAAATGTAATTTTATTCCGAACGCTGTTTATTTTTATACTGCACCGGTGTATACATTATCTGTGTTGAGTATAGGAACAAAGAGGTCCTTCTGGAGTTGTACAGGGCCCTAGTGAGACCACACGTGGAGTATTGTGTGCAGTTTTGGTTCCCTAATTTGAGGAAGGACATTCTTGCTATTGAGGGAGTGCAGCGTAGGTTTACAAGGTTAATTCCTGGGATGGCGGGACTGTCATATTCTGAGAGAATGGAGCGGCTGGGCTTGTATACTCTGGAATTTAGAAGGATGAGAGGGAGTCGTATTGAAACATATAAGATCATTAAGGGTTTGGACACGCTTGAGGCAAGAAACATGTTCCTGATGTTGGGGGAGTCCAGAACCAGGGGCCCCATTTTATGAATAAGGGATAAGCCATTTAGAATGGAGATGAGGAAACACTTTTTCACACACAGAGTTGTGAATCTATGGAATTCTCTGCCTCAGAGGGCAGTGGAGGCCGGTTCTCTGGATACTTTCAAGAGAGAGCTAGATGGGGCTCTTAAAGATAGCTGAGTCAGGGGATATGGGGAGAAGGCAGGAAAGGGGTACTGATTGGGGATGATCAGCCATGATCACATTGAATGGCGGTGTTTGCTCGAAGGGTCGAATGGCTTACTCCTGCACCTATTGCCCATTGAAATGGCCGCGAATTGAAATGACCGCCACCACGGAAAATGGAAATGGCCGCCACCATGGCGAAGGTCTGGTTTTTATTTTTCAAAATTTCGCGACTCAAAATGGGGGTGGATCTTCGACACAGGTGCGTCTTCATTGTCGGGAAATACAGTATTACAATCCTAGATTGGAAAATTGTGCCTTTCATTTAACCTTTGAAATTCAGAATTAATTCTACTTAATATATGCTGCGCTCACACCAAGCACAAAATGGTATCCATAACAGCCAGCCTTCTTGTAGTACAACTTCAATCCTTTATATTCCAGAAGTGATTTAAATAATTTTCTTTATCTATCCACAATATCTAAATGTACTCAAACATAAAATCCCTTTGGACTTTTTCTATCTTTTCATTGAGAAAGTGCAATGTTCTATCTTTTTCATGTTCAAATAGATGAGTTCTACCAGCAGCTCAGTGGTGCAGCAGGTGGAGCTTTTGTCTCACAGCACCAGAGATCCGGGTTTGATCATGGCCTCAGGTGCTGTCTGTGTGGAGTTTGCATGTGCTCCTTGTGATTATGTGGGATTTGTCTGGATGCTCCAGTTTCCTCCCAGATTCCAAAGACATGCAAGTTTGTTGGTTATTTGACCTCTGTAAATTGTTCCTAGTGTGTAGGGAGTGGATGCGAATGTAGAATAACTAAGAACTGATGTGAACAGGTGTGGCCTAGGTGTGTCTGTTTCCATGCTGTATCTCTAAAACTAAAACATTTGCTTATAATGAACTTGGATTACTTCATTTACAGGTTTCAATAATCTCCCACTAATGGATACGAGCCAAAGCAGTGTATAGCCTTGGTTTTCCTTTGAACTGAAACAAGACCCATGTTTTTCTTACTTTGGGGAAAATGTTCTATAATGCACAGAAATTTGGAAGGTTATAGTTAGAAAATCTGCAATGATTTGTGTACTCCCTTTAAAACGCTGGGATGGAAACCATCTGGCCTTGGAACTCTTTAGTGGAATTACTTTCATCATTGCTATTGTTTGGCTTAAGTTAATTTTAGAGAGTTCCTGCCCTTAATTCATTATGTGTTTCCTCCGATGTCCAACATGTTATCCTCTACTGTAAATACCAATGTAAAGTAGTTATTCAACATTTCCACTATTTCCTTGTTTTCATTTAACATATCATTATTATATTTTTTCAAGAGACCACATTGTTCCTAACAAACCATTGTCGCATTTAAAAAAAACTTTTGTCTTGAAATAATGTTATACCCGTTTACCATAGAATGTGCTATTTATTAAATTAATTTGTGATGTTCCACATATTTCTCCCAGTTATCCAGCTCTACGCTAGATTTTGCCTCTTTAAATTTTTATATTGTCATATACCTCTTAGTTTCATTTATTTATGTCTAGTAGATGTCTTTCTCCTTAGGATCATAAACTGGTTTTGTAACACACTTTTATATGTACAGTATCTCCCACTGCTCTTCTGTCATTTTAGCTGCTAAGAGTTTACAAAAATCTCAAATTCATTGTATTGAGGGTTAGACTTAGCTAAATGCAGAATCTAGAATAGACTTTGGACTTATGGGCCATCTTCAGACAAATCAGTGATTAAAAATGGTGTACAATGCTTACTCAATGTCACTTCTGTAAAATTCTATTGCACACACAATGCCCACAAGAAGTGTAGGAAAGAACTGCAGACGCTGGTTTAAATCAAAGGTACTGTAGATACAAAATGCTGGAGTAACCCAGCAGGACAGGCAGCATCTCTGTAGAGAAGGAATGGGTTACGTTTTGGGTCGAGACTTCTTCAGACTGATTTTCTGATTCATCATTTCTACCATTTCCTTCTCTCCAGAGATGCTGCCTGTCCTGCTGAGTTATTCCAACATTTTGCGTCTACCTTCAATGCCCACAAGAACACTGGAGTAGAGAGTGGAGATCTGCTTTAGTGTTACTTGAGGCCCCTTCCTTACCTGGATTGCTGCTGAGAGCCCAAGCTATCCAACTTGATCCATGTACTGTAGGTAGCTTCTTTAACTTTCCATTGATGATGATCATGCACTATTACCCTTGCTATCGATGGCCTCAGCAATCCCCACCACCCCCTATCCCTGTTCATTTGGTCGGCTAACACTCCCAATAACGTATTCACCTTCCCACAAAAATTTACTTAACCAACCCCCACAAAACTCATCTGCCTGATATTGTTAATTTAACTGAAGAAGAAGGGTCTCGACCCGAAACGTCGCCTATCTCCTTCGCTCCTTAGATGCTGCTGCACCCACTGGGTTTCTCCAGCCTTTTGTGTACCATCGTTAATTTAATGTTTCTCATTTCCAAACTTGTAAATGGAGTTGGAGCAGAATTCTCAAATAAAAATCCATTCCCCAAATTAATTATTTTCCTACTTTGAGCTTGATTACTTATCCCAAAATAAAAAGTTAAAATCCCACCCCCTCCTATTAAAACTTCTGTCTTAATACATTTATATTTTCTACAAAGAAAAAGTTGCTGTCAAGAAGTCTATACATAACACTCAACGTAGACTTAAATTAATTAAAAATATTCAATTCCATAAACATTTTAAAAAAGAGCAAGATTAGGCCACTTGGCCATTTAAGCCTGATTCACCATTCCCTATGACCATGACTGATCCTCTCCTAAAACCATATTCCAGCTCTCCACCCCTTCTCCTTTTTTGCATTTTGTGTATTTACTGCTTATTGAACTCTCAGTTTCCTCGATGACCATTGAATTGAGCTTATCTTTGATCCACAATGCTATACCTCCTCCTCTATTGTTTTCCCTATCATTTATTTAGACCATGTAACTTGGTTTATTTCATTTTCAGTTCAAATTACTGCATACCACTGCAGAATGTGCAACTGCAACTCAGTCTGTTTCTTATCCTCTACTTACGAGGAGAAAATAATTATTTTGGACAGCATATCTACTCTGTCTGATATACTGGAGACAAAGTCAGAGGGTATATGGTTGATAAAGGAACTATTGACCAGGTCAAAGGTGTTGGTCTGGAATAACCATTCCATAAAGAACAGGTTGTACAACAGTGTCCAGCTGACTGGCACATTGCATGATATCGGTGCCAGGCCTATCCTTTGCAATATCAATAATGACACTTGGTGGCCACGTGCTTTGGCTCCATTCACAGCCTACTGCAACCACACATGAAGGTGGCCATCAGGATGAGGGTGATGTTGAGTATGCTTTTGGCCCTGTTGTCTGGATCGTGACCCATCGGTCCCACTCTATCTTTAATCCCCAGATGAAATGGTAGATGGCGCAGGTGATAACCAGGGTGGAGGAGCAGGGGGAGGGCCACATCAGTATCAAGAGCATCTCACAACCGAATACTACGTTTTTTTTTTTAAGTTATCGAGAGGGAGCGAAGCTCCCACAGCCCCAATCTTTTTTTGACCTTAGCTATCCACTCATGTTTTAATGCACGGTTTGGCCCCTTCGAATCAGACCCCCTTCACATTCAGGTTGTCAGTACTGATGGTGAAGAGGATGGACCAGTTACCAAAGAATGTGCTCTTGCTCTTCCTGCGGTTAACTCTTGTTCCCAATGTCAACTCAAACTAGTCGCAGATAATCTGATTAATCTGTGACCAAATTGTGGATCCAAGCAGAGGATGGCAAAATCATCCATGTACAGGGAGGTTTTGATTTGGATGCCCCTATTGCCTGCCAATTACAAAAAAACCTTGTTGCAATCTCCTGAAGACCCTTTGGAGCAGTTGGTTCTCTCCAAAATCAAATACAAATAATAATTGGGGTTCTCGAGATTTGCACTTTAAATCGCTTCCCGTCAGATGTAGCTGGGACATTTTATACTCAATTAAGGCCTGCTTGAAAATCGATTCATGCAGACTTTGAGTATCAAAGTAATTTCCCTGGTTCTTCTCAAATGTACTTCTGCCAAACATTTGTCAAACAAGAAATGAGCAAGCGGAAGTTAAAAATTACCCAAAGATCTCAAATCATTTCTATTTTATTTGTTTGTACAACACTCCTATGAAAGTACCCCATTTACATTTGAAATGGTCAATCACTCCAACATCTGTGTAAACATTTCCTCCTTTGGCACATATTTGAACCACAGTATAGTTATTTCAGCCCTTTAAAATTATTTTGTAGGCTCCAACTCGCTGACTTCTTTACCACCCATTGCTTATTTGCAAGGTCTTTCCTTGGATTACTTTATTACATTTACACTTATGGGCCTGTCCCACAGGCGATTTTCTTGGCGACTAAGCTGAAAACACATGGTCGCTGGGGTGTCGCCTGTATAGTCATGAGTAATCTTTTCAGTCGCCCAAAGAGTCGTAGCATCTTTCTGGCCGCCGCTGGATTTTCAACATGTTAAAAAAAAATTGCAGACAGTCGGCAATAGTGGGTTTGATGCCAATGAGCGTAGCTTGACTTCTCCTGACATATGGGCTGTCGTAGGTTGGCGCCAGGTGATGTAGGTTGTCGCCGGTGCTGATCAGTTTTTCTTGTTGTTAAAGTGATTATTCTTTATAGATGTATTTAAGCACTGTTCTTTATAATCTAATAATAAACCAGCCTTTCTGTTAAGTGATGATTCTTTATACATTTATTATAGATAATTTCAAATTGTATGTGATAATAATATTTTTGCATGCACTGTTGTATGTTTTTATCAACCTTTTTTTGTTGTTAACTTGTTTGTTTCAATATCAATAAAGAAAATGCTTGACATTTTGATGGCAAATTGATGTATGAAGATATTATATTTCAGAGTAGTGTCTCATGGCATCACTTTCAAATATTTAAATTTCATATATTTTGATCAATAAAACAAACACAAACACAAGCATTGCAATGCATTGAAAAGCAAATTATTTCATGTATTTTGATCAATAAAACAAACACAAGCACAAAAATTGTACTGCATTGAAAATTTAACTATTTTGGGAGGATGTGGGTGGCCCTGAAAAGGGCCTTTTCTTGTGGTCTGTTGTGGGCTCTCTTCCTGGAATGGTGGACTTGTTTGTGGTGTGGGCAGTTTGCTGCTGGTCTTCAGATCATGTTGTTCTGCCATGGTACACTGCATAGTTGTAGTAAGTGCAGAGATGGTCTCCCTGGTCCTCGTCTCTCTTGTTACGGGTGTTTCCTGGCAATCGCTCCAGTGCCACCATTGGTGCAGCCTATTCCCTTCTTCTCCCGCGGTCAGGCAGTCAAACCTTTAAGCCACGCTGGGCGATAAAAGGTCCTGCATACAGGCTGATTCAAGCCTTACGATTCGGGGCGGAAAGTCGGTAACCAACCAGGGACCTACAAGCTCCCGATGTTATCGTCCACAGGGCCTGCGGCCGACACCTCTGAAGTCGAATCACAGCCGCAAGGCCACCACAGCCTCCGAAGTCAGCCAGCTCCATGATGGTATGTCCACAGGCTCTGCGACCGGAGCCCTCAAGGTCGATTCCAGTTGGAGGCCGCCAGCTCCTAGAACCTAGCAGTCCGGGATTAGCTGTAATTCCCAGTTCAGCTCACTTGCCCCAGGACTTGCTGTAGTGCCCAGGTCAGCTCGCTTGACCCAGGTCTGGCTGTAGTGCCCAGATCGTGCCCCATGACTGGCTGTGGCACCCAGATCTGATCGCCTGCCCTGGGACTGGTTGTAGCGCCCAGGTCGGCTGGCAGGTCTGGCTGTAGCACCCAGGTTGCCTGCATGCCCTGGGACTGGCTGCAGTTCCCAGGTTGCCTGCGTGCCCTGGGACTGGCTACAGTTCCCAGGTTGCCTGCGTGCCCCGGGACTGGCTGCAGTTCCCAGGTCGCGAAAACTAATTTTTTAAAAAAAAAATGCCTGCAGGGCCGGATGATTTCAGGTTATGGGCCGGAACCGGCCCGTGGGCCGTAGGTTGCCGACCCCTGTCCTAGATGTCAGGCCTCATTGTGTCCCCCCCATGTTTTAAAAGCGATTTCCGCCCATGGCCATGTGGTGACAGCCTAGTCGCCGTCAGTCGCCTAAAAAACCTCCTAAGTGGGACAGGCTTATTACTTTCACCAAATACTAGGCTTCCTCAACTGTGCAATTCTTTATCAGCAAAGGCACTTTCACTTATTCTTTCTGCATTTGCAACATTCTGTTTCCTACTAACATAAGAATAATTGGCTCACTGACACAAAATGTTGTCCACCACAGCTGAACATATTAATTGATGTGGCAGAAGGCAAGAACGTGCTCCATGAATTTAAATAAATGAATGCAGGATACAAATGGGGCTCTCTGTAATACCTGATGAATTGCAGAACACTTTCATAAAATTAATAACTGGTTCTGTAAAAATCCCAGCGATTTTATTAAAATCAATGACTAGTATTTGTGAAATTTAAACGGAAACATTCTGAATATGTACAGAAATATTATGGATCTTAAAATAAGCTAGATTTCTCAAACTCTATACCTAATTTCACCCATCAACAAAATATACTGGTTAAATTTCAGATAGCAAAGTGAACTTGCGGTCTGAATAGGGACTGGGTGGAGAATAATGAGAATCAAATCCACAGAAAGATTAATCTGAAACCACATCATATGGTGTCAATTCTAGCTGTTAAATCAAAATCATCAAAATACTGCTCCCAATGTCAGATCATTTGCATAAGGATCCCATGTGAGACAGTTAGTTTATGCCAGTTTTATAGTTAATATAGCGTTCAGTAAAATATTCATCCCAGACCACAATAGGACAGAAATTGCACATTTAAGTTGTTTCAATTTAGCAATAGTAATTACAGGTTCTGAGGTCAGTAAAATTGCAGGTTGTTGCTTTTGCTTCCAATTCAAAACATTCAACAAAGACTGACAAAGAAGCAATTATGTTAAAAATTGATGTAGAATGGTAGAATGCACAATGGCTTGCAATTAAAAATAACAGACCTTAGCATTAACATGAAGCACTATTTTGCCAAGGTTGATATTTAGTGCACTCTACCAAGTTCAAGAAAGGGCATCCTCTTTTTTTCAAAGAGCTTCACATGTAGTGGAAATTGCCAGATAATACCAATAAAATTGTGGAAACAATCCAATTGTATTGTTAAAACAAAGAACTGTAGATGCTGGTTTATACTAAAGATAGACAATGTGCTGGAGTAACTCAGAGGGTCAGGTGGCGTCTCTGTAGAGAAAGGAAGAGTGACCCATCCTTTTTCTCCAGAGATGATGCCTGTCCTGCTGAGTTACCCCAGCATTTTGTGTCTATCCAAATCTATTATTGTTGGATATTAGTGATAACTAAGACTAAGTGCAGACCCGTTGCTCCCCCAACGATCTGCTCCCCCAACTCAATATTCCACCAGAACCCGTTCCCGAGCATATGATTCCAGCACTTCCCTGCCTCCCTCAGCAGTGGACTATTAAAAGAAATCCAATTGCACTTCCCCTGCCTGTCACAGCAGTTCCAATTGCCACACCAATTGGCTCTCCCCTTCCCATTGAAGCACTTGCTGTGACATCCCATTGATGTGAGAAGTTCAGAGTGTTCCTGATTGGAACTTTGTATCAAAGTGTGTTGGAAGCTGGCAGGATGGATTTTAAAGGTAAAAATCAAGTTAAATTTTGCTTTTTTTTAAGCTAATCGTCAATAACGGGAAATATAGCATGAAATCTGAAGAGAACCTGATTACGGCGTGGACGGGAAAAATGTCAGTTAGATTATGTAAAATTTTCAGTGCTAGAGCGTAGCCTTTTGAAGAAGATACTAAACATACAAACATACATACAACACACAAGATGACTCTTTTATAGGTATACTAGACCAAGTGAGATCCGTTGGGTCCCATCCCCAAACACGGGGGGGTGGGGGCGCGGCATCACATGGGAGAGCTGGTCCCCGAACGCAGCGTCGGCACTCCCCGGAGACAGGCGCCCCCTGGAGCCAATAACCCCCATCACCCATTCTCCAATGCAATCCGGGCCGAGCCCAGCGAGCAGGGCCGAGAAAGTGAATAAAAACAAGGCGGGCCAACTGAGCGGGGCCTGAATAAAAGCTATGCGGGCGAAGCCGACAGAGCTGGGGGACCCAAGCCGAGCGAGCGGGGCCAAGCAAGCGAGACCGGGAAAGTGAATAAAAGCAAGGTTAATCTTTTTTTTTTAAACTGCGAGGTGTTTTAAAATAATTCTTATCTTTAATGATGGCGAAAATTAAGCAGTCAGAATCAAGCGTTTCAGAAGTTGATGTTGAATCGACCTCAAGCACTGCAGAAATGATGGTTGGGGAGCTGATGAAGCTGTTTTTGAAATGAGGCCTTCCCCCTGACATCACTGGAAGGTGGTGGAATATTCTGTTTCACTCTACTGTTGGGGGGGGGAGGGGGGGGGCATTGTGACATCACTGGAAGCTGGTGTTTTAATAGGTTGTTTTGGCTTTTTTTGAAACTTTAATCAAGATTCAATAGTCAAGAGTGTTTTATTGTCAAATGTTTCAGATCGGACAATGACATTCTTGCTTGCTGCAGCACAACAGAATATGTAAACATAGTACATAATGGAAGAAATAAAATTCAGTGTGTATATATACACATGCACACATACTTAATAAATAAACAAATATAGTGCAATAATAATAATAGCCTGTTGTAGTTCAGAGCTTATTTGTTGTCGTGTTTAGTAGCCTGTAGGGAAGAAGCTGTTCCTAAACCTGGATGTTAGTTTTCATGCTCCTGTACCTTCTTCCCAATGGCAATGGTGAAACGAGTGTGTGGCCAGGGTGGTGTGGGTCTTTGATGAAGTTGCCTGCCTTTTTGAGGCAGCGAGGGGAAGGGGGCAGGGGATGTGAATAACCCGGGGGAGGGTGGGGTGAATAACCCAGGGGGGTAGGGGGTGGGAGGGTGTGAATAACCTGGGGTGGGAGGGATGGGGCTGGGGGTGTGGCACTCGGCAGCTAGAGAGCCCACTGTGATTGGTGCACTGTGAGTGGCATTATGACATCATCAGTGGAAGCTCTTGGAAAAAGGCTGCTGTGAGAAACTGCGGTTACCGTTGGCAACGTTCCATTGTGTTGTCATTTATAAATGAGATCCATTGTGATTGGACGTCTGTGAGTAGCATTTTGACATCATCATTGGAATCTGCTGGAAAAAGGCTATCTGTGAGAAGTGGTTTGGGGCTTTTTTTTAACTTTTATTGTGAATAACGTGAAACATGGGATGAAATGTTAAGTGAACCTGAGTACGGCGTGGAGGGGAAAAATGTGAGTCAGAATATGTACAAATGTAAGCGCTAGCGCGTAGCGTTTTAAGGAAGATACAAAGCATACAAAACAATACAGGCAACACACATACAGACAAGATTGAGACTTGTATAGGTATATAGATAGATAGATATTGAATGATAACATGAGCAGCCTCTGGAAACTCAAGATACATGGCAACATGGTGTGTATTATAGATACAACATGCCCTGTTATTGTTCAGTGATCCGATTAACATCCGAAATTATATTAAACACTATCAATCTCCCCTTTACATTAACATTGATACATTCTAACATTCATATGAAATATGTGCATAACATTTTAGAAAGATCAATTTTGAATATTATTATTATATCTAGCAAGAAATAAATGAGAGGGTAGCTGTGCAACAGATAGATAAGATAAACAATTGTAATTCAGAAAGAATATTTCAGATATTTTATTAATAATGCAAATAGAAAGTGTTGTATCTTTATGTCAGTCAATCTTTGGTGATACAGTTCATATTATAAGCCAAAGAAAGTAACAGCCCCCTTAACTAAACTGTCCCTTTGTCATCACCTCAGTTATTTGGGCACTGGGATAGAAATTTCACTTTAGGTATAATCAAAACTCAACACTCAATTTCCAAGCAAAACTGTTCAATTTTCAGGTTGTTTTTGCTGAAAGTTCAGCTCAAATTATATGCGCATTACCAAATATAAAGATAGGCGGTGGAATTTATGTATCAACAATGCTGTATGCAGATGGGATAATCAAGCTTGCTGACAACATTACCATAAATGCAAGAAAATAATGTAATTTTTATGCAACTATCTTCCACGTGGCATTTTTGCAGAAATTACCGTGTATTTTCTGCTTCCTCTGCTCTGTAAAAATGCATTGTTTTCTGAAGAAATTGATTTTGTCTGCTATACAAAAGTGATGTATCATGGTCAGTAATTATTTTTTACGAATTTTCTTAGTAGTCATTTTATTCATATCTTTTAATATTTAAAATGTCTTTAGAGGGCCGATTATCCCTGGTGAATCTAAACTTGCCTTGAAGGCATGTAAATGAATGGAAAATAAGATATTTATCATAGTTTTCAGTATAATATTTCATTTAACAAAAACATTAAAAGTGTTTCAAATTACAAAGAATGTAATTTACACCTCAATTTATTTGATCTCTCGTGCTCATTTGCACAATTCTGATCATATTGGATGGAATATGTTCAGAATTGCAGGCCTTCAAGGGTCGGAGCCTCACGGGCCGGAGCCTCGCAGGTTGGAGCGCGGGCCTTGCGGGTACAGCCACTCGGGCTGGAGCCTGGGTCTCACGTGTAGCAGCCTCGTGGGTCGGAGTGGAGCCTTGTGAGTCCACGAAGCCCACAGCCAATGGCCCCTGGATCTACGGAGCCCGTGGCTGGGAACTGGGTTAGCGCCACACAGGCGCCCGGAGAAGACCCGGTGGCAATAGTGGAGAGGTCGGTGCGGCAGTCGATGATGGCACTGACCGATGGACGAGGTTGGACATGTGGAAGTGAGGACGCCGCTGCCGGGGGAAGGAACAAGGGAGGACCTGGTGTGGGGGGACCGCCATGAGGGAGGGGGAAGAATAATGGACAACCGTGAGGAGGGGGTGGGGGGAGAACAAAGGGGGACCAGGCGCGGGGGAACTTTGTAACTTTGTAAGCGCTCTTTACGGGCAACTTATTTACATTCCTTGGGTAAGCAAGCAAAGAATTTCATTGTTGTTTGTCACATGTGACAATAAAGCATTCATTCATTCATTCATTCAATCATTCATTTACTCGTATAAACAAACCAGCATTAAACTCCAATTTATCATACATTTCACAGCATACTTCGAAACTTGCGTCTCCCTAACATAAAGGTGCCAATTCGTTTTAGGTTTATTATTGTCACATGTACCAAGGTACTGTGAAAAGCTTCATTTACTATCCAATCAGATCAGATAATGCTATAGGTAAAGACAATCAAGTTAAACTCAAGTACAAATGGTAGAGCAAAAGGAAATGATAGTGCAGAATATATTTTTCAGCATTGTAGCATATTGTAGCACACCTGTTCCAGAGACAAAATCCAATGTCCCCAATGGGGGTAGAGGTGAACACCAGTACCATTGCTTGAGGAAGGACCGTTCAGAAGCCTGAAAACAGAGGGGAAGAAGCTGTTCCTTAAGTTTGGTGATGTGTGCTTTTAAGCTTCTGTAACGTTAATCTGTCAGGAGCAGGGAGAAGAATAGAACAGGATGGGACAAGTATTTGATTATGCTAGTAGTATGAAATGTAGAGTGAATCAATGGTGGGGAGCCTGGTCTGTGTGATGAACTGAGATACATCTATAACACTTGGCAACTTCCTGAGGTCTTGGGCAAAGCCGTTCCCTAACCAAGCTGCAATCAGACAGTCTGCTTACTTTGGTGCATCTGTAAATATTTATAAGAGTCATTGGAGACATGTCAAATTTCCTCAATCTTCTTAATATCTAAGTTTCTAATCTATGGAAAACTAAATACGCCTTGCCCAAACATGGAGAAGAAACGATCCAGATAGGTCTAAATGGATATTAAGGATCTAGATGTCACATAACGTATACAATGAATGATGAAATATACAGTAGATAAAAAGTACCTTTCTGTCACCATTCTATGCTGTAGTAACATAGATAAGGTTGATAAACCAGATCACTTTGATACATTTTCTGGACATTGCCACGTTGTAAACAGAAATACCTGTAATATGCGCTATGCCCAATATAAGTGCTAGTTGTTTTCGAGGCACTACTGATGAGTATTTAACAGAACACCGAGATGCATCATGTGACATGGAGCACTTAAATTAATTAATCTCTGAAATATTTTATATTTAAATGAGAGCTGTGAATTAGTTATTTTCTTATCTGTTTCTAACTGAGCTACGTTAATATATTATTTGCAAAGGTTTGAAATAACACGGGGACTTGTTAAAATGATGAGCATAATGAAAATAAATGAAGTGTTTCAAAATGAAACCCATGATTGCCACCAAGTCGGTGGGGGCAAAGAAAATCCTTTTCCTGTACAGTCATACAACTTGCATCTGTTTGAGACAGCTAGTGATACAGCTTGTTGGTTTCAAACATCCCAACAATAGAGCAGTTGGGTGTGATTTTTATGCCTGTATGTTGACACAAATTAGTTCATGATCTGTGGTTAACTTTGAGCAGGACCTCAATCAAATGTAATCAAATTTACACAGAAATATTTCACCAGATCTCCTAGATGCATTGAGAGTTGATAGCAAAAAATAATGCAAGGATTCCACCATGTCCCATACTATCCATCTGCCCCCCTCATCAACAACTTCCTGCTCCAATTGTGACAGAATCTGCACAACCCACGCTGGACTTATTAGGCACATCATTCCCCACAGAACTGGAGTGGAAATCATCCTCAATCCTAAAGGACAGCCAAAGAAAAAAGGCAGATATGGCTCAATGGATCAACATAGTACAAATACTATAATGGGCAACGGAAGACCTATTTCAAAAAGTTATTAGTCATATCCGAATGTGTGCATGAAAAATTCTACATAATAAAAACTGTTACTCAATAGCGGAGTTGGGGGACAGAGTAATAAAAGAGTAATATTCCATTGGATTCTATGCCATTAACAATGTAGGGTAGGATGTAATCTGTGTTGTCGCATCCTTCTAATAACTAAAAAGCTAGAGATAAAGAAAATAAATCACACTTGCTGCTTAGAGCATGCCAAAATAATGTCACTACTATTGCCAGAACCATTCATGTTTGGACAAATTGTTGTGGTTTGTAAAGAATGCCTGAATGATTTTGAATGTTTCTATAAAGTTCGGTGCACATAGAGATTACCCAAAGGGTTCAAAATTCTAAACTTGCTTTCAAATATTATAATTTATGTAGTAAACGTAGCAATGCATAGAATAGAAGGAAAACATGCAACAAATAATATTATACAAGTCAGCAGGCAAACCAAAGGTATGGTTAGAAAATTATTTTTAGAATAGCCTTTTGAATAGTTTTATGATGGGGAGAAAAGTATAAAGCCAGTTTACAATAAGAGTTATAGTATAATAATCAGTATATAGAGTTTACTGAAACCGCTCGCCATTTGAGGTAAAGTAGAATACCAGGCCAGAAACGGAAATGTAGAGAAAATGAACTAGGTAGGAAGCTTGGAAATTTGAGAAGCAGGAAAGTCAATGTATAAACAAGGAATTAGAATTTAAAATAAAACCAGACACTTCTAGAAAACACCCAAGAAAAAACGTTCTTTTTCCACATATGCCCACCAACTGCTGAGTTTTTTCTGTTTTTATTTTAATTTTCATGCATCTGCCGTTGTTTTTTATTTTCATGCTGAATTTATTGTACTGGGAGAAAGAGATGCAATGGAAATTTTCTGAGACAAGGTTGATAGACTGACATGAGAGAAAACAAGCTAAGTAGAATCTAATCCAATGCTACCACTGCTTCACTGTCCTCTCGAATACTTCAAACCAGTTGCACAAGTATGGAGAATGGTTGGGGGATGGAGTGTGTATAACTTGTTATTGATGAATTGTATTATAGTCTGCTGAAATTACAGATGTTTCCCAAATATTTCCTATACAAATGATTCACTTCCACATTGGGACATTTGTCAGTACACCGACCTACTCATTTTTATTACTATTGTAGGAAGGAACTACAGATGCTGGTTTAAACTGAAGAGAGGCACAAAAAGTTGGGGTAACTCAGCAGGACAGGTAGCATCTCTGGAGAGAAGGAATTGGTGACATTTCGGGTCGAGACCCTTTGTCAGACTAGTTAGGGAAAAGGGAAATGAGAGATATAAACGATGATGTAGAAAGTTAAAGAACAATGATGGAAAGATATGCAAAAAGGTAACAATGATAAAGGAAACTGGCTATTGTTAGTTGCTTGTTGGGTGGAAACAAGAAGCTGGTGCGACGGGTGGGGGAGGGATAGAGAGAGAGTGAATCCTGGGGTTACTTGAAGTTCGAGAAATCAATATGCATACCACTGGGCTATAAGTTGCCCGAGCGAAATATGAGATTGTGTTCCTCTAATTTGCGTTTAGCCTCACTCTGACAATGGAGGAGACCTAGGACAAAAAAGTCAGTGTGTGAATGGGAAGGAGAACCGGGATATCAGGTAGGTTCAGGTGGACTGAGCTAAGGCGTTTTTTGGTCCCAGTCTACATTTGGTCTTGCCGATGTATAAGAGTCTACATTTTGAACAACGGATAAGTGAACCTCTGCCTTACCTGAAAGGACTGTCAGGGTCTCTGGACAGAGTCGAGGGAGGAGGTATAGGGACATGTGTTACATCTCCAGTGGTTGCAGGGGAAGGTCCATCGTAGATGAGGCCCTCACTCGTGTCTCCTCGGTATCCTCTCCCCGAAGAGCGTTCTGTCACATCCTATCTCTCGTTTCCCTTTTCCATATCTAGTCTGAAGAAAGGTCATGACCCAAAACGTTGCTCATTCCCACTCTCCAGAGATGCTGCCTGTCCCGCTGAGTTACTCCAACTTCTTGTGTCTATCCTCATTTTTATTACTCACTGACTGTTTCATTCCAACGGCTTGTGAGCACCAAGGGAACATTAGGAAAATACAATATTACAATATCAGTCTATCAAGTATAAACGTAAGATCAACTAAAGAAATTATTTAATTCGGAAGACTGGGAAAAGAACAAGGAACAAGGAACCTCTAGCAAAAATAGACCAGGATTATTTATTCCAATTAAAACTTGAAAATGTAATCTTGTGGTTAAAATTGCCTAAATGCGCTGCTCAAATCTCATTTAAAATAAATGTCTACATTTCACAAACTATTCCTATTTGCAGCGATCAGGGTATTATGTTTACTCAGTCCTAGACATGTGCAGAATTGTAGAATATTTAGGAAAACATTTGAAAAAAAATCAATTTGTATTTCCAATAACATACTTTTTGCTGTGTGCTTGGTTCTGGGAGATAGGGAGGAGATGGAGGGCGGTAGTCACAGGAAGCACAGAAAGACAAGACTGGATAAGAACAGACTGGTGAAGATGGTTTGCACAGATATCGTACCATGTACAGTACAGGGACAGCTCATCTTGGACCTGTACATTTACTCAGTTAAATGTGAAAGCCCTTTACAGACTGAAAATTAGAGCTTTTCTTTTGTAAAATATTTTTATT
Source organism: Okamejei kenojei (assembly GCA_035221665.1). Taxonomy (NCBI): domain Eukaryota; kingdom Metazoa; phylum Chordata; class Chondrichthyes; order Rajiformes; family Rajidae; genus Okamejei; species Okamejei kenojei. Next base: position 35,688,518 of record CM069145.1, on the reverse strand, counting down.
AGAAGTAAATACATATTAAGAAGGAATAACATAAAATTAAAAAAAGAAAAAAACATATTATTCATCACATACATTCTTAATATTTTTAAAGTTTACAGTCGTTCTTATTTATACTTCTATATTTTTTTATTATGTTATAACAGAAAAAAAATAGTAAAGAGAAATAATAAAAATAAATAAAATAGAAGTAGAAAATCGATAAAGTGAGTGGAGTATAAAGCAAGATATTCTTCATTGGAGATATATGCATGGTCTATTGTATATAGTTCTTCATCCATTCCTTCATTCAGGCTTCAGTCAGGCCCTCGAACCGGACCTCCTTGACCCTTTAAGTATTCAATAAATGGAGATCATATTCCTCTGAATTGATCTAGCTTGTCCAAAAGGACAAGTCTTAGTCTTTCCAAATGAAGTGTCACCGACATTTCTGTAATCCACATTTTGATTGTGGGGGATGTAGGACCTTTCCAAAAATTAGTTTTTTACTGATTATTAAACTATAACCAATAAAAATTATTTGCTGTGTTGTTAGTAGATGATCCATTTCTATTATTCCTAATATGATTAATTTTGAGTCTGGAGTCAAATTTGCATTAACTACTTTCGAGATGTTAAAAAATTTTATCCAAAAATTAGTAATTTTTATACATTTTGTGAATGAATGTGTTAGATTAGCTTCTAAATGCTGACATTTATCACACATAGCAGAAACATTTGAAAACATTCTGTTTAATTTGGATTTCGAAAAGTGTAATCTATGTAAAACTTTAAATTGTATCAGGTAATGCCTGGCATTTAATGAGCAGTGGTGTAAATGTTGTAAACTTTCATTCCATACTTCTACACTAATTGTTTGTCCTATTTCACTTGCCTATATATTTCCAAGTTTGGTAAATCATTTTCCAGTAAAATATTATAAATATATGATATTAATTTTTCTGTATTCGAATATTTATTTAGACATTCATCTAAAATTTCTGTCTTTCTATTTCTAAAATCCTGTGTGTTTGATTTAACATAGTCTCTAATTTGTAAATATCTAAAGTACTCTTTTGAGTGTAATCCATAATTTTGTGGTAATTCCTGAAATGAAAGGAATAAACTTTCCCTGTAGAGATCACCCATCTTATTTATTCCATAGTTCTTCCATTTAAAAAAACCTTTATCCATCAATGAAGGTTTAAAAGTGATGTTATTTACAATGGGAAGAGCCAGTGGTATACTTTCTAATTTTAATGTTTTCTTTAATTGTTTCCAAATACATATGCCACTTTCTATTATTGGATTTCCTCTATAACTTTTTTTATGTATTTTAGTATTAGCAAATAAAATTGAACTAATTTCAAAAGGTGAACAATCTTCCTTTTCCATTTTTAACCAGTTTGGTTGTTTATCTACTTCTTCCAACCAAAAGTTCATATTTTTAATATTAACTGCCCAATAATAAAACATAAAATTAGGCAATGCAAAACCTCCATTAATTTTTGATTTACATAGATATTTTTTATTTATTCTATGGCTCTTATAATCCCAAATAAAGTTGGTAACTATAGAGTCCACTTTCTTAAAACATTTTTTTAGGAAGACATATCGGGATCAGTTGAAACAGGTATAATAATTGCGGAAGAAAAATCATTTTTATCGCATTAATTCTACCTGGCATTGAAATAGGTAATGTTTTCCAATATAGGATATTCTTAAGTAGTTTATTCAATAGGGGTGGGAAATTAGATTTAAATAAAGAATCATATCTTTTTGTTACATGAATTCCAAGATATTTGATTTTTACATTTGCTATCTTAAAAGGATATTGTTGTAATATATGTGAGTTGTTTCCCATTATTGGCATAAGCACTTTTATTCCAATTAATTCTGTATCCTGAAATCAATCCAAATTGAGTTATTAAATCTAATAAGAGGAATACTAATTTCCGGCTTTGCAATATAAAGTAATACATCATCTGCGTATAAAGAGATTTTATTTTCAGTTTCTTTGGTTTCATACCCATATATTTCAGTATGTAATCTGACGCGCTGTGCTAATGGTTCAATTGCCAGTGCGAACAGTAGTGGAGATAGAGGACAACCTTGTCTACAGCCACGGAATAAATTAAATTTAGTTGTGAACATTTGATTTATTAATATTCTAGCTGTTGGCTTGGTATATAGTAGCTTAACCCATGTTATAAACTTCTCTCCCAACTGAAAAGTTTCCATAACCGAAAATAAATAAGACCATTCAATCTGATCGAAAGCTTTCTCTGCATCCAACGGAATAATTGATAGATCTTTATTAATGTTTCTTTTCGAGTATATAATATTGAATAATCTTCTCAGGTTGTTTGAGGAGTATCGTTTTGGTATAAATTCTGTTTGGTCTGAATGAATTACTTTATTAATCACTGTATTTAGTCTTTGTGCTAGTATTTTATTTTTTTGATCAGTATTTAAAAGACCTATGGCTCCATACGACCCTGGATCATCCAGATTTTTATCTAATTTAGGTATAAGTGTTATAATAGATTCATTTAATGTTTCTGGTAACTTCTGTTGTGCATAAATGTGTTCATAACGTGTCTTCATATGTGGAGCTATCATATCATAGAATGTTTTATAAAATTCTGATCCAATACCATCCGGTCCTGGAATTTTACCATTTTTTAATGACCTAATAGCTTCTTCGATTTCTTTAGTAGTTATTTCAGCGTTGAGTGATTCTCTATTTTCTGTATCCAGTCCTTTTAGATTATAATTTTTTTTTAATGTTTCTACTCCTATTTGATTTTCTGTCGTTTTGGCTGAATATAAATTTTTATAATATTGCAAAAATCTCTCATTTTTATCTTTAGTTTGTACTAATAATTCCCCTTTGTCTGACTTAATCCTATGGATTAATTTTTCTCCTTCCAATTTTCGTAATTGATGAACCAATATTTTTTGTGGTTTATCTCCGAATTCAAATTGTATTTGTTTAGTATATTGGTATAGTTTTACAACTTGGTCTGACTGTATTTTATTTAATTTATATTTCAATGCAAAGATTTTATTATGTTTTATTATGGTTAGGTTAACAGCGTTTTCTGTATCTAATTGTTTGATCTCCTTTTCCAATGCCTGTTGTTCCCTCTGATTCCCTTTATTATAAAATGCTTGAGAGGATATCATAATTCCCCGAAGATACGCTTTAAAAGTTTCCCATAATAAGGACGAAGATATTTCTGGCGTATCATTTATTTCAAAGAAAATCTTGATCTGTTTTGTGATGTATTCTTGAGTTATTTTGTCTTTCAAAATTTGTGGGTTAAATCTCCAATGTCCCTGTTTTTCCATTTTACCAGTTATTTTCATCATAAAAGTTAAAGGTGCGTGATCTGAAATTATAATATTATGATATTTTGAATTATAAGTGAATGGGATAAGTTTTAAATCTACCAAAAAAAATCTATTCTTGAATAAGTTTTATGCACAGGTGAGTAAAATGAGTATTCCCGTCCAGCTGGGTTTTGCATTCTCCAAACATCTTTAATATTACTAGTATCTATATATGCATTTATTAGATCACTGGAATACGATTTAAGTTTCCGTTGTTTTAATGATCTGTCCAAATAAGGATCCAGTGTACAATTTAAATCTCCTCCAATTATTAAGTTGTGTTGTGATAATTCCGGAATAGTATTAAATATTTTTTTTAAAAACAGTGGGCAGTCAAAATTTGAGCCATATACATAGACAAAAATCATTTTTTGTGTGTATAATTCTCCTATTACAATAATATATCTACCATCACTATCAGTTATTATTGAAGTGTGTTTAAATGAAGTGCCTTTACGAATTAATATTGCTACACCTCTAGATTTCTGTGTGAAAGAAGCATGATACACTTTGTCAATCCATTTAGCCTTTAATCTATGTTCTGCCTCTTTTTTTAAATGTGTCGCTTGGATGAATGCCACATCTGCTTTAAGTGCTTTTAAGTGTGCTAATACTTTACCTCTCTTAATTGGTTCGTTAATACCTTTAACATTCCAGCTACAAAACGTTATTCCTCCATTCCCCATATTCATTTTTTAAGTCTTGCATCTTTTATCTAAAGGAATATATAATAGGGCAAATGGTTCAGCTCGACATACCCGACTTTACACCCGAACTCCGAATAGATGAATTTCAAGACCCTTGAGTATCTCTCACATATATACCTCCTTTGCATTGATTTATAACTCCATTCAAAATTAAAATAATAATAAGAGATAATATTAAAAAAAGGATAGATTAAGAGATTAGTAAGGTGCACAAAGAAAGAAAAAACTACATCTAATATTGGTGTAGTTAGTGTTAGCCATACTACAATGGCTAGCAATCTATAGACTTCCGTAGTCAATGCTACTAACTCATCCATTTCCATGATTCATTAAAATTATTATTCCATACAAATATTTAACCGGGAGTATTAAACTCTTATGTGTACAAAATCCATCAGTCAAGTATTTGATAATATCTATACTTAATACTTATCAAAAGCAATAATAATAAGAAAATATAAAAAATAAATAATAAAAAATAAGAAAAAGGGAAGAAAAATATAGAAAAAGTTAAAAAAAATAATAAAAAGTACCAGGGGGGGATAAATAAAGTCAAAGTTTATATTTTGTATATTTATATTTACTATTTACCTAATCCTAAGTAAATCAGCTATAGTTAGTTGTTAATCATTAATTGGTAGTTATTAGCTTTAATTAATAATAATACCACAGTATTAATTTTAGTATGTGTTAGTTATTAATATTAGTAGTGTTACTATTCTAATTATTAGTATCCATAGGAGTGTCTCCAATCCGTATCTCCCCGAATCTCCCATCCGCATCCTTCTCCATCTTCTTTAGATGAAACAAGTCCATAGTCCGTAGTCCATTCCAATCTTGAAAGTACAATTTAATTGTTGTTATAGTTCATCTTTGAAGCTTTCATTCAGTCTACCTCTCGCTCCTTAATCCATTGTTGCAAAGCTCATTGCATTCACTGGGTTTTTGAAATGATGTTCTTCCTGGTTGTAGGTAATTCTCAGGGTAGCTGGGTACCTCAGACTGTACTTCAGATTCTTCACTTCCCTCAAAATTCTTTTGGTCTCCTTGAACGCATTTTGTTTCTTGGAGACCTCTGCTGGATAGTCTCGGTAGATGCTGATCGAATCTTCTTCATATGTAAGATTTCTACTTTTTATAATTTTCTTCATCATCTCCTCCAGGACATGATCATACTGGACTTTTACTATCATTTGTCTTGCTTTGTATAACGTCTCATGACTCTGTGTGCTCGGGCTAGTAAAGGCTTTTGTTCCAGAGATAAAACCTTTTGCAGTAAGTTTGCAGTAAACCCTCGGGTATCTTGATTCTTTTCTCTCCCTTCTCGAATAACCACGATCCTTAGGTTCTGTCTTCTCTGGCGTCCTTCCAACTCAGTACACTTATCAGTTATTTTGCCCAGTAAGTCAGATAAACGTTGATTTTCTTTGAGGAGTGTTTTCGTAGTCTGAGTACTTGTTTCGACTAGTTCTTCAAGGTTCTTTATGGCTGTCGACTGTTCCTTAATTTCTTCCACCACAGGTTCCATTTCTATTTCCACCTTATTTTTGATTTTTTCATTCATCTCTTCCACTATACTTGCAGATTGATCCGTCAATATTTCTGCAATTTCCTTTCGAAGTTTGTCAGATAATTCCATGGCCAAGGTATTAATTTCAGACTTTAACTCCTTCATCTCCTCCTTGATTTTTTCTATTTCTTACTTAATATTCATTTTTGCCAATTCAGTCTTTAATTCCAACTTAAACTCAGCCATTTCTTGTACAAAAAAAACTTTGAGTTCTTCAATTTCCGATTTTTTCTTCGTTTTTTTCGACACATCTTCTAGGGATAGTGTCCTACCTGAGGCCGAGGCTTCCGTCCGGCCTTGCTCTTGTTCTGCCATTTTCCTTGCATACCGGAGTTTTGTTTTATCTGCGAGTGGGCTGCGCTGTGTTGCCATTACGAGTCGCGCGCCTGATGACGTCACTCACGGCAGCCAGTGCAGAAACAGCAGGCAGCAGGTAGGTCTTTTCTACCCGGTTTTTCCTCGTTTTTTTCACGGAGCTGGCTGGCGTTGCTTTCTAGCCCTCCATAGCGCCACCGGAAGAAAAATTAGAGCATTTGAGCAAATGCTCTGCTGCTGTACTTGCCTCGCATGTTGAGGACAGGGACCTGGTATACTGACATTTGGCTCCTCAATTTTAAGCAAGGGCAAAATTCTGATTAAACATTTAAATGGGATCACTAGCTGTTTAAAAAATAAGATAATTGCATGTATTTAAGTTATTTTGCTTTAATTTAACATTTTCCATGTGTTGGTATTGCACTTTTAAACCAATTTTACTTCGGAGTCACGTGAGTGACTACGTGAAGAAGCCCGCCTGGCGCTTGATCGACATTACGTCGACACTGATGGCAGAGCAAGAGCTGCAGTGCGCAGCTCCTCTACAGTGGTAGGTACGGGCCCGCAGGTAAGTACAGTTGAATTACTTACAGGGCATATCCAAACTCCGTGGCTGGTGTATAGAGCCACCAGGAGTTAAAAAGGAAACGGAATTTAAAAGCAAAAAAAATAAATAAAAATAAATAAAATTAAAAAAATAAATAAAAGTAAATACTCCAGGTGGAAAAAATGGAGTTTAAAAGTTAAAAAGAAAAGAAAATACTCCGGGTGAAAAAAACGGAGTTTAAAAAGCGTCCCAGGGGAAAACTCAGCGATCGGGACGGCAGAGTAGTGCGGAGCCGGTTCCGATACTGGTGGCCGTTAAATTTACCGTTAGGGAGACTTTAGTTGCTCCACAAACTTTTGGCTATGAGAAAAACTCCAGTGGGGAGAAATTTTGAGAGGCCATGATTTAAAAGTTCTAATAAAAAAGGCCTCCAGACAAAAAAGCTTTATGGCTTAAAATAAATTAATGGAGAAAGACTCCAAAATAAAAAAAAAATCAACCAAAAGGATTTAAAAAGGCCCAGAATATTCCCAAAAACAGACCCTGAGGGGTTTCCATATATTAATATTTGGTGGAATTTACCAATGTGGGAATATCTACCTCGGATTGATTTGGAGGTAGTCTCCTTGAGGAAAATTTCAGGAGTACCAGGGCAGTAAAAGAAAATGAAAAAACTGACACTGAAGGTGCATTGATAGTGGTGGCTGGTCATAAAGTACCCACCACAGCACAAATATACATAGAGGTGTACTAAGTACAATACCTGATTGAAGGAGTGAGGCCATGGAAAGGAACCATGGAAACCAACATTAATTGGTCTCTCACCAAAGCTGTTATGGTTGAAACAGCAGAGTTATTGAAAAAACTTTTATGTTTAATTAAGGTATCAACGGTGAATCCGATTATGGTACCCATGTCTCTATTATATGGAGACATAAGGAAATGCGATTTCAAGCTGGTGCGTGGCATCACTACTTATGTAAAACAAGTAAAACATTGTGCAATAACCAAAACATTTTAAATAAAAAGACAAATTGCCATTAGTTTGTGGAGCTCAATGGGATAAAAATATATTATATATATATTTATATATATATATATATATATAATATATATATATATATATATATATATATATATATATATATATATATATATATATATATATATATATATATATATATATATATATATATATATATATGTGTTTAATTATTATTGGGACCAATTTTGCACTTTAGATTTGCAGGTCAATACAGATCAAGTTATATTAAACTCCTGATTATTTATGGAGTAAACCTGCCTCAGGATAAATCAAAGACATTGATTACAAAAGAAAGACTATTGGTCATTAAACTTTGGCAAAATTATGATCCAATGTAAAGGTTTGATAATGGATCAAAACAGAGGCAGAAGTATGATAAATAAATATTTATCCAACACCGCCTTATGTGAACCCATATGATTGGGGAGAGAAGGCTTCATGTACATTTGAAGAGGTGCAAAAACTTGTTACAGAAGTTGATGAAATCTCCAATTGTGGTAGATTACAGGTGTGTTATGATCAATGATATGGCATAACAACGGACTGATTTGTTTTAATGTGTAAAGGATCTACAAAAAATTTGTAAAAGGAATTGGTTCACCTGTATAGGAAAACCTAAAAATTGATTTTAGGTTTGCGCCCAAAATATCTCCAACAAAGAAGAGGTAAGTAGATTTGTATCATAAATTTCCCCAGGGAAAAGGAAGATGTGGTGGTAAAGCCATACAAGACATCATTTTAAATACACTTTTACAGTGTAAAAACATTTTATCAAAATGGACATCTTCAACACTGAAAAACAGGTGTTATTAACAAATTGTTAATTATTATTATAAGACTCGAAGGATTGGTATTTAGTACCAATTTATTATCATATTTACAGGTGCTTGAAATTAATTAGATGGGTCAGCTGTTGCAATTAAACTCAGTTCTATGTTGTTCACATACTTATTGGAACAACAATTGCACTGATAAGAAGATCAGCACTTGCACTAATGAGGACACATGGTCATGGTTTATCTTGATCACATTTTAAATTGGAAGGTTGATCAGGAGTCAGCTGCAAATTAGTGCAGCAATTACAACCCTGTTGAGAGGCAAGGGTCCTGACCCATCCAATAAAAACTATGTTTTAGGCATTCATAAACATTCCTAAATTACTATTCTGGATTTAGGAGTAATTCAGCACCATAACCATATAACAATTAACCATATAACAATTACAGCACGGAAACAGGCCCTCTAGGCCCTTCCAGTCCGTGTCGACCATTTGTTTTCCCCCAGTCACATCTACCTTCACTCAGGCCATACCCCTCCATTCCCTTCCCGTCCATGTACCTATCTACTTTACTTTTAAATGTTAAAATCGATCCTGCCTCCACCACTTCTGCTGGAAGCTCATTCCACACAGCCACCACCCTCTGAGTAAAGAAGTTCCCCCTCACGTTACCCCTAAACTTCCGTCCCTTAATTCGCATGTCATGCCCTCTTGTTTGAATCTTCCCTACCCTTAATGGGAAAAGCTTATCCACGTCAACTCTGTCTATCCCTTTCATCATTTTAAAGACCTCAATCAAGTCCCCCCTTAACCTTCTGCGCTCCAAAGAATAAAGACCTAACTTGTTCAACCTTTCTCTGTAACATAGTTGCTGGATCCCAGGCAACATTCTAGTAAATCTCCTCTGTACTCTCTCTATTTTGTTGACATCCTTCCTATAATTAGGCGACCAAAATTGTACACCATACTCCAGAATTGGTCTCACCAATGCCTTGTACAATTTTAACATTACTTCCCGGCTCCTATATTCAATGCTCTGATTTATAAAGGCCAGCACACCAAAGGCTTTCTTTACCACCCCATCTACATGCGATTCCACCTTCAGAGAACTATGCACAGTTATTCCTAGATTTCTCTGTTCCACATATGGGGAATTTTTTTTTTTCCGAGAAACAAAATGTCAATATTACAAATATGTCTCATTGCTTTGTTGACAAACTTTGTCCCTCCGTCTGAGAAGGCGCTTAGGTAAAAGAGTAAAAAAGCTCCAAAAAAGGGAAAACATAAGCATTATAAGAGTATGTAGGCTTTGCTGACAGGCCTATGCAATTACCAAAGGATACTTTATCAGAATTAAAGTGGTGGATATAAAAGGTTCCACAAGCTGCTTTAAATATATAAGCTTAGCAGCCGTTGCAAACTGAAGCAAGTATTCTCGGATGATGGATAGCTTCTGTGATTATTTGGGCTAAGATAAGTATAATATCTATTCTTATCAAGTTAACATTTGATACGTCCCTTGTTTAGGGGACTACAGACAATAACACCAGGGAATTGCAAACGGATTGTCCTAAGAAACTTTTTTCTCCAAACATTTGTATTAATTATTGGAGTATCAGGAGCTTTTTATGGATTAAATGCCTATTGTTCTACTATGAAAGTGTGCATGTCCAATCAGGTGAACAGTACCACGGCTGTGGCATATATCAATCACATGGGTCAAGTAAGATCATTATCAAGTGATTATCTGGGTAATCAGATGTGGCCTATTCGAAAAATGTTTTAGTTTAGCTGTTTATCTCTAAGGAAGAGGCAATGTTGTCGCAGACAAGAAATCACGGGAAAAACATTGTCAGTAATATGGATTACTTACTATTAATCTGTTTGTGTCCAGAATAAATCACCAATAGCTCAAATGTTTCTCGTGGGGAAAACCGGGAGCAGGAGCGGTGGATGCATTTCGCTAAATTACATGAGGAAAGATGTTCTTTAATGTTCCTCGTTCTGTCTGATAGGGCAGTGTCTGACGAAAATGTAGCAGGACGCTGCCAGGGCGCTTTGGTGGCCCAAACCAGACTGTCATGGTTCTCATTAATGTTGAGAGTGATGTTTGAACCAGTTATGATGACTCATAGTTGCAGTAATTTATTGTTGTACAAATTCATCCATGGCATGAAGATATGAATATGGCTATCTGCAGGTTTGACCAGACCATTATAACAGTTTGACGGTCAAAGAGGTCTATGAATGTTTTAACAATATAACAATTATGTACAAAAGGAATGTTATACCTGCAATTTGGAGAAATAGCATTAAAAAACAATATTTTGTTTTTATAAGAAATTGGAAGTCTTTTGCAGACAGTAAAAGTTATTTTATCATATTAGATATATGGGAGTTCCTTGTGGATTGCAATTTTTCTCAGCATCTAAGTGACAGGGCCAATAATAGGGCTCATAGTGTTTATCGTCCTATTTAGGACAAATTGCTGACCAAGAATTTATCGGACTCTTCCGTAATAACCATATAACAATTACAGCACGGAAACAGGCCCTCTAGGCCCTTCCAGTCCGTGTCGACCATTTGTTTTCCCCCAGTCACATCTACCTTCACTCAGGCCATACCCCTCCATTCCCTTCCCGTCCATGTACCTATCTACTTTACTTTTAAATGTTAAAACCGATCCTGCCTCCACCACTTCTGCTGGAAGCTCATTCCACACAGCCACCACCCTCTGAGTAAAGAAGTTCCCCCTCACGTTACCCCTAAACTTCTGTCCCTTAATTCTCATGTCATGCCCTCTTGTTTGAATCTTCCCTACCCTCAATGGGAAAAGCGTATCCACGTCAACTCTCCCTATCCCTTTCATAATTTTAAAGACCTCAATCAAGTCCCCCCTTAACCTTCTGCGCTCCAAAGAATAAAGACCTAACTTGTTCAACCTTTCTCTGTAACATAGTTGCTGGAACCCAGGCAACATTCTAGTAAATCTCCTCTGTACTCTCTCTATTTTGTAATATCCCGATATGTAAAAGGAATATATATAGGAAATAGACTCCAATTCTATCAATGATGCAAAAAATTAACATTGAAAGTAATAATGCTCATGACTTTAGTATCAGCATAAGAGTGCAAACATTGCAAATGTTACGTTATATAATTGCATGTGGCTACAGATTACATTATCTTATATGTTTATGAATTTACCAAACAAAGCAGACCAAGAAGAGCTGGAACCAAGGTAAAATTTAAGCATATCCTGTCAGCCAAAAATTGTGTGTGGGTCAGCATTGACTCAATATGTTAAAGTAGGTCTGATGGTCTCTGTGGTGGTGAGAATCACTACTTATTACACACAAAAAACACATTAAGTATCAGTAAAAACTGATGGTTCTACACAATTACATTCTAGATGGTTAAATCATGTTTAAGACTCAGTGGAACTAGACATTGAGATGTGGAAAATCACTCCATTAAGGACGTAGATACATTCACAGGAATGGCACAGGATGGGCCGCTCGAGCAAAGATTCAAGGCCGTAGGAGGATGTAAAATAAATATTAAAGTTACAAGGAACCAGTCATGGTGTCAGGATTGGACACGGAGTGTTGGGTTCTCTGTAATTGTTGCTTTGTTTATATTATCAAATTACATTATGAATTGATATTTTGGTGATAAATTTGCCTTTCAATAGAAATCGCATTACTTTCATTCTTTTATAATGAAAAAACTTATCACATAAACTGAAGCAATGTTTGGGAAAAAATGTGTTATTTGCTCATTACTGTGTTGATTGAGCCAGACTGTTGTATGGAATGAGTCTTCGACATAAAAAACACAGAGCTACAAAATCTTCACGTAGTCACTCACGTGACTCCGAAGTAAAATAGTAAGATTAAACGAGAACTTACCAGTTTGAAGTTTGATTGTTATTTTATGAGGAGTAACGATGAGGGATTACGTGCCCTCCACTCCCGACCCTCGTAAAATAAATGATCATCTGGTAGTTCTAAATCTATGTTGAGCCTTACTATCTTACTCCGGCTATTATGTTCAGTGTTTTTCATGCTGCTGCTTTGAAGTATGCCGATCAAGCGCAAGGCGGGGGTTCTTCACGTAATCCCTCATCGTTACTCCTCATAAAATAACAATCAAACTTCGAACTGGTAAGTTCTCGTTTAATCTTACTATTTTAATTTAATATTGAAAAAAATATCAATTCTCTCTCTGTATAAGACAGAAGCAAGCTGTTAGAGGCTACAAGTGCATACATTCTTACTAGTTGAAGATTGATTTGCCTCATGACATGTCATGAGGCAAATCAATTGTAAAGTACCAAATAAGTTCAACATTTACATGCAGAAAATTCAAATTTAAATGGCTGGGCAGGATGGGCATAAGCCAAGGAAGTGGGCTGGTTCAGCATAATCCAGCCAAATAAGACATCTGTAGCATTGTACGACAGTGCTAATTGAAATAACATGATAATATTAAGAATTGACACACTGCAATAGACACAGAAAGGGCTTGAAGGAATTCCAGCTGTACGGCCTAAACCTAATGTGTGCTGTAGAACTAATCTCGAGTCAAACAATCTCAGCATGTCAACAGCCCTGAATGCAAAATAATGAGGAAATTTGTCCAGGTGATTTGTCACACATTTAAAAAGCTGCTAACATCCAAACTTGCTGATTAGGTCCCATCAACCTACCCTCAGTCAATAATGGTATCAAGGGAACAATCATTCAATAATACATTGCACTAATGCTCAATTTGGCTTCTGCCAGATCCTCTCAGCTCCAGACTTCATGGTGGTCTTGGTCAAAATCTGATTAAATTGATAGCTCTTCATATACGATCAGCTGTGTGTGATGGCACCAGGGATTCCAGAAAAAAACTTTCAAACTGCAGTAACTTTTGTAATATAAAATATTGTATTATTTTATTACTGAAACATTGTCATTATTTAGTTTATAATTTACATTTAATGCCTGACAATAAACTGGCAACATCCACTATTGTAGAATCAACCACATGGGCAGAATAAATACACAGCAATGTATCTGAAAAAATAAGAGGTAGTCACAGTTGATGAACGAGGGAAATTAGGCACATCAAACAAACTCTCAGTAAATATCTGAGACAGAACATTGCAATATATCGCATACGAGGAGGATTTCTCTGGTACAATAGAAATTTGAAACACTGCATTAAGTACTGGCTACAGCGATATAACCAAAAAGGAGCATTCGTAATAAGTTCAAAGTTCAAGTGAGTTTATTGTCATGTGTCTCTGATATGACAATGAATTTCTTGCTTTGCTTCAGCACAACAGAACATAGTAGGCATTGACTACAAAACAGATCAGTGTGACCATATACAATTTTATATATATATATAAATACACTCATGAATAAATAAACTGATAAAGTGCAAATAACAGACAATGGATTATTAATGTTCAGAGATTTGTCCGAGCCAGGTTTAATAACCTGATGGCTGTGGGAAAGTAGCTATTCCTAAACCTGGTCGCTGCAGACTTCAGGCTCCTGTACCTTCTACCTGAAGGCAGCAGGGAGATGAGTGAGTGGCCAGGATGGTGTGGGTCCTTGATGATGCTGCCAGCCTTTTTGAGGCAGCGACTGCGATAAATCCCCTCGATGGAGGAAGGTCAGAGCCGATGATGGACTGGGCAGTGTTTACTACTTTTTGTAGTCTTTTCCTCTCCAGCGCGCTCAAGTTGCCGAACCAAGCCATTATGCAACCGGTCAGCAAGCTCTCTACTGTACACCTGTAGAAGTTAGCGAGAGACCTCCTTGACAAACCGACTCTCCATAATCTTCTCAGGCGCTGATGTGCTTTCTTGATAATTGCATCAGTGTTCTCGGACCAGGAAAGATCTTCAGAAATGTGCCTGCCCAGGAATTTGAAGCTCTTGACCCTTTCAACCATCGACCCGTTGATATAAACGGGACTGTGGGTCCCCATCCTACTCCTTCCAAAGTCCACAATCAGTTCCTTGGTTTTGCTGGTGTTGAGGATCAGGTTATTGTGCTGGCACCATATGGACAGTTGCTTGATCTCTCTTCTGTACTCCGAATCATCCCCATCAATGATACGTCCCACAATAGTGGTGTCATCAGTGAATTTGATGATGGAGTTCGCACTATGACCGGCTACGCAGTCATGAGTATAGAGTGAGTACAGCACAGGGCTGAGCACGCAGCCTTGAGGTGCTCCCGTGCTGATTGTTATCGAGTCTGACACATTTCCACCAATACGAACAGACTGTGGTCTGTGAATGAGGAAGTTGATGATCCAATTGCAGAGGGATGCGCAGAGACCCAGTTCTGCGAGTTTGGTAACCAGCTTGGAGGGGATGATAGTATTAAATGCCGAGCTGTAATCGATGAATAACAGCATGACATATGAGTTTTTGTTGTCCAAGTCATCCAGAGCGGAGTGGAGAGCCAGCGAGATCGCATCCACCGTTGATCTGTTGTGGCGGTAAGCGAACTGCAATGGGTCCAGATTTTTATCGAGGTAGGAGTTGATTTGCGCCATGATCAACCTCTCGAAGCACTTCATCACCACAGGCGTTAGTGCCACAGGTCGATAGTCATTGAGGCACAACACCTTGCTCTTCTTGGGCACTGGTATAATTGATGCCCTTTTGAAGCAGGTGGGAACCTCAGACCTCAGAAGTGAGAGTTGAAAATGTCCGTAAAAACTCCAGCCAGTTGGTCTGCACAGGTTTTTAGAACATGACCAGGTATACATAGAAACATAGAAAATAGGTGCAGGAGTAGGCCATTCGGCCCTTCGAGCCTGCACCGCCATTCAATATGATCATGGCAGATCATCCAACTCAGTATCCTGTACCTGCCTTCTCCCCATACCCCCTGATCCCTTTAGCCACAAGGGCCACATCTAACTCCCTCTTAAATATAGCCAATGAACTGACCTCAACTACCTTCTGTGGCAGATAATTCCAGAGACTCACCACTCTCTGTGTGAAAAATGTTTCCCTCATCTCAGTCCTAAAGGAATTCCCCCTTATCCTTAGACCGTGACCCCTTGTTCTGGACCTCCCCAACATTGGGAGCAATCTTCCTGCATCTAGCCTATCAAACCCCTTAAGAATTTTGTAAGTTTCTATAAGATCCCCCCTCAGTCTTCTAAATTCTAGTTAGTACAAGCCAAGTCTATCCAGTCTTTCCTCATATGAAAGTCCTGACATCCCAGGGAATCAGTCTGGTGAACCTTCTCTCTACCCCCTCTATGGCAAGAATGTATTTTCTCAGATTTGGAGACCAAAACTGTACGCGATACTCCAGGTGTGGTCTTACCAAAACCCTGTACAACTGCAGTAGAACCTCCCTGCTCATATACTCAAATCCTTTCACTATGAATGCTAACATACCATTTGCTTTCTTCACTGCCTGCTGCACCTGCATGCCTACTTTCAATGATTGGTGTACCATGACACCCAGGTCTCGTTGAATCTCCCCTTTTCCTAATTTGCCACTATTAAGATAATAGTCTACCCTCCTGTTTTGCCACAAAAGTGGATAACCTCACATTTATCCACATTATACTGCATCTGTCATGCATTTGCCCACTCACCCAGCCTATCCAAGTCACCTTGCAGCCTCCTAGCATCCTCCTCACATCTAACACTACCCCCCAGCTTAGTGTCATCCGCAAACTTGGAGATGTTGCATTCAATTCCCTCGTCCAAATCATTAATATATATTGTAAATAGCTGGGGTCCCAGCACCGAGCCTTGCAATACCCCACTAGTCACTGCCTGCCATTCTGAAAAGGACCCGTTTACTCCTACCCTTTGCTTCCTGTCTGCCAGCCAGTTCTCCATCCACATCAATACTGAACCCCCAATACCGTGAGCTTTAAGTTTGCATACTAATCTCTTATGTGGGACATTGTCGAAGGCCTTCTGAAAGTCTAGATATAACACATCCACTGGTTCTCCCTTATCCACTCTGCTAGTTACATCCTCGAAAAATTCTATAAGATTCGTCAGATGTGATTTACCTTTCGTAAATCCATGCTGACTTTGTCTAATGTTTTCACCACTTTCCAAATGTACTGCTATGCCATCTTTAATAACTGACTCTAGCAGTTTCCCCACTACCGATGTTAGACTAACTGGTCTATAATTCCCCGTTTTCTATCTCCCTCCTTTTTTAAAAAGTGGGGTTACATTAGCTACCCTCCAATTCTCAGGAACTACTCCAGAATCTAAGAAGTTTGGAAAAATTATCACTAATGCATCCACTATTTCTGTGGCTACTTCCTTGAGTACGCTGGGATGCAGACTATCTGGCCCTGGGGATTTATCGGCCTTTAATCCATTCAATTTACCCAACACCACTTCTCGGCTAACCTGGATTTCACTCAGTTCCTCCACCTTATTTGACCCCCGGTCCCATGCTTTTTCCGATAGATTATTTATGTCTTCCTTAGTGAAGACAGAACCAAAGTAGTTATTCAATTGGTCTGCCATGTCCTTGTTCCCCATGATCAATTCACCTGTTTCTGACTGCAAGGGATCTACATTTGTTTTAACTAATCTCTTTCTCTTCACATATCTATACAACTTTTGCAGTCAGTTTTTATGTTCCCTGCCAGTTTTCTTTCATAATCTATTTTCCCTTTCCTAATTAAGCCCTTTGTCCTCCTCTGCTGAATTTCTCCCAGTCCTCTGGTAGGCTGCTTTTTCTGGATAATTTGTATGCTTCATCTTTTGTTTTTATACTATCCCTGATTTCCCTTGTTATCCATGGATGCACTACCTGCCCCGATTTATTCTTTTGCCAAACTGGGATGAGCAATTGTTGTAGTTCATCCATGCAGTCTTTAAATGTCTTCCATTGTATATCCACCGTCAACCCTTTTAGAATTAATTGCCAGTCTATCTTGGCCAATTCAATTCTCATACCTTCAAAGTTACCTTTGTTTAAGTTCAGAACCCTTGTTTTTGACTTAATTGTGGTGAAATCATTGGACAAAGTCAGCATGGATTTACGAAGGGTAAATCATGTCTGACGAATCTTATTGAATTTTTTGAGGATGTAACAAGTAGAGTGGATAATGGAGAAGCAGAGACTTCCGGTGACGCTATGGAGGGCTAGAGGACAACGCCAGCCAGCTCCGTGAAAAAAACGGGGAAAAAACGGGGGATTAACGGACCCACCTGCTGCCTGCTGCTTGCTGCCTGCCGTTTCTGCACTGATTGTTGTGAGTGGCATTATCAGGCGTGTGACTAGTTATGTCTACAACACGCAGCCCTACCGATAAACAGAAAAGTCGACCAACCCGGCAGAGACTGGCAGAAGGCCCAACTGAAGCCTCGGACTCAGGTAGGACCTCATCCCAGGAAGATGTATCGAAAAGAACAGGGAAAAAAGCGGAAAGTGAAGAATTGAAAACTTTCATTTCTCGCGAGATTGCTGTTTTAAGGGAAGAAATAAACCAGATGAATACTCAAATGAAAGAATTTCAACAGGAAACAAATTCAAATATTAATAATAAGACCAAGAAAATATCAGAAGATTTGAAGAAGGAAATTACAGAAATGATGAACGAAATGAGAAAGGAGATGGATAATAAAATTGAAAAGGTCAAAAATGACTTTGAAAAAAGGCTGAAGCCTATGGAAGAGGTACTGGAACAACAGACGGTCGGTATAAAAGGCCTTGAACTAGCTGCTACCAGTGCTATGACTACAGCAAAGCTGATTACAGAAAACGAACGTCTAACGAACTTACTGACTAAAATATCTGAGAAATGTACTGAGCTAGAAGGTCGCCAGAGAAAACCTAGGAATTGCAGGTATTCCTGAAGGACGAGAGAAAGATGAAGATCCTCGAGAATTTACTGCGAACTTATTACAACATGTTTTATCTCTGGAACAAAAGCCTTTATTAGTCCGTGCTCACAGAGTCAGAAGACGTCAGACAAGAGCAAATGCCCCTCCAAGACAAATGATTATAAAGCTACAATACGACTTTGAGAGATAATGCGGAAATCCTCGAGAAATAGAAATCTGGAATTTGAAGGTCACAGGATCAGTATCTACCGAGATTATCCTGCAGAGGTTTCCAGGAAACGGAAAGCATTCAACGAGGCTAAAAGTCTTATGAGAGGAGTGGCACACCTGAAATATGGCCTGAATTACCTAGCTATTCTAAGAGTTACCTTCAAAAACGAGGAGCATTTCTTTTCCAACCCAGCAGCAGCAATGGACTTTGCGCGCCAGATCCAGACCTGAGAAGCAGCTACTTTCAAATATATTGACTCTTAAGAATGCTACAAGAATCTCCAAAACTTCACAAGACTCCACAAAACAATGCAGGACTGGACTGAACTGGGCAACGTTGGATGGAAGTCGGAGAAAGAAGTGGATCGGAAAACTTCACTTGGATACTAATAACTAACATCATTACACTATTAATATAAATAACTAACACATATTACAGACACACCGCGGTATTTTTACTAACACCATTTTTACTAATTAATATTAATCACTATTACTAATAATTAATGATTTTCAATGTTTGGAATGAATAGAGTTAAAATTAGGGATTGATTTCATTTGGAGATTTTTTTCTTTTTTGCCAGCAATTTTTTATTTTCATTCTTAATTTCTGTTTTCTTTTTGTTGGATGGATTTTTTTCTTTTTTCTTTTTATCTTTTTTTTGTGTTCTTTCTGTTTAAAATTGTTAGATTTTTAATTGTTCTAAATATGTATTTTGATATCTTCTTTTTTTTGTTCCTCTTGTTTATAATAATTAGATTTTTAAATAAGTCTTAAATAATTGTATTTCTATACCTTTAATTGTTATAATTTAAATATGCCTTTACTAAATAAGTCTTTATTTTGATCCCTTTTTTTTCCCTTTCCTTTTTATTTTATTTTATTTTTTTTTTCTAATGCTATACCCCCGGTAAAATATTTTTATGGAATAACAATTCCAAAAACCTGGGAGCCGGTTAAGTTACCAACATCACCGACGGAAGTCGGTAGATGGTTAGCCATGCTAGTATGGCTAGCACTAACTACAGCAACTCTAGATTTAGTTTTTCCTTTCTTTTTGCACATTACTAACCTCTTAATCTATCTTTGTTCTTTTCTTATATAATCTATTATGGTTTTTTTCAATTAGAATGGAGTTATATACTGGATCAATGGAGATATATACGTGAGAGACATGCACGATACTTAAAATTAATCTATTCGATGTTCGGGTGTAAGGTCGGGTCTGATGTGCTGAACCATAGACTCTATTGCAGACCTCCATAGTCATAAGATGCAAGACCCAAAAATAAATATAGGGAATGAGGGAATAACTTTTTGTAGTTGGAACGTTAAAGGTATTAATGAACCGATTAAGAGAGGAAAAGTTTTTGCACATTTAAAGGCAAATAAAGCTGATGTGATTTTTATTCAAGAAACACATCTAAAAAAAGATGCTGAACATAGATTGAAAGCTAAATGGATAGATAAAATGTATCACTCTTCTTTTACACATAAATCAAGAGGTGTAGCAATATTATTTCGTAAAGGTATTTTATTTAAACATACATCAACTATAACTGATAAAGATGGAAGATATATTATCGTCATAGGAGAATTAAATACACAAACAATGATTTTCGTTAATGTATATGGACCAAATTTTGATAGCCCATTGTTTTTTAAGAAGGTATTTAATAATATTCCGGAATTAGCACAACATAACCTAATAATTGGAGGTGACAATTGTACACTAGATCCATACTTAGATAGATCTACAAGGCAAAGAAAAGTTAAATCACACTCTAGTGATTTATTAAATGCATATATGGAAACTACTAATATCAAAGATGTTTGGAGAATTGAAAACCCTACTGGACGAGAATACTCTTTTTACTCGTCAGTACATAAAACTTACTCAAGAATAGATTATTTTTTGGTGGATGCTAAACTTATCTCGCTTACTTATAAATCCCAATATCATAATATCATAATTTCTGATCATGCACCATTAACATTCAAGATCAAAATAAATGGTAAACTACAAAAATCAGAACAGTGGAGATTTAACCCACAAATATTAGAAAATAAAATTACCCAGGAATATATTACAGAACAAATTAAGATTTTTTTCGAAATAAATGATAAACCGGAAATATCTTGTTCCTTATTATGGGAAACATTTAAAGCATACCTCCAGGGAATCATGATTTCATCTCAAGCATTTTATAATAAAAAGAAACGTAAGGAGCAGCAAGATTTGGAAAGGAGATTAAACAATTAGATATACAGAATGCAATGAATCCAACTACTATATTACATAATAAAATTGCAGCATTGAAATATAAATTAAACAAAATATTTACAGACCAAGTCGTTAAATTTCATCAACATACTAAACAATTACAGTTTGAATTCGGTGATAAACCTCAAAAATTACTGGCTCGTCAACTAAGGAAAATGGAAGCTGAAAAAATAATTCATAGGATTAAATCACATAAAGGCGAACTGTTAACACAGCCTAAAGATATTAATGAACGATTCATGCAATATTATAAAAACTTATACCCTGCGAAAACAACAGATAATAAAATAGGAATTGAAGCATTTAAAAAAAAAAGTAACTTGAAAGGATTGGATTCACAAAATATAGAGTTATTGAATGCCGATATTACGATAAAAGAAATCCCAGCATCTATCAGATTACTAAAAAAGGGTAAAACACCGGGACCAGACGGCATTGGCTCGGAATTTTATAAAGTATTTTATGATCAGATTGTACCACGTTTGAAATTACTATATGATCATATATATACACAGCAAAAACTACCAGAAACATTAAATGAATCTATTGTAACACTTTTACCCAAAATAAACAAAGATTTGGATGAACCAGGATCATTTAGAGCAATAGCTCTTCTAAATACCGATCAAAAGATATTAACTAAAATATTAGCACGAAGGTTAAGTTTAGTTGTTACTAAATTAGTTCACCCTGATCAAACAGGATTTATACCAAAACGATATTCTTCGTATAATTTGAGACGGTTATTCAATATTATATACTCGAAAAGAGATATTAATAAAGACCTAGTAGTTATTTCGTTAGATGCAGAGAAAGCCTTTGATCAAGTGGAATGGCCTTACTTGTTCTCGGTTATGGAAGCTTTTAAACTGGGAGAAAAGTTTATTAACTGGATCAAATTGCTATATACAAATCCGACAGCTCGAATAACAACAAATCAAATGTTATCACCTAAATTCAATTTATCTCGTGGTTGCAGACAAGGTTGTCCTTTATCCCCTTCATTGTTTGCATTGGCAATAGAACCGTTAGCCCTGATGGTGAGATCACATCAGGAAATATATGGATACGATACTAGAGACACTAAAAATAAAATCTCTCTATATGCGGATGATGTGCTACTTTACATCACAAAACCAGAAACTAGTATCCGTAATTTGTTAAAATTAATAACTGAATTTGGATCCTTTTCAGGATATAGTATTAACTGGAATAAAAGTGAACTTATGCCAATAATGGTAAACAATTTACATATATTACAACAATTCCCTTTTAAGATAACAAATGAAAAATTTAAATATCTTGGAATCTTTGTAACAAAAAGATTTGACTCCTTATTTAAAGCTAACTTTCCACTATTATTGAACAAATTAAATAAGAATATTATATATTGGAAAACTTTACCTATATCGATGATAGGCAAAATTAATATAATAAAAATGGTGTTTCTTCCACAATTATATACCTTTTCCAATCAATCCCGATATATCTCCCTAAAAATTTCTTTAAAAAGGTGGACTCCTTAGTCACTAACTTTATTTGGGATTATAAGTGCCATAGAATAAATAAAAAAACATTTAATGTAAACCAAAAATAAATGGAGGTCTAGCTCTACCAAATTTTATGTTTTATTACTGGGCAGTTAACATTACAAATATGAATTTTTGGTTAGAAGAAATAGATAATCAACCAACTTGGTTAAATATGGAAAAAGAAGATTGTTCTCCTTTTGAAATTAGTTCTATAATATTCGCTAATACTAATTTAGCTAAGAAAACATATAGTGATAACCCAATAATAGGAAGTGGAATACGTATTTGGAAACAAATAAAGAAAACATAAAAATTAAAATCTATACCACTATCTCTTAGCATTGTAAATAATGTTACGTTTAAACCTTCAATGATGGATAAAGCTTTTTCACAATGGAAAAATAATGGAATTATTAAGATAGGGGATCTCTATAGGGAAAACTCCTTCCTTTCATTTCAAGACATACAACAAATTTATGGACTACAATCTAAAGAGTACTTTAGATACTTACAAATTAGAGATTATGTTAAAGCAAATACGCAAGAACACAGAAATAGAAAGATAGAAATATTAGATGAATGTTTGAATAAACATCCGAATACAGAAAAAATGATTTCATATATATATATAACATCTTATTGGAAGGTGATGTTCCATCAACAGAAATACATAGACAATCGTGGGAAAATGAATTATGTCAAACTTTTAGACCAGAAATATGGGATGATAGTTTACAACATATACATCATTGTTCGCTAAATGCTAAACACTCTCTTATACAGTTTAAAATATTACATAGATTATATTATTCAAAAACCAAATTACATAATATGTTCCCAAAAGTATCTCCTATATGTGATAAATGTCAACATTTAGAAGCCAATCTGGCACACTCATTTACAAATTGTATAAAAATTACAAAATTCGGGATTGAAATATTTAGGATAATTTCGAATGTTGTTAATATATCTTTGACACCCGATTCAAAGCTAATAATACTAGGAATATTGGAAACAGAACAAATAGTAACAACAAACCAGAGAATTTTTATTGATTATGGGTTAATAATTGGGAAAAAATAAATATTTAAATTTTGGAAAGGCCCTACATCCCCTACAATCAAAATGTGGAATACAGAAATGTCGGAGACTCTTCATCTGGAGAGATTGAGGCTTGTCTTAATGGACAGGTTAGATCTCTTCAGAGGGATATGGTCTCCATATATTGAATATTTACAGACTCATAACGGCTCGGTACGAGTGCTTGACTGAGGCCTGAATATTAGAATGGATGAAGAAAGAAATATAATAAATCATGCCTATATCTCCAATGACGGAATAACGATTAATACTCCATTCGTTTTCATTTTTTTTTCATTATTTATCTCTATCTTTTCTTACTTTATAAAAAATAATTAAAAAAGCGTATAGAAGCATATAGTCCTAAATCTCAATATTAGTAATAATATTAATATTATTAACATTATGAAAGTATTTAATGATGTATTTTCGTTTACGTAAAATATTGCAATTTTCATACATATGTTTCTATAATAAAAAATATTCATCAGATAATGGAGAAGCAGTGGATGTGTTGTATCTGGACTTTCAGAAGGCTTTCGACAAGGTCCCACACAAGAGATTGGTATACAAACTTAAAGCACACGGTATTGGTGGTTCAGTATTTATGTGGATAGAGAACTGGCTGGCAGACAGGAAGCAAAGAGTAGGAGTGAACGGGTCCTTTTCAGGATGGCAGACAGTGACTAGTGGGGTGCGCAAGGCTCATTGCTGGGACCCCAGCTATTTACAATATACATTAATGATATTGGACGAGGAATTAAATGCAACATCTCGAAGTTTGGGATGACACTAAGCGGGGTGGGGGGGGGGGGCCGGGCGGGGGGGGGGGGGGGGGGGGGGGGGGGGGGGGGGGGGGGGGGGGGGGGGGGGGGGGGGGGGGGGGGGGGGGGGGGCGGGGGGGGGGGGGGGTGTGGGGGGGGGCAGTATGTTAGCTGTGAGGAGTGATGCCTAGGAGGCTGCAGGATGACTTGGATCGACTGGGTGAGTGGGCAAATAGCAAGGCCTATGCAGTAAACCATTGCATAAATGTGAGGTTTTCCACTTTGGGTGGCAAAAACGGGAATGTAGAACATTTTTGAATGGTAACCATTAGTGAAAAGGGGAGCTGCTGCAGCGAGACCTTTGTGTCCATGGTCACACACCAGTCTGAAGGTAGGCAATGCAGGTGCAGCAGGGCAGTGAAGGAAAGTGAATGGGTAATGTTGGCATTCTAGCAAAAGGATTTGCAGTACAAGAGCAGGGAGGATTCTACTGCAGTTTTTAAAGAAGGAAATGTAGATGCTGGCGAGAAATCCGAGGGTACACAAAAAGCGTGGAGAAACTCAGCGGGTGCAGCAGGCATCTAAGGAGCAAGAGCGAGGAGATAGGCGACGTGATCGCGCGTCGAGACCCTTTCTTCAGACCTGATCAGGGGAAACTGGAACGGAGGAAACGGGAGAGATATAGACGGTGATGTGGAGAGATTTAAAGGAACAATGTAGTGAAAGAATAATGCAAAAAAAAAAGATCGGTGATAAAGGGAACAAGCCATTGTAAGGCTGTATTTTGTGTGTGAAAATTGAGAAGCTGGTGCGACTGGGTGTGGGGGAGGGAGATGGATGGATACGAGGGAATCCAGGGCCCGAGGGCTGAGGGAGAGTGGGAAGGGAAGGAGACCAGCAAGGTGTTAAAAGCAGAAATAGAAGAAAATTCACTATTCAAGCCCAAAGGATGCAGACTCCCCCCAACACGCGGAATAATGAGTGCTGTGTCCTCCATACCAGCCTTACGGTGTTGGCTCATCCACTCTGGCCGTGGAGGGAGGGCCCATGGACCGAGAGTCGGTCGCTGTGGACAAATGGGACGGGGGGAGTTGGAAGTGCTGTGAAGCCACCGGGAAGGATCCGGGATTGGTTATTGCGGACCGAGCGGAGGTGAGATTCTCCGGCGAAAGCGATCGCGACAAGCCTCCGCTTTGGTTTTCATCACCGATATAGGGATCCATCTTCCCCTAAGCATCTGGCGCAGCGGCGATGCAGAGATAGATGAGTTGGTGGGAGGTGCAGGGTGAACCTCTGTCGGACACTGGGATAGGACAGCTGTGCGTGTTCCCTGAATAGGAAGTGGAGGGGGGAAGGGGACAAGGGTGTGAAAGTGTTGGCATTTCTTAGCGGTTGCAACGGCAAAGTGCCCGGGAAGGGTGTAGAGTGGGATGGCAAGGGGGGAGGGAAGAATTGGAACACCAGGGAGTTGCGGAGGGAGCGGTCTTTGCGGACGGCAGACAGGGGGGGAGAGATGGGAAGATGTTGAGGTGCGGGGGGAGGGGTCACGTTTTGGAGGTGGCGAAACTGGCGGAGGACTATATGTTGTATTTGCCACGCTGGTGGGGTGTAAAGGTGAGGACAGGGGGACCTCCAGTGGGGGACACTCTGTTGCGGGTATGTGAGGAGACCGTGGTGCGACCTCATCAATAGATGGAGTGGAATCGTTCTCTGAGAAAGAGGCCATGCGTATGGGGAAACCCTCATCCTCCGGCGTAACGAGGAATGAATAGGGGATGAGTCCTTACCTGGGAGGAAGTCCAGGTAGCCAGTAAGTTTGTAGTGAGTCCAGCTATCACATCTTGGTATTGAGTGTCCATGGAAGTTGGTGTGAAATGAATGAAGTCAGTCATCCACCAAAGCACTCCCCCCCTGTCTGTACCCTTGCCCCATAGCTAAGGAGGAGGAATCAAAAGACCAACTACTTGCGCGGAGGAGGGTGTCGCACCCTCCCGAGGAAGAACCCGAGGCTGTGAGGACCGCAACTGGACCCGTGTCCATTCTCCCCCCCTCCCACTCTACCCCTTCTCCCGGGCACTTTCCCTTGCAACCGCAAGAAATGCAAACACTTGTCCCTTCACCTCCCCCCTCCACTCCTTTCAGGGACCCAAGCAGTCCTTCCAGGTCCGACAGAGGTTCACCTGCACCTCCTCCAACCTCATCTACTGCATCCGCTGCTCCAGATGCCAGATGATCTATATCGTGAAACCAAGCGGAGGCTTGGCGATCGCTTCGCCGAACACCTCCGCTCGGTCCGCAATAACCAACCCGACCTCCCGGTGGCTCAGCACTTCAACTCCCCCTCCCATTCCAATCCGATTTCTCGGTCCTGGCCTCCTCCACGGCCAGAGTGAGCAACACCGCAAGCTGGAGGAACAGCACCTCATATTCCGCTTGGGAGTCTGCATCCTTTGGGCTTGAATATTGAATTTTCTCAATTCTGTTAACCCTTGCTGTCTCCTCCCCTCCACCTCTCCCTCAGCCCTCGGGCCCCTGGCATTCCCTCTATCTCCATCTCCCTCCCCCACCCCAGTCGCACCAGCTTCTCATTTTCACACCACAAACAGCTTACAATGGCTTGTTCCCTTTATCACCGATACTTTTTTGCATATCTTTCACTCATTGTTCCTTATCTCTCCACATCACCGTCTATATCTCTCATTTCCCTGATCCCTGACCATCTGAAGAAGGGTCTCGACCCGAAACGTCGCCTATCTCCTTCGCTCCTTAGATGCTGCTGCACCCGCTGAGTTTCTCCAGCTTTTTGTGTACCCCCGAGGTTCTACTGCAGTTGTACAGGGTCTTGGTGAGGCCACACCTGGAGTATTGCGTACAGTTTTGGTCTCCTAATCTGAGGAAAGACATTCTTGCCATAGAGGGAGTACAGAGAAGGTTCACCAGACTGATTCCTGGGATGGCACGACTTCCATATGAAGAAAGACTGGATAGACTCGGCTTGTACTCGCTGGAATTTAGAAGATTGAGGGGTGATCTCATAGAGACTTACTATATTCTCAAGGGGTTGGACAGGCTAGATGCAGGAAGATTGTTCCCGATGTTGGGGAAGTCCAGGACAAGGGGTCACAGTTTAAGGATAAGGGGGAAGTCTTTTAGGACCGAGATGAGAAAATCGTTTTTCACACAGAAAGTGGTGAATCTGTGGAATTCTCTGCCACAGAAGGTAGTTGAGGCCAGTTCGTTGGCCATATTTAAGAGGGAGTTGGATGTGGTCCTTGTGGCTGAAGGGATCAGGGGGTATGGAGAGAAGTCAGGTACAGGATACTGAGTTGGATGATCAGCCATGATCATATTGAATGGCGGTGCAGGCTCGAAGGGCCGAATGGCCTGCTCCTGCACCTAATTTCTATGTTTCTAATTATGTCACTCTCCAACCTAATGAAGAACTCAACCACATTATGGTCACTCTTGCCCAAGGGCCCCCGCACAACAAGACTGCTAACTAACCCTTCCTCATTACTCAATACCCAGTCTGAAGAAGGGTCTCGACCCGAAACGTCGCCTATCTCCTTAGCTCCTTAGATGCTGCTGCACCTGCTGAGTTTCTCCAGCCTTTTGTGTACCTCCAGTCTAGAATAGCCTGCTCTCTCGATGGTTCCTCTACATGTTGGTTTAGAAAACTATCCCGCATACATTCCAAGAAATCCTTTTCCTCAGCACCCCTGCCCATTTGATTCACCCAATCTATATGTAGATTGAAGTCACCCGTTATAACTGTTTTACCCTTGTTGTACGCATTTCTAATTTCCCGCTTGATGTCATCCCCAACTACTATTACTGTTAGGTGGCCTGTACACAACTCCCACTAGCGTTTTCTGCCCTAGAGTTTCGCAGCTCTATCCATATCGATTCCACATCCTCCAAGCTAATGTCCTTCCTTTCTATTGCATTAATCTCCTCTCTCACCAGCAACGCTACCCCACCTCCCTTTCCTTTCTGTCTATCCCTCCTGAATATTGAATATCCCTGGATGTTCAGCTCCCAGCCTTGGTCCGCCTGGAGCCATGTCTCCGTGATCCCAACTATAGCATAGTCATTAATAGCTATCTGCACATTCAACTCGTCCACCTTATTACGAATGCTCCTTGCATTGAGACACAAAGCCTTCAGGCTTGTTTTTACAACACTCTTACTCCTTATACAATTATGATGACAAGTGGTCCCTTTTGATTTTTGCCCTGGAAACCCACCACCTCTGTCTATTATTTTTTTCTTCTTTCCCCCCATGCATGTTGGGTCTGAGTGCTTCCCTTCTCTGCCTCCTGCCTCAGACCCTGTCTACTGGCTTTCTCTATTTGAGTCCCTCCCCCCAACTGTTCTAGTTTAAAGTCCCCCCGGTAGCCTTTGCAAATTTCCCTGCCAGGATACTGGTCCCCCTCGGGTTCAAGTGCAACCCATGCTTTTTATACAGGTCACTCCTTCCCCAAGGTTTTTGATTGGGAAACACTAGGAAAGTTTTTGTGGAGATGCAGTCCTCCACACATTTCTTAATGAAGTCTGTAACGACTGTGGCGTATTTGTTCAAGTCCGTTGCCGAGTCCTTGAACATTGCCCAGTCGACAGACTCCAAACAGTCCTTAAGCTGTTCCTCTGCCCCCCCCCCCCCCCCCCCACCCCCGCCAGCTCTGTACTGTCCTCACCTCTGGGGGTGCGCTCTTTAATTGCTGCCTATAGGCATGAAGAAGCAGCACTGCGGTATGGTCGGATTTACCGAAGTGAGGGCGAGGGATAGCGATAGGCATTCTTGATGGTAGTGTAGCAGTGGTCGAGGGTGTTTGGTCCTCTGGTGCAGCAGAAGACATGTTGGTGGAAATTGGGGGGTGATTTCTTTAGGTTTGCCTTATTGAAGTCCCCAGCAATGGTGGTAAATGCCTCGGGGTAAGACGTCTGGTGTTTGTTGACCACGGCATGCAGCTCCTCCATTGCCACACGGATGTCTGCCTGGGATGGGATGTAGACCGCGGTCAGGATGCTGGAGGTGAATTCCCTCAGAAGGTAGTAGGGACGACACTTCTCCGCCAGATATTCCAGGTGCGGAGAGCAAGAGTTGGACAGGACTCCACGTCTGAGCACCACGCAGAGTTGACCATGAGGCAGACGCCCCCTCTTCTCCCTTTCCCAGATGCCAGTGTACGGTCCATGCGGTGGATGGAGAACCCTTCAGGCTGGACCGCTGACTATGGGGAGCTGGGGGGTGAGCCATGTCTCTGTGTAACAGAACACAGAGCATTCCCTCAGCTCCCTTTGATAAGGTGGGTGAGTTGTTGAGTTGAATGTGCAGATAGTTATTAATGAATATGATATAGTTGGGATCACGGAGACATGACTCCAGGGTGACCAAGGCTGGAAGCTGAACATCCAGGGATATTCAATATTCAGGAGAGATAGATAGAAAGGAAGAGGAGGTGGGGTAGCGTTGCTAGTTAGAGAGGAGATTAACACAATAGAAATGAAGGACATTAGCTTGGAAGATGTGGAATCGATATGGGTAGAGCTGCGAAACACTAAGGGGCAGAAAACACTTGTGGGAGTTGTGTACAGGCCACCTAACAGTAGTAGTGGAGTTGGGGATGGCATCAAACAGGAAATTAGAAATGTGTATAACAAAGGTAAAACAGTTATGATGGGTGACTTCAATCTACATATAGATTGGGTGAATCAAATTGGCACGGGTGCTGAGGAAGAGGATTTCTTGGAATGTATGCAGGATAGTTTTCTAAACCAACATGTAGAGGAACCATCAAGAGAGCAGGCTATTCTAGACTGGGTATTGAGTAATGAGGAAGGGTTAGATAGCAGTCTTGTTGTGCGTGGCCCCTTGGGCAAGAGTGACCATAATATGGTTGAGTTCTTCATTAGGATGGAGAGTGACATATTAATTCAGAAACAAGGGTTCTGAACTTAAAGAAAGGTAACTTTGAGGGTATGAGATGTGAATTGGCCAAGATAGACTGGCAATTGATTCTTAAAGGGTTGACGGTGGATCTGCAATGGAAGGTATTTAAAGACCGCACGGATGAACTACAACAATTGTTCATCCCGGTTTGGCAAAAGAATAAATCTGGGAAGGTAGTGCATCCGTGGATAACAAAGGAAATCAGGGGTAGTATCAAAATAAAAGATGAAGCATACAAATTAGCCAGAAAAAGCAGCCTACCAGAGGACTGGGAGAAATTCAGAATCCAGCAGAGGAGGACAAAGGGCTTAATTATGAAAGGGAATATAGGTTATGAAAGAAAACTGGCAGGGAACATAAAAACTGACTGCAAAAGCTTTTATAGATATGTGAAGAGAAAAAGATTTGTTAAAACAAATGTAGATCTCTTGTAGTCAGAAACAGGTGAATTGATCATGGGGAACATGGACATGGCAGACCAATTTTGGTTCTGTCTTTACTAAGGAAGACATGAATAATCTTTCGGAAGTATCAGGGGACCGGGGGTCAAATGAGATGGAGGAACTGAGTGAAATCCAGGTTAGTCGGGAAGTGGTGTTAGGTAAATTGAATGGATTAAAGGCCGATAAATCCCCAGGGCCAGATAGGTTGCGTCCCAGAGTGCTTAAGGAAATAGCCCCAGAAATAGTGGATGCATTAGTGATAATTTTTCAAAACTCTTTATATTCTGGAGTAGTTCCTGAGGATTGGAGGGTAGCTAATGTAACCCCACTTTTTAAAATGGGAGGGAGAGGGAAACAGGGAATTACAGACCAGTTAGTCTAACATCGGTAGTGGGGAAAATGCTAGAGTCAGTTATTAAAGATGGGATAGCAGCACATTTGGAAAGTGGTGAAATCATTGGACAAAGTCAGCATGGATTTATGAAAGGTAAATCATGTTTGACGAATCTTATAGAATTTTTCAAGGATGTAACTAGTAGAGTGGATAAGGGAGAACCAGTGGATGCGTTATATCTGGACTTTCAGAAGGCTTTCGACAAGGTCCCACATAAGAGATTAGTATGCAAACTTAAAGCACAGTATTGGGGGTTCAGTATTGATGTGGATAGAGAACTGGCTGGCAGACAGGAAGCAAAGAGTAGGAGTAAAGAGTAGGGTCATTTTCAGAATGGCAGGCAGCGACTAGTGGGGTACTGCAAGGCACAGTGCTGGGACCCCAGCTATTTACAATATATATTAATGATTTGGACGAGGGAATTGAATGCAACATCTCCAAGTTTGTGGATGACACGAAGCTAGCGGGCAGTGTTAGCTGTGAGGAGGATGCTAGGAGGCTGCAAGGTGACTTGGATAGGTTGGGTGAGTGGGTAAATGCATGGCAGATGCACTATAATGTGGATAAATGTGAGGTTATCCACTTTGGTGGCAAGAACAGGAACGTAGACTATTATCTGAATGGTGGTCGATTAGGAAAAGGGGAGATGCAACGAGACCTGGGTGTCACGGTACACCAGTCATTGCAAATAGGCATGCAGGTGCAGCAGGCAGTGAAGAAAGCGAATGGTATGTTAGCATTCATAGCAAAAGGATTTGAGTATAGGAGCAGGGAGGTTCTACTGCAGTTGTACAGGGCCTTGGTGAGACCACACCTGGAGTATTTGTGTACAGTTTTGGTCTACTAATCTGAAGAAGGACATTCTGCCACAGAGGGAGTACAGAGAAGGTTCACCAGAATGATTCCTGGGATGGCAGAACTTTCGTATGAAGAAAAACTGGATAGACTCGGCTTGTACTCGCTCAAATTTAGAAGATTGAGGGGGGATCTTATAGAAACTTACAAAATTCTTAAGGGGTTGGACAGGCTAGATGCAGGAAGATTGTTCCCGATTGGGGAAGTCCAGAACAAGGGGTCACAGTATAAGGATAAGGGGGAAAGTCTTTTAGGACCGAGATGAGTAGATTTTTTTCACACAGAGAGTGGTGAATCTGTGGAATTTTCTGCCACAGAAAGTAGTTGATGCCAGTTCATTAGCCATATTTAAGAAGGAGTTAGATGTGTCCCTTGTGGCTAAAGGGATCAGGGGGTATGGAGAGAGGGCAGGTACAGGATACTGAGTTGGATGATCAGCCATGATCATATTGAATGGCGTAGGAGGCTCGAAGGGCCGAATGGCCTATAACTGCACCTATTTTCTATGTTTCTAAAAAGTTTGAAAAAAAGAGTAAAATTTGATAATCTGATATCAAATTGTTCAGAAATCTCGATGGTTCAGCATCGGTCTTATTTATTAGTCTGGAGGGTGAACTGGGATTGGAGTTCAAGGTGGACATTCCAAATGGTACGCTGGGTGTGCAAGAGCCAGATTCAGGAACACAGTTCATAAACGAATAAGCTGATGGTTCTTTCCTGCCGTTAAACTCATCCAGTTCACTGGAAAATATATATTACTGTGTTACATGTGAAAAAGTAAAATAAAACTAAATTGTGGCATTAATCCAATGTGCTACAAAACCTGCTAATCCAGTCCTACCAAAATTCTGAGAATGCTGGATTATCAGACTCTTAATCTCATCTGGAAAATGTGCTACTTATTACCTGTGTTTTGCTGTGATCTATCCTAAGTCTTCCTATCTTCTGGTTTTTATTAGTACCCTGGATGGTAGTGTTGGGAATATGGTAAAATGACATCAAAACATGTGTGAAGAACTGCAATGAAAACCAAAATGATTTAGATGTGCTTGATGATTAGATCATATGACATGTAATGTATATAGATGTAATATTATATCTGTTGTTTGAATATCTAGAGAACAATTATGTTTGGTGAAACAAAATTTGGTATTATGTACAGATAACAGAAGATTTGTGATCAATGCAAAGAAACCATGTGTGAAACGAGCAACATGAAGGATTTTATTAACAGAACTATTGAACATAAATCAAAGGGCAGCATTTTTAAAATTGTGCAATTCATAGTTCAGACCTATTTCGAGTGCCTCCATAGCTCAGGTATACAGCAGCCTTGCAGAAGTCATCTTGATACAAGAATTATTCCTAGTTTAAAGAATACCCAGTGAATAGGCTCAAGGGCGTTGATCTATTTACTTCAGTAAAGGCCATGATAGAGTGCAAGTGGAGAGAATGTTTCCAGTAATGGGAGAGGCTAGAGTGCACAAGTCTCAGAATAAAAGGACGGACGTACCTTAGAATTTAGTCAGAGGAATAGAATTCATTGCCACAGATAGGAGAAGAAAGGGGGACCCGGCAGGGGGAGCAGCCGAGAACTTAGGGGGGGCTGGTGTGGGCGGGCTGCCGAAAACATAGGGGGACTGGTGGGGGGGGGGGGGGGGGGGGGGGGGGGGGTGGGGGGGGGGGGGGGGGGTGGGGGGGGGGGGGGGGGGGGGGGGGGGTGGGGGGGGGGGGGGGGGGGGGGGGGGGGGGGGGAGGGCACCGAGAACTAAGGGGGGCCCGGGGGGGGGATGGGGGGGGGGGGATGAAGAAGGGATGGGTACTTTTTATAACTTTTGTTGTGACTCTTTTGTGTACTTGATATGCAAAAACAAATTATTTCACTGCACCTAGCTAGGTACAAGTGACAATAAAGTATCATCATCATCAGTGGCCTCATCGCAGAAGCATCCACGTTGCAGGGATGGAAACTGGAAGTATCGGCTACCACCATCATCTATTGTAACAAGTGGTGGCTCCCACAGATTGTCGCCGGAAGCTTGCGTCCTTTTCAAGAAAGACGATGTCAACATTTGTAACAAGATGGACTCGAAAGAAGATCATTATCAGTGGAGGCCAAGTCATTGGGTATTTTTAGATTGATAGGTTCTTGATTAGGAAGGTCGTCCTTAGAGAGAAAGCAGGAGAATGGGGTTGAATGGGAAAAATAGATCAGCCATGATCAAAGGTGGAGCAGACTTGATGGGTGAATGGCCTAATTCTGCTCCTGTGTGTTATGGACTTCTGGAATGGGGTAAAGTGTCCAGCTGCAATATGTCAGAACATGAAGCATATCTGATGATGCTGGTGGGAAATGATTCAAACTATTGCATTTTTTTCATGGTGATTTTCTGGGAAGCTTTAAAACTCTGAGAATTATTATCTGGAGCTTACTTCAGGATGTACTGATGAGAACACAGAGTATTGAGAGACAGTAATATACATATACGCCTCATCTCCGATCATCCTACATTAGAGTGTGGCTTC
The DNA here is from genome assembly GCA_035221665.1 of Okamejei kenojei. Classification (NCBI taxonomy): domain Eukaryota; kingdom Metazoa; phylum Chordata; class Chondrichthyes; order Rajiformes; family Rajidae; genus Okamejei; species Okamejei kenojei. The sequence continues at coordinate 35,654,289 of CM069145.1, read as the reverse complement.
AATTTTGAAACAGTTCCCTATACTAAGTCAAGTTTATCTGGTTGTATGCATTACAGTATGTTTTCCACGATATAAGTGACAATGAATAAATAGTTTACGGTGTTAAGTAAAACAAAATGATAAGCAATTAAATGTATTTCATTTTGCCAGTGTCTATTGTTAGGTCAAGTTCTGATGAAACACTGCCTAAAACTATCTCTTCCTCACTGGCACAAACAGAATCTGAACAACATAATTATTTCAGTCAGATGTGGCTGCAGCTAAAGGTTAGCTAGACCAGAATTGTGCTACAGTTGACAACAGTAAAGGGCCTGTCCCACTGTACGAGGTAATTCAAGAGCTCTCCCGAGTTTAAAAAAAAAAATCAAACTCGTGGTAAGCACGTAGAATGTACGTAGTGGGTACGTCGGAGCTCGGGACTTCTCTTAGCGTCTCGTAACGCTAACGGCAGGTACTCAGGAAACGCGGTAACCTCGGGAAGACGCGTGAAGATTTTTCAACATGTTGAAAAATGCCCACGAGAGCCCCGAGTACCTACGAGCGGCTATTACTGTAATTCTCCGAGTTCAAATCAGGGGAAACTCGGGAGAACTCTTGAATTAGCTCGTACAGTGGGACAGCCCCATAAGACTCTGGATTAGCAAATTTATATTTAGTGAAATACTTAGTTGTCAAATCAGGAAAACTAAACACACTAGCAGAGGAACTAATAGTACCTAGATAGACACAAAAAGCTGGAGTAACTCAGCAGGACAGGCAGCATCTCTGGAGAGAAGGAAAGGGTGATGTTTCGGGTCGAGAGTTTATTTTCCTATTTTAGGCATTATAGCTGGATAGATGCCCCAAAACGAGTGCCAAAACGAAACAATTCACTGTCATATCAAATTAATAGTACGGCCAATAATGATTTCTTTAGTGAACTGCACCATTAACGGCCAGTATTTTGCTGTTGAGCTGTGCTCATGTTCTAGTGCATTTGGAGAACAGATTAAAAATTAAAATACAAGGCACAATTTTTGTTTTGGCAGATGTGCTGTGATAGGCAGATACTGCCTATCACAGCAACAACTAATCAGGTTTTCAATTTGCTTGGTAGCTACATAAATCAACACAGAAATTGGTCACAATGTATTGGCATCTGTACAAATGGAACAATGTAAATGATTGGTAGAGATTGTTGAATAGGGGCTTGCATAATCAATGCATGTAACTAAGCATAGGAATGCAGTTTGTTTTCAAAAGTGTCTTTACAAACCTGCAGGCGGTGCTGAACAATGGTGTGAAGATGGTAAAATTTATAAAAGTCTATCTCAGACTTCATACAGAATGATGTGCCAATACGTTGCTAGCTATGTATTGAGGTCTCTGCATGTCAATTTGAAGTTCACTCTGAGGTCAAGCTGTTGTTTGCAGAACAGCTATTCCCTATTTTACGACCTGGCTCCCAAGGCCAGGTCACTTGTTGGATGTATGTTCTTTATCTAGATATTATCTAGATCTGGATACATCCCAAATACAATATTCATAAATGGCCAGCATGGAGGATTGATTAGCTTTAAGGTGATAGGGTCGACGTTTAAAGGAGGAATACGGGGCAAGTTTTTTTTTACAGAGGATGCTGCTGCCTGGAATGGTCTGTTGTGGTTTTACTGGAGGCTGATCTTCTTCTTCTTCTTCTTCTTCTTGCATACGGCGTACACAGCCTAAAGTTGTAGGACAAGTTGTTCTATTTGATCTTATTTGACTGTGCACATCAGGTTGATTGCATTCATTGAAACGGTGTAGGTTGCAATCTCCCACCCCACTGGAGGCTGATGATCGTGGTGTTTAAGAGAATTTTAGACAGACACATGGAAATGCAGGGAATGGAGTGGTGTGGATCATGTACAGGCAGATGAGGTTTGTTTACCTTGGCATCATGTTCGGCACAGACATTGTGGACTGAATGGCCTATTCCTGTGCTGTACATTTCTATGTTCTAAAAGGAAAGCAATACAGAAATCTACTCAAATGTCTGAATTCTTGACATAAAATGAACTACAATTTCAGGAAAGTGTTAAAGGTGATGTCAAGCCACTAGTGAGCACGGAACAAAGGTTTTTCTTGGTACCATGGTACACATGACAATAAACTAAACTCAGAACATCTCACGGAACTGGCAAGTCAATTAAGTGTGTGTACTTTCTCTCAATGGAAAACGTGACCAACTGGGTCAAATGCACGTTAACAATTTCTCAGCAATACTTAGCCACTATTAAATCTTTCCCCTCTTACCTTAAACCTTTACGAGAAGGTTAAAAGGATTCTGCATGTCACTGGACATTCTAACAAACTTCAACAAATGTATCCTGACTGGTTGCATGATAAACTAATACGACAATTCTAATGCACAGAAAGGCAAGAGGGTACAATGAGTGATGCAATCAACTCAGTCCATCCAGGACACAGCTGTCACCACTAATTAATGCATCTATATGAGGTGCTCCCTTAGGAAGGTGCCATCTTTCATCAAGGATCTCCACTATCTGGACCATGTTCACTTATCCATGTCACCATTGGGCAGGAGTTGCAGAAGTCTGAAGTCGCACACCATCATGTTGAGGAACAATTACTTTCATACAACTGTTCTCTTTACAGATGTTGTCTGATCCATTGAGTTCCTCAAAAACTTTGTTTTGCTTAAGTTAATAATATCTACAGTGTCTTGTGTCTCCAGTTTCCTACAATTCTCAGGTTCTTGAAACAGCCCAGCCTGCATAATCATACCTTGATTACAGAATACCACCGACTATCTGTGTCTTTTGGACTTGTTTTTTCCTAACTGTGTTTTGCACTGATGTCGTTTTTTGTTAGTCTTTTTTCTTTTATACTGTCTTGCAGAATTGATATATAATTGATTTATAATTTATGTTTCAATTTGTTTGTCCAGATCCACATGCCGGTGATGCTTTTGCAAGCAACATTTTTCTTTGTACCTCACCATAATTGTGCATATGACAAAAAATTCAATTTGTCAACCTATGCCCTCTGGTTCTTGATATCCCAACACCTTAAAAAAAGGCTGAGTGTATTCCATGGCCTTCATGATTTAATACACTTCCCTAAGATCATCCTTCGGTCTCCTAGAAATAAAGTCCTAGGCTGCCTAACCTCTCCCTATTACTCAATCCTGTGATTCCTGGCAGCATCCTCGTAAATGTTCTCTGCATTCTTTCCATCATAATAGCATTTGTTTTTACAGCACTGTGACCAAATCTGAACACAGTATTCCATGTGTGGCCTCACCAGTTTTTGTACAAGTACTACTGGTACATATAATCCCAACTTCTACACACAATTGAAAAAAAAAAAAACTGGAGGAAGTGCTGGAGGAAGTCAGCAGGCCAGTCAGTATCTGTGGGAGGAAATGGACAGACAGTATTTCAAAGAATCTGGGGAAGGATTCCAACCCAAAATATTATCTGTAAATTTCCCCCCACAGATGCTGCCTGGCCTGTTAAGTTCCCCAAGAACTTAGTTTTTTTCCCTCAAGATTCCAATATCTGCAATCTCTCCTGTCTGCATGTTTTGAAACGCAATGCCCAAACTGACAAACAGGGAACTAGATACTTTCACTCCCAGGTCCCTCTGTTCTATAATACTTCCCAAGGCCCTACGGTCAATGTGAAAGTCATTCCCTGGTCTGACTTCCAAAAAATGCAACATCTTGCACAACCCTGAATTAAACTTATTTTGCCATTCTTCAGACTACTCATCCAGTTGATCAGATCCTGTTGTGATTTTCTTGATAACCCTTTTCACTGTCTTCGATACTACCTATTTTAGTGTCATCTTCATACTTACTCATCTGGCCTTGAGCATTCTTATCCAAATTATTTATGTAAATGACAAATACCAATTACCCCTGTCATGTGCCATGTGTCAAGGGCCTCCACTCCAAGAACCAACCTTCCACTGTCACCTGCTGTTTCTTACCATCAGGCCAATTAAATATATATTTAGCTAGCTCTCCCTAGATCCCACGCCATCTAACCTTTTAAAGCAGCTTACCATGCCAAAACTTATCAAAGGCCTTGCTGAAGTCTTATATAGACTACGCCTACTGCTCTGCCCTCATCAGCTTTCTTGGTTACTTGTTGGAATAATTAAAATTCATGAATCAAGATTCCTCATGCACAAAGCCATACTGACAGTCCCTAATCAATCGATCTTTGTACATTATCCCTCAGAATCCCATCCAGTCACTTACCAACCACAAATGTTTAACTTTCTGGTCTATAATTTTCAGTTTTTTCTATGCAGCCCTTCTGAAATTAAGACACAATATCTGTAAACCTCCAGTCCCCTGGCACCTCACTTGCAGCTAATGATGATGTATTAATCTCAGACAGATATATTCTCTGCCATAGTGTTCTTTGTTGTCACCTTTTTCTCCCCAGTAAAAACAGAGATAAAACACCCATCTCCAGCAGGCTCCACACATTATTGACTACTTTGATTTCTGAGGGGCCAAATTCTCTGTGGTTACTTTTTCTTCCCGAATATACTTCTAAAATCTCTTTGGATTCTCCTCAGTCTTCTCTGCCAAAAACTATTTCATACAGTTCTCTGAATTGTCAGACAAGATGTTTCCATCTGTTTAAATTATTTGCTATGAAATATACCCACGTGAATGTGGATTTTCATCATTTTCTGGAATTATATCAAAATATCGCCAACACTTTTTGGAGAAAACATAATTTACAATTCAAATCTTACCCATCTGTCCAACCATTTACTCACTGCTAGTTTAACAAACTATTTCATCCATGACAAATAGTCCCCACGAGCCAGTTTTTGAATTGCAAATGTATATACAAATGTATATATTTTGTACAATGTTGAATATTAGAAATTAAAACATCAAACCTGGTAAACCTGAGCAGGGCTGCTAGATCTGGAAAAGATTGGGAATCTTTGGTCTACTTTAAATCAGAGAAAGAACCATCTCCTCTCCCTTATTTCAAAAACAATTTAAATAAACTTTAATCAATTGCCAAAATACATTTTTTGGGTAATGCCAGTTTCATTCCATTCACATAAGTTACCTGTCTGTGTTTCATTGGGACATATACAAATGTTAGAACTGCTTCCTTATATTGGTGACAATGTTGTTTTTCACAGGGAGTTGTAGTCATGATAACTGGGTATGCTTTGAAATAAGCAAAAAGCATAGTGTAAAAACAGTCGAGTTTATAGACATCCCAGGGACTGGAACTGTTAAGCATACTTTGTTGTGCAATACATTGAACAGGAAATAACTGATTTCCTGGAAAAAAAAGACAGTCCATATGTTACAGAGAAATGAATATTCTTTTGCAGAGCCATTGTTCAGAATTATGTTAAACAAAAATGCTACCAGTTTAAACCAATAATTAACATATTTGCATAAACACACTTTACACCAAATAGTTACATTCCCAAATTAAAATTGACAACGCATATTTAGTTTTTTTTCCCCAAATAGGCAAAATATTTAAATTCATTGTGTTTTATATTATCTCAAAAAAAAGTCACTTTTTATTTAATTGGATATGACTTTCTTTTCCTGGAATTCAATGCATGGCTTGAAGTTTTTTGATTCGCTTCTGTGTTTTGCAGCTGCAGTGGTACAAATCGCCGCCCCCCCCCCCCCCCCCCAAATTCATTGCAGAGTTCATCAAATTTCCCCATTGTGCAGTCCCCACCCAGTCCACATCAGGGGTCAACGTTTTTTTGGCATTTGCGTTGCTGACAACACCGAGAAAGTTGTAGCAGTTTTGAAAAGGCTTTGCTGTAACTACTTAAAGTGTTATTTCAATTACATTCTCGATTTTTATGAGATTTCGAGACAAGAACTAAAAAATATCGTATTGTGCATCCCTCATCTAAAAACAAATAGCGTGGCACACAATTTTATTTAAAAAAAACAATTATTTGTTTTACACCGTGAATGCTTATGTATATTTTTTAGTTCATTTCACGTCTTGTAATACTGCAGTCTTCCAGCTGTTGACCACATGATGAGTGTCGTTACAGAGTAGTAAAATCTCTGCACCAATTGAAGCTGGTCAGTGCTGGAAGGCTTTATCATCTCTCGCACGTATAGTTAAGGCAAAACAGATCACACCGTTTAAAAAAAAAAGCAGACAGGATCCAGACCTGCTCTCTGTTACAGACTCTCAGACGGGAATAAGGTAGGGGCTAAGCGTTAACTTTTGATAAGCTTTGATCTGGTTCCTTTTCCCTGCATTACTGTAGTTAATGGAAACATTTGGCCAGGGTTTAAAGATTTACGGGTGGTGTGGTTGTTAACTAAACTCTGCCTCTCTCGCTCTGGCGATGAACGACACGACCCACAGGACTTCACTTGCAAACGCCAAGACGTATTTTTGCTCGGAAAATTGAAGTTTAAGCTTAAAACCAAGCGATTTTAAGTTTTTTTTCGCCCATAGACAGCTACCCCGCCCCTTTTTTTTAAATCACCGCAAGGCTTTCTGAATGAACCATCCTCGGTGGCTGGTTTTAAACAACCTCGTGCAATGTCTCGAGTTCTTTCCCATCACTTATGCAGGGCAGGCACGATAATGCGGGATGAAAGTAAATTGCATTTTTGTAAAGATGTACGTGCGTGTGGAGGGAGTCATGCAAAAGACTACATATACTTTATGTTTTAAAATTGTAATGTTTTTGTGCATTGCGGCACAATGGTGCAACTGCTGCCTCTCAGCGACAGAGACCCGGGTTCGATTCTGATCCCGGGTGTAGTCCGTGAGGAATTATCACTTTTTCCCTGTGAACGCGTGTGTTTCCTCCCACATCCCAAAGGCATGCGGGTTTGTAGGTTAATTATACTCTGTTAAAAAAAAAAGCCCTTTATGTGTAGAGAGTGGATGAGAATATCCCATGTAGAACAAGCGTGTTCCCGGTGTTGGGGGGAGTCCAGAACCAGGGGCCACAGTTTAAGAATAAGGGGTAGACCATTTAGAACTGAGATGAGAAATAATCTTTACACCCAGAGTTGTGAATCTGTGGAATTCTCTGCCTGCAGTGGAGGCCAATTCTCTGGATGCTTTCGAGAGTTAGATAGAGCCCTTAAAGATAGCAGTCAAAGGATATGGGGAGAAGGCAGGAACGGGGTACTGGTTGTGGATGATCAGCCATGGTCACAGTGAATGGTGGTGCTGGCTCGAAGGGCCGAATAGCCTCCTCCTGCACCTATATTGTCTATTGTGATGAATGGCGTGAACTCGGTGGTCTGAAGGGCCCGTTTCCATTGCTGTATCTCTAATCTAAATTGTGTAGTGTGTAGGAAGGAAGTGAAGATGCTGGTTTACACCAAATATATGACACAAAATGCTGGAATAACTGGTGTGGGTCAGGCAGCATCTCTGGAGATAAGGGGATGAGACCCTCCTTCAGTAGTCCAGCATGTAGCGTACGATGAGAGTCATCGCCGGCTCTTTAAATAGACTAACAAGGACAGCCGCTTACCTAGACTTTACTGACATTATCCCTTTTAATTTACGAAGAGGCGGTATTCTGACTGTTTGTGTCCGGTGACGGAGGGGAGGGGAGCGGGTCGGTGCGGGTCCACTCGCTCCAACCGTCTACGCTGTTCAAACTGAGCTCGAGCGCTGAGCCGCCTTGGTGACCGCGGGAGGGCGGAGCGCCCGCCGCCGCACTGAGCAGGCGCGGGCTTGGCGGCGGCTGCTGCGCCTGCGCTTTGTGGCGGTTCCTCCCGCCTCGACCTCCTCCGCCTGCAACAGAAACCCGCCGGAGCCCGATTCAGAGGGAGGGAGAGAAGCGGCCGTTTTATCTGCAGCAAGAAGGGCGTGTAACGCCGGCCGAACGATGCGGGGTGAAGGGCCGTGAAGGAGGAATTGCTATCCGAACCCCACCCTCCCTTCTCCTCCAAACTTTGGATGTTTCGAGAGAGGTCACAGTGTTTATGGTCAGTGCACGCTTTTAAACACGCGCGCTGAAGTGCCATTTAAAAAAAAAGATGTTTTCCTCACTCCATCCTATGCTCTGTGCTGAAGTAGCAATTGGATGCATCCCTCTTTCTTGCCCCCCCCCCCCCCCCCCCCCCCCCCCCAGACCCATCCATGTGATTCGTTAGTGTGCAAAAGGTGGTTGTATTAATAGCCTTTCAATTGTGCAACTTGATGAGGAGAGTGAGTGATGTGACACCAGCGTGGCTGTTTCGCCCACAGCTGCAGAAATCTGTTTGCACACAAACAGTTTTGTTACAGCAACGAGTTCAAACCAGTTTTAAACCAAGAGGCTGTGATTGTGATAGCGCCGGTGTGTCCCAGTTCTGGATTTTGTGGAGTTTTTGCGTAGGATTGCATATGCTCTGTTACTGTGGTTTTAAGTGGGCGAATTTTAACACTGTATCGAATACGTTAACTCGCTCACACAACCGTCAGGGACTTGAAATAACAATCTTCTTTTGAAGTGAAATAACAATCTTTTGAAGTGAAAAGGCTCTGAAGGATCAGTTCAACAAATTAAATTTAATAGATAGTAACGCTCTCCAATTTGTTTCAAATACACTCGCTCGTTTAGTTTTGGACGAGGGTACTGGACTAAATGAGGAGTATAGTTCATGATTTTGGGTAAAAATGGGATAATTTATCCATCTGGAAGAGGTTCGCCAGGTGTCTTAAGAACGGTCTTAACCGAAATGTCGCCTGTCCATTCCCTCCACAGATTTTGCCTGACCCGCTGAGTTCCTCCAACACTTTGTTTTGTTTCTCTCCCGGGATCTTTGGACACGTTTTAATTATCACAGTCCATTGGCGGTTGCCAACTTGTTTTTTTTAAACACTGGCTTTGCAGTATCTAGGCCAGATTACAATGGTCGTGTCCAATCGACAACGATAGTGAAACTGTTTAACCATATGGTTTGTAAATAATTTTAATCACTTTGTAGAATAGGCCAAGAATCAATCTCCCAATGCTGCGATGGATTGTCTGAATAAGCTGCATAGCGTCAAATTGGTGCAGTATGCTTGGTAATTTACTGTTGGAGCAAATTTAGCTATCAGATCTTAATGCAAGTTCTATATCATATTAAATTGTGTGAACAAGTGCATGGCAAACTATAACTAAGTTCTTGGTACTAGTGATTTAAAAAAATATATGTAATTCAAATTGGCAGTTTGATTAATTCCAGCCTTTCTGAGTGCATATTCATCCTCTGCCTCTTTTTTTCTTTCTAATTTTGTACTATTGTTATATCTGCAGGCCTGTAATTAATGGGCTTATTTCAGCTGCCTATAGAATCTTACAACATGGAAACAGGGCCGTCGACCCAACTCGCCCATGACAAGCAACATGCTCCATCTACACTAGCCCCACCTGCATGTGCATGGCCCATAAACCTATCCTATGCATGTACCTGTCCAAATGTGTTAAATGTTATGACAGTACCTCCCTTAACTACCACTTCTGGCAGCTCATTCCATACCCACCACCCTTTGTGTAAAAGAAAAGCGATATCCCTGGGGTTGCTACTAAATCCACGCGCACACACACCTCCACCTTAAGCCCCCACGCTCTAGTTCTTGATTCCCCTACTCTGGTCAAAAGACTGTGCATTTATCCAATCCATTCATACACCTCTAAGATCGCCCCTCATCCTCCTGTGCTCCAAGGAATAAAGTCATAGCTCAACCTCTCCCTATAGCTCAGCCCATCTGCTCAACCGATCAAGATCCTGCTGCAAATTTCGACAACCACCTTCATTATTTGCAATACCCCACCAGCTTTAGTGTCCTCTGCAAATTTGCTAATCATGTCTTGCATGTTCTCCTCCAAATCATTGATATAGATGACAAACAGCAATAGGCCCAGCACAGAATCCTGAGGCACATCACTAGTCACAGACCTCCAGTCTAAAAAAAACCTTCCACTATCACCCCCTGTGGCCAGTGAAGATTAAAACAATTGTCTGAACCATGCAATCTCCTCTCTTGGCAGCCTTGATATAATTCCTCAGGCCTTTAAGATGTATCCACCTTTGAGCCTGATCAGATATCTAGTACTGAGAACCGAGGAGCTGAAGATGCTGGTTTACAAAGAAAAAACAAAGTGCTGCAGTAACTCAGCAGGAGAGGCTGCATCTCTGGAGAATATAGATAACATTTGGGTTAGGATCATTCTTCATTCATCAAATACCACGTCCACTCTCCAACTGCAGTCCCTTTTGGAGAGTACAAATGAGAAGCTCTACTTCCGCATGTCCTCTTGTTCCATATATGGATTGGCCCTATGCTTTCCTGGATTATTTTCTTTTTTTTTTGTAAGATATTTTTATTAGAAGTAATTACATATTAAGAAGAAATATAAAATCCAATTAAAACAAAAGAAAATATTAACGTCACATACATTCTTAATATTTTTAAAATTAACAATCAATCTTATTTGTACTTCTATAATTTTCTTTTTTATTTTATAGCAGTACTTTTCTTGTACTTAAATATATTATGCTTTCAGGTTTTGCTTGACCTTATCATCCTCTAATATTTTGTCACCTTTTTAAACTCTCACTCCTGTCTGCATTTTTTGCTACTTTCAGTTCTCTTCCATATGCTTTTTCTAATCCATGTTGTGCATCTATTGTCCTTGTTTATATTCATTGCAGGCTTGGGAGGCGCTGCTGGAATAGTTTGGGTGTAGTGTATTTCATAGTTGGTGTTGGTGGTACCAAGATTGAATGTTTCAGATGGTGAATGAAGTGCCAATGAAACGGGCTACGTTTTCCTGTATTATTCCCTGATTTCAGATCAGTTTAATTTGTGATTGGACTGCATTTAACCTTGGTATTAATATTGAATTTAAGAGTTTTGTGGATTAGTTTTACTGGCTACAACATGCCTCTTTTTCAGAAAAGTTATGTTACCTGTGGGCGGAACACCAAGGCAAAATCCTTGTATGTGAATACTTGGCCAATAAAAACTTACTTAATGGCTTGTATTTTGCTAAAAATAATGTTCTTCCCCTATTCACCTCCAGGATAAGGCTTTTGACTTGAACTGAGATTGACAAGGATGTGAAAGATGTCATTTGAAAGTTCGTTGCTTTCTTTCCAGCTGAAATAATACTGCGTTTCAGCAGTTTATTCTGTTGTTTCCTAACACACCAGGCAATTTGATATTTTCCCATAAGAATAGCTTTGTGAAAGTGCAGACAGTGTGAAAATATGTAGTGGCAGTGGGGTAGGGTGGGGTCTATTCTGAAATAAAGGTTAACAGATGTTTGTTTAGAACAGTGGTATATTTAATTTATATTTAGCTTGGTCTTATCTGCATAAAGTGCAAGGACTATGTACTGAGTGCCTCAAGCTGCAAGTTGTTTTCAGCCTTATGACATGGCAAATTATGTTCTGTAGTGTTTAATCTTTCTTGTCACAACTAAATTTTGGTCCACATTCTTCACATGTTGCGCCAATTTCAGAGATAATGGGGAAAATAACCAATCTACCACGTTCAAACCTAGATTCACCCCAATCTTGGTAATCGTTGCAGTATACAGATGACGCCTGCAGTTGCGTACAATTGAAGATGGGTCTTCCACTCCATGTTTGAGTTAAAGGCCCTTTACCAACCTGCCCCTGTTTTACAACACCAACCTTTAACAATAAATGTGCAAGGAAACGCAGATCACTTCTTTTATCTGGTTAAGAGATGGCTCCCAAAAGTAATGTTGATGAAAAAAAATGACCATTGCCTTCAATATCAGCAGAGCCTTTGATTAAAAAAAATGGGTATTTTGAAAAACACGATCTCCAATCTTATCAAAAGCCTCTCCTGCACACTTTAGACTTTAGAGATACAGCTTGGAAACAGGCCCTTTGGCCCACCAAGTCCATGCCGACCAGCGATCAACCCGTACATCAACACTATCCTGCACACTAGTCCCAATTTACAGTTTTTACCAAAGTCAATTAATCTACAAACCTGTATGTCTTTGGAGTGTGGGAGGAAAATGGCATGTCGTGGGAGTGTGGCGTCAAGTTGGGAAAAGTAGTACAACGGGATCTGGGGGTCCTTGCACATCAGTCTATAAAAGTAAGCATACAGGTACAGCAGGCAGTGAAGAAAGTGAATGGCATGTTGGCCTTTATAACAAGAGGAATCGAATGTAGGAGCAAAGAGGTCCTTCTGCAGTTGTACAGAACCCTAGTGAGACCACACCTGGAATATTGAGTGCAGTTTGGTCCCCTAATTTGAGGAAGGACATTCTTGCTATTGAGGGAGTGCAGCGTAGGTTTACAAGGTTAATTCCCGGGATGGCGGGACTGTCATGCTGAGAGAATGGAGCAGCTGGGCTTGCACATATAAGATTGTTAAGGGCTTGGACACACTAGAGGCAGTAAACATGTTCCCGATGTTGGGAGAGTGCAGAACCAGGGGCCACAGTTTAAGAATAAGGAGTAAGCCATTTAGATCGGAGATGAGGAAACACTTTTTATCACAGAGAGTGGTGAGTCTGTGGAATTCTCTGCAGTGGAGGCAGGTTCTCTGGATGCTTTCAAGAGAGCTAGATAGGGCTCTTAAAAATAGCTGAGTCAGGGGATATGGGGAGAAGGCAGGAACGGGGTACTGATTGGGGATGATCAGCCATGATCACATTGAATGGCGGTGCTGGCTCGAAGGGCCAAATGGCCTACTCCTGCACCTATTGTCTATTGAAACCAGAGCATCCAGAGAAAACCCTTGCAGTCACAGGGAGAACATACAAATTTCCTACCGATAGCACCCATTGTTAGAATCTGGTGCTGTAAGGCAACAATTCTACTGCGCTGCCCAAAGAGACCTAGATTATCAACAGCAGTTAACTTAAGGCACTGAAAAGAATCCACCAATGTCATCTCTGCACAATCCTTCACATTTAGTGGAACGAAACCTGAACCTTTGGTGTGTAGGGAGGAACTGTAGATGCTAGTTTAAAACAAAGACAGACAGAAAGCTGGAGTAACGCAGCATGTCAGCCAGCATCTCTGGTGAAAAGGAATGGGTGACATTTCTGGTCAAGACAGAGTATGAAGAAGGGTCTCGACCTGAAACATCACCTATTCCTTTTCACCAGAGATGCTGTCAGGCCCGCTGAGTTACTCCAGCTCTCTGTGTCTGTCTTTGGCCTGAACTGTTGCTATCTTTTCTAGACCAGTGTCTCCAGTACTGGGGCCCTAAAGACCCAATCAGTTCCGTTGGGCAGATTGCATCATTTGCATGGCCAATATCAAACTTTCAAATTGGGCACTCTATCGCTGACTGTTGTAGAAGCTATTGTAAGATGGATGGAAGATGAGAGTTAAAGATTCCTCAAAACATAGAAGAAATTCAACATTACCACTCCCGAATTCCTGGGCACGACTGACTGCTCAAGTGGAAATGAAGCGTTGTGGATGGGATTGAGATCCTTGATTAAAATCTTGAACACACGGAAATTTGTAATATATGGTAGGAACGCACTAGCTGTCTAACTTCTGCGCCTGCCTTCATTGTTAGGAACCTCCTGCCCCATATTTGGAAGTGTGTGCAGTTCCAAATTTGGAGTGATCTGTCTGCAGTGATCAGCCACCTCAACAAAAAACAAAATTGAAGCAAGTTATCATGAGGAACTTCTGAAGAAGATGATTAAACGTCATTTAATCTTGCATCTACACCCCAATTCTTGTTTGCATTACATGGACGTTGGTTACACTAAATTACACTAATGTACCCAACCACCAAAAAAAACTGGCGATGCGACGTTATATACAGTGGCTTGCAAAAGTTTTCATACCCCTTGAACTTTTCCACATTTTGTCACGTTACAACCACAAACGTAAATATATTTTCTTGGGATTTTATGTGATAGACCAACACAAAGGGGTGCATAATTGTGAAGTGGAAGGAAAATGATACATGGTTTCCAAATTTTATTATAAATAAAAAAACTGAAAAGTGTGGCGTGCAAAAGTATTCAGCCCCCCCCCCCGAGTCAATACTTTGTAGAACCACCTTTCGCTGCAATTACAGCTGCAAGATTTTTGGGGGTATGTCTCTACCAGCTTTGCACATCTAGAGACTGAAATTTTTGCCCATTCTTCTTTGCAAAATAGCTCAAGCTCAGTCAGATTGGATGGAGAGCGTCTGTGAACAGCAATTTTCAAGTCTTGCCAGAGATTCTCAATTGGATTTAGGTCTGGACTTTGACTGGGCCATTCTAACACATGAATATGCTTTGATCTAAACCATTCCATTGTAGCTCTGGCTGTATGTTTAGGGTCGTTGTCCTGCTGGAAGGTGAACCTCCGCCCCAGTCTCGTCTTTTGCGGACTCTAACAGTTTTCTTCCAAGATTGCCCTGTATTTGGCTCCATGCATCTTCCCATCAGCTCTGACCAGCTTCCCTGTCCCTGCTGAAGAAAAGCATCCGCACAGCATGATGCTGCCACCACCATGTTTCACAGTGGGGATGGTGTGTTCAGGGTGATGTGCAGTGTTAGTTTTCCGCCACACATAGCGATTTGGCATTTAGGCCAAAAACTTCAATTTTGGTCTCATCAGACCAGAGCACCTTCCTCCACATGTTTGCTGTGTCCCCCACATGGCTTGTGGCAAACTGAAAACAGGACTTCTTATGGTTTTGTTTCAACAATGGCTTTCTTCTTGCCACTCTTCCATAAAGGCCCGATTTGTGGAGTGCACAACTAATAGTTGTCCTGTGGACAGATTCTCCCACCTGAGCTGTGGATCTCTGCAACTCCTCCAGAGTTACCATGGGCCTCTTGGCTGCTTCTCCGATCAATGCCCTCCTTGCCCGGCCTGTCAGTTTAGGTGGACGGCCATGTCTTGGTAGGTTTGCAGTTGTGCCATACTCTTTCCATTTTCGGATGATGGATTGAACAGTGCTCCAAGAGATGTTCAAAGCTTGGGATATTTTTTTATAACCTAACCCTGCTTTAAACTTCTCCACAACTTGATCCCTGACCTGTCTGGTGTGTTCCTTGGGCTTCATGATGCTGTTTGTTCACTAATGTTCTCTAACAAACCTCTGCGGCCTTCACAGAACAGCTGTATTTATACTGAGATTCGATTAAACACAAGTGGACTCTATTTACTAATTAGGTGACTTCTGAAGGCAATTGGTTGCACTGGATTCTATTTAGGGGTATCAGAGTAAAGGGGGCTGAATACTTTTGCACGCCACACTTTTCAGTTTTTTATTTGTAAACAAATTTGAAAACCATGTATCATTTTCCTTCCACTTCACAATTATGTGCCACTTTGTGTTGATCTATCACATAAAATCCCAATAAAATACATTTATGTTTGTGGTTATAACGTGACAAAATGTGGAAAAGTTCAAGGGGTATGAAAACCTTTGCAAGCCACTGTAGATAGTTTTGATTTGAAAATGTATACAATAAACTTATTAATCGGTGTATTTGGGACTTCGGTGGTACACTGTCAGATTTTCTGGACTATTGGATGTTATTCCAAACAACATTTAACTCTTGCTAAATCACTTTTTAAAATCGTACAGTATTTTAATTCTGAGTCTGAAGAAAGGTTTCGGCCCGAAACGTTGCCTATCTCCTCAGCTCCATAGATGCTGCTGCACCCGCTGAGTTTCTCCAGCATTTTGTGTACCCTCGATTTTCCAGCATCTGCAGTTCCTTCTTTAACACAGTGTTTTAATTTTCCAGTGAACCTTGCCAGTTTCAAGGAACATAAGAAGTAGGACCTTGGTGTGCTATAGCGAGCATGGGAGTCAACAGACAGATGTCTCACTGCTGCGTTATTCAAACAATCAGACAGCAGATTATCATAGTTTTGTGTAATTCCATTCTAAATATGAACAAGGGATTTTAAAATGAAAATATAAGGACAGGACTGACTTTAAAGCAAGGAACTAAATGCTATCTCTAACCTTGTTAGTCGAAGTCCTTGAGTCCATTGGGCTGGAAGGTGAATGTAAGTAATGTTCCTCTTTAGTTATATCAATCTTTAGTTTCCCCTTTCCTATGGAACATATTGTAATTTTTAGATAAGATATTTAAGTACATCCTTTTCCTGTGGTGCAACGCTATGAAAGAATATTGCTTGCAGAAATGAGCAAAATATGTTTATTTGGATGAATGACTTGTAGCACATTTAAATCAGTTGAGAAAAATATGCTTTTGACACCTTGTGGGTGTTTGTGAGATTACAAGATAATGGCGTAGGGGGACTGATGTAAGAATCTATTATCAGTGCTTCCACTAACCACCTGGAGCTTCAATTCCAGAACTGATTGCTATGCACAAAGTAGCTAGCTTAAATTTGCTATTTGTTGATTTTTAACATTGCTTTCTGTCATACTGAACGCTTATCAGAAGGGACATGTTTGAATTGTTTTTCATTTATTTAATTGCCAAGAATTTGTTCAGTTGAGGACATTTAACTTGCGAAAGCAAATCACATTGTCTCCTTTGAAATGCATTGAACTGAACTGAGTTGGATTTTGAAGTAATTTGATTTAGTTATTCTTAGTCGGCAGGTTGGGTAGCAGAAAAACAGGCCTTTCAGCCCAACCTTGATACCTACATGTAGTCTAATACCATTTACCTGAATTCCATGTATATACCTTTTCTATCCAAGTACCTGTCCAAATGTCCTTTTAAACATTGCGATTATATCTACCTCTACCACTTTCTCTGATAAGATGTTCAGTTTTAACCACCTTTCTCTGTCTGGGGGGAAAAAAATGTTCCCCTCAAATCAACTAAATTTCTCCATTCTTGCCTTTTAAATCTAAGCCCTCTGGTTTTAGACACCCCACTCCCACCCAGAACAAAGCCCTATCTACCTATCAATGCCCCTAGTAATTTTCCAAATCTCTATGGTCAGCCTCCTATATTGTAGTGCAAATAAACATTCCAGGCATCCTGGTGAATCTCTTCACTCTTTCTAACACTACCACATCCTTCCTGTAATGTAGTGACCAGAACTGTATGCAATACTCCCAAGTCCAGCCTGATCGATGTTTTGAACATTTGCAACATTCTTGCACGCATACAGTGTACATCGGCTCAATGGAAGACTAGTTTATAAAGTGAAAAGCAGACATTTTCAAATTTGTGATTCGTGAGTTTCTTAAGGATAATTAAGAAAGATGATGTACGCACTCTCTGTAATTCAAAAATCTTCAGGTCGTCCTTTTTATTTCTGCTGTTACCTGTGCAACTAATAATTAACATCCTCTACACTAATGGAAATGTGGGCTCTCTTGCCACTTTTCTCTCTAAAATGTGTAACCTATGAGCTCGGGCTTTAAATCAACAATCTATTTAAATAACATGGATAAGTGAACAGCAAACCGTATAAAGCAAGGTTATAAACATTGATTTATAAAGGGCCCTTTATCTGTCAAATTCTTTACATAAAAGTTTAGACTATTCAAGCTGATTTTAGCTTTACTTAAAATGTGTTGCCCTGTGTCTAACAACAAATGATCAGCCGAGCAGTAGTGTACTATTAGACTAGAGGACCCTTGCTGTACTCTTTAAACCCGTGACTATGTGGCTAAGCACAGCCATCTACAATTCACTGTTTGCCAAATCACTGGTGGTGATGAATCGGCATACATGAGAGGGTAGAACACCAGGTTGAGTGGAGTTGCAACAACATCTTGCTCATTGTCACCAAAACCAGTAACAAATCATTAACGTCAGAAAGGGTAAGTTGGGAGACCATGCGCCAGTTTTCATTGGTGAGTCAGTAGTAAATGGAGTTAGCAATTTTCAATTTCTAGGCATGAATATCCCAGCATAGAGATGTAATCATGGAGGTCTGCGAATGCCTCTACTTTCTTAATTTAAAGAGACTTAGTATGTACCTGAATACTATAACACATTTCTACAGATATGCTGTAGAAAGTATCCTGACTAGTTGCGTCATGTCCATGTATGGTAAATCTAATGCCCTGGGATGCAAATGGCTACAGAGAGTGGTGGACTCAACCTGGTCCATCATGGATACAACTATTGACAGCAGCTGCACAAGGGTTGCCTCAAAAAGATTGCACATATCATCAAGGGTCCCACCATACAGGCCATACTACTTGCTAAAACTGTTGGGCAGGAGATCACAGCCTGAAGTCCCAGGCCACCAGGTTCACAAATAGCTACTTGCCTGCACCATCAGGTTTTTGAATTGACTTGTACAATCGCTGGGTTGTGGTGAGTGGTATGTAAGAGTGAGTTTGGTAAAGAACTTTACTAGGGTTAGTAACTTTTTTACTAAGGATTGACCAGTTATTTTCTGTTGACGTTGGTTTATGAGATATCTAATTTTTTGGGCTTTTTTAAAAAATCCTATTGTTCCCAGAAGTCTGCAAACTCTAGTAAAAAGCTAGCAGGAACTTCAGAGCAAGGCTTAAACAATTGGAGCAGATGCTGGAAATCTGAAATAAGAACAATATTGTGGAAACACTTGGTCAGATAGCATCTGTGGAAAGGAAACAATTTCAGATTGAGGACTCTGCATCAGAACTAAGAGAGGAAGCATCTGATGATGTCACTTTGACCTGGAGTGACACCTCTTAATACAGATGTTATCTGGCAAAAATATTTTCATTTTCTTTTTGAAAGCACATGCTTGATAATGCTGAATGTTTTTGTGCCTGAACATTACCACTGGACGGTCTTCTAAGAGTGGGGCCTCTTGAACTTTTTTGTTCTCTGCAGCTGTATTGACAAAATGCTATAACACGATATTGTGTACTATGGTATTTTTCTCCTTGCATTACCCGTTCTTGTGTATGGCTTGACTGTACTGGTGTATAATATGATTGGATAGCAGTTTTTAAACTATCTAGGTACATGGGACAATAACATACCATGCTACATGATGTTAAGATTTGTGTAAGAGTTTATAATAACAAGGGCATATATCAAAACAAATACATTACAAATATCTTCAGACATTTGAGGTTGCCACGTGTCTTGTTTGATGTTGGCATAGGAACTAGTACAATAGATTGAGAAGGACTTGTTTCTTAATGTATTCTTGTATGATTAGTTTGCCTTGGATGACTACCAATACATTCGGATATCTTGTTGGGTATCAACAAAGACACCGCCTGGATAGGGTCTGTCTTGGAATAAAAATAAAACCTTCTGCACTCTATTTGATTGCAATCTTGTAAATGTATCATTACACTGAAGTGGATCAGAGGTCTCTGTGCTGGCCACATCAGGAGATCTGGGGAAAAAGAAAAAGTCCCTTTTTAATGAAAATCAAAATGTTCTAGATAAAGCTATAACTTTGTTTATTTTGCTCTTTTGGTTGCTAGGAATGCTGTTTGACATACAATTGTAGTGACTCTTGGAATGATGGCGCATTTCCAGAAACCAAACATCTGCAGAGTTTTGAAAAGAGTGTGTGAGCAGCATGGAATATTACTTTGAGAGAGAATGAATACTTACATACTGAACAAATCATAATTTTGGGAGGTGGGGTGCTATCTTGTTATCGATATTTGTTAATAGGAATGACAATTTGTTTGGCAAGATATCTCTTAAAATGCCACCTGGGGAGTTTGACTAAACCGAGTTCATAATCATCCAGAAAAAGTCTGCTGTGTGCTGGATTCACAGGAAATTGGTTTTGGATGCTGGAGCTAGTTCTTAAAATTCATGTGACATAGCCGAACATGAGCTTGCAGTTGATAGTTTATGCTACATCCGTCAGGAAAGGTCATAACCACTTTCCTCGAATTGTTCTTCTCTACGTGGGAAGTCCACATAAGCTGGAGGACAATAAGCACATGGTTTTCAGAGCTGACCACACTGGTTCATGTTTAGTTTTAGTTTAGAGATACAGTACGGAAATGAGGATGTGTGTGAGATTTTTTTTAAGTGGTCATCCACAGATTGAGAGTGCAGACGGAGCAATGCATAATACAAAAGAGCATGTAGACAGTGCAGAATAATCCTAAAGACATTTAGACCAACCAGTATTCAATTCTGAATACTGACGGGAAGAGATTTCCCCAGAATGCAGATGGACTTCAGATCTTAACATGGGTGGCTTAATTGTACGGGGAGGATGAAGGGTCAAAAGAATAATGGTTAGTTAGGGTGTATTTTATGTATGAAATCACATACAGTCTTTCAGTGCTTGTCAACTAGGCTAATAAGACTAAATGATATTTCAGATGGCTGAGTGAGGAAGGGGAAAAAAATAATCAGGAATGTTGTTTAGTCTTGGTTTGCAGTTATATGGGAATAAGATCTGAAACTTGTTTTCCTGGTTTTACTGTTGTCATGTCTTGGGCTTGGAGAATAAGCAATTGCTAAAACTTTAGGGGAGCACCTCCAACCTGTGGATGTATATCTGCTACAGGAATAGAAAATTGAGGATAAATTTGGAGTGGTACTGATATGTTTTTGCATTCATTTGTTGAATGCAGTGGCAAAATCCTGTTCTTCATATTATCTGGGCAAATCGTTCCATGCATGAATACATTGGGTAGTGCCAAAGAGAAAACGAAAACTGCAGAATAATGTTACAGCTGTTCCTTCTTATACATACTTGCAGATAGGACGAATCTGTGGAAATTAGTAGGACTCATTGGATATATGACAAATTTCTTTGGCTTTCTGAGGAAGTAGAGATGTTGGTGTGCTTTCCGAGCGGTAATGTCAATGTGGTTGGAGCAGGACAACCTGCTGATATTTACACCTAGGTACTTGAAGCTCTTGACCATCTCTACATCACTACTATTGATATACTGGGGCATGTTACTCTGTTCTACTTCATGAAACCAGTGACTAGGTCCTTCGTGTCCTTTAACATCCTTTTTTAAAACTACATATAAAAATCTTTTTAAAATTAAATTCCTTTAATAACAATTGGCAATCTTCATCTTATTGGGTTGTGCAAAATGATGAACAATGTTGAATGGTTAATTAAGTAAATGCATTTCAATAGGTAGAGATTACCACATAACAATTATTGTTGTGAAATGTGAATGAAAATGATTGTTCATTATTAAAATACACATCAACCAATTAATTTTTGCTGCAAATTATCTTTAATTTAAAAGGGTGCGTCAGTCTTAATAACAAACCGTCTTTATTTAACAATGTCTTCTGTATGCGATTGTGCAACGATGCTGTGTCTATTGTGGGCAGAGGTTATTTCAATATTTTATCAATAAAACAAGGAAAATCAATTGAAATTAATGTTATTACTAACCTTTAATTATATTTGAGGATGGGGATTTTCTTCCCTGTGGCCTCCTTAATTTTGTGATCGTATGCGTCATGGTCATTTGAAAAGACCAAATATTTATTTAAATGCAAATTAAACCATCTGCCGGGGGGGGGGGGGGGGGGGGGAGAAGAAGAAGAGAAAGCTAATTTAATATCAGATGACTTGCGCAGAGAAATGAAGGAGAACAATTCCAGTAATCTAACCTGGTCCCTTCACATTGATACAATAGTCAAGATAGCACATCAGTATATTTCTATGTTCTAAGATTCCGACTATCCATAAGTATTCCCTTGAATTTCTGTAGATGCACTATAGAAACTGTTAACAGGTTGATTTTGGCCAGGTATAGCAACTGCTCTGCTCTTGGCTGACTGAACACAGCTGGTCCATTAGAGGCTCGTCTCTTCCTTTCATTTGGCCCATCTTAATGGTGTGTTGCATCAAGAAGGCTGGAAGTATTATCAAGGATGTCTGTTCCCCTGGCCATTCCCTTTTCTCCTATCTTCTCAGAGAAGATTCAGGAACTTGAAAGCTCGAACGTCCAGATTTAATTACAGCTTCCCCAGTGCTATCCAAATCTTGTATAAGATGGAACTGCAGATGCTGGTTTAAACTGAAGATAGACAAAAAATGCTGGAGTAACTCAGCAGGACAGGCAGCATCTCCGGAGAGAAAGAATGGGTGACGTTTCAGGTCGAGACTGAAGAAGGGTCTCAAGCAGAAATGTCACCCATTCCTTTTTTCCAGAGATGCTGCCTGTCCCGCTGAGTTACTTGAACATTTTGTGGCTATCTTGTAATCATCTTTAATTGTATAAGACCAGATACATGATGGGGGACGTAAAGATTACATAGAGCTGGATAATACAGTCTTACCTGTCATGGGTAAATATATGGCAATATCTTTATCATCCTTCTAACAAATAAAACTTGAGTTTTGTAGCATGTATGTCACAAAATTGCCATTTCAAAGTTAATTGTCAATGACAAGTGTTACTGTGAACAATACTCTGAGGATGTATTTCCTTCAAAACAACAGATGCCAACTGTTTTCATCCTGTTCTTTGCAATACTTGAAATTGTCTGGCTAGTCACTTGCAACAAGGCAATGAAAACAAGCCAAGAGACATGAATCTATACATCCTGTGTTGTAGCAACAAATCTAAATTGCCAACTAAAGAGCTTGTTGGAATGAATAAATTACTAATCTCTATAAATGAAAATCTTACAAAATTCAACTGCTCCATATGTATGTATCTAAGGTATTATATATTTGTGAAAATTAAACACAGACCGGATTGAAATTGGCTTGATGTGTTCATTGTTTCCTCTGTAATTATCAAATCGATTCGCAACATCTGGCCACTCCTTTTTAGAGAATGATTTTGAGCATTTTGTGAATAATCTGAGCAAATAAGGGAGAAGGAGGTGGGGAGAGTTGTCCATCCACCATTCATTTCCACTGGTGCACTACAGTTACACGTCATCTTGATTTGGATGATAGCCTACAGGTGATCTTGAGATTGCCGGTCATGCAACAACAGGTCAAAATCCTAGAACATAGATGTATCTTTATTGAAGGAATGCAATGGTTACAGATGGCTCACCACCTTTTTGGGGTAATTGACTTTTGTAATTACATGCAGCACCTGCATGCTAGCTTTAAGTGATCAGTGTACAAGGACACCTAGATCCCTTTTGAACATCAACATATCCCAATCTGTCAGCATGTTTTTTTTAAAAACACTCGCACTTGGGGCCAACTAACAATCTACAAATCTCAATCTGCCAATCTGAAAACATCCCACTCTTTGCTTTTTGTTCTCAGTTCCTGCCAGGATATTATCTCCAATTGCGCATTCTTCAAGCTTGTTGACTTCCCATTGTGACACATTATTGAGAGCCTTTTTAAAATCCTAATTATACTGTATTTCCTTCATCTGTTCAACAAAAGACTCAACTGCAAATTCTGGGAATCTGAAATAAAACAGAAAACTGTAACCCATCAACGAGCTCCAGGTGATTAATCAAACGTGTCTTTCATAAAACTGTTCTGTTACTGCTTAGTCCAATTATTTTTGTCAAAGGTGAAGATAAATGGACAGATGACATTTTGGATAGGAACCCTTCAGAAAAATAAACCTAGCCTCATTTGACCGATGACATTCCTTTAATTTAAACTTGCATGGTCTCCAAGAAATGGAGCCACTAGGCAGCTATCCTTCTCCCTCTGCTAATTTCTATCCTAACCAAACTCCCAATTTTAGCATGCTGTTCACCTTTACTAGAGTGTTATAGTGTGGAAACTACTTTATCCTTGGATGAATATTTGCATGTTCCTCAGCTTTATCTCTTGTCTTTTATTGACTTTGGTTATTGTTTATTGTAAGCAGAACATTTTGCCTCCTATGGACAGATATTCAGTTAATTTTTTTGTAATTTAATGGTCATCTGCAATTTGACCTGTACTTGACCACTTTGATCAGGTCAGAAGATCTACAAAGTGAATGAACCTAAACCCAAAGGGAATATTAAGATTAATGTGGTTCTCGGTTTTTGGCTGCTGTATAGTAAGGTTTAGCCTATGAATAATACAAGTGTGAGTTGTACTGTAAGATAAATGGAAATAGCTGACTCGCTGTTTAATTATGAATTTTAGCAGAATAAAGGACGATCTGATATTCCAGGGAAATTCTGAGTAATGAACTACAACGGCCAATATTAAAATGTACTAATCTTAAAAAAAATACTGCAACGGAAGGCTGACTATTTCCCAGGACCGGGTGATATCCATGCTGAGTTTTTAAGAAAGTAAATGAGAAAATTGCAGATATAATATTAATGTTTTAAGACTATATACACAACAAAATTTGGCAGTTGCTGTGGAGACTAGATTGAGAACAGCTACCATTGGGTAAGTCCACATCTGTGGGAGTAGTTCAATGACTGGCCAGTCAGAATTCAGAATCAACATATTCCTGTGAGGAAGAAAGACCACAATGGTAAGGTTTGAGAACCTTGGCTGATGAGAGGTGTTTTAAATGTAGTCAGTAAGACAAAGGGAGCATATAATGTTTAGAATGCTGAAATTAGACGGGGTCCTGAGGAGTATATTTAAAAAAAGAGAGAAATTAAAGGCAGGGAATCGAGAGGGCTGTAAGTAGTCATGAAGAGTCCTTGGCAAGTAGGATTGAGGAGATTATCAAGGCATTTTATACAATAAAACAAGAAGATATTTTGAGAGGGTAGGACCACTTGGACAATGGAGGGAAATTAAGCCAGAGGAAATGGGTGAAATGCTATGAATAATTTGCATTGGTATTAACCAACTATTAGAGGCTAAAGGATGACATGAAATTTACAAAATGAGAGGCAAAGCTAGGGTAAATTCCATTTTTCAGCGTGGAAATGTCATTTATTAGAGGGCATAGCTTGAATCTGAGAGGGAGATAGTTTTCTTTTTTTTGTTTAGTTAACTTTTATTAGAGGCATGTACATATCCTAGTCCAAACCATTACAAACTTTGTTAAACTGTTACATATTAAATATTCAGGATTCCAAGGACTCCACTACCAATGTAGCAGGAGTCTACATTTATCGGTTACATATTAACATTGACTCTAATTATTATAATTTTTTTAGATAGATAAAATAAAGAAAAAGAAAAAAAAACTTGGAAACATAAAATAAACTATCCATAATACAATTTAGGAGATAGGTCCGTAGGTAAGAAAACAAAACTATTCGTCTAGTCCTGGGTTCAAGCTTCCGTCAAGCCTCAGCGCTGGCCCATTCTACCCCTTCAAATAATCTATGAACGGCGACCATAATAAATAATTCTGGTTTGTCAATTAAGACAAATCTAATTTTTTCCAGATTTAAGGTCTCCGACATCTCCATAATCCACATTTTAATTGTAGGGGATGCAGGGTTTTTCCAAAATTTTAATATTAGTTTTTTCCCAGTTATTATACTATAATCCAGGAAATTTTTTTGGTTTATTGTCAGTTTTAGGTATTGTTCAGATATGCCCAATATTATTAATTTAGGATCGGGATCCATTTGAATATTAACCACTATGGAAATAATTTAAAAAATATTCATCCAAAATTTTTTAATTTTTATGCAATTTACAAAGGTATGGGTTAAATTAGCCTCAGAGTATTGACATTTATTGCAGATAGGAGAGATATTAGGAAAAAATCGATTTAATTTTGTTTTAGAATAGTGCAATCTGTGTAATATTGGGGGGGGAGTTAAAGATCCTTCATCAGTGGGGAAGATTTGGTTTAGCTGTTCCTGCTCTAATGGCTCTTAGCTAAATTTACTTGACATCGCTACTGTTTGACTGCCCTCCACATTACTCATTCTGCTATTTCACCTTGATTGAACCAGTATTTAATTATTTGTATCTTTCCCTCTTGCCTGAAAAGAAACCCAGATATTTAATTTTGATTATACACTTTTTTATTTCCCTGTTGAGTTTCTATTCATCTTTGTTGTTAAGTTAAAGTTTTTTTTTGTATTTTCTTGTATAAATGCATAATTGTTTTGATCTTTGTTACAGCATATTTGTCAAATGTTGATATGTTGAGTTTTGTATAAAGTGGGCTGCTGTGCATTCAATATTTAGTTGCATCAGTGATTGTACATTCAACAATGTGATTTTTTTTAAATCATTTAAAATTATGTGTCTGATCAGTGAACCTTGCAGTGAATCAAATGCAATGGAATTTAGTTTGGAATTGCATATATCGATGTATTTCTAAATAACAATAAAGTTTGTTTGACTTTGACTTGACTAAAGAATTAATTAAATTTTTCTAAAAAAGTGCAGAAAACTTATAATTTATTTACTGATTTGGAGTATTTTAATTATTGGATCATTCCTGTGAATTTGCCAAAGGGGAAAAACAAATGTTGAATAATGTAGCCAGGTGATTCGTTTTCAGCTCCTGGCAATCTCAAATCGAGCAGAGCCAGTGGAGAAAATAAGTAGACACACTCAGTCATTTTGTTGATAACTTTTATAGGCAAGAGGTCACTGCTTGCATTCTGTACACAAACAATAACTTAATGCCTCTTCACACAATGGTGTAAATGTACATTTAATGGCATGTTCTAAAGGAAAATAGAGCAATTCCATGGTAAATAAGAATTTTCTATGCTGCCATTCTACTTGTGTAGCAAAGAAATGGGCCCTTTGACCGACCAAGTCTGTGCCAACCATCCAATTATGTAATTTGTATTTTAATCCTATTGTTTTTCTCTCCACATTCCCATTCTCTACCACATTCTGGGAAGGAATATGAATACTTTATTGCCATATGTGACTAGGCACAGTGAAATGCTTTGCTTGCATACACAACGTATGCAAATACAATGTGCTTCTACCAAGCACCTACATGAGGGACAATTTATAGTGTCCAATTAAACTATCAACCCACATGTCTTTAGAATGTGGAAGGAAACTGGAGCGCCCAGAACAAATCTATGCAGTCACTGTGAGAACACACAAATTGCCCACCGACAATTGCCCTGGAGGTCAAGATTGAACATGAGTCTCTGGAATAACGAGGCAGCAGTAGCTGTGTCACTGTGCTGCCCCAAAACTGTTTAGTTTAATGAATCCACTTACCAAGCTGAATGTGGGCTTGATTATTTTTTTCTTTTTCTGGATACCAGTTGATTCTTAATTTCAAATGGCAAATTAAATGAATCATTCCTTCCTGTACCTGATCCATAGCACTGCATATTCATGTGCCTGTCCAAAAGTCACTTCAATGCCACTTTCATCTACCTCCACTCACATGATCTTGAAGCAGAGTAAAGCGGCAGATATGGTAATGGACCACTTTTATGGGCTTTATCCAGAAGAATGGGAAGCTAACTTTAAAAATAAATACTAGGATATTTTTTCTCCCCGTCTCAAATATTTAGTAGCAATGAAGTAGGCAAATAAGTAGTGATTAAATTTCTTAAACTTGTCGCTAACCAGCATCTTGAAGCTACTAATTTTCCGGATGTGAGCCTACTGTTCTATACTCACAACCTTACAAGTGCCCCACAACCAACCCCCCACCTGCCTAATTTCCTTCCTTCTATTTCTTGTCTCTGGCAGTGTCCATTTTGAATGCCCATGTTCTTCCTTTCAGCTATTACCTAATAGCTTTTGGGAGAAGTAGCTTTGACTGCCTTTCCCTACAGTTTACTCTCTATGGAGCTGCTATCAGCGGCTATGACTTTTATTCAATGTTATTCGTGGAAGAACTTTGCACAATTTTCTTCAAATTATTGTCAATTGGCATGTTTGTTCTGTCCTTCAGCATCATCCTTGTGAAGAATAGCAACAATGGTGTGCTTGTTTTATAATTGGACTCGCAAATAATACCATTGATTTCTTCACTTGCTTTATGTAATTTGCTTTTCCTAACAGTGCAATCTTTCATCTGCATGTTCTTGGATCTTTATTCTGATAGTTAACTGTATCGTGAACCTGTTTACCATGTAGTGTAGAAAACGTGCTGGGGAGACCCATTTATTGACTATTGGCTGCAATTTTATTGAATTATCTCATTGTAGATGCGGACATAAAATCAAGATGGCTGGCTAGGGTGAGAGGTAAAAGCTATTTAATGAAAAGGAAAAATTATGATGACAAATGTTAACTCGTGGAATTTGGCTGCTATTCTGCATTTAATACAAGCAAATTTATTTGCTCGCTGTCAAATTATTCACTATATTTTTAGGTCTAGTTTGAATTTGAAAGTCACAATTATTGATTTGTAATCACAATTATTTATTAACATGGTTGACAAAATCATTTATTTTAATATACCTGCCAAATCACTAAAATATAAATGTATGATACGCTGGAATAGCTTATGCTGGAATGCTATTGAGATGCTCACAGTGATGGAGTATTATTCAAAGCAACTGCCCTTTGTGGGGCATTTGATGAGGATAAACTGTTACCTCAAACTTCTGACAATGTGAATGTCTGGCAATTGTCATAGCTGACAACTACCCAAATTTTATTCTACTTATGATGAGATTTCTAGTATGGTTTTGACAAAGGGTTGCAGATAATAAATGTTCTTGGTTTATTTTTACTACCTGTTGACTGACGAGGGTTTCCAGTTTGCTTTTTTAAGTTTCTGCAAATGTTTATAGATTTTTAAATACTTCAAAATTAAATTCTACAGCTCAGTCAACAAGTATGTTTTGAATATTAGGATCTTGCTGTAAATTGTATACCACCATAAATCATTAACTTGGTGATTTGAGTGAGTTTATAATTTGTTTAATAAGTATAATTGTTGTACTAAAACAAATCTCGCCTTTTCTAAGAACCACTTAAAAGTTTTTAGTAGATAATAAATAATTTCTAGACGACTGCTAGAGAGCCGTGTTACAACTTTTCAGTCATTAATTTTATGCAATTTACATCGTTCTATGTTCTGCACAAAGATTTTAGAGTTTTCAGCAAGTACAAATACTGCACTTGGAGAAGGGATGATAATTGTTCTTGTAATGGCAGGGATGGTTCAAGAGAACTGCAATAATGGAGGAGAATTTCAGATCCTATCAGTGAGTGAAAGAATGGGGTTGATTGAAAGTAGAAACATTTATTTTTACAGACTATTTAATATCTGAAGAAATGCATCGTGGTATTTGCAATTTTCCTCTTACCAGGATGGTATTTTTTGACATGGTGTATGCATGTTTAAAATGTCATGTTGGGTTGTAGGTTTAGTTTTATATAGTGAATTCAAATGAGAATTAGTACACAAATGCAGCAATTTCATAAAGCTCCAAGTACAATTTTCTTCCACTACCAGCTCGGTGACCCTGTTCGTATTTGGCTTCACTTTTAAGCTATTTGTAGCAGAGCATTTCTAATAAGGAAAATCCTGTACTTGAGTAATATTGTATTGATTGTGCTGGCTCCTCCTCCTCATTGACATGTTGCCCTTTGGCCAAGTTTTTTTTGTAAACGAGCATCTGCAGTTCCGTTTCTACAGTATTCAAAACTAACGCGTGGGAGCAACAAAACGGGGGTTGGGGGTAGCTCTCTCGGCCCGCAATAACCAACCCGACCTCCCGGTGGCTCAGCACGTCAACTCCCCCTCCCATTCCATATCCGACCTCTCGGTTCTGGGCCTCCTCCACGGCCAGAATGAGCAACACCGCAAGTTGGAGGAACAGCACCTCATATTCCGCTTGGGGAGTCTGCATCCTCTGGGCTTGAACATTGAATTTTCTCAATTCTGTTAACCCTTGCTGTCTCCTCCCCTTCCCACCTCTCCCTCAGCCCTCGGGCCCTGGCATTCCCTCTCTCTCTCTCTATCTCTCTCCCCCACCCTAGTCGCACTAGCTTCTCATTTTCACACTACAAACAGCTTACAATGGCTTGTTTCCTTTATCATCGATACTTTTTTTGCATATCTTTCATTCATTGTTCTTTATCTCTCCATCACCGTCTATATCTCTCGTTTCCCTGATCCCTGACCAGTCTGAAGAAGGGTCTTGACCCGAAACGTCGCCTATCTCCTTCGCTCCTTAGATGCTGCAGCACCCGCTGAGTTTCTCCAGCCTTTTGTGTACCCTCGATTCTCCAGCATCTGCAGTTCCTTCTTTGACACCTCTACCATTCTGTTTTGTGTCCTCAATGCCATGAATTATATTTGAGATGGACATTTTCTGTCGAGCTATTGTATCAGTCTTTGAAATTCCAATTGACCCAGCTTCTCTACCTTTATGAGGGGGGGGGGGGGGGGGTGGTTGGGTGGAAATGCCTCCCTAATTTTTGCTCCTGACTTAGCTGGCTTGATTTTTAAGATTGTGACCTCTGTTTTATGTAGTGAAAATAATTGTTTCTCATATATAAACCATTGAAACCCGCATCATTTAAAAACCTTTGGATCAACCTAGCCCTATTTCACTCCCTCCCTCGTTTGATTTTCAGTTGTAGATCCATCAGTTTCCTTATTGGGAAGAGTAAAGTCAATGCTTTTAGAGGTCTCGAAACAAACTAATGGATTTAAACAAAGCTGCATGCAAATGGCAGTTTGTAGCTGATCCAGCCACTCATTTCCTATCACTCTGACAAAGGCAATTGAACAAATTTGCTTTAACTGAATCTAAATAATTCCAGGGTACACAAAAGGCTGGAGAAACTCAGCGGGTGCAGCAACATCTAAGGAGCGAAGGAGATAGGCGACGTTTCGGGTCGAGTCCCTTCTTCAGACTGGTCAGGGATCAGGGAAACGAGAGATATAGACGGTGATGTGGAGAGAATTAATTGTTCTTTATCTCCATCTATTTCTGTTTTGTGTCATTGCCATGAATTATATTTGATTTCAATCTATTTATCCGTCCTATTGGTTCCCATCCCTGTGTTATTGATAACCTTATTTAACAATTTATTTCTGCCTTCATCTTTGTGATTTAGCTTGCACCAAAGAGGAAAACAAAAAGACACCATACTCTCTTCCTTCAAGCAAATCATGAAAGAATGTGATTAAAAATGAAGACTGTAATTAAAAATTATTACCCACTATTGCAATCATTCATGAATCACATTCCACAAATAGGCACATGCCGTATATTGTAACTCCTAATCTTCTACCATTCAACCAATTTCTATTGATTTTAGGTCATTTGATTTAATCAATATAGGTTTGTGGTGAACTTTCTTGCTAAAAAACGCTTTTCACTGTACCTCGATACACGTGACAATAAACTGAACTGGACTAAACTGAAATTCTAAAGTTACACTCTAATGCAAGTTGAGTAAGTAACCAGGCTATATTTGTTACTGAATAGTGACAATACATTATTAAAAACTTTTTCTGACTGATATGAAGAACAAATATGTGATTTTTAATTTAACAACCTCCTTTTATTCAAGTTTGTTTTCTTGTCTTGTGGCAAAAAAATCTTTGTGGCGTGATCTAATTCCGGGAGAAACTTTCTACTCTATGCTAATCTTTCATGTTAAATTTAGCACTAACGTTTTGTCTTAAAGTCCACCTTCTGAGATGAGGTAATAATTATGTACGAAAATACATTTTGCTGTGTTTTCTTTATCCAACACAACGAAGGATAGCTATTTCTCAATCACTGTGTCAACAGGATCAGGGTAAAGAAAAAGGCCTGGGGTCTGCATTCATGTTGGATTCCTTTGCATGACAGCAAATGCAATCCAGATGGTTCAGGGAGCCGATAAGATCTCTGTAAAGTCCTGGGAAAGTATTATTGAAAGTGAAGAAATACAATTCCATTCTTTAACAATTGATTACTCACAGTTGTCTTTAAGGATAAGCGTGCAACATATCTAATATTTCCAAACTTCATAAACAAGATTTAATTAAATTATTTTTAAACAGTGGTCTGCTTTCACATTATCTGTGACAAGCTTCAACAGCAAAACTACATTTTTCGAAGAAGGTATAATTTGACAATTCAAGCTAATTTACAAGTGGAATTATTAGAGGAATGAGTATGACATTGCGACCTGGATGAGGTGGTAGGTGGGAAGTTGGAGAAATATTGGTAGAGTCCAGATGGTAAAACGTGTACTTAGTGATGGTAATTCAATAGTAAGTTACTCGGAGAAGTTTGGTTGAAGGAGTGATGGATTGCAGTGCTGGAGGAGATATTATAATTTAAATATATCTAAATAAATAGAGTCTTGATTTTTTGCTTCAAGTAAATCAATTGAGCATTGAGTGAATCTTTCTGCTGCCAGGGATAAAGGGATTGGAGTTTGGATGGGAATAGTTTATGAACAATGAAAGCTAAGAATCCAAAAAGCAAGCATGATTTGAGTCTGGAGCTGTACAAGGATATGCATGCCAACTAGTATAATGACATGTTGGAGGTGGGTGATATAATGTGATTGAAATGGACTGTTATCTGTGATTGATAGAGAAAGGGCTTGTTCATCCTCCATTTTAGCATTATTTCCATAACCAGCTTTGTAATAATAAAATTAAATGTATTACATTGTTCTCTCATTAAATCTTCGAATGTAAATAGCAGAGGCCTCGAACATGTTAAATGCTTTTTTCCAAAACACAGCAACTATATTTGATTTTTTTCTTAAGTTCCCTATTACTACAGCATTAAAAACGTTTAGCTTTTTTCCAACTACTGTCTGTTATGTTATCTAGTTTTTCTGAGATTTGGGTTACAAATGCAACCTTCCAATCCACAGGGACTGTTATACATGTACAATCCATTCACTGCTTTTTTAAAACCCCACATTTTGGCCCAGGCGTATGGATTTCTCATCTTTTCATCCAGTTAGTTCCTTTATTTTGTCATCTGATAGACATCATTCCTTTCCCCACTCACAATAGGCCCTTGATTCAATAATTTGATTCAATAAGTTCTATGGATCTTCGGCTGTGAAGGCAGACCCAGATTACTTTTGCCTCAATTCCTTTTGCCCAGTATATATTTTTTTGTCTTGAGTCTTCCTCTGAACACAATTTACTTTTGTAAATCTTTTTGTTTTACTTAACTTTCACAATCTTAATCGGTTTCTTGGCTGTCCTTTAAAATTTTTAAACATATACAAATTGCCCTTTTAATTATGTTAGCGTTTGCTTTCATCTGAAATTGCTTTTAACCCCTCCATCCACGACTCCCAGTTTTGCAACAGTTTTTATCTCTCGTTTCAATGTGTATTTGCTGTAAGTTATTACTTAAATACCTTTTTCAATTTACTTTCACAATCTGTTACTGCAGATTTACCCTTTGCATCCCTAATTTGCTTTGTTCAATATTAAATCAATTGTTTTGTACTTGATCATATTACTCAACTGAATACAAGATTGATCGGTTTTCAATAGCTCCTTTTTCAGATTGTTAATTATAATTATCCATCCCTGGTTTGCCAACCAAAAATCCGTGGTAGAAAATGTGCAGGTATATTTGGATGATGATGTAACTTACGGGCCTGTCCCACTTAGGCGATTTTTTAGGCAACTACAAGCGACTAGTTTGTCGCCACATGTTCGCCGGTGGTCGTCGGGAGTAGTCTCCTGAGTAGCGCAAAAAGTCATAGCGTCTTTCTGGTCGCCGCTAAATTTTCAACATGTTTGGGTTTGATGTCAATGAGCGTAGCTTGACTTCTCCTGACGTAGGTTGTCGCCAGGTTTTTCGCCGACCGGCTACGACTATGACAGTCGCTGGCAGTTGCCTAAAAATTGCCAAGCGAGACGGGCCCATTAGGATGATAGGGTTATCATTAACCCATCATCAGGATGAACTTGATCAATTAAAATATTTTATTTTATAATTTCAAATGGGAGGTTTTCCCAATTGGGAACTTGATGAATAGTTCAAAATAGTTGGTAGATTAAATGCATCTTTAAGAAGAAAATATTTACTCCTAAGTCTCAAATGTCCCTAATACATCAGTTTTTTCTGGCATACTGTGTTTTCCTGCAGATACTGACAGCCCATTGTGAATGCCGCCAGGGTGGGGGTTATAGGGTAGTGATGGAGGAGAGAAGTTTGCAGGTGATTAATGGAGATCAAATCTGTCAATAGCATTGTGCTCTTCCTTTGGAGAACTGATTCAAGCAAAACAAATGGTTTTGTTTTTGGCTGCTTTTTGTCCCAGAACAGTTCTGCCAATTATTATACTACATATTTCTTGCCGTGATTTAGTAGTTTAAGCTTGGAAGTAGCTTGCTGCTTTAGTAGTTTGAACACAAATTTTTTTTTGATTGTTTGGCAAAGCCCAGAATTGTTGGTATGTGTAGGATGGAACTGCAGATGTGGGTTTACATTGTTGGTTCTTTATTTCATTCAAATTGATTATTGGAGAAGAGAAAAAATAGCTGGGCCACTTGTTTTACTTGATTGATCTGTGACCTATTTCCATAACTACACGTGAAACGTTTTGTCCTTATTGCTGACTCTGAAACTTTGTCCTAAATTCCCCAATAATTAAAATTATTCTTGATCCACTCTGTCAGTTATCTTTCATATTGTGCAAAATATGCCTAATTTGAGTAGCAAGTGTTAACCTAATCAGAAAATGTTTTCTTTTTAATTTGAAATTCAAAGTAACACATTTTAAATCACTAATTTCACCTGGATTTTGAGGGAACTTTAAAGATTGGCAGACTACTTGTACCATTTAATGTGAACAGTGTGTTCTGGTATAAAATAACAACAACATAAGCCTGGAAGAAACCCTTTCCAAGCTTTAGTTGCATTATCTTTCATAAAAAATGAAACGGTCTTCAAACTAGCACTGCACTTCATGATATTGAGATTATTTTATTCTAATTGGTTGCATCCCAAATGTAAAAGTATTTTAATGCCAGAACAGATTTTGTATATATTGATACGCACATTATCTCTGAATTTTTTTTGTGAATACACATGAGGAAAATGTAAACAGCAGGGTTGAATTGCATCGTATTACTCGGTGAGATGACAGACATTGTGTACATTTATTTCTTTGAAAGTTAAATTCTGTTCCCCTTTTTTGTATGTAAAATGCTCTATATCCCTTTCTACTTTCTGGCCACCCCATTCTTCATTTCACTCCATTTCTTTCAAATTTCTTTTTTCTCCTTCCTATTTTTTTTTCTCAACCTCTTCTCCCTCCCTCTTTCCCACTTTTACCCTCTATCCTTTAAAACTAAATAAGTTATGCCTTGTATTAAAGTCCATTTTTAGCGCAGATGTGTGATCAAAGGTTGTTCTGGTGTGTTATTTCCATGAATTAAAGCTCAAATGCAAAATGAGAAAATGTAAAATGTTCTTAAAGAATGTAGGATGGATTAAATTCCAGCCTGGGTTTTACCCAAATTAAAGATGTTTGTTTTGTATCTAAATTGAATGTTTGCTGCACGTTAAAATAGCATGTGCTGTAAAAACCATTGCATTTTGTGGCAAATTTAAAAATATATATATGAAAGGCATTCGTTCTGATAAGATATCGACCCTGGTTCTATCATTATTAAGATCAAGTGAAAACAATAATTTGAGCAGAGCAAAGTTTAATGTTTGTTCAACCTACCTCGATTCCAATGTCTAAAACAGTAAGAGGCAAATTTAAAAAAAACTAAGAGGCAAATTTAAAAATAAAAAAAAATAAAAAAAATCCAGTACCTGCTGGAAAGTAAAAATATTTGTCATTTGACAAATAAGTTATAATGTAATAAGAACATTACTGGAGAGAAGGAAAGGGTGAGGTTTCAGGTCGAGATCCTCCTTCAGATTTAGAGTTGGGAGAGAAAAAGTAGAGATATGAAAAATATAGGCTAATGTTAGGTATGAAAATGACAGATCAAAGCAGATGACGATCAAGGAAATGTAGAGTGGTTTATTGTTGGCTAAGGGGAAGGCGACAACAAGGTATGCAAACAGTAAAATTAAACACGAAGACAATGAAATTGGTCAGAGTTCCTTGTGCAGCGATAATGGAATGTTTTAGTCAATTTCACTTAGTCCATTGAATTGGAATACAATAGGAGCACAGTCTAACCCTTTATCTATATTTATTGCCTTGCTCTATATACCTTCTGGCTTGAACAACATTGTGCATTTAATCTGAATGGATAAATGCTCGCAATTTTTCTATTAAACTGTTGGAGTGATGACGCACATGCTCCCATTTTTTTTTTTTGTTTGTTTATTTTTGTTAGAAGTAAGTACAGTAGTCTGGTACTTAAGTACCTAATACATAAATACATATTTTCATTCTTGTACAACTTCATACTTTTGGTTCAATAATAAAAGAACAGTGAGAGAAAAAAGAAATAAAGAGTGTCGGAATAGATAGACAAGCGAGTAGAAACAGAAAACAAAAGAAATAAAGGACAGAGATGAGAAGTTAAAAGATAGACAGAAAAGGAAAAAGTAAAAAAAAGAGAGATTAGGAGAGATCTACCTATCTCATATTTTTACCCAACATGCTCCCATTTGTGACGAGTAAAAAAAAAATCATAGTTAAACTTGTCCTCTGGTTGTCAATTCTGAGCATGTTTTTGACAGTTTAACTTTATGAAAGCATCCCATAAATGTTGAACTTGTCTTTTAGGTTAGTTCTTCCGTGTTTATGTGCCTATATTTTTCATTCTAAGCTGGTTTTTGGATTGGAACTTCCAACAGCAGGGAAGCTTCCAATTTCCAACCACAAGAGTTTCTAACGTGGATTGAATGGCAGGTAGTTAGAAATTAAATGTAGATAACACTCAAGCTAAAATTATCAGAAATACAGTACTTAGTTTTTAAGTTATATATCTTGACACAATGACTGCATTGCATTTGCGAATGTTGCATTTGCCTGAACTGTCTTAAATTTCATCTTAAATTCGAGGTGGTCACGTAGTTGTGTGAAATTAAAATGCTTCTCTCCAGGATTGCCAGTTATGGAAATTGAATCTTCCATTGTCAAATACTTCCAGGTTATTCGACAATGATGAGGTAATGTCTCTTGAGAATTTGAAAAGGGGTAAAGTTAGTATTTAATATCTGACCTCTTTAAATGGAACTGTCTATCAATGTGTATTTTTGTTTCCACATATTTCTTAGTATTTTAATTGTCTGTAAGATAAGACATCCTAGTTGTTTTGCGTTCATGAATTGTCAACCTTTGTCCCCTGTTGACAGCCACAGATTCTGTGATTTATTCCAGAAGGCTCCCAGGCTGCTAACCTTCATTTAGACCTTTCCTAGTATATTTTTCAACTAAATTGAAAATTGAGGGCAGTTGTTATCCAGAGCAGTACTTGTTGCTGACCGTATGTAAAGTTGGTACTTTTAAATCATTTTGTTTAAAATCAAACTCATTTTAATACTGAAGAGTTGTTGTCTCTGCCAGAGCATGGACAAATACATATACAATATATTTTGTGTGTTTTGAACCTCCTTGGGTTCCACATACTTATGAATTTCTATTGTTGATATTATTTTTACTTGGCATGGGTTTGAAACTTGAACAAGAAGCTTCATCGCATATGTATTTTGGTTATCTATACAGTATTTGGTTTCTATTGCATGACTAGGCTAACCATTCTGTCATCAATCTTGTCTTTAATCACAGCTTCAGTCATATCCTGTGGAACGTGTGATCAGTCTGCTGTTTAGCATCAATGCCTTGAAAGATTTCTATAATTGCACTACACTGCACTCAACTTTTTTTTTTCTCTAAGGCACAGAAATGCAGCTTGCAGAAACTGGACCTTGGCCTAAACTGCATCATGATTTCAGTAAACATCAATTCTGGCTATTTGAAGAAAATCTTAGATAATAGATAGTTGTGCCATGTTAATTTAGTTTGCGTGCTAGAGATTAGGCAAGTGTCATTGCATTACCTACAGAAGATGAGTCTGCTATGTGTCTCAGAAATGCTAAGTTGACATCTGGTCATATCATGTAACTGTATTGTCATGTTTTAACTCTTTAGCATTGAGACTTCAACATCAATTATGTCAATTAAGGCCAATTTTAACCTCTATTGAACCTGGTGCACCTCACTTTGCACTTGACTGCCACACACCCTCCTCCACTTCTATGTAACTTTGAACAAATGCTAGGTGCTCTGATCAATTAATCTAAGAATTGAGAGCAGATTTTTAAATATTTAGTGACAAGTGCAACTGTAGATGAAAATTGTTCTTAGAGTCCAAAATGTAATTAGTTTCCATGTGGAATGTTGTAAAATGTTTTTGGAAATAACATTGGAAAATATCATACAACATCCCATAACTGTTTGCATCATCTATCTGCTGATGGTCAGGACGAGTCTTTCTGCACCAAACACCATCCTGTATCTGCAAACTTTAATTCTGGTTTTGTGTCTTCAAGTTTATTTTCCACAACCCTTGGCCCTGTGCTGAGCATTTAATACTTGAATTCATAAAATTCTACCTTGCATCATTTAAAATAATCCCTACTGTCCTTCTCTTTGACCAAGTGTTTGGACGCCTGTCTCAGTATTTCTCATAACTTAAGTCAAATGTTGCACGATACAGTCAATCAAAAGCACTCCATAAATGAGTGGTTATTTCTAGATTATTATTGAAAGATAACCCATTTATAGTCCTAATTTGGTTTTTATCATTTTACTACTAATGCAAATCAGACAAACGCTGCCGTCTGAAATACAAGCAAACTGCTGGAGGAACTCATTGGCAGCATTTGTTGAGGGAAATGGACAGATGATGTTTGGATCGGGACTCTTCTTCTGATGCTACCTAATCTCAAACACTTGTATTTTTGCTCAAGATTCCAGCATCAGTCTGCCAGAACCTCCAATGCATAAGAGACTGCAGTTGTTGTAATTGTTACTGAGATGTATTTTTCACTCACTAAGGGTCCACCATATAACTTCACTGATGTATTTAAAAGTGTATACCTTCATTTCATAGTCATAATTATAAACACTAATTGAAATGGACAATTCAATATGAATGGTTATAGTGTGTAGAAAGTCATAGAGCTATAGAGCACTCGACTATGTCAACCATCTGTTAAAGAAAGATACAAAGTGCTGGAATAACTCGGTGGGTCAGGCAGCATCCCTGGAGAACATGGATAAGTGAAGTTTTGGGTTGGGACCCTTCAGACGTAGCTCAGTTGCTGGCGACTGGTCTCCATCCCTCCACACCTGTTCAGGCATTAGTTGAAGTGTCTTTCAATATCACAGTTATACCCCCTCTACTAATTTGTCTGGCTGCTTGTTCCATCTATGCAACATCCTATGAGGAAAAAGTTGAATGTTTATTTGTCATATGCACTGGATATACCAGAACAATGTAATTCTTACTTGCTGGAGCAACTCAGCAGGCCAGGCAGCATCTCTGGAGAACATGTGTAGGTGTTGTTTCAGGTGGGTATCCTTCAGACCTGATCCAATCTGAGACGTCAATTATGGCAAAGAGGTTATGCTTAAGTAAATATGGTGGTTGAAAATTTTGTTAATACTGTATCTTTCTGTCTAGCTCTCGGTAGAAATGTCATCTCTATTGATGTCTACCAATTCCATTACTTAATAACTTATATATAATTTACAGCTACCAGCAAGATTAGAACAGCAATCAAATTGATTCATATTTTTATAATTGTGCTAAGTGGCGGCGTTGGAGTTAAACTTTTGAAGGTGGGATTTAATGAGTTCAAGCAAAAACTAATTCCCTTTTCATGTTTGTACATTGTGGTTCAATCATTGCGAGATTTGGTGGACTTGCTAACATTCTGCATTGCATTAATTAAGATGCATGTCAAATTTTAAGTGCATGAAATTGCCTTCACTGAATTCGTGCAAGCTTATAAATTTGAAAGTTCCATTTTGCAGTTTCATTCCTTGAAACTTTTTTTTTGGCCTTTTCTTTTAGAGCCTCATGGGTTTTCTTGGGAGCATTTCCATTATGTGGGGCCGGTGCTACAAAACCTCTGAGCTAATAGTTGACTCGTAGCAGTCAAACTTAATTCTCTCCCCGCAGTCAAACCTATCCCTGTTATTGGACAGCTATCTCCAGTGAAAGCACTCTATAGCCAACGGCCAATAACAAAAGGCCTGTTACTGTCAACTAAATTGATGCAAATGAGGAATCAAATATCTTCTCCTATGGAAATGAGCCATCGAGGGCACAGTAACTCTTAATCTATGCTTAAAAATGTAGCACATTTAATGAGTTCCTTTCTGTACTTTCTCAACTGATGAAGCACCCATTCCCACTAAATTAGCGTGCTGAACAGAATGGGAATTAATATAACCAGCCACAAAGCATTGGACCAGCAAATACATTGGTGACAATTACTTTGCTTGTTTGGGGGGGCGGCGGGGGAGAGCTACATTTTCATGCTGTTGTTTAATTGTGAATAAGGAACCATTGATAATACTTTGGTTGTAGATGGATTGATCTTCCCATAATTTGGGGGTTACTGAACAAAATGAAGTGGTCAGGGCAAAAACTGTAGGTTGGGTATTTCACACTAATTATGTATTTTGACCATTTTCTGCTCATGGTGCAGTGATTTGTTCCTGCATTCTTTACAGATTACCAGTCTGCACTCTGGTAACATAGGAGGAGTCACTTTTATCTCAAGCAGCAATAAATTATGAACTGTTTAAAATGCCGTTTGGAAAAATTCAAGTGCGAGTTGCATACCTCCCCCACATGAGCACCCCTTTATTCCACCTTCCCCCTCCCCAGCAAAATCTGTTATTAATGTCAGTGCATTTCTGCATTGCATTGTCTTGAATATTCCAGTGATTCAAATTGAAGTACCTTTATGGTGAGAGAAAAGAGGGGTAGCAAATTAAGGATATAGTCTGTAATTCCCTGAAGCCTGGGAATTGTCATTTGCAATCAGGTTGTGAAGCCAAGGAAGTTGTCAGGTGCAGTTGTGGAAGTTGAAAGGTTGCCATCTTGCCAATGTTTGCAGCACTTCACAATAGTTCAAAAGAAACCAACATGATTGCTGGGATTTAATAACCTTTTTTCAGTGGTTCATATTGTTAAAATATCAACTTGTGATTGCTTTTAAATAGAAAGTCATGCCATGCATTCAGCTGTTGCATATTGTGTTACAAAGTAATAATAGATCTTTTTGGGTCTGTGCAATCTCACAATACGGAAGTGCTGCCCCGGCTTGATCAAAATAAGTGAATTGTCAGTTTGTAATTAATCTGATTCCATGTCCGCAACAGTTCTGTTTCTGTTACAGTTAAGTTCTTGAGTGAGATGATCACAATAAGCAAGTTCACTATTCTGACTGCGCATGCCCAGGTCATAGGTCACTCGAGATAAACATTCTTGGCAGCTGTGCTGCTGCATATAGACAGACCTGCGTTTCATCCGTAGTCATGATCGACCCCGAGTCTCCGGCACTGCAAGCGCTGTTGAATTGCTGTTAGACTGTCCCCATCCGCTCCCGAGTGTCCCATCCCTGTCTGGGGGGCGGCCGGAGATGTCCGGGGAGACCCTGGACTGACGGGACACCAGCATGGAGCAGTGGCAGCCCAGGCTTACAGCCAGCACGGAGAAGAAGCGCTAACTCCACTGCCTTACTCATTCATAAGTTGGTTGGAACAAATTGTGGCTGTTTTTTAAATCTGACTAAAGCAAGACTTTTGCCATCTAGGATTTAAGGAAATTCCAATGTTTAAGATTAAACACAAGTTTGAAGAAGGGTCCCGAACTGTCCATGTTCATCTGAAATGCTGCCTCCCCCGCTGAGTTACTCCAGCACTTTGTCCTTAAAGGTTCTATTAAAACATGAAAATTAGTTACATATTCTAATGTAGGATCCATTTTCCATGCTGCCAATTATTTCCACAAATCATGTGCACATTTTTATTTTGTTGTTAAACATCACGTAGCACATTTTCCTGAGGAATTATTTCATTGCAATAATTCAGCATTTGAATGTGAATTCCAGTCTATGATTCCTAATTTTATTAAATCAAAATGATACCAATATTTTCCTTGGGTAATATTAG
Source organism: Okamejei kenojei (assembly GCA_035221665.1). Classification (NCBI taxonomy): domain Eukaryota; kingdom Metazoa; phylum Chordata; class Chondrichthyes; order Rajiformes; family Rajidae; genus Okamejei; species Okamejei kenojei. The sequence continues at coordinate 35,612,531 of CM069145.1, read as the reverse complement.
CTTTAGCTTTAACTGTAACTTTTTTGTGCCCAATAGCATGTTTGATTTATTTCAATAAACTGAAGCCATACATTTTAATCTACCTCCTTACTTTGAAAAATCAGTACATGTTCATCTGCTTGCCTATTTGCTTGTTTATAATCTAAATGTAAAGCAGAACACAAATGTTAAATAGTTTTAAACAAACTGATTTGAAAGAGCACCATGTGGATGTTGTTTCTTATATACAGACATTGATCTGTTCACCGTTCTGCAAAAAGATGTTTTAATATAAAAAGCTTTTTTGTTGGAACCTCTGATCGTATTTCAAATAATTGCTCGCTCAAAATTTGTGGTTAACCTTGCAACCGCAATGCTGCCTTGCCCTTAATGCTTCTGAAACCCAGGTATCTTGTAGAAAACACTTGGGGGGTATTCGAGATACCATCCAAGTGCTCTCCACAAAATCTCTTGCATTCATTGGAAGGATCTCCAGCAGTGATTTTCAACAATTTATGAAGGGGAAATAATGCTTGACTAATCTTCTGGAATTTTTTGAGGCTGTAACAAGTAGAATGGATAAGGGAGAGCCAGTGAATGTGGTGTATCTGGACTTTCAAAAAGCCTTTGACAAGGTCCCACACAAGAGATTAGTGTGCAAAATTAGATCACATTGTATTTGGGGTAGGGTATTGACATAGATAGAGAACTGGTTGGCAGACGGGAAGCAAAGAGTAGGAATTAACAGGTCCTTTTCAGAATAGCAGGCAGTGACTAGTGGGGTGCAGCAAGGCTCAGGTTGCTGGAACCCCAGTTATTTCCAATATATATTAATGATTTAGACAAGGGAATTAAATGTAACATCTCTCCAGCCCTTTGTGTACCCTCGATTCTCCAGCATCTGCAGTTCCTTCTTTAACACTAAATGTAACATCTCCAAGTTTGTGGATGACACAAAGCTGGGTGGCGGTGTGAACTGCAAGGAGGAAGCTGTGAGGCTGCAGGGTGACTTGGATAGGTTGGGTGAGTGAGCAGATGCAAGGCAGATGCAGTATAATGTGGATAAATGTGAGGTTATCCACTTTGGTGGCATGAACAAGAAGGCAGATTAGTATCTGAATGGCGTCAGATTAGGAAATGTGGAGGTGAAACGAATCCTGGTTGTACATCAGTCACATAAAGTAATCATGCAGGCACGCAGGCAGTGAAGAAAGCAAATGGCATGTTGGCCTTCAAAGGAAGAGGATTTGTGTATAGGAGCAAGAAGTTGTACAGGGCCCTGGTGAGACCACACCTGGAGTATTGTGTGCAGTTTTGGTCTCCTAATTTGAGGAAGGGCATTCTTACTATTGAGCGGGTGCAGTGTAGGTTCATCAAGTTAGTTCCAGGAATGGCAGAACTGACATATGAAAGAACGGGTCGACTGGGCTTGTATTCACAGGAATTTAGAAGGATGAGAGGGGTTCTTATAGAAACATATAAAATTCTTAAGAGATTGGATAGGCTAGATGCAGGACAAATGTTCCCGATGTTGGGGGAGTCCAGAACCATGGGTCACGGTTTTAGAATAAGGGGTAGGCCATTTAGGTCTGAGATGAGGAAAAACGTTTTCAGCCAGAGAGTAGTTAATCTGTGGAATTTTCTGCCATAGAAGGCAGTGGAGACAATTCACTGAATGCTTTCAAGACGGAGCTAGATTTAACTCTTAAAGGGCCTATCCCACTATGGCGACCTTATTTGCGAGTTTGCGCTCGCAGCAAGGTCGACACATGGTTGTAGGTGGTCACTGGTAAGTCTCCTTCATGGTCGAGAGGAGTTCCCGCATAGTGGTTAAGACAAGCTGAAACATTTTCTGCGGAGCAGAAATTGGTCGGCATGGAGGAAATCTAAACTTTTGAACTCGTAGTGCAGTGGTAGTGGGGTCGCCATGTCGTTGTAGGTAGTCGAGGTAGCAGTGGGTAATCTGCTTTGCTTACTGGACACTTTCCCTTATTGGAAGAAAAAAAACGAAAGTTTTCAGAACCAAGGAAAACTGACCGGTAATGTTAAATGCCCAATAAACCTCACAGCTGCGTGTCTCTGGCTTATTAAAAGTTGTCTGGCTTCTTAAAAGTGTCTCCACTCCTTCTCCCTTCTCTCTCTCTCTCCCCCCCCCCCCCCCCCCGTACTCTTTTAAAGGACTTACCGTGCCAGCCTTCTTTAAACTTCCTGTTCATCGCGGGTATCACCTTGGCTTTGCACCGTGTGAATTTCAGACAGAGCTCCGCCGCCTTTGTGATGTGTTTGTGTGTGTTCAGCGCTGACAGTCGATCCAGCTCGCGGTTTTTCAGGCGAGTTCCCCCGAGCTGGAAGGTCGCAGACAATTTGCTGAAAAGTCGTGTAAGTGGGACAGGCCCTTTAAGGCTAAAGGAATCCAGGGATATGGGGAGAAGGCAGGAACGGGGTACTAATTTTGGATGATCAGCCATGATCATATTGAATGGCGGTGCAGGCTCAAAGGGCCTAATGGCCTACTCCTGCACCTATTTTCTATGTTTCCAATTTTCCTATTATCTGGTGTCCGTTGTGGCTCGCTTTTGCCTCTGAATCATGGTAATAGGTTGATTGAACTCTTTGAATGGAAATTAGACCCTCTTTGACATTTTGAAAAATATCGATTGATATTTATCCTTCTGAAATTGACATTATTTCATTATTTGTGAGCCTGACTACTGTACTTCCTACCATATGACATTGTGTACTTCGCAATGTACAACGTTTGACACGTCCTGACGTCATTAATTATAAATAGAAGCTTTCCCTCTTTTTGAACAATAGCAATGTACTCTGCTGGAAATTTGTGGCTACGTTAATAAGCATTTTACAATCGGAGTTTTCTGTAAACTTTGAATACAGCAGTTGCACCGTTTTTGTAGACAATTCATTTGTTTTGCAAGAATTATTTGGTATTATTGTGAAATGCTGATTTGCTATTGATAGCACAAACTGTCAAATGCTAAAACGGAGCTTTTTTTGTACATCTGCATTAAAGCTGTGATGAGATAGGAATTGAATGGTTTTGCAGAAACTAAGTGTTAATAAGCATATTGAGTATTTAATGGTAAAGATATTGATGACTTGTTACTACTTAATTTTGATGCCGACTAAGTTTATCAGTGGACCAGGTTACATTTATGACTGAATTCTCCGTGTTTTCGTAAACGTCATTGCAAATTTAACTTGAGTATGATGTTCGTCTTTTGGACTATACAGCAGAATATTATGAATAACCCACATATCCCTGATATGTTGCAGCAAAATTATTCTTATAGTATACCATTCAAAGCTTGCATAAGGATAAAAATGTTGGTTCATTAGAGTTGGTACACTGAATAATATTTCCATTCACAACATGTACATTAGAATTGCAGCTAAAAGCTGAAGTGATAAACTAATCTGCCGAAAGTCTAACTTCCAAATTTTTAAGATAGACGCAAATGCTAGACTAACTCAGCAGGTCAGACAGCATCTCTGGAGAAAAGGAATGGGTGACGTTTCGGGTCGAGACCCTTCTTCAGACTGAAGAACTTCACCTATTCCTTTTCTCCAAGGATGCTTGCTGCCTGACCCGCTGAGTTAATCCAGCATTTTGTGTCTATCTTCAGTGTAAACCAGCATCTGCAGTTCCCTACTCATTTCTAAATCGTTAAGCTGGACCATTTGAGTTGGTTACAAAGGGAGCCAGCAATTTCTGAAGTGATCTTGATATGAGAAAGATGATGGTTGTTCCTGAGGATTAGCAAAAAATGACTCTGAATATAGGAAAGTGGGTTAGGAATACCAGGATGTTTTTTCATTGCACATAATTTGAACTTTGTAGCTATTAGAAATCATATTCTAAAATTTCAACTATTCACAATGGAGTTGCAGTGACTGAAGATTTTAAATTGTGCTTTTATTTTATTACAGTCATATTTGTTTAAAATCATTTGTAAATCCCAACCATATCTGATTATTAATAAGAATATTTGCAACCTAATCATTACTTGACTATCCATGGGGCGATAGACTGTCCCACAACTTTAATATTGAATTTAACAATCTGGATAGTAACACTTTTTTTCTTCTTGACTAGCAGATGTTATCATTAGCCAATAATGAGAATCACAATTTGATTTGATTTTATTTTATTACTTGTCATTCGAACCTCAGAGAGGCTCGAACGAAACTCCGTTTCTACAAGCCATACAAACAAACAAACAGAACAATTCATAAAAGAAACACGCAAACAATTAAATTCACACAAACATCCATCACATGGATCCCTCCTCACTGTGATGGAAGGCAAAGTTCTTCTCTCTCCTACATTAAGTGTCTTTGGCGCTATTATTTTCAGTTTCCTGATTAACATTCTGATTTCTTCTTCATCAGATGAAAATTTAGAATATTTCCTGAAGGTTCAGTTTCTTCCTATGGTGTGAGCTCCATTTACAACTTGCCCAATGCTGAAGCCTCTCGCATCAACCTCCAACATAATCTGTTTAAATTGAACAATGCTTTGCACTACATATGTATGACTCTAAATGCCAGGTAATTACCATTTCAAATAGAGTGCACCAATTTATCCTGGCATCTGGCTCCAATACCCACCACCAATATATTTGGGAGGTGTTCATGATTGGAAACTTAACTCCTTCAGCTATATGAATGGAAAGGCCGAGGCAGAGATTGGTACACCTGTACTTGGCATCTCTGTCATTAAGCTCGATGCCCAGCTCTCCATCAGTTGAATACCAGGGGTGCAGCATGTGCTATTTACCAATGCAACTTGCCTAATTTACTTGGGGATCTGCTCCCTCTCTTGTGACTTAAATAATAATAAAAAAACAATAACTGGGATACCAAGCACTACGTAATGCTGACGACCCCTGGTGGTGAGCCACGTGCAGTGCGAACCCTCGGCTCTGGAGGGGGGAGTCACGTGTCTTGGTGACAGGAGGTGCAGGACACGGGGCTCCCCGGGGGGGGTTATTTAAGATCGGGAATGCCCGTGCCTTGAGCAGTAGTAGGGAGCTGTATCGTTAGTTAACATTAAAGATTTACTGGCTGGACAAACTTCGTGTCCCTCCTCATTCTTGGCTCGACAGCTTTGAGCCCTGTGCAACGACTCTTAACGATTCGAAGAAGAGAGACTGAAACTACAGCCTTATTTATAACTGTGAGCCATAAATAGAGCCTTCAATGAAAAACATTTTAATGTCATAGCACTTTTTATTTAAAGTGATCATTTCCGAGCCATTTTTTGACTAAGTGCATGCCCAACTTTTAGATGGAACTCAGCGGATTTTCTAAAAGCTGTATTTTCCCGACTGATATGCATTTCTGTTTCAATTCGTAAAGTCCAACAAACAATGAAAGAATCACTATTGATAGCATATGATCATTTTTCACATAACATCCCAGCAGTAGCAGTGGTGGTTTGACCATTCTATAATGTTAAACTTCAGTCTTAATCATGTTTACCTTGAACATTGGTTTGAATTATATAATGAGCTCAGTTCAGAAATGTGCGTTCTTATATTGGGAAGAGATCAACGATAAAGGACCATTGTTCAAAATATTCCCAAGTTAAGAAACTTGTTTGACAATGATCGTGAATTCTTGGCAAATCTACTTTAAATACATTGAAAGTAATTATAATTTCCGGTCTTTTTTTACAAGGGCAGAGGGAATGCTAATGTAATAGCTGCTTGGTGCTTGTTCGGCCTTTTAATTACAAAAAACCTATCTGGCACAATCTCTGTGGGAAAGTAGTTAATTTTTACTTGGCCAGCGCAGCTCATTAACACTGATAGTTTTGTCTAAAGTGCTCCCAAATCTTAGAAACTGTGTGAACCTGTCCAAACTTATTATGTTAAGATTCTGACATCCTTCGTCAAATTTTCTATAGGTGACTGAGATTTCAGTGCTTCAGGTTGGGGAACACTCGGATTGTTGTCTTTGGCACACACTCCTCTACTCACTTGCTGATTGAGTCAGTCACGGCAGTCCACTGACTCAAAGCTGTAACCTGTAACATAGGATGTCATCCATGTATGCCGACCAGCATTTGAACAGCTTTCTGTACCATACCTTCCTGCTTTAGTTTTTGTTTGTAGACAGGTAGAAGTACAGCTAGACGGTCAGATTTCCCAAAATGTGGCTGAGGAATGGGGCGGTGGCTGTTTTTTATGGATCTGAGTGGTCGGTGGGGCGCTGCAAGACGGCTGCCCTGCCAGCAGGGTGTCTGTTATTTCTACTTTTTTAGTTTTTTTTTAGTATGTCAAATGTTTGTTTTAGTTTCTCTTGGTGTGTCTTGTGAGGGGGTGGAAGGGGGGAAGACTTTTTCCATATCGCCTCCCTCGGAGCCTAACATCATGGATTGGAGTGGCCTTTCCTGGCGTCGGGCCCGGAGTTTCAGCAGCGGGCACATCATCAACCTTTCATCGCGGAGCGGGCGAGCCCTTGCCGGGATCACCAGAAGGGAGTGCTCCAATCGCTGGCCCGCGGATTGTTACATCCTGAAGCCGCGGTCTGCGGAGCTTCTAGCTGCAGGCGGGGCTTAGACTTACCATCTGGAGTCTGGTTTCCCTCGCCAGGGACAGCCAGAGAAGAGCTCCGACTGCCGGCTTACAACATCCTAAAGCTGCGGCCTACAACATCCTGAAGCTGCGGCCTCTGGTAGGAAGGCGCCGATTCGGGACCTCCAAGCTGCGGAGTGTGTTCGACCGTCCCGACGAGAGGGCCTGTACACCGGGCCATCCGTAGCGGCGACTGCCGAGGTTTATGCCCCAACCACGGGTGAACAATGGAGGAGGACTGACTGTACTTTGTGCCTTCCACCACAGTGAAGAATGCTGTGGTGGATGTTTGTGTTAAATTTTATTATGTATTGTGTGTTCTTTTTTTATTGTACCGCTGCTGGCAAATTCATTTCACTGCACTTGTGTATATGTGATGAATAAAACTGATTGATTGATTGTTTTAAGTATGCATTGCTTCAACATTTATTCCATTGGTGGCACAATTTGCCTTCCATATTGTGCACTGTTGCAATTTGTCAAGCATTTTTCGGTTGCATGCCCCAAACCTGCATTTACTGTATGAAATGAAGTTGGAAAGGGTACTGACACAGCTTCCCTCCAATCTGCTTTGGCAGAAAATGAGCACTTCCTTCATCGTCATGAGAACTAAACACTGGAGCTATGTACTCATTGCAGTGGAGAGTATCCCAATCACATGTCTCAATGCAATCTAGAAAATCACTTTTATTCGGGATGATAATGAATGTTGGGCTTGGAAATGATGCCTACTTTCTGTATTTTAAAAATTCCTTTAAAAGGTTTAAAGTTGAGGTGAATGGTCATGAAACTATTTGAAATGTTTGAGTTTAATATCATGGTTTAGGATTTTAGCAACAGATGAACGGAGGCAAGTATTCTATTTGTGGAAGCATGGTATTCTTGTAATACATTGGAAGCTCAACATAGAGGTCATAATGCTATGATTCTGAACTGGCTAGTTCATCCTTTGATATTAGATAATGATATAACATTGTTCAAGGCTGTGGAGCAAAATAGTAGTTACACTCTTTCCCTTCCCCTATCTCCTTTTAATTGGTATAAATTTTAGATTGTCCCATACTAGACTAGTTTTAGATTTAGCTAGTCCAATAACAGGGTACAAAAGGCAATGTAAAATACGCTAACAATCTGGCAATGTTGAACTGGTCAGGCTACATCTTGGGTAAAATAAATGGTTAACGCTTCAGTTCTATGACCCTTCGTCAGAAATGGTAAGGAAATAGAAGAACCTTGTTAAAGTACAGAGAGGCTGGGGTGGGGGGGCTAATCTCTGAGTTTGCCAACTACCCTCACATCCCTGAAACAGAACAAGCTTCCCAATTCTGACAAATCATCTTTGATCTGAAATGTTAAAGTTTTTCTTCCCACAGATGCATCATGCTGAGTATTTCCAGCATTTTAGTTTAGATTTCAAACCAGTTCTATCCTACTCACTACACACAATTTACAGAAGCCAATTAACCTACAAGCTTGCATGTCTTCGGAATGTGGGAGGAAACCGGAGCACCCTGAGAAAACCCACGCAGTCATGGAGAATGTGAAACTCCGTACAGACAGCACTTGTAGTCAGGATGGAACCCAGATCTCTGGTGCTGTAAAGCACCAACTCCATTGCCGTGCCGGCCTGCCACAACATCACTGTGCTGTCCTAAACTATACTGTACTATTTTATTTTGCCTAATGCATGAGGACTCTGGTGTGTTTAAAAAAAAAATTTAAAAAATGTTTGAATTAATGCTACCTCAATTATTGCAAACATCTAATTAAGATTTGCCTCCTTTGTTTAAATTTAGGCTTGCAAATTAGATTTAAATTAACTTTAGTGGAAAAAATATGCTCTCTTCCTCCCACCACCAGCTTTCCCCACAACTCCCTGAACCCCAGAGTACCAAAGATTTAAGCTACTTGATTGTAAATAGAATCATAATTTTCTCAGTGTGGCAATTTGTTTGCTTAATGATTTTCATCGTGGTCAGTTTTGCCATTTAAAAATTTATTCCTGGGATAATTTAATGATGGTATGATAGCCTAAATCTAACAATTCATAAAGCAGACAAAATCTTTTGCAATGTCATGACTGCAGTTATCTTGTTATTGACTGTAAGCAACATTCAACATGAATGATAGCAATGCTTTAAACTTGGTCATTAAAATAGTGTGAAACGGTATCATATTTCTAAACCAAAATTATAGTGTTGAGGATATCAAAATGTCTGAATATATTTCCAATGCATATATAAAGCAGTATTAAAATTGATGTCCTTCAATTTGTTGTATAAGATCTGCATGTAAAGAGGTACTGGATAATTGTGTCACATGACAACCATTGCCATGGTGATAAAAGGAGTTGCTGTTGACAGAGCAATTCATTGTGCTGCTTCATGTCAAAATTTAGAAGTTGAATATTTGAGGCCAATAAGTGTTCTGGTGTGTAGATTAATTTAAATATGCTAGAACATAAAACAGTACAGGAATATGAAAGAGTGTAGCATAGGAGCAAAGCATGCTTAAAAAATGAAGTAAAATTAAGCTAATTGCTTCTGCCTGCACATCGATCCATATCCTACCATTCTCTGCATATTCCAGTGCTTATCGAAAAGCCTCTTAAATGCCGCTATCGTATCTGTTTCCACCACCAACCCTGACAGCATGTTCCAAGCACCTGGCGCTCCGTATATTTAAACTCTTTCCTTTGCCCCACCCCCAGCATCCTTCAACATTCCTCCTCTCACCCTGAAACTATGCCCTCCAGAATTTGACCTCTAACGCTCCAGAGAAAACAATTTAAGTATATCTCCCTTAAAGCTAATGCCCTCTAATCCAAGCACCATCATGGTTAGTCTCTTCTGCGCCCTCTCAAATCTCCATATCTGTCGTCTAAAATGACTTGGAATCGCACAAAAAACACAAAATAGATCTAACCAAAGTTTTATACAGCTGCAAAATGACCTTGAACCTTGCATTCAATACCCCTATCAATGAAGGTAAGCATACCGTATCAGTCTGAAGAAGGGTACCTAAAACATTTGTCCGTTCCCTCCACCGATGATGCCAGACCCACTTAGTTCCTCCAGCCTTTTGGTTTTTGCTCAAGATTCCAGCTTCTGTAGTTTCTTGCATCTCCAAGCATACCATTTCACTTTACCACCATCTACTTGCTACCTTTGATGATCTATGGACTTGGACCCCATGATTACTCTCTGTTACTGTTTGTGGTCCTGCTATTAACTATATAATTTCATCTTGCATTTGACCTCTAAATGTGCAGCGCCTTACATTTCCCTGGATTAAATTCCGTCTGCCATTTCTCCATCCATATATGTAGCTGATCTGTATCCTTTGATGGATGCCTTCATTGTCCAAATCTCCACAAGTTTTTGTCATCTGCTAACTTGCTAACCAACCCAACTACATTTTTATCCAATATCACATACAAGAGGTCCCAGCCCTGATTCCTACAGAACATCACTGGTCACAGACCTGCAGCTAGAATAATACCCTCCCACAGCAACCCTCTTACCCTCTAACTAATATGAGCAAGCCACTTCTGAAGTTTAAACTACCAAGCCATCGTTAGTCACATGCAAATCTTCTGGACAAGCTTACTGATCAGGAGTAAATACACTCTAGTCCCAACTGATTAACTTGGGTTGTTAGTTCAGCACTCCTATTATGGTTTGCAACCTGTTGCAGCAAAGAACGATCTGAGTTGCAGGCGAGTTCAACTGTAAGATCTTGCTCAAAACAGAGTAGCGTACTCTCAGATACTGTTTTTTGGACCTTGATTTGAGATGTTCTTTATCCTTCTAGCACCGTTCAAAGTAGTGCACAGAAATAAGCTTGATAATTTTGTTGGTCAGCCAGGACTCGAAGAAAGAGTGATTTAGATTTTGGGATATTGAAGCAATTGAAGCTTATGGTTCATTCAGAAAAGAGGGATGGAAACTCAATGATCCAATTGAGATCGGGCTGCTTCTTTATGTATGTTGCTGTTTGTAGGCGCTTGGTTGTCCTACTTTCCAAAAAATTACGCCTTTGAAATATTGAATTGGTAATAATCAATTAAATATGGCATTCTTGATATTGTAAATGGCAAAATTCAAATGGAAGTCTTGTTAAGCGAATTGTACGAAGTTTCCCCTTGTAAAATGTTCTTGAATGATCACTACATCTTGGTGATCCTTTTTCACAGCATAGTTGAAGGTGGTGATGAGAATTATGAAGGTTATTCTATTGAAAAATGCAAGTAGGAAATCACTGGTTTAGAAATGTTGGAATCCTTTGCTGAGAAAAGTGTTTAGATGTCTACTTTTTAAATGTTAGCCAAAAAGAGGAACCAAAGAATTGAATTAACTTAAAATTGGGATGAGAGCATATTGCATTTTTAATAAACAACATTTTGTTTCTATCTTGTGTTTTATTTGCTGGCATGGTCTGGGGTCAGTGAATGTGCTTCCTTGCCCGAATAATACTCCCATTATCATCCTGTCACATGATGTCCCTTCCTGTACTATGTATAGCATTGCAAGCTACTTTTGTCCCAATTGCTTTCATGATACTTGGATTCAAGAGAAATAATATTTAGTTCGCATGTATGCTTTCTTCCTGCTGGTGCAGATTTCTTGTGATTACAAAAGCTTTCCTTGTCAAGCATTCCATTGCAGGCAGCAAGCATATTTTTAATTAAGCTTGTGTTCTGCATAGTTGGAGATAATACTGGGAAAAAAAGCAAAATAATAGAAATATTTCAAATGTGAGCTAAATCATGGAGAGTTTCAGAATATCCCACTATTGTCACACTGACAAGATTATTTTCGCACATAGTACTTTTTTTTGTTCAGGAGGCTGAGAATTGGCCTAAGAGGATGATAAGATGTTTTTTCTTCAATATTATTAAATAGTGAGGGAATTGAAGTTTTTAGTGGTTACACAAGTTTGTAGCCTATTGCTATACATATAAGGAATATATTACATTACTCCAATATGTGGAAATGATGCAAAATATAGATTAAATAAAAACAGAAGGCTAGAAACTTTCAGCAGATCAGGCAGTATCTAAGGAATGAGAAACAAAAGTTAAGAATTTGGGTTGAAGATTCTTTGTCAGAACTCAGAAATTATACTTCAATTGCACAGGATTTCAACTTGATTATTGTGTACATGAACAGCCTCCTAAAATAAGGAACTCATGAAATGCTTTATTGAATTCTGGGCTGATAACTTTATGGACAAGTTGGCTTACGAGGAAGCATATCCACTAAAGTTTAGAAAAGTGCAAAGGATCTTGAAGCATACAACAGCATCTTCATAAGGTGGATGTAAAAAGAATGTTTCTTGTTGGAGAAATTAAACTGTGTTCACTATTTAAATTGGTTGCCTATTTAACATGGTAAGGCAGAATTTTTCTCTGTGGGTTATTGGTCTTTGGAATCTTCTTCATCAAATGTTGGAGGAAGCAGTGCTTTTGAATATATTTAACATCAAGGTGTGATAAATAGCAGCAACATAGAATCGTACAGCACAGAAATGGACCTTTTGGCCCAACCTGCACATTCCAAACTAGATAGTCCCATCTGTGAGTTTGGCGCATATCCCTCTAAACCTTTCCTGTCCATGTTCATGTGTACAAATATCTTTTGAAATGTTATAAAACATTTAGAATTCAGAAAACAGTCAGAATTCTTATTTGAAATTATTAAAAAATAGATCAGATTCTCAGTCTTTTATCTATATTTTAAAAATGCTGCAGGGCCGTTTCTGAACTGTTGAACCATCTGATTCAATTAGATGTTGCGTGCCTAGTCAGAAGATGGATGCTATTTGTTGAGCTTCGTTTTTGCTTTATTGGAACAGTATTAATGCCCAGAACAAGGGAGTCAGCGTAGCATTGAGTGGGAGCAATTAAAATAACAGGCACTCGAGTTAAGTCTCGCCTCCAGACTGAATAAAGGTGTTCTGCAAAATGGTCGCCCAATCTTCCACTAATTCTCCAATTTAGTGGAGATGGTGCCATGGGTATCAGGCAAAATTGAAAATAGTACATGCATTTGGTGTTTGAACTCATTGCTTGTGGAGTTGATGAAGAAATCAATTAATTTTTCTCATTGTGTCATTTCCTTTGCAGCTGTGTTGGATCTGATCCTAATCCATCAATTATGGGTGGATTATATTGTGTTAAAGTAACTGTTTATTGGAATACTAAATGTGTTGTTAAATTTAAGTAAATATTCTGCCAATCCAATAACTCGTTCCTTAAAAAAACCTTTGCAGATTGTCTTGCTTTATCTAACTTCTACAAAACATGGACAATTTAATCATATTGAAAATGTCTAAATGTCTTATCAAGTCAATTTTATTTTTTGACTTGACTAAATGTTTTATGAACATTGCCATTGTATGTACCTGCCTCAACAGCTTGCTGTGGCATTTCATCCCATATGCAACTCTTTGTGTGGTAAACCCGTGCCTCGGGTCTCTCTTTAATCTTTCCCCTCACCTTGAACCTATGCCCTCTCTAGTTCTAGATTTCTGTACTCTTGGCAAAAACACTGACCATTCACTTTGTTTGTGCCTCTCCTGGTTTTAGTGTGTGTCCTAAAGATTATCCCTTATCCTCTAGTACTCCAAGTAAAATGACTCCAGACTATCCAGCTATCCCTATAACTAAATATTTTATTTTCTGAATTTGTGTATTTGTTTCATGATTTTGAAATCAAGTGCAATGTTCTGTGTGATTAATGTAAATTGCTTCCACATTATGATCAATGAAAAAGTATCCTTCAGATATCTGTGACATGGCTAAGGCTAGGTTAAATTGCCTATTGATTTTGGCAATCAAGTGGACCTACACAATTGTACAGATGATGAAAAAAGCAATTACGATCTCCAAGAAATGTTCTAAACCTCCAAAAATCTTTGCACACTATCTTCTTGACCTGAACTGGTCCAATTGATAAATTTGTATCAACAGTTTGAATATATCATTTTTCAAGCCGGTCCTGGAAAGAAGGGCCAAATTCATTTTGCATATGTCAGAATTAGGTTTTCTTGACACTAAAAAGTGTCTTGCATTGCATAACATTGTAATTGTGCATTTGTTTTTTTGGCAAAATTCAAATGATTAGCTTGTATTACTTGAACATAAGAGCAAAGGAAAATAGGAGCAGAAAAATGAAGACAAACTATAGATGCTGGAATCTTGAGCCGAACAGTGTTGGAAAAAGTCAGATAGTCAGAGAAGGAATGAACAGGCGTCATTTTGAGTTGGGGCCCTTCTTCATACTCCATCAATTCCTGCTAATGCACTTTCCCCAACTGTTCCCCAATTCTTGTGCTCGTCTTTCGTGACACTTTGCCAATATCTTCTGAAAATCCAAACACATTTCAATTACAAGTTACATTTTTGAATAACTCTAGCAAATTCGACTAATGTGAATTGTGTAACCATGTTGACTTTGTTTGATTACATTAAGCTTTTCTAAATGACCTGCTAATTCTTTCTTGATTTAAAAATTCCAGCATGCTTGCCAACAACAGATGTTAACCACGTTTTGTCTTCCTCCCTTCTTAGAACAATGGTGTAACTTTTGCAATTTTCTGATCCAGTGGTAACTTCCCAGAACTGACAGCTTTGAATTTTTAACAAATAGCTTCACTATCATTGCAACGATATCCTTTAAAACCCTAGGTAGACAAATGCTGGAGAAACTCCGCGGGTGAGGCAGCATCTATGGAGCGAAGGAAATAGGCGACATTTCGGGTCGAGCCCCATCTTCAGACTGATGTGGGGGGGGGGGGGGGGGGGGGGGGGGGGGGGGAGGGAGAAGAAAGGAAGAGATGGAGTCAGTGGGCTGTGGGAGAGCCATTAACATTTTAATTTACCTCCTTTGTTTAGCACAGACGGTTCACCTTTCTCCTGGAATTCATCTTTTATAATTGGATACATTTCTGCTGAGTGTTAAGAACTAGTTGTTTATCTCCCACTGCTTATCCACTTGCCTATCTGGAAGCCTTTTTACCCAGTTTACTCCAAACAACACCACTTTCATACCATTTTGTAATTGTCGTTAACATGAGGACATTAGTAATGAAATTCTGATGCGCATCCTTAAAATATCTCCTGCATTCTACCATGTTATGATTATATTTTTCTCTAGAAAGGTGCACTATTTTTAGGAACAGCTGGCTTACCTAATCCACTGGTGTGGCATTTGCATAAGACCATAACAAACTGAAGTCTGAGTAAACCATTTGGCTGCCATTCGGCAAGAATGTGGCTGACATTTTAAATCAATGCTACTCTCTTACACTAAACCTGTTTCCCGAGCAGAGTGTTTCAGAGATTCACCACACTCCGAGTTAAATTTAATCTCTGGACGATTTCATATTTCCATCCACTTTCAAGTAAATTGCCCAGAAAACAATTGTTTTTTGCCAATTGCCCTTTCAGACTGCCAAATTGGTGGTGGGGGGGGGGGGGGGGGGGAGCTCAATCAGAACGCATTACATTTTTTAGCATGCTGTTGTTAATTTGCTGATGGTATGTGAAAAAAAAGTCAATTGTTTAAAGATTTCTGTAGGTTTTGGACATTCGACTCCAAAATCTCACCATATAAAAGCCGTCAATTTTGAAGGATGGAATTTGGTTAGTTTCGCAGATTGGATTTAAAATTGGATCTTAAATTGTATTTCCTGTACACATTTCCAGGCTGAACATTTTGAAACATTGGATCAGTCTTTATACTGGATAGAACCTAAGTACTGTCATTTTTTCCCTCTCCAATAGATATTTGGAATTCTTCGTCTCCTTGCATTGGCATTCCTTGAAATGGCAATCATGCTTTATTCTCGCACATTTATCATCGAACAAACGTTACACAGCAAGGAAACTTTATTTCAGATGCGATGGTAAGTCTTGGTGCCTTTTGCTGTTTCCAGTGAACAGCAGTACACTTAAAGGCATTCAGGAAAGTTAATCCAGTTATCCAGTTATCCGCCCAATAATGATCCCCTCGTGAACAATTCAAAAGCATTTACTTTGTCATCAGCATGCTGTTGTTTTTCACGAGGTTGTAGTGCATAAATTAGGTGTCCCAATTTCCGCAGTATCCAGGTTTAGCTTCAAAGTGCACTGGAACATTTTGGGGTTATGTAAAATACTATCTAGATGTAAGCGATTCTTTCAAGGGAGAAAAATATTTGGATAAGCACACTTTTTTACTTCTGTAATCAAAACAGAAGATGAACCACACAAGCTCCCAGTATTCTAAAATGTACCTTGTGTGAGCCAAGAAAGTGGTATTTCTTTCAGTTAGTTTTTCTGCACAGAGAGATTAAACATCATGTGTAGTTCCCATCAAGATTTCAAGTGTGCGTAGGAGGACTGAATTGAATGGAACCGTGTTTATGCAACTGGACTGTTCTTCGGATCTTTGTTTTTGGATGAGTTTTAGGCAATTGTTCTATTTAAGGATTTGCTGTTTGCAATTAAAGCTAAACTGCTTTAACCATTTATCTGTATCAAGCAAAATCCTAGAAAAGTATGTGATGCTATCTGTTAGAAAACAAAATCTGTAAAAGGATTACTAACCCAAAAATAAAACTTCTCTTTTATCCGATGCAGCTTGACTGGCTGAGTTAAAGTCAAGCTGAGTTCATTGTCCTATGCACAAGTATGGTGAGGTATAGATACAATGAAAGTAGCTGTTCCTGAACTGTGGTGTGGGTCTTGCTTTCTCTACATCCTGCCCAAAGTGGCCTCAAAAAGAAGGTATGGTAGGACAGTGGGGATTCTTGATGATAAATGCTGCTGGCTTGAGGCCGTGCCTCCGAGATACTTTCATTCATGAGGAGGACTGTGCCCATGATGACATGGGCTGAATCCACCACTCCCTGAAATCGCTTGCATTGGTGTGTGGAATTGCTGTACCAGGCTATGATGCAACCAGTCTGAAGAAGGGTCTCGACTCGAAACGTTGCCCATTCCTTCTCTCTAGAGCTGCTGCCCCACCCGCTGAGTTACTCCAGCATTTTGTGTCTGCCTTAGATTTAAACCAGCACCTGTAGTTCTTTCTTACACAGTCAGGATGCTTTCTTCAGTGCATCTGTAGAAGTTTAAGTATTCGGTGACATGCCAAATCTTTTAAAATTTCCAGGCGAAGTGGAGGCACTGGTGTGCCGCCGCCATGATGTGCTGGGATAGAACTGCTCACCCAAGATGAAAATGGTCAGGAATAAGAAGCTGCGAACTTTCTCCACCGCTGAACCACCAATGACAACTAGCACGTGTCATCCGGCTTCCCCCTTTCTGAAGGCAATGATTAGTTCCCTGCTTTTGTTGATGTTGAGCGAGAGGTTGTTACGGCTCATCTCAACAAAGATGTGCCAGAACACCTGTGATCCGGCCAACAATAGAAGTAAATTGAAGTTGTCACGGGTGTAAGCGGGGCCAAACAGGTAGCTGTGCATAAAGCCTTCAGGTGCACTTATGTTGATGGTCAGTGAGGAGGAGATGTTGATCTGCACCGATCTGCACTGATCCACCGATGAGAAAGTCGAGCATCCACTTGCAAAGATATTCGTAACATTTTCCCAGCATTTGGTTTTTTTTTTCGCTATCAGTTGATCTCTTGAAATGTGATTAAATGGCAATGACCTGTGAAGTAGTAATTGTACAAACAAATCTACATAAACCTCTTCATGCAATTGATTAGGTATTGTAATTAAAGAATGAAGAGCACTCATGAGTAATTAATATTTAATTACCATTGTATTAATGACGTCCATGAACTTCTAGCTTTAAATACATGTTGCGCACCATCTCTATAATAAATGCTGATACAATTTCAAGTTGCATTTCAATCTAAAGATGCACAAGTATAACAATTGATCTAATCTACCATATGATGAGCAATGAAATTGAAGCATTGAACAATAAATCTGGGAAAGTTTCAATTTTGCATCGTTATGGCACTGCTAAGCTTGGCATTATTGTTTTTTAGCCTTTTTTTCTATCCGTGGGTGAATTTATAGGAAAGGTGCATTAAGATACCCTATGCTGAAAAAACGCTTCTCGCATGTTAGCATTTGATTTGATTGTTTCCTTAGTCAAATAGCCTGCAGATGCAATTCCGCAGGACAAAAACATTTTATTAAAAAGTAATGTAAACTGACAAATTCACGAGCTGATCAAACTGTTACGTGAGTGTTCAAAATGCTTTTAGTTTTTTCATGATAGTGGCTTGAATTGCTCTTAAAATGGACTCTTTTGGAAGCAATTTATATTTGGTTAATTCATTTGTTATTTAGCTACACAAGAAAATCCAACGAAAAACAATCAAAGAAAGAAACAATCAAACAAAGAAAAACTCCTTGACCTCAAGTTTAGTTTCTCAGTGGCATAGAAGTGATGATTGAAGAAATAATTTAGCCATGCCCTCGCCATCTGTGGCCAAATCAAACAATGGATCAAGGTCTGAGTCGGGGAAGCATCCAAGGAATGTATGCCAACTCGAATTCTATTGTATTATAACCAATGATCAGCATGCATGTATTCATTAACTTCTACTAAGATATAAATGGATTATATAACTACTCTGTTTACACTTGTTTGAATCTAGACAGCAATGATATCTACATTTTAATTGGTTGTGCTTTACACTAGTATCAATCTACAATCCTGAACCGTATATCATTTAAGTGATAAAGATGGCACTTCCTCTATACCTAAATTAGGATTATCCAGAATAGTTTCTACTGATAGTTTTGGAAACGAGCTTTCTGGTCTCCTCTAGCTGGTGTCTTTGATGTCCTGTGTGAATTTATGGGCAATTGGCCTGCTCTACATGTAGGGTGTGGAGCCCAAGTTGCTGCAACCTACTTGTAGGTGAGGTCAGGTGAAGTATTGGTGCTACACTACCTTCAGATTGGGTTTGAGAGAGAACAATATAATTTTACTTGAATGAAAATGGCTAGTAGTTGCTTTATTTATAAGCAAAACATAACTGCCAAATCTGACACTGAAACAGTCAAATGTAACTTTATTTCTGATAAATGTCACAGATGAATAAATGTTTGTTGTAACATTAATTTGAAGGGTAAATAGTAATTCTTGATTATTTTTGTGCCTGAAAATCTGTTGATTTGCATCTTGAGTTCACAAATTGACTGAATATCGATTGTACTCTCGAGGTAAATAATTTCAAAGTTTAATAGTCCCTCAACTGAAGAAATCGCCCCTCATCTTTGTCTGTCCAAAGTCTCTGAAAAGCCTGCAATGTGTTGATCTCTATCATCAATCCTGTCATCATCCAAGAATTTTAAGAGATTTCATATTTTTGGCATGACAGAAAACCATTTGGTTCATTGACCTTTTTTCCCTCCAATATTTCCCTGTAACTTATTCTCTTAACATTCCCATTAACCCACCTCCTAATTTGCCTTGCATTCACCTATATGCAGAGCAATTTGAGCTAATTAACTTCACAACTAGCATGTTTGATGCAGGCAGAATTCTCAACCCATGCAGTCACAAGAACCGGAAAACCTCAAACAGCACCAGAAGTCAAGGTTGAACAGAGGAGCTTTGAATTGGTGCCACTGAGATTACCTCTATATGAATAATTGGTCCATCCCACTCAATGTTGTAGCTCAGTATTGTAACTGGCAGCATGGGCATAGTCATACTTCTGTTTTGTCCGTGGTGATATAATATACTTGCCACTAAAACCCAGCTTGTATGATGCAGGTAGAGTTTATACATTTCTTTGTTTAAAATGTTAGATTAGAAATTGTAGTAAATTCTCTCCACATTTTTAATGTATAATCTCTAGCTTTCTAACCATTGCAATTTAATACTTTTTATACAATCATTCAAAGTTTAAAGGAGCGGGTATGGTCGGATGAAATCGGGATGGTGTCAGAGTAGGGGTGGTCAACACTGAATTGAAGGTATTATTTGAATGCACGTAATATAAGGAACGAAGTGGATGAGCTTGTAGCACAGTTGGAAATTGGCAGATATGATGTTGTAGGCATTACGGAGACATGGCTGCAAGAGGATCGGAGCTGGGAGCTGAATATTCAGGGTTACACGTCCTATTGAAAGACAAAGGTGGGCAGAAGGGGTGGGGTAGCTCTGTTGGTTAGGAATGAAATTCAGTCGTTGGCGAGGGGCGACATTGGGTCGGAAGATGCGGAGTCATGTGGATAGAGCTGAGAAATTATAAGTGCAAAAAGTCAATGGGAATTATTTACAGGCCCCAAAACAGTAGCCAGGATATAGGGTACAAGGTACATAGAGATAAAATTGGCATGTAAAAAGTGCAATGCTACGGTAGTCATTGGAGATTTCAATAAGCAGGTAGACTGGGAAAATCAGTTTGGTACCGGACCCCAAGAAGGGGAATTTGTAGAGTGCCTCAGAGTTGGATTCTTAGAACAGCTTGCAGTGGAGCTGACCAGGGAAAAGGCAATTCTGGATTTGGCGTTATGTAATAAACCGGATTTGATAAGGGAACTCAAAGTAAAGGAACCATTAAGTGGTAGCGACCACAACATTATGCGTTTTAATCTGCAATTTGAGAGGGAGAGGGTGAAATTGGTTGTGTCTGGTATTGCAACTGAGCAAAGGTGACTACAGAGGCATGAGGGAGGAGCTGGCCAAAGTTACCTGGGAAGGGCCCCTAGTAGCGGTGATGGTGGAACAGCAATGACAGGAATTTCTGGGAATAATCCAGAAGATGCAGGATCTTTTCATTCCAAAGAGGAAGAAAGATTCTAGGGGGGAGAAAGAGGCGACTGTGGCAGACAAGGGAAGTCAAGGACAGTAGAAAACTAAAAGAGAAGGCGTATAACATAGCAAAGATTAATGGAAAGCCAGAGGATTGGGAAGCTTTTAAAGAACAGCAGAATGTAATGAAAAAGACAATATGGGGAAAAAAGAAGAAATACAAAGGTAAACTAGCCAATAAAATAAGAGGATAGCAAGTGTTTCTTCAGTTATATAAAGAGTAAGGAAGGAGGCAAGAGTGGATGTTGGGCCACTGGTGAATGATGCAGGAGACGTGATAATGGGGAATAAAGAAATGGGAGAGTAGCTGATTAACTTTTTTGTACCAGTCTTCACAGTGGAAGATACCAGCAACATGCCTGAAATTCGAGAGAGTCAGGCGTTTGAAGTTAGTGGAGTGGCTATGACGATGGAAATGGTGCTTTGGAAAGCTGAAAAGACTGAAGGTGGATAAGTCACCTGGACTGGATGGTCTGCACCCTAGGATGCAGAGGTGCCTTTAGAGATTGTGGAGGCATTGACAGTGATATTTCAAGAATGGTATCAAAGGGCAGATACTAGCATTGGTAGCAGGTTAGCTGGATGGCAAAAGACAAAGAGTAGCAATAAAGGGGGCTTTATCTGGTTGGCTGCCAGTGACTAGTGGAATTCCGCAGGGTTCGGTGCTGGGGCCGCTACTCTTCACGTTGTATATTAATGATTTGGATGAGAGGATTGAAGGCTTTTGTGGCCAAGATTGCGGATGATACGAAAATAGGTGGAAGAGCAGGTAGGGTAGAGAATGCAGAGACTCTGCAGAAGGACTTGTACAGGTCGGGAGAGTGAGCAGAGAAGTAGCAGATGGAATATAGTGTAGCAAAGTGTGGAGTCATGTGTTTTAGTAGTAGGAATAAAGGCATTGACTCTTTTCTAAATGGGGAGAGAATCCAGAAATCGGAGGAGCAAAGGGACTTGGGAGTGCTGATGCAGGATTCCCAAAAAGTTAATCTGCAAGTCGAATCGGTCATGAAGAAAGTAAAGTCAATGCTAGCATTATTTCAAGTGGGCATGTATACAAAAACAGGAGTGTAATGCTGAGGCTCTATAAGCCGCTTGTAAAGCCACATTTGGAATATTGTGGGCACCATATCTGAGGAAGGATGTGCTGGCTCTGGAGGCTCTGGCTCTGGCCACAGGAGGTTTACAAGAATGATCCCAGGAATGAGTAGGTTAAGCTATGATGAACGTTTGTCGGCCCTGGGCCTGTATTCGCTGGAGTTCAGAAGAATGAGGGGGGACCTCATTGAAGCATACGGAATAGTGAAATACTTTGATAGAGAGGATGTTTCCACTAGCATACCTGCCAACTATTCCGATTTGGGCGGAATTCTTCCGATTTTTCCATCCCAATTCCGAATTCCGATTTTTTTCCTCAATATTCCGAAAAAAATTGGAATTCGGAATTGGGATGGAAGCGTGCATGCGACCCATAGCGGCGGCGGCGGCGAGGGGCAGCGAGAGTATTGTACGTCAGCACGCAGCCGCATGACCCCGCCCCGCCACGGTGGCGTTCGGCGTCATTTCCCCCCCCCCCCCCACCCCGCACTGAGGTCACTTTGTTAACGAAGAAACTGCAGATGCTGGAGAATCGAGGGTTACACAAAAAGCTGGAGAAACTCAGCGGGTGCAGCAGCATCTAAGGAGCGAAGGAGATAGGCGACGTTTCGGGTCGAGACCTTCTTCAGACTGGTCAGGGATCAGGGAAACGAGAGATACAGACTGATCCCTGACCAGTCTGAAGAAGGGTCTCGACCCGAAACGTCGCCTATCTCCTTCGCTCCTTAGATGCTGCTGCACCCGCTGAGTTTCTCCAGCCTTTTGTGTAACCCTCGATTCTCCAGCATCTGCAGTTTCTTCGTCAACACAACAGCCAGTGCAACAATCTGTGGTTTCGTTGCCTGGAACTAATGTTGCAACAGTGGCGACGCGGAGAGCTGCAGCGTTGCAAGTTGGGCAACCCGATCCCGTGTTGTCCTGCGTTGTCCTGCCCTGTGCTTCGGGAAGTGACGCTTTAATCGCGCCCACAGACTGCAGACCAGGATCTGTGCTGCGGACAAGGTGCTTATTTGCACAATCATGGTGACTGCAAGTGAGTATCAGAACGGGAAACAAGCACTATATATATATATATTCGTTTTCCCCGTGTGTTCAGTTGCTACCAGAGATCCTTTGCTAGAGGATATTTTGTTGCTACATAACCAGCTCCTGCCAGTTTCCGCCCTGCAGCCGACGCTTCGTCAACTCGCGCTCGGGATCCGCGTCCAGCAAAGATCCCAGAGCGACGTGGTCTTTTGTGTCCAGTCAGTGTGCGTGTGTTTGGTCATTTCGGGCTTTCCCGTGCAGTTTGTAAATATCACCATAGAGCATATAGTTTTTAAGAAGGAACTGCAGATGCTGGAAAATCGAAGGTAGACAAAAAATGCTGGAAAATCTCAGCGGGAGCAGCAGCATCTATGGAGCGAAGAAGAAAGGCGACGTCTCGGGCCGAAACCCTTCTTCAGGCATATATGATATATTATATATCATATATGCCTGAAAATGCATAAATATATAAACGCTATATGCATATATATCAGTTGCAAATATCAGCATATAGCATATATATCAGATGTAAATATCAGCATGTACATCAGTTGTAAATATCAGCATATATATGTTGTAAATATCAGCATATATATCAGTTGTAAATATCAGCATATATATAGTTGTAAATATCAGCATAGAGCATATATATCAGTTGTAAATATCAGCGTAGCATATATATGTTGTAAATATCAGCATGTAGCACTGAGGTCACTTTGTTAACGAAGAAACTGCAGATGCTGGAGAATCGAGGGTTACACAAAATGCTGGAGAAACTCAGCGGGTGCAGCAGCATCTAAGGAGCGAAGGAGATACACAAAATGCTGGAGAAACTCAGCGGGTGCAGCAGAAAGTCTGAAGAAGGGTCTCGACCCGAAACGTCGCCCATCTCCTTCGCTCCTTAGATGCTGCTGCACCCGCTGAGTTTCTCCAGCATTTTGTGTAACCCCCCTGAGGTCACTTTCCCGCCCTCACTGACGTCACGTGCCCCGCCCCTTACTGACGTCACGTGCCCCGCCCCTTACTGACGTCACTTGCCCCGCCCCTTACTGACGTCACGTGCCCCGCCCTCACTGACGTCAGACTAATAGGATTCCGATTTTTCAATCTCACAAGTTGGCAGGTATGCACTAGTGGGGGAGTCTAGGACTAGAGGTCGTAGCCTCAGAATGAAAGGACGTTCTTTTAGGAAGGAGATTAAGAGAAATTTCTTTAGTCAGAGTGGTGAATCTG
Source organism: Okamejei kenojei (assembly GCA_035221665.1). Classification (NCBI taxonomy): domain Eukaryota; kingdom Metazoa; phylum Chordata; class Chondrichthyes; order Rajiformes; family Rajidae; genus Okamejei; species Okamejei kenojei. The sequence goes on along the minus strand of CM069145.1, from coordinate 35,588,807 downwards.
TGGAATTATTTTTAAGGCAGAGAGGTTTTTGATTAGTACAGGTATCAGAGGTTATGGGGAGAAGGCAGGACAATGGGGTTAGGAGGGAGAGATAGATCAGCCATGATTGAATGGTGGAGTAGACAACAGGCCGAATGGCTTAATTCTACTCCTATCACCTATGACCTGATTGGTGCCAAAAATGTTATTGGTTGGATGCAGATTCAATTATTTCTGTGTTTACCATGCCCTAAGTATCTGCAATTTCAGCAGAATTTTTGTGAGGGTCAGAATTAGATGTTTTTAGGAATAATTTGATAGTTTTAACTGCTGTGGGCATTTTATGGTGTTACTTGAAAACGTAATTCTAAATCAACTAATGCCTTACCTACACCAAAATACCATCCTGGAAAGTTTCCAATCAGGTTTCAGGGCCCACCACAGCACAGAGTCTGCCTTGTTGAAGGTACACGACCTGCTTCTCGCCATCGACTCCGGCAACTGTGCAATCCAGCTCCTTCTCAACCTCAGCGCAGCGTTTGATACGGTGGACCACACCATCCTAATTGATCGTCTCCGGTACAGGGTTGATGGTAATGCCCTGAGCTGGTTTGTTTCCTACCTCAAAAACAGGTGTTTCTCAACCAACATAGGCAATTCTTTCTCTTCCCCAGCTAGCCTTTTCTGCAGGATTCCACAAGGCTACACCCTAGGCTCCATTCTCTTCTCTCCCTACATACTCCCCCTCGGCCAAGTCATTCAAAGGCACGGCATTTCTTTTCACTGTTATGCAGATGACACACAGCTCTCTCTCCCCCTGAAACCCAACAACCGGTCAAATTTAATCGGCCTCATGCACTGCCTCGAGGACATAAAATGTTTGATGGCACAGAACCTCCTCCAACTAAACGAGAGCAAGTCTGAGGTCATCCTACTTGGCCCCACTGACTCCATCAAAACGATAACAGGCAGCCTTGGAAGCCTAACCACCTTAGTCAAACCGCACGTCAAAAACCTTGGCGTGATATTTGACTCCGCATTAACGTTTGATAAGCAAGTCAACTCTGCGGTAAAAGCTGGTTTCTTCCAGCTTCGTACCATAGCTAAAATCAAACCATTCCTCCAATTCGACGACCTTGAAAAAAATCATCCACACAGTCATCTCCTCTCACCTTGACTACTGCAACTCCCTATACACTGACATCAGCCAATCATCCCTGTCCGGCCTGCAATTGGTTCAAAACGCCGCAGCGAGACTTCTGACGGGTACCCGTAAAAGGGACCACATCACCCCGATTCTGGCCTCTCTCCACTGGCTCCCAGTATGGTACAGAATCAACTTCTAGCTCCTCTTATTCGTATACAAAGCCCTTAATGGGCTTGCGCCCCCCCCCCCCCCCCCCCCCCATATCAAAAATATTCTCACCCACCATTCCAACTCCAGGTCCCTCAGGTTGGTGGACTTGGGGCTACTGACTATCCCATGATTTAGGCTCAGGGGTGACCGCGCTTTTGCGGTTGCAGTACCAAGACTGTGGAATAGCATCCCTCCCCTCATCAGAACTGCCCCCTCCAACGACTCCTTTAAGTCGAGGCTCAAAACCTATTTTTACTCCCTAGTGTTTTTGTGTCCCTCTGAGGCGGCGCTGTAAACATTCTATGTATGTATTGTTAGGTCTGTGTACCTTTGTATGTTGCACATTAGTACCTGAACTGATGTACAGCAATTTGGTCAACGTGAGTAGTTTTTAAATGTGCTATACAAATTTGATTGATTGATTGACCATTAGAATTGTGTTCATATAAACAATTACGAAAATTGCTGTGATTTTATATGTGAAATGGTTCTCTACATTTGAAGATCTATTGTTTCTATGTGGGTCTTGCGTAACAGGGATAAATATGGATGGGAATTTAACTTCCTGTCAGGATATTGTTTTTTTAGGATTGCTAGTCATGAGCCTATCTTGATTAATGTTTGGAGTTTCCATCATTATCATTTTACCAATATTTACTTTGTTTTCAGAAGTATCAGACATGAGCGGGATACTCACGGGTGGGAATAACACAATAGCAGTACGACTTTGGTTGTTTACCAAAAGGACAGTTCACAAAACATGCTGCTCATATACACAGCTGCTCTTGTAAAGTCTCCTCTGCACTACTGCTTTTGTTCCTTGGTAATACTTGATGCTTGGAGAAACCCCTGTTCAGACAGCGCCATGTAATTCGGTTCTGAAAGCAAAGCCTCAGTTTTATGTCTTGCCAGGAGAACAAGACTTAACATTTTACATTCCTTTCGTTCTCCTGTTGATTGTTAGTCTGTATTGTGTATTGTAAATTGGGGTTTTAACCTATAATATCACTGTGAGAATGTCCTTTTAACCCTCTGCCTTGGACTATTGTGGTCCTTTCAGTGAAATTATTATCATATTGATATTGGGCGGCAATTTGGGGGGGGACACAGCGGTAGAGTTGGTGCTTTACAACGCCAGCGATTCTGGTTCGATTCTGACTACAGGTGCTGTCTGTACAGTTTGTACGTTCCCCCTGTGACCTTGTGGGTTTTTTCTGGGTGCTCTGGCTTTCTCCCACACTCCACAGACGCACGGGTTTGTCGGCTAATTGACTTGGTTAAGTTGTGCCCTGCTGTACTCTATACTCATGACTGAGTGGGAGTGGCGACTCGGAGCTGTGGCGGCTTTCCGGTGGTGGCAGCAGCGACTTCGGGGGTTCGACCGCGGGCCCAGTGGACGACATCGTCGGGAGCTTGCAGGTCGCAGATTGGTGACCTGTTTTTCCGGAGCTCCCGCAGCAACAGCTGCGTCTGCTGGACTGGAGGGCAGCAGCTTCGACCGCTCCGGGCCGCGGAGTTGAACCGCGGCCCGCTTGCAGAGCGCGGTTCACCCGCGGGACTTATTTACATCACCCGGTGTGGTCACAACATCGGAGGCCCGGGTCGCCTCAGTGCAGTGCAGAGGAAGAGTAAGAACAAGAAGGGAAGAGACAAAGGCAAGATTTTTGCCTTCCATCACAGTGAGGAGGTGTCTGGTGAACTCACTGTGGTGGATGTTAAATATGTGTTTATTGTGTGTTTTGTCATTTACTATATGTATGACTGTACGCAACGAAATTTCTTTCAGACCGCAAGGTCTGTATGACAATAAAGTTTTCCATGACTGTGATGCCGGACATAGTACGAACTCCATCAATGGAGTTCGCCGACGACACCACTGTTGTGGGACGAATCACAGATGGTGATGAGTCGGAGTATAGAAGTGAGATTAATCAAAGTACAACAACCTGGCTCTCAACACCAACAAAACCAAGGACTGATTGTGAACTTTGGAAGGGGTAGGATAGGGACCCACAATCCCATTTTTATCAACAGGACAATGGTGGAAATGGTCAAAAACTTCAAATTACTGGGCGTGCTTATTTCCGAAGATCTTTCCTGGTCCCAGTGCACTGATGCAATTATAAAGAAGGCACATTAGTGCCTCTACTTCCTGAGAAGATTACGGAGAGTCGGTATGTCAAAAAGGACACTCTCGAACTTCTACAGGTACACAGTAGAGAGCATACTGACTGGCTGCATTGTGGCCTCGTTCGGCAACTTGAACGTCCAGGAGCAGAAACGAATGCAGAAAGTTGTGATCATTGCCCAGTCCATCACCGGCTCTGACCTCCCCACCATCGAAGGGGTCTTTCGCAGTCGCTGCCTCAAAGGCTGCAAACATCATCAAAAACCCACATCATCCTGGTCACACACTCATTTCACCGTTGCCATTGGGAAGAGAAGTACAGGAGCTTGAAATCTGTAACATCCAGATTTAAGAACAGCTTCTTCCCCTCAGTCATCAGCCTATACAACATCAAATAAGTTCTGAACATTAACAGCCTATTATTATTATTATTATTATTATTATTATTATTGCACTATATCTGTTTCTTTAGTGTGTGTATATATGGTTTATAGGCACACTGAACTTATATCTTCTGTTTTGTATTATGTTTACATATTCTGTTGTAATGCAGCAAGTAAGAATTTCATTGTCCTATCTGGGACACATGACAATAAAACTCTCTTGACTTGACTCTTGACTAATGTGTGGGATAGTGCTAATGCACGGGGGTCGCTGGTCAGCATGGATTCGGTGGGCTGAAAGGTCTTTTTCTGAGCTTTTTCCCCAAAATCTAAAAACTCATTCTATGATTTTGACTAGTGACAATGAAGGTCCAGAAAACTCTTCGACAGAGAGCGAAAGTTGCTGGGGCTTTGTCTACCACACTCCCTTTTGAGCCCGCCCATATAAAGTTGATTATAGCTGGGAACTACCTTTGTAGTTCTCTCTAGTTTTAATTTCAAGTTCCTATTTGACCCCAAAGAGACATCTTTAACCCTGACAGTAGCCTGTGGGATTTAAACATGTGACTGCGAAGAACAGTCTTGATTCTCCAAACTAAAATGTAAATATAACATTCCTTTAAACTCCCTCAGTTTGAATGCCTGCCGCCCACTCTAATGCCATGATACTGTGATTAAATTGCGTATCCTCCCTGCAATAGTTGCTGTTTCTACACACAAATACTATATCTGATGGAGAAGGGCAAAGGCTGAAGCTGCTCCAGGTCTATTCCCATACCATTCTGGGTTTAGTCATGCTATGCTGTCCCTCAGTCACAACTAACGTGATTCTGCAGTACTTAATCCAAGAGATGTGCCTGTCTCCTGGAAGAATGCCCCAGGTAATGTTTTCCCTTTTCTCTTGCACCACTGTCTTAATTTTGTACTCCAGCTCAACTGCATACCTCACGCTGCCGTCTTTTTGGATATGATTATCATTGATTATAAATGGTTTGTATTCGTGTTCAGAAGCAAGTTATTGATCTCAGGAAGCATGATGGCGTAGATGTTCCAATGAGCATCAGTGGTGTAGAAATGGTTGAGAACTATATTCTGCACTCTGCATCTTTCCCATTTGATCTATCTATCGTACTTGAGTCTGCTTGATTGAATGTATGTGTACATGTAAATGTTTAGATAGCATGCAAAACAAAGATTTTCACTGTGAAACAGTACACAATAATGACAGTGACAATAATGAACATACACACATTCCACTGTTGCAGCATCTTACTTGCCCTGTTATACATACCTTAATTGTAATTCATCCGATTTACTCATTTAATTCTTATTAAATCTACAACATTGCCTTTATTTTACTGAAGTTCTCACTGTGTAGACATTCCACATGCTGCCAGAACAATATTGTGCAGAGCCAAAGAGTTGTTATTCCCAGGTGTTAAAATCCCCTTGCCAATGGTGTCAGCTGACCTTGGCTAACCAGTTCTACCTGATTTTATCAAACTACCTGGCAAGTAGCCTGTCTACTTATTTCCTATTGCAAATGAAAACAATGCGATTAAACTAAATTAAATAAATTGTTAAGAATGATCTTCTCTTGTTCACCATATTCCACACAATGGACGCATTACGTTGATGGGCACTGCACGCCATTCCTTTACTGTTACTCTGTAAACCTAGACATAGTTTGATATTGTGAGAAAACAAGTTCCCCGGCTGTTTGATTCTGGTAGTTTCAAAATACAAAGGTGTTAGCAGAATATCGGGCTAGTTTCAGAAGGTAAATGATTAAATGAACTCTTATGTTTGAGCTTTTTTACAATTGGATGAGCTTCTCAACAAATTTTAAAAAAAATACAGTCTTGCGTACAAATTACGTTGCAATGGCCACACAATGGATGATCAGTAAATCTGTTATATTGGCGATACTTAGTGTGAGAAATGAGTGACAAGGAATTGAAAAATAAATGTTGAAATAAGGATCAATAAGAATGGTCTTGACCTAAATGTCGCTTATCCGTGTTCTCCTGAGGTGCTGCCTGACCCTCTAAGTTACTCCAGCACTTTGTCTTTCTTTGAGAATATAAATAATTTTCTCCTTTATGAAATTGTGCTATCCAAGTTTTTTTATATGTTAAACATACAGGTTCTCAGTTTAACTTCTCACTTGTAAAGTATGAGGTACAGCAGTGCAACATTCCTATGAATGCCAGTATTACCTTGGACTTAATGCTCCCTTCGAAAAATAATGTTTGAATCCATGTTCCAAGTTGGACAGAAATTTGCTGCAGGGTCCAGCAGACTAGAATGACTTGTTTTCATATGTTGTATTTAACATGCTCAATCTAACGATTATAGTATTTAACAATGAGATATGAAATTAACTCTGATAAATCTGGTAATTTGGGTCGAGCAGCAGAACAATGACTGAAAACCTGTAGGTTATTATTATTCCTGAATTAGTTTGTTAAATCTCAATAACTACTTATTCCTACTTTGTACAGTGTGAATAATCTCCTAGTGTTAATTCTGTGCCCTGAGGCAAACAGGCCATCTAAGACGGTAACAAATTGCTAATTCAGTTATAAGATCACACCCAAGTTATAGCAAATCATTCACAACCCATTGATCTTGTACATCACCACAAAACGTGGGGTGCCTTCTACTCGCACTCATTTTAAAAAAAAACAGTTGACAGACTTGAATTACCCTTTCACGTTTTAGTTTGCTGATATGAGATTTTCACCCAGGAATTATATCTGCTAATAGATTGCAATGTAAATATAATGATTCAAATACTGAACTGAGTGTGAATAGGCCTTTCAAACCTGCTCCATCATTCAATACAGTCATGGTTGATCATCTGTCTCAATACCACCTTCCTGGTCGCTTCCCATATCCGTTGAACTGTGGGACATAAAGGCACCTCCTGAATTTCATTAGGATTTTATTTGGGGGGGGGAGGGTGAGGTGAGGAACTGGGGGGGGGAGGGGGAGTGTTTGTGTGTGGGGGGGGGGGGAGGGACTCCACTCAGCAGCCACCGGTCGCGGCACCACCTGGCTCCGCACAGCGGCTTCCCCGTCTCCGCTCAGCGGCTTCCCTGGCTTCACAATTGCGGGCTCACTCAGCACGGCTTGCGGACTCAGCCCCGCCTCCGGGACTTTACTCTCCTCGCTCCGGTGCCGGAAGGGGCATTACCTTCATGGTGACTGACAGGCGAGAAGACAAATCTTCAGATCTCACTATTTTTTTAAACCTTCATAACTTTTATAATATTCTACCGATCAGATCAAAACTTGGTGCACTTGGAGCAGAGACTAGTGAGTAAGATGGCGGAAAAATTCTAGCGCAAATCTTTAAAAAAACGCAAACTGGAAGAGGACAAGATGAGAGTTTGAGTTATATTATCAAAGAAGAAGATAGAAGATAGATTATAGATAGAAGATGCTATTATCTGATTGGATAGCATGAAAAACAATGCTTCTCACTGTATCTTAGTACGTGTGACAATAATAAACCTAAACCGAAACAGAAATGCTTTTGAACAAAATTCTAATTGTGTTGACATATAAGAATATTCCTTTATCCAACATGCCATACGAATGCACAAATTAAGAACTCCTTTGTCCAGCGCTCGATGGAGATGGTGCTGTGTGATGTGCACTATGTAAAGTTATGTAATTGGAACATTACTTTGCCATAATATAATGTTGTTAACGTATCCTGATGTACACGGGATTTTACAGCTAGAACCGGACAACATCTCAACTGTGCTCAACTGTGTTGGTAGACTGGTCCATAGTTGAAGACTTGAGGTGGAATATAGGAAGGATATTGGCAGCTAGGTAGCATGCCGTGAAGCCAACATCCTCTCCCTCAAGGGTACACAAAAAGCTGGAGAAACTCAGCGGGTGCAGCAGCATCTAAGGAGCGAAGGAGATAGGCGACGTTTCGGGTCGAGACCCTTCTTCAGTCTGAAGAAGGGTCTCGACCCGAAACGTCGCCTATCTCCTTCGCTCCTTAGATGCTGCTGCACCCGCTGAGTTTCTCCAGCTTTTTGTGTACCCTCGATTCTCCAGCATCTGCAGTTCCTTCTTTAAAACATCCTCTCCCTCAATATTGAAGGTGTCATCGATATTGGTTAGCAGGATGAAGTGCACGCTTGATTCTGTGTCGATAGTACTGAAGTGGAATGGTTGAGAGCTTCAAATTCCTAAGTGTCAATCTCGCCAACAATTTGACCTGGTCTAACCACATTGACACTGATCAACGACTCTATTTCTTCAAAAGACTAGGGAAATTTGGCATGTCCTCAAGGACTCTTAAGTTCTACAGATGTACTATAGAAATCATTGGAATGCATCACACGTTTGTTTTGCAAATGCTAGGGATTAATTCTGGGTCTTCAAATCTCTTTTATTGTTGCCCCTCAAACTTTACACTGTATTGCTATATTCTGCACTTGTTTATTTTCTTTTGCACTATCTGATGTACTCGTACTTTTGCCTAGATTGTACACAAAACAAAATGTTTCACTTTCCCAGTACCTGTATCACTAATAAACCAATATCAATGACTTGCATTTTATTCTAGTCTGGTTGTTTTATCAAAAGACTGCAACTTACATTTGTGTACCAACATTTGAATACTTCATGCAGGAAATAGTGTGAGACATGTACATGATCATTTTCGATGTAGACTTTTGCTGGCAGTGTAGGAAAATTTAAAGTGAGATTCTTGAATATTTCTAATCTTTAGGGAAATCTCAATAGTTTCAATTCAGATTCTTGTTGCTGGGAGGAAGATGTTGATTTTTGTGTTTCTAAAAAAAAAACAAAACTAAGCTAATACTTTAAAAATCAAGGATCTCGTTGCCTATGACAAACTTGAACAAATACTGCCTGCGTTTGAGCAACTTGAGTGATAGTGATAAGTGTGACTCGATACCCAAATTATGGATCTTTTTTTAAAAAGGTGCAATACCAAAACTATTATCTTCCTTAACTTTTTGATGGTTGATTTTTGTTTGCCTCCCTGTCTAAAAACACTTACAAGCTTAAAAATAAATGCTGAAGACATTTTTGAATGGAAAAACATTAAACATTGTTTGTTTTTTCCACACGTTGCCTCAAGAAGCCAGCCAATCTCATTAGAGACCCATTGTACCTTGGCCACTCTCTCATCTCACTGCTCCCATTAGGAAGATGCTTCAGGAGCCCTCAGAACAGTTACCTCCAGGTTCAGTAACAACTTCCATCAACCATCAGGTCCTTGAACCTCTCTACACAGATAGGGTAGGATAGATGAGGGAGACTGTCAGAACCCCGGCATAGAACCTTTTTTCCAGAGTGGAAGTCCAACACTAGGGGCGTCGCATTGATGGCAGTCTGTTTTTCTTTTTTTTTTAATTTTTAGTTTAAAAAGTACGTTTTGATGGATTTTTTTTAGTATTTCTATGTGCGGGAGGGGGGGTTGGGGTAAGGGGGAAACCGGTTCTCAGTCACTGCCTGGCGAGGATGTGACTATTCCCCGAGTTGCATCTTCGCCCTTCCCCCCCCCCCCCCCCCCGCGGCCTACCAACTGGATTGGTCCGGGGACCGGACCAAAGCTTCAGCAGCGGTGCAGCACTGGATTCACCATGGAGTGGGCGATGCCGTACCTGGATCCGGAGTGTTGGGCCTGCTGCTTCAACATTGCGGAGCTATGGTTTCCAGAGCTTCCAGCGCGGGCGGAGCTGACTTCAACATCGCGGAGTCCTGGGATCCCTTTGCCGAGAGCCGCCAGCATGAATCTCCGCCCAGCTCGGCCTGTGGACTTTGGGAGCCGCGGTCTACGGTAGGAAGTGGCCAATTCGGAAGTCCAAGCCGCTGAGAATGTTCTCCCGTTCCGACGTCGGAGTTCCATCATCAGGCGAGCGGGCCTGAACATCGGGCCGGCCGTAGTGGCGATAACGAGGGATTCGGGAGCCCCCCCGACCACGGGTGAACAACAGAGGACAACAGTAGAGGCTGACTGAACTTTGGTGCCTTCCCTCACAGTGGGAAACTTGGATTCCGCTGTGTGAGGATATCTACGTTAAAAACTAGTGTTCTGTGCTCTTTTTATTCGTATCGTGACCGCACTTTTCACTGTACCAATTGGTACATGTGGCAATTAATGTCTCTTGTCTCTCTTGTCGGGGCGCCGTCCAGTTGCTATGGCTGCCCAGCCTGCAGCTGTCTGTTTTAACTTTTATTTTTAGTGTGTAAAAAGCGTTTTGTTTGGAGTCTATTCTTTTTATGTGAGGGAAGGGGGAAACTACTTTTCCTGGTCCCTACCTGGTCGGAGAGGCAGCTTTTCTCCGGGCTGCATCTTCGACCCATCCTCACGGCCTACCAGCGGGCCTGGAGCGGCATTTCCTGATGCGACCGGCCGGAACCTCGGCCTCGGCGGAGCACTATCGTGAAGCCTGGGTCTCCGCGCTGGTGCTCTGGTGAGCTGAAGACCGCTGACAAAAAACATCGCGGAGCCGCGGGTCTGTGGAGCGGGTGGCGGTGCTGACTTTAATATCGGGAGCCAGTGGTGGAGCTCCATCCGGCGTGGCCTTGTTGGCTTCGGAAGCCGTGGTCCCCAGTAAGGAAGCGGCCATTCCAGGTGTCCCAAGCCGCTGAGAGGATTCTCCCGACGCCGGACCACCATTACCCGGTGAGAACGGCCTGGAACATCGGGCCTCTGTGGAGGCGACCGCGGAGACCTCAATGGGCCCGACTATGGGTGGACATGGGATGGGGACTGGACTTTGTGCCTTCCCTCATAATGGGAACCATTGTGGGGGGATGTTTTTTATGTTTAAATCTCTATCATTGTTATGTCTGTATTCTTTTTTTCTGTGCTGCATCGGCAAGAAGCATTTCCCTACACCAATTGGTGTATGTGACCAATAAAATAACCTTTGAACCTTTGTCACTTGGAGGGCATAGCTATAAGGTGAGAGGAGGAAAGTTTAATGGAGATTTGCGGGATAAGTTTTTTACACTGAAAGGTGGGGGCCTGGAATGCACTGCTGAGGGTAGTGGTGGAGGCATATTTGATGGTGGCTTTTAAGAGGATGTCGGATAAACACATGTAAGTGCACGGAATAGAGGGATATGGATCATGCACAAACAGATATCATGTTCGGCACAGAAATTGTGGGCTGAAGGTACCATTCCTTTGCTGCATGTTCTATGTTCAGTATTCTATGTTTTATAGCTCTACGTAAACATCGAACCACTATGAACTACTATGATTGATCTACTTTGGGTTTTGTACTATCATGGTCTAATTTACTTAGAATAACTGAATTTATTGTACTTTCTATTATTGTTGCATCTAATCTTCCTGTAAAGCAGCAGGAGGTAAGAGTTTCATTGTTCCTGTTCATATTCGGTGCATGTTACAAACATTCTTGACATCAATAAAGAAAATATTAGAAGTCTTAGTAAACCAAGAAAATTGAGTTTTAACATTGAAAGAGACCATTATTGGCAATGTAGAAGATTTCTAAAATCCCAAGGTAGAATTTAAAAAATATTAAAGTGAAATTAATCTTTAATGTACCAGAGGGATAAAGGAAGGCAAAGAACATATAGAATATTCTTCATCTTAATAAGCACAAACCAAAAGATGAATTCTGTTTATGACCCTTTTTTTAAAATGTGCTGAATTTTCTCTAGAAGTCGCATGATTATAATTAGTATCTGTTTTGTTTTCACATCCTGTTGGAGAATAATTATTTGGAGCTTGCAGAACATGCTTTTATTTATAGATTGCCATAGCATCACAAAGATAAAGGCTTTAAATAGAATGATTATTTTACTGGAAGGCAACAGGGGCATTTATTTTGCACATCCAGTTATTTATTTAGTTGAAGGGGGAAGATTGGTCAGAACACTGGAGGAGGCATGTAATTAGTGCCCTCCATAATGTTTGGGATAAAGACCCATTATTTATTTATTTGCCTCTGTACTCCACAATTTAAGATTTGTAATAGAAAAAAATCACATGTGGATAAAATGCACATTGTCAGGTTTTAATAAAGGCCATTTTTATACATTTTGGTTTCACCAAGTAGAAATTACAGCAGTGTTTACACATGTCCCCCCATTTCAGGGCGCCATAATGTTTGGGACACAGCAATGTCATGTAAATGAAAGTAGTCATGTTTAGTATTTTGTTGCATATCCTTTGCATGCAATGACTACTTGAAATCTGCGATTTATGGACATCACCAGTTGCTGGGTGTCTTCTCTGGTGATGCTCTGCCAGGCCTGTATTGCAGCCCTCTTTAGCTTATGCTTGTTTTGGGGGCTAGTCCCCTTCAGTTTTCTCTTCACCATATAAAAGGCGTGCTCAATTGGGTACAGATCGGGTGATTGACTTGGTCACTCAAGAATTTACCATTTTTTACCATTTGTTGCTTTAGCAGTATATTTGGGATTATTGTCTTGCTGTGGAATGAACCGCCAGCCAATGAGTTCTGAGGCATTTGTTTAAACTTGAGCAGAAGGTGTGTCTGTACGCTTCAGAATTCAATATGCTACTACCTTCAGCAGTTGTATCAATAATGAACATAAGTGAGCCAGTACCGTCAGCGGCCACACATGCCCAGGCCATAACACCTCCACCACTGTGTTTCACAGATGAGGTGGTATACTTTGGATCTTGGGCAGTTCCTTCTCTCCTCTCTCATTGGCACAACGTTGGTCCTAGTGTTGATAAACAGCAATACAAGTTTCCAAAGGTGATGGGAAGACTGGAGGAAAGACTAGGTGCTGAGAGCTCTACATTAAGGGGGCAATTAAACACACCTGAGCAATTACAAACGCCTGTGGAGCCATGTGTCCCAAACATTATGGTGCTCAGAAATGGGGGGGGGGGAGATTATGTATAAATACAGCTGTAATTGTGAAACCAACATGTATAAAAATACCCCTTAATAAAATCTGACAATGTGCACTTTTACCACATGTGATTTTTTTTTCTATTACAAATCTCAAATTGTGAGGTACAGAGGCAAATAAATAAACGATGGGTCTTTGTCCCAAACATTATGGAGGGCACTGTTTTTTCCTTTTTGCAGAATCTTTTTTAATGTGCTTCTGTACAGGCAAACAAATTGTCATCCAAATTGTGACATTGGCAATAATGCATCGTTTCAGCATTGCGCTCTTAGTCATGGGTTAGCTTGTAAGCAACATGTTACCCCTGCAGCTGATAAAGCTGCACTGACAGAACAAGGATTGTGTGCCCTTCCTTTACTGGGGAGCTGCCAATATGCTGTCAGGCTGCAAGAGGCAATATTCTAGATTGTGATTAAGAACATTTCCTGCTTGATTGATAGCAATTTAATGTTGCAAGAAAAATTGGGGACATTTTACACGTATAAAACATGTCTTTTGAGGATTGACTGAAGTTTCTTTCATGTCTTATTTTGTGTGATATATTGAAGTTGGGCAATACTAGCAACACCTAACAATTTAGAGACCTGCCTCCAATGAACACTGTACATTGATTACAGCACATTGGTTAGCTAATGCATCAAACTGTTAAACGTGAATTTGTTGCTGGTGTAGGCAACTGAACTGCTTGGGTTTACTCTGCCATTCATTCAAATTGTCTGACCTTCAATACTTTCGACGTTTCATCCTCTTGCTTCATAAGAATCTTCTACTTCAAAAATGTTCAAAGATTCTGAAACCATGTTCCTCGAAAGGCAGTGGAAACAAAGACTCAGTCTAAAGTTGTGTTATCTTGAATGGGCAACACTCTTTAAACAGCTGAGCTTCCTGGGCGTTGTTGAAATTCAAGAGTTCAGGGTGGTGCAACAAAGTAGCTTTTAAAACTTGCAAAACAATTTATTTTAATGTATATCAGTTAAATGATCTCTCTGCTTCCCCACTTAATTAGCAATTAGTGGGGTAGCAGTACCAATATACTTTGTATATAAACACAAAACCTAGCTGCAGATATCAATAGATTGGAACAAAACCTGGATATTAGAAACACAGAACAAAATACACTAACCTGCAGCATTAACTTTTATTTCCTGCTACAGTAATTGCATTATCAGTTAAGTTATTGCCTGATTTTTTTCCCTCCCCAACATTTTGCTTTTATTTCATTCGCTGTTCTTATAATTTTAAATTATTTTGTACCAGTTTGTTTTGCTGCGCAAATACATCGTAGTCATGTTTTTATAGTTGTATTTGTCTATTAATAATAAACATGAAACAATAACTTTGCAACATTTTGCTGCAAATAAAAGATTCGGTCTTTGTCAAGGACCAATTTCTGTCCTAAACATTTAATTCTCTTCGAATCACAATGCAATTTTTTTTTTTTTTAAGCTCAGAAGCATTATGCTGCTTCATTTCCAGCTTGCTGATTTTTAGGATCCAGAACTACCATCCAGGAGAATAAAGGTTCATCATGCATTGAGGAAATCTTTGTATGTGGTGTATCATTTATAAGAATGCCTTTATCCTGACTACAGGAACAATTATTCCTTTGGAACAATATGTAAGGAGTGGTCCAGTGATATTGAGATCCTGAGGGACTTTTGAGAGTTCTTTATGAATTCTTGTAGTCATCACACCAAGTTAAAATGCAGATGCGGCAAGCAATGAGGAAGTCAAATGCAATGTTTGCCTTGGTTATGAGGAAGTTAAAATAAAAGTGTATGGAAATCTTGGCACAATTGTAAAATACTTTGAGACTCCACCTTGAGTATTGATCTCTTTTGTCTCTTAACTGAGGATGCGTATTAAGTTTTGGAGAAATCAACTTGTCCTTGAGGAAAATTCTTTCAAATTGTGAAATGGGGATAATAATTTTATTAAAAAGAGAAGTGTAATAAAATTAAGGTGTGACAGGACAGAAATTGAGAGACTCTGTCACCCGTCTTGAGAGCCCAGAATGGTAAAGTGTGTCTTTGTTTCAGGACGAATGTTTGAATATTTACAATCAAGATCAGAAATTGCTTTACATGATCTTGAATTTTGAATTTATTTTACTCCAAAAGATTGTGCATGCCCCAAACCTTGAACGTACCTAGATTTTCAGATGTCAATGGACTGCAGGTATGCAGAAAAATAAATTTGATTAAACATATTTTATTAAAAGATGGATCTGGCATGTGGGCCTGCTACAGTTCCTATTTCTTATCATTTATGCATCACCAACAAACCAGCATTTTGGAAAACAAGTTCACATCCTATGTCTTTTGCCTCTCTGGATACCTCGCCAAAACACAATCAAGTGGTCAAGTTTGTATCCTTGTACTCTATTTGATAATAATATGCCTATATTATCATTTTACAGTACTATAGTTCTTGCAGAAAATACATGAATTAGGCTACTTTTGGACTTTAAACTTTAGAGATGCGGTGTGGAAACAGGCCTTTGGCCCAGAGTATGTGCCAACCAATGATCACCCTGTACACTAGCACTATCCTATGTTAGAGACAATTTACAATTTTAGCCTACAAAGCCAATTAGCCTACAAACCTACATGCCTTTGGAGTGGAGGGCACTTGGAAAAACCACACATGGTCACAGGGAGAATGTACAAACTCCATACAAACAGCACCCATTGTCAGTATTGAAACTGGGTTTCTGGTGCTATAAGGCAGCAACTCTTCCCGCTGTGCCGTCCTCTCATCCCACGTGAGAGCTGCTTTTGCCAACATATATTTGTTATTCTTAAATACATTCATCCTTGCATTTCAGTTTAAGATGTTGACATCTGGCGTTCTTTAGCATGCCATGCGCAGATGGGCATATTTTGGATTAAATTGGCAGGAATCTTTTGATACTTTTTTGGCAGGATTCTTTCCTTACTCTCGTTCAGATACCTTGATGAATATGTAGCCCAGGTTATTAAGGTACTTAAGATAGACACAAAATGCTGGAGTAACTCAGCAGGTTAGGCAGCATATCTGGAGAAAAGGAATAGGTGACATTTTGGGTCGAGACTCTTCATTAGACTTCTGAAGTATTGTTATGGTGCACTAATAGTGACATAGTCTGGAATGAATGTTTATTCTAAAGTCTTGGACTGCTTTTGATTGTAAATTACAGGTCAATGGCATTTAATAAGCCACTTTTTATTTATTGCAGATTCACAGACAGTAGACAGCAGTAATCATGAGTGGTGATTCCAGCCAAGAAGTGATAACATCTCCTCCTCCACCCAGTGCAATTCATAAGGGGGGCTACTTTGATCGCATCAATGAAAGTGATCCTGAATATATCCAAGAAAGAAACCGATCACCAGAATTGAGACAGGATTTCAACCTGATGGAACAGAGAAAGCGCGTTTCTCAAATACTGCAGAGCCCTGTGAGTATAATTCAAAGAAATGTTATGGTCTTTTTAAAATCTATTTATTGATCGTATAATTAATATCTCATAGAACAGCCATTTCCTAAAAATACCTCTATAAAATATAAGCAAACTTTCACATTGATGTATTGATTTTTCAATTGGCCTTTTGTTTTACTTATTTTTGTAGTATAGGAAATAACCATGTGGCATAAGATTGTGCCAGATTTGTTCTATAATGAATCTTTTTCCTGCCATTGTGCCTTTCTCCAGCTTTCCTTTACTTACTCCCATTATATTTGAATCACCACACTGCAAGAAAGCAGATTCTACATTGTTGAACCCATTGTTCAACGCTTTTGAATGCAACATGCGACAATGTAGTTCAACTGACAAGTTGCTAAAGAACCATCTGAGATGTTTCTCCTGGATCTCTTATTGGTCACCAACTTAACTCCATAGTGCAAAATTTTGGAACCTCTAATTGTCAAGGTCTCTATGCCTTTCCCATTTGATGATAGCCAATCTCAAATACTACAAAGTCTTGTGAGTATCATTCAAAGAAATATGTCAACGAATTCATATACATGTAGCAAAATACAAATTGAGAATTGAAGGAACACAACTTAGTCAATGATGTTACAGTAAATTCTTAAACTGAGTGTTTGTAAATGGATTAATTACTGTACATCTGCATTATCCGTACTCCTTTTGAATGGGCTCACGGGGACCCAGGTTCCTGCACTCCCTTCAAACAATTATAATTTGAAAGTGTGACATCTTAAAAGTAAATGTTTGGTGAATAACATCCAATAGAAAATCTGCTAGTCTAGCACCAACCACGTGCAACCATGTTTTACTGTACCTTGAAGACTGCCTGAGATAACCATTTATATTGTACTCTGAAGGTTTTCTGAGATATCTGACACACCACTCAAATTAAATGTGTCCTGTAATGTTCTAAAAAGCATTACCATACATTAATAAGCACACAAAAAATAAGTGCTCTACTGTTCAAGAGTCGGTCCATATTACATTGTCTACATAAATATGGATCAGTTTCCAGACTTGCATCGAGATCCCCTGATGTGTGACATTGTAGCTGCTGTTTTAAGAGAGACCCTTGTTTATGTATGCAGCTGCATCTTGTTTCAAATCTGATCACTGCTTATTAGTATCAATACACTTAATGAAGGGTCTCGACCCAAAACGTCACCCATTCCTTCTCTCCAGAGATGCTGCCTGTCCAGCTGAGTTACTCCATCATTTTGTGTGTATCTTCAATTTAAACCAGCATCTGCAGTTTCTTCCAACACATTTCTTGCTTCATCGGTTCTCAAATCAAATATATATTCTCACACACTGGCTATCTACTTCCGAAGAAATGCCTAAAAGGGGATGGTAATTAAACAATATATTGGTTATCTACTCACGAAGAAATACCTAAAAGGGGATGGTAATGAAACAATATATTTTTTAAAAGTTTAAAAAAACAAAAGTAGTCTTGAGGAAAATGAGGTGGGAGCAATTGCGTAGCACCATGCAGTACTGCATTGTTCTAAAAGCTAAGTTGCATTGATGATTAGTGACTGTGATAGCAATGAAGGATAAAGTTATAGATTGGGTTTTGCTTGACATATTTACTGTTCCTTGTCTCCCTCCAAGAAGGTGGATGTTGCTTTATCTTTGGTTGGGGGCAGATGTGATGATCACATCCTTATTGAATGGGAGTGGAGTGAGTGAAGGAAATAACTGGTGCTTGTCCCAGTGGCTATTGACCCAGGAGAGGGAGCCACAATTAGGCAGGCAATTGGGAAGACCCCCAGAATTGTGATTTTTCTTTGGCTTTTACAGTGAATGTTGTCATGGAGTTGTGATGCCATTTTCTTTAGTTCGTTATAAATTTCTGGATTAATGGGCCAAAACATTTTTGCGTCTTTTCAATTGGGCACTATGCTTAAAAGAGAGATCTATCAAACCATTTCATGTTCCCATCTTTGAGTGTCCAGACAAGTATTTCAGCCTTTTCCTCATTTTGTTTGATTCCTCTGGTTTATTTGTGATCTTACTGAAGGGCATCACCGTTGCGCAATTGGTAGATTTTACTGCCCCAAAAATCCAGTTCATTCCTGCTGTGCGTATCAAATTAATATTTTTTTCTTTGTGACGACTTGAATTTCCCCTGGGTGCTCCAGTTTTCTCCCAAGCAGCGAAACGTGCGGGTTTGTAGTTGCTAGTTCCTTATATAGTTACCAGGAATTGCTCCAAGTGTGTATGTAAGTAGTAGAATCTGAGAGTAGTGTATGAGAAGGTGGGGATAATACATGGAGTTAGCGTAGGATTAGTGTAAATAGATGCTTGATAGTTGGCATGGACTAAGTGGGCTGAGGATCTAATGCGATGATGCATCACTCTGTGCCAGGCCTTAAAGATCTGAGTTTCATCCAGAATCAATCGTATCTAATTAACCTGTGAGGAGTTATTATTTACCCAATGCTAAGATATAATTCCCAGAACTTGTTTCACACTACAATATTAGGGATATCAACAAAACCTATTGCATCTTGTAGAAGGATAAGATATTCACGCATTTGGAAAGACTGGTTCATTAGGGATACTCAGCATGGTTTTGTGAGGGAGATTGTGTGTAATGAATCTGAGTTAATTGAAGAAGTAACAAAGAAGGTTGAGGGCAGGTGTATAGATGTAATCTATATAGAATTCAGCAAGGCCTTTAAGGTTCTACATGGTAGGCTGCTCTGCGAGGTTAGATCACTGGCGATCCAGAGGGAGCTAGCTAACTGGATACTTGCATATTCACAAGTTACTAGAATGCACAAAGTCTTTTTCCCCAGAGTAGGGGTATCAAGAGCTAGAGGGCATAGATTTAAGATGATGGATAGCATTTAATGGGAACCCGAGGAGCAAATTTCTTGCAGAGACGATGGTGGGTATATGGAACGGGCTGCCAGAGGAGGGAGTCGAGACCGATACAATAACATTTAAATGTAGTTTTGGCATGTACATGGAAAGGAGAATTTAAGGGGGATGTGAACCAAACACATGTGATGGGACTGGCTTGGATTGGGCATCTTGGTTAGGCAGAGGGGCCTGCTTCTGTGCTGCATGACTTTGTATATCCATTAAACCTTTCACTCCTTATAGGCCATAACATTGGAAAGAGAAAGCACAATTTGTGCTTGTAACTGGCTTTTAAACATTTTCCTTGGTTTTAAAATCCACTGATAAATTATCTTGGATTCCCATGTACTGTTCTCTCCCCCCCCCCCCCTCCCCCCCTTCCCCCAACTCAGTGTAAAATATCTTGACTGCTAAAGATTTAACAAATTCAGAAAATGCTGTCAATATTCAGCACTTGTAGCGAAATATATTTTATGTTAATAAACTTTCAACTAACCAAACACTTCATGCCAGCGAGTTTCATCCTTTTCTATCCCACAGGCACTGCCCGACATGCTGAGTACTTCAAGAAAATAGTTATTGTTAGTAGGAGAACGAAAGACCGTTCATTGTTATTTAAGTTCAGGACTTTGGCAGGTAGTTATAATAATGTTTAGAAAAATGAGCCCAAATGTAAACAATTTTGTAACTTTTACTTTTGTTTGGGAATAATTACATCTCTTGACATTGTCAATAAACATTGTTAATAAACATTATTTTCAAAACTGCAATTCCAAAGTAGCAGAGTTCTACTTCAATAACTTTCCACTTGACTACAGTTTTTACAAAGCATTTGTAGTGATAGGATCTATTTTGGCTTGAACAAAATTAAATTGCTGTAGAAGATTGAATGCCATCTTATTTAATTTTAGAATAATTACCAAATTTTTGCTTGAATTTCTGAGTGACTCAAATATTTCAAATGTACCCGTACGAAGGCTACATCCATAGTAACTCGTTTGGGCAAGTTTTGGAGCATTCTATGGTGTAAGTAGTTTGTGGAAAATAGATCATATTCCAGATGAATTTTAACATTCCAATGTTTATGTTATACTTGCTATTCTCTCAACTTTGCTGTCATGAAGAATCTCATCTCAAAAATAGTTTTTATCTTGGATCTTGTAAGGTAGATCTAGAGCTCTGTCGAGGAATATTTTGGAAATCTGTTTTCTTTTTTGCCATTGTAATTGCTTGCTTATCAAAGGGTGCGGCACTCCCAGAGCTGTTTCGGGCATTGTTTAGTAATTTATGTACAAATTGTTTCCTGTATCACCTCTGTGCTGCTAACGATCTAGTATGAGATAAAGATTTTTTTGATGGGGTTGTCAAGGAAAAGGGATTAGGAAGAAAGTGGTTAACAGTTACACTGAAATGATAACAAAAGTACTCAAGATGCATGGAACATTTACAATATGCTAGACTGATGAATGTTAAAAATAACTTGTTGAAGAAAATTACCCAAAGGCTTGGATGTGATTAAGTAATATTGAGTGCTTTTTGCATCATGTCACTTTGGCAAAAACCTAATGAAAAATACACAGCCGATACTTATCCAGATATGAGCTTTTTTGCAGTGTACCATGAGAGGAAGTTGGAATCTGATAGTTTGAGTGAGGATTATGATGTAAATTCTACATGCGTAGCACAGGGAATACAATATTTAATTGTCTCCTAATCGAATGATGGGGGTTTTGTTGATGAAACACAAGATCAGAGGGAGGCCATTTAGCCCTGAGCCAGTTTCGACATTCAAATAACATGAGAGCTGATCCATGACGACTCAATAACTCACAATGCCAAATGTCCCTATTGTTTAAAACAAATGTATTAATTTTTAGATTTCAAGATTATTATTTGCTCAAGCATCAAATGCCATTTCTGGAAGTGTTACAAATTTCTACCACCCTCTGCATGTGAACGTGTTAATGCTACTTCAGAAACACTCCGTTCCAATTGTTAAACCGTGTCCTCAGAATCAGAAGAAAGGTCTTGCCCCAAAATGTCACCTATCCATGTTATCCAGAGATGTTACCCGACATGTTGAAATACTCCAGCACTTTGTGTCCTTTTGTGTGTAAAAAAAAAAGCATCTCCCGTGCCTTGTTTCTACCTAAATGGGACAGTGGTTTTTCTTCCATTTCCCTTATGAATCCTTCACAGCATGTTAAATGCAATGAAATAATGCTTAAACACTTAGATTATCAAAATATTTTTAATCAAGATTAGCTAATTTCCTATGTTTGCCATGTTTATATATATTTTTGAAATTGCATTATTTTCTACCTATGTTTTCAAACTCTTCCTGTACCAGTTTGGTTTACACAAAAGGCACAACATGCTGGAGGAGCTCAGCAGGTCAGGCAGCATCACTGAAGAACATGGGAAGGTGTCCCTACCTGAAACATCACCTTTCCATTTTTTTCCAAATATGCTGTCTGTTACTCGAGCACTTTGTGTCTCCATTTACTATGTTGTTGACTCGTCACTTAGCTTGTCTGTATCCTCTTAATTCTACTTTGTTATTTCAAGCCTCGTAACTCAGTGCATTATGTCTGTGGTAAATGGCTCGACAACTGGTTTCCTAGCCTTTTGAGAAATTAGCGATTACCACAGAAATATCTCTGGGCTGGAGAGAGCAGTAGCCAAACAAAGTGGACACGGTTACTGTTTTTTTCAATCCAACAGGGCATTAAAAACCCCCATAGGATCTGGATACTTTGTCAAACATGGAGCAGCATCTGTTGAACCCCAGCAATAGTTTGTACTATTAGGGATGGACAAGGTACAGGGTTGAGCAGCTACACCACCTGCTCCATGGGTTTCAACACCAGCTGTCACAGGCAGCCTCTCCATGCTGAGAATTGGGGTGATTCATTGCCATGGGAGTGCCCATGCAGATGGCAGAGACTTGTAGCAGGTTTCTAGCACACAGAGCCCATGGGCTCATGTCCAAGCACCAAGTGCCTTGAAATATTAATCACATGTAAAAGCATGAATATGAATTGATGCAACTCAAAATCTGTAAGCAGAAATGGCAGAAGACAAAATAAATGTTCATTTCCCTCTATCTTGCGTGCTTCTGCTTGCCTCGCCTCCCCTGCTCCCACATTTTCACTTCAAAGTGTGGAGGTGATTAGTTTACTGCATCCTAAGCTAAATTAATTAACTTAGAACAGAAATTTCAAATGAGAACATTCTGGCCCAAGGTTTCTCAATTACAGCCTGGCCTTTTTGGCTATGGCATTGTACTGCTTCACGCAGTGTGTTCTCCAGAAGTATTTGCATATTAATGTAATTGAAGTTACAACCGAACAACAAAATGTAGTTTATGCTTAATTTATGCCATGCGTTTGGCAGCCATTTCTACATTTCTTCACACTAAAATACATGCAACCCAGTAGTTTTAGTTTGGAGATACAGTGCAGAAACAGACCCTTTGGCCCACCGATGTCCATGCCGACTAGCGATCCCCACACACTATCACTCACTCACACTTGGGTCAATTTACAATTTTACCGAAGCTTATTCATCTACAAACTTATACGTCTTTGGAGTGCGGGAGGAAAGCGGAGTACCCGGAGACACCCCACGCTGTCACAGGGAGAACGAACAATCTCCATACAGGCAGCATCCATAGTCAGGATAGAACCCGGGTCTCTGGCGCTGTAAGGCAGGCGGGGGACCGGGCAAGCAGGGGGAGCGCTGTCTAAGTGAAATTCACACGGTGCAAAGACAAGGCCATACAGACACTCGCCGCAATGAACAGGAACGTTGGCGCTGTGATTAAGACTGTGAAAAGACAGTGTACAGTGCGCCCTTTAAAAGAGGGGGGAGACGGGGGGGGGGGAAGGAGTTAAAACCGGAGATACACGGCTGTGAAGCTCGGCGGACGGACATTAACATTACCGGTCGGTTATCCTTGGTTCTGAAAACTACTGCTTAACGTTTTTTTCCCCCTATGAGCCAATGCAATTCGCCGGTCAGCACCGCCTACGAGAACGATACGACAACCTTCGACCGCCTGGCAACCCACTACCACTGCATCTAAGGCACGGGAATTCTCGCTACTCTCCGTGGCGGCTTCATTCAGGTCGCCGCTAATTTTTCAACAGGTTGAGAAATTTGCGGGGACCATAATGAGGCCGCGCTAGTTCCCAGAATGCGGGAACTCCTCACGACCATGAAGGCGACTACCCGGCAACCACCCGTGAACATGTGGCGACCGCATAATCTCCTGCAGTCGCCTAAGTGGGACAGGCCCATGAACATTCACTTTTTAAAGATACACTTGTTGCAGAAAATCTATAAAGGATTTTGAATGGATAAATTGTTGTAAAACCCACGCCTTATGATTTGAACACACAGCTGTACTGTGATATCATAAACCAAAATATTGCACAACATCGCTTTGTTTAATAGAACTGTTTTGGAACAATGTAGTTATTGAAGTGACATTTATGCCGTCAATTTTACTTTTGAAGATTAATGGTAAACTGTGTGCCTTCAAACATATCTAGTTTGTAGATTGAGTGCCAGTGGGGAAGGTTTACCCATGGATCGATTGAAAATAAGACTCAAGCTATGTGCCTTTTGTAATCTTTAAGATCAGCTCTCGCCTTAAGCTTAGTCATGTCTGGTTGTAAATTACATATTAAAAAAAAACAACGGAAAGAAGCTGTTCTATGAGCCACACCCTAATGCAGAACCAGAGACAGAAATTCTTTCCAAGTGCAATATCCTGTCAGAAAGGAGTAATGACTCTAAATAAACTTCAACCCTCATATCAATTTTTCTGTCCTCTGCCTCCTTGCCTGTATCCACCTATCATTTGTCAGGTTTTACCTCATCCCGATCATTTCCAGCTCCCCCCCCCCCCCCCCCCCCATGCCATGTTCTCCTCTCGCTGTTTCCATCGGGCAGAAAGTACAGAGCACCTGAGGCCTCTCGCCATCGGATTCGGGAACAGCTACTTTGGAAATATGAACAAATGAAATATTTTAAATGCTTTTGGAAGATGAAACATTAACCAACTTGTGCAAACAAAATTTATCTCTCTTCATTTACTATAAATGGGCAGTGATTTATTGGTTTATAAAAGTGAAAGAAATAATGGATGGGAACTTTCTGTTGCCAAAGAATTACAATGCAAACCAATGGATCTGATAGCCTACATTGTAGTATTTTACAGGGAGTGGCTGCAAACATAGTGAATGCATTTACTGTAATCTACTAAAGCTCATTGCAAATGTGTTGCCATGATTCACAAAAGGAGGAAGACAAACAGGAAGTTATAGGCCAGTAAGCCTAAGATCAGGATTCAAGATTCAAGAGAGTTTATTGTCATGTGTCCCAGATAGGATAATGAAATTCTCGCTTTGCTTCAGCACAACAGAATATTGCAGATTTTGTTTGAGTTGAGTTTAAAAGTCTTGATGGCTGTGGGGAAGTAGCTATTCCTGGTGGTTGCAGATTTCAGGCTCCTGTACCTTCCTAACCCTTCCAAAGTCCACAATCAGTTCTTTGGTTTTGCTGGTGTTGAGAGCCAGGTTATTGTGCTGGCACCATTTGGTCAGTCGGTCGATCTCACCTCTATACTCTGACTCGTCTCCAGCAGTGATACGTCCCACAACAGTGGTGTCGTCGGTAAACTTGATGATGGAGTTTGCCCTATGACCGGCTACGCAGTCATGAGTATAGAGTGAGTACAGCAGGGGGCTGAGCACGTAGCCTTGAGGTGCTCCCGTGCTGATTGTTATCGAGGCTGACATTTCCACCAATGTGAGCAGACTGTGGTCTGTGAATGAGGAAGTCGAGGATCCAATTACAGAGGGATGCGCAGAGACCCAGTTCTGAGAGCTTGGTAACCAGCTTGGAGGAGGTGATTGTATTAAATGCAGAGCTGTAGTCAATGAATAACAGCCTGAAATATGAGTTTTTGTTGTCCAAGTGGTCCAGAGCGGAGTGGAGAGCCAGCGAGATCGCATCCGCCGTTGATCTCTTGTGGCTGTAAGCGAACTGCAGTGGGTCTAGGTTTTGTCGAGGTATGAGTTGATTTGCGCCACGATCAGCCTCTCAAAGCACTTCATCACCACAGACATTAGTGCCACTAGTCGATAGTCATTGAGGCATGTCACCTTGCTCTTCTTGGGCACCGGTATTATTGATGCCCTTTTAAAACAGGTGGGATCCTCGGACCTCAGAAGTGAGAGGTTGAAAATGTCCGTAAAAACTCCAGCCAGTTGGTCTGCACAGGTTTTTTAGAACACGATCAGGTATACCATCAAGTCCAGGCGTTTTCCGAGGGTTCATCCCTCTGAAGGATTTTCTGACATCGACCTCTGTGACTGTGACCGAAATACCATCACGGCGAATGAGGGCTGGGGAAGGCACATCAGTATTCTCCCTATCAAAGCACGAGTAAAACGCATTGGGCTCGTCAGTGAGTGGTGCTTCGCTGACATTTGAGCTGCCTCCTGATTTCGCCTTGTAGGAAGTGATGGCATTCAAGCCGCGCCACAGTTGCCGAATATCCGTCTCACCCTCCAGCTTGGAGCAAAAGTCCCTTTTGGCCTTTTTAATGGCCTTACCAAGGTCGTATCTGGACTTCTTGTAGACCTCTGTATCTTCGGACATGAATGCCCGGTGCCTAGTCTTCAGAAGAGTGCGTATCTCATAGTTCATCCAAGGCTTCTGATTGGGAAACACTCGGAAGGTTTTTGTTTATCATAGGGAAAATCTTGGGATCCATGACAAAGAGATAAAAGCTGGACTTTTAGAAAATTATAAGAGAATTAAAAAAAAAAAAAAAAAAAAATTGTATGAAGTGGAAATTGTGTTTGATAGCTGTGCTATCAAGTTCTTTTGAGGATATAATATAAAGGGTTAATAAAGGGGAACTAGTAGAAGTGGTGTATTTTGGATTTCCAGTCGGCAGTCAGTATGCTGTTGCATGAAAGATTACATATCAGTTTACATGGGATTGGATGTAATGCATTAACATAGGTAAAAGAATGACATGCAGCAAAACAGATTAGAGATAAATGGGTCATTTTCAGATTAGTGATTTTGTGGGCGGTCACTAGGATTAGTGGCTGGGGCCTGGACTATTTTGATGACTTGCATGAAGGGAACAAGTGTACATTGCTATATTTGCTGGTGGTACAACAATAGTTGGGCGAGGAGCACACAAAGACTGCAAGAGATACAAATAAGTGAGTGGGCAAGACGTTGCAGGTGGATTATAACATGGGAAAATATAAGGACATTCATTTTGGAAGAAACATCAAATTATTATTTAAATAGCACGAGATTACAAACTGCTGCCTGGCAAATGGTTCTGGAGGTCTTGGTTCATGAAACAAGTAAAACTACAGATCAGCAAGTAGTTAGGAAGATGAATAACCTTGATTGCAAATGCTATATAAAGAAGGGAACTTTTGATGCAGCAGTTAGTGAGGCTGCATGTGGAGTATTTAAGAAACAATGTGTTTTTGTATGCAAGGGGGTACACAAAGTTCACTGGTTTGGTTTCTGGGGTGAGGGCGTTGAAATGTAAAAGATTGAGCACTTTGGCCTATACTCATTGGATTTTTGCAGGAGAAGGGATCTTATTGAAACGCCTAAAATTCTGAGATGTTCACAAGTTATAGGAGTAGAATTAGGCCATTCGGCTCATCGAGTCTACTCGGCCATTCAATCATGGCTGATCTCTGCCTCCTAATCCCATTTTCCTGCCTTCTCCCCATAACCTTTGATACCCATTCTAATCAAGAATTTGTCTGTCTCTGCTTTAAAAAATATCCACTGACTTGGCCTCCACAGCCCTCAATGGCAATGAGTTCCACAGATTAACTACCCTCTGACTAAAGATGTTCCCCCTCACCTTCTTTCTAAACGAGCACCCTTAAATTCTGAGGCTATGACCTCTGGTCCTAGACTCTCCCACCAATTGAAACATCCTTTCCGCATCCACTCTATCTTTCATTACTCTGTATGTTTCAATGAGGTCCCCCCTCAACCTTCTAAACTCCACCGGGTAGAGGCCCAGTGCTGTCAAACGCTCACCATATGCTAACCCGCTCATTCCTGGAATCATTTCTATAAACCTCCCCTGGACCCTCTCCAGAGCCAGCACATCCTTCCACAGGTATGGGCCCAAATTTGCTGACAGTACTCCAAATGTGGCCAAATGCGAACTTCAGCATCACATCTCTATTTTTGTAGTTCAGTCCTCTTGATATGTGATTTCTGGATTCTCTTTCCATTTAGAAAATAACGCCTTTATTCATATTAGCAAAATGCATGACTCCGCACTTTGCTATCCAGAATTTCATCCTCGGATGTTTCCTCTTATAGGGTATTTAGTGCAGGGTATAGGATCGGATAAGGGATAATACATTTCTGATTGAGATGAGGATGGATTATTTTTGCTGAGTCGAAAATCTTTGAAATCTGCTATCTCATTGATCTTGAAGGCAGAATTGTTTGAATATCGTCACGGTAGAGATGGACATTTAACGAACGGACAATTTGAGAGAGTGGTGGAGGGTGGTGTTTCGGCTAACTTTGGTTGTTAAATGGTGAAGCAGTGTAAGGGGGTTGTTCATCTTCTATCCCAGTTTCTATGCAAGTGCATTTTTCATCAGTGTGGTTTGAATTTGCAACATTAATTCATAGATGTGAAAAGAGACTTGCAATGTAGTTGGATTAAAAGGATTTCACCTGTAGGTGACTATTTATCACAAGAAATACCGCTATTGACCACATCGGTGCTGTCCTGTAGTGCATGTCCTCCACTTCCTTCCCCCCAAAGCACCCTTGGTTCCAGAGCCTTTCTGGATTATCTGTTTTGTCAGACCAACAGAAGTCACTGCCTCTGAGAGAAGTCCAACGGTAGCAGAACAGGCTGCCCATGGGCCAAGATACTGGCCCGTAAAGTGGCAGTGTTGTCAGCTATGTGAAATGGATCTGCTTAGCCAAAGCTCCAGAGCACTGACTGCTAGGGGCAAATTCCGTCCCGGTGATCAGCACGGAAGTCCCAATGAGGTCGAGATCAGTTGCCTCACCACAGGCACCACATTTTTGGGGGACCCCGGGAGGACTTTGAGTGCGCTCTCAAGTTTGTCTGGATCAGTGGTGGACCTGCAGTACTTTTAATTTTTTTTATTCCAGCACTGAAATGTATTTATATTTTGATTCATCGGGTACTTTGTCAGCAGTTCATTCTATTACTGCATTGGTATTTATAATCATTTTGACAATTCATTTATTAAAATGTTACACATGATAAATAACTGGGAATAAAGTGAAACTGCAGTGATGCTGAGATTGTTGATGCATTGGGTTTGTGGTGAATCCATTGTGGTGGCTTTAAGGATCTCATGATGCAACTACTGTGAGAACATGGTTGTGTTTGTAGGGTTAGGTCATTTGAGGTATCACATGTAAGCAGTCTGACTTGTGAAATGCTAATTATTCTACAGTGAGACATTACATAACTGTCCTTCTGATTTGATGTCCACTTTAATCCAAATCCATTTGATTATAGGCCTTCAGAGATGAGCTTGAGACCCTTATTCAAGAACAGATGAGAAAGGGTAATAATCCTATTGGTCTGCTTGCCCTGCGCCAAATAGCAGATTTTGTAATGGCAAGTTCTGTTGCAGCTTTACCCACAACACAACTTAGTAAGTGACCGTAAAACAAACTTATTTGCTTAGAGTATCCAGAAATGTTGCCGCAAATTCTGACAAGTTATACATTTCTTTAGGCCTAGGACTAGCCACACCCATCAATGATCTACATGCCATTGAATCTGCTACCTTTGCAAAAGGAGAGAAGTTGATCCGCTGTAAAGTTGCAAGCCTTTATAGAATGGTGGACCTCTTCGGATGGGCTCATTTAACCAATACCTACATAACAGTAAGTATGCATTTAAATATTCCATTTAGATTTACAGTATTTTTGGAACCTAAAATGGTAGAATCTGTTATTGAGATTGTGGGCACTAAGGTAATGATAATGGAAATGGGGAAAGTACAGGAATTTATTAAAGGGAAATCATGCAACAAATCTGATAGATTTCTGAAGGACTTAACTTATACATATCACACATACATAGGATTGCACGCCCATATCTGGCGTGGACTGAGAGCTGTTTAACAGATGAAACAGTTTGATTAACTGAGTAATTTGTGAATTGTGGGGCCATGGCTATTGGGGTGTTGGACGGATCGGTCCTCGGTTGTTCCCAATCAATGTGATTGATTTAGATGAGAGACATGGATGAGTGTACAAAATCATGAGAGGAATAGATCGGGTAGATGCACAGAATCACTTGCCCAGAGTAGGGGGAATCGAGGACCAGAGGACATAGGTTTAAGGTGGGGGGGGGGGAAGATTTAATAAGAATCAGAGGGGTAACTTTTTCACACAAAGGGTGGTGGGTGTATGCAACAAGCTGCCAGAGGAGGTAGTTGAGGCTAAGACTATGCCATCGTTTAAGAAACAGTTAGACAGGTACATTGAAAGGACAAGTTTGGAGGGATATGGACCAAGCACAGGCAAGTGGGACTAGTGTAGCTGCGACATTGTTGGCCGGTGTGGGCAAGTGGGCGAAGGGCCTGTTTCCACACTCTATCATTCTATTACTCTATTTCTTAATTATGATATAACAGAGAATGCTGATAGAAAGCTGGGTGCCAATGTGGATTGTGAGGAGAATACAGAGACCCTTCAGAGAGAGGTAGGCAAGCCACATGAACGGCAAGCACACAACAGAGGGAATATGATGTGGCCCAATGTGAGGACCCTTCACTCTTGTAGAAAAATAAACGGTATACTTGAATTATGAATAATTGAAAACATTGAAGTTCAGGTGAATCTTGATCTCCTTGTATATGAATCGCAAAGTACAAACTTTTGCAGGTACAGAAGGCAATTAAAAAAAAAAGATGAACCATATGGTCCTTTACTGCAGGAGGGTTTGAGTGTAAGAACAAAAATTAAATGGTATGCTGGTGAGCACTCATGTGGAACATTATATACCTGTTTGCTCACTCTAGAATTTACCTGCAAAATGTACGCACAACAAAAGCTCACCAGATTGATGCTTAGGATGGGGATTATTCTATGAGGAGAGATCAAACATCACAAGGCCTATATTGTTGAGAATGAGATTAGCTCATCGAAATTCTTGTGATTATCCTGTTGTAGGATTTATTGGTCACTCTTAACACAGAGGGTCAAGAGTATTTTTCTTTCCAAAAAAATAACTCATTATTGTTCAAACCTGTGAAAACAAGTGATGGCACTAAAGGGGAATACGTTACTGTACTAATTGTACAGTAACGTATTGTGTACTAATTACAGTCTTGGTACAAGGTTAAATTTGACAATTAACTGGATATTTGTGTGATTCGTTTTCTACAGTCGTTTGTTGGTGGATTTAAACTTAAATTGGTTTTTGCTTCTATTCTCTTCAGGTCAGAGTAAGCAAAGAACAGGAACACTTCCTTATTATTCCCAAGGGCCTTTCATATGCTGAAGCCACAGCTTCAAATCTTGTAAGTTCATTTCCATTGTTTATTTAACTAACCTGTTCAAAGTTACTGCTCCAATAATTTGGCAGGAATAGGAAATATCTGTAGGATTATTGCTAGACTGAACCATCATGCAAAACAAAACCATCTTACTCCTGATGGTTTGCTACTAACCATCATTGAAGCCCAGCATGTTTAGATATCTGCAGAGGTTCTGACTTCACTATGGTAACCTTAGTAGTTGAATTGTTTTTTGTCAACCTTATTGTATTAGAGCGCTTTGGGCTAAATGCAAACAACTCGAAGCAGCTTTGATAGACCATTTGGTTGGCATGGAGGGATTTAGCTAGAGGGCCTTTTTTCCATGCTGTTCAGTTCAGTTAATATTGCTGTCACATGTGCTAACCAGTCAGCAGAATAACAATACATGATTACAATCGATAAGGGAATAACGTTTAGTGCAAGGTAAAGGCAACAAAGTCTGATCAAGGATAGTCTGAGGGTCACCAAAGAGGTAGATAGTACCTGTACCAGTAGCTCTCTGGTTGTGGTAGGATTCAGTTGCCTGATAACAGCTGGGAAGAAACTGTCCATGAGTCTGGTGGTGTGCGTTTTCACACTTCTACACCTTTTGCACGATGGGAGAGAGGAGAAAAGGGAGCGGCCAAGGTTCGACATATCCTTGATTGTGCTGCTGGCATTGCCTAGGCAGTGTGAGGTATAAATGGAGTCAATAGCAGGGGGGTTGGTTTGTTTAACTCTTAACTCTATATATAAGCATATATAAAATTTCAACTTTGAATGGGATGAAAAATCAAACTTGTGAAACCTTGCCAATGGGCAAGTTTGACAAATGCATTATTTACCTTCTATATTAATGACAAAGATTAGAGGGCATTGTGGCCAAATTGGCTGATGATAAAAGTGGGAAAACAAATGGTCAGAAAGATGTAAAGTATGTGAAAGATTGTGAATGGGTTAAGTGAGTGAGCAGAACATTCACTAATGAGCATATGGTGGGGAAATGTGATTTTATCTAATTTCGAGGGTTGTGTACTATACAATCTTCGACTATCTTTGTAATGAGATAAATTAGAACCCTGTCTGCCCAATGACTATGTGCAAAAGATCTCCAAGAACTATTTGAAAGATGAGAAGTATCCCAGGTAACTAGGCCAATATTTATTCCTTAATTAACAACATTAAATGGCCAGATATTTTTTTTCTTTAGCAAACACTAAGTTTGCTGACACAGAAATTGCAGATGCTGAACCAAAACAACAAAGTGCTGGAGGAACTCGGTGGATCAGGCAGCATCTGTTGACAACAGTATATTGAGTTACTCTGCTGCCCTTATTTAGTTTAGTTTTCGAGAAACAGGCCCTTCGGCCCACCGAGGGAAACATTATGTAGTATTGCTCCAAGTGTTGACATTGGTGGCAAGATGCAAATATTTTTGAATTTCTAGTGGCTATGTCTTTCATTTCACTGCAGCACAAAAATATTTATCTACCAATGAAAATTTGTCTCTTGATTCTTGTTGCACCTCACAATTTTGAATCATGGCACAATCTTTATCTAACGTCAGTTGCTGCCTGCTTCGTTTAGTAGACTGAGTGGCTGGTGCAAGGACTCAACGCTAATATTTTTGCATGTATGACAGAAATGTGGGGAAAATGTCAAGATAAATCTGAGTCCAGCAACCTTTTGTTATTTTTCAACTAATCACCATAATTTCTACAGCCATTATAGTGATTAATATATTTGGTGATGTACAGTTCTGTATTTTAAGTTTCCTCAATTGCTAACCTGTTGAAACAGGTTTTAAAATTAGCCAATTCCATCCCCTGTTTGTTCAGATAGCAGCTGTGTAAAGCAATCAATATTTTCTGTATGCATGAACAGGAAAGGATGAAAATATAGCTATTTCGGTTAAAATCATGACCGTAGAAAACTGATTTAGAATCACTTGGAAGATTGACATTTATTTTGTGACTACAGTTAAAAACTGTTGTCCTGAATTTTGTTTGAAGCTTCCTTTGTAATCTAATTTCCACTTATGTTTATCTATTACTGAGGACGGAGACAAGAGTTCTTGCAATGTATTTGGCGAATACTCACCTGCTGCAGTTATTGTGATTCTTTATGACTTTAATGAGCTACATTTTATTGTACATCAAATGCAAGTAGTTTAGCTCTGGCACGTCAGGCAGTTGAAATGATTAAGAGTTTGTTATCTTTATTTGTCAATGTCCTGAGCATTATGAATGAATGAATAGTTTATTTTGGTCATACATTAAAAAGAACAAAACTTTACAATCTGTGTGAATATGAACCAATACTGTATCCATTTCACACAACGTTCACACAATCAATGACCGAAAAAAGAATACGTAGAAGCCACAAAGCTTATTTTTGCCTATCCTATACAATCCATAAAATAAGATAACCCAGAATATCAGCATTACAAAGGAAAGGAAAAAAAATTGTAATCCTTACTTATTTTACATTTTAATCATTTTACATTATATTCCTTAATTATTTTACATTTTAATGCTTTTTTGAAACTTGACAGAGAGCTACAAAATTTCATCACTAAGCCCGTTCCATAATTTGACACTCACAAAACTGAGACACATCTATTTGTTTCAAAAATACACAACCCTCTTAAATTATAATGTCCTTCTCTTAATTTACTTTTTTTTAAAAATACTAACAGGTAGGCTTGTATTCCTAACTCAGAAAAGGATTTCTAATGTCTTTACATGCACAATATCCAAAAAATTTAAGGTACGGACTTTATGAATGAATGAATAATTTATTTCGGTCATACATTAAAAAGAACAAACGTTACAATCAGTTATAGTAAGCAATGAAACCTGAAATCAAATCATCAACTTGCATTTCTGTAACTCATCTCACAACCTTGCATGCCCTAAAGCACTTTAAAACCAATGAAATATTTCAGTCACTCTTCATTATTTTGCTATTCATAACTCCATACAGCTGAAAATACTGTAGGGCATATTCTATAGTTTATAATGAAAACAAAAAATGCCAGAATTAAAGGAAAGAGAAATATAGGTTTGTTTCAGATGTGCACTTTTTGATTTCTTGACTTGATTCCTTTGGGATTCTCAACAAAATAGTGACTACCCCCATTGCAGATAATTTGGCCTGCTGCTAGATGTTATTTCAGAGGCCCTCTTCTCGAATCACATTTGAATACTTTTTTAAATATAAGTAAACCATTATTGCGACAGAGTATTATCAAATCCCTATTAACTGGAGAAACAAAACTAGAAATGTTCTGAAGCGGCTCTGGCATTTTTCTTGTTAAAGATCATTACTTGTAATATTAACTTTAAAATCCCTTCAAAGATGTTCCTTGGTGCGAATGTTTACTGATTTACCTTCATAGAATATTAATATGACAACTGGTGATTTGTATATAATAGAAAAGGTTGAGAGTGATATAGACAATAGGTGCAGGAGTAGACCATGCGGCCCTTCAAGCCAACTTCGCCATTCAATGTGATCACGTCTGATCATCCCCAATCAGTGCCCCGTTCCTGCCTTCTCCCCATATTCCCTGACTCCGCTATCTTTATGTCCTAGCTCTCTCTTGAAAGTATCCAGAGAACCGGCCTCCACCGCCCTCTGAGGCAGAATTCCACAGACTCACAACTCTCTGTGTGAAATATGGGCCAAAAACTGATAAACGGGACAAATATAGATGAACATCTTAGTCAGCATGGATGGGTTGGGCCAAAGGGTTTGTTTCCATGCTGTATGGCACTATTACTCAATGGCATTTGCTCTAATGTAAACAACAGTCAGAAACCAATACTTGAAGTCCTCACACCACTTCAAAGTAATCCAAATCCATTCTTCTAAAGGATCAAATTGTGAAACTGTAAACACCTGATGTTTTGTGGCTTTATCACTATCAATGTTTATTTCAACATCTGTGTTTAAGCTTTTTTTTTAAACCTGTTTATTTGAACTAGTAGGAAGGTGTCTGTTAAACTTAACAGTGGCTGTGAGTAAAATTTGACAGTGGCTGAGTATTTTAATATTTGGGGAATTGAGGTCTTCATAATTACGAAAGAAAATGAAAGCACCTTATTCAAAGCAAAACACAAATGTTGAATAAGAAAGAAAAATGATTGGAATAATAGGAATAAGGAACCCAAATAAGGAATCCAATTTACTGTAATTTTGACCCAAAATGCTATTAGTTCATTATTTCACTTCTGGAGTGATTACAGATTTTTGCATATTAAACTTGTATATATATTCTTCCTGAAGATTTATTTTGGCTAATTGTGAAATGTTCAACAAATGTGATTTGCATATTTTGCTGAGTCTGGATTGGCACTTTAATTTATGAGTGAAGGGACTGTTCAAAGCCTGAAACACAAACATTTTACTGCTAGATTTTCCTAAAGGGTGTAGATTGTTTTACACACTTGGCTTAAGCAGCCAGTTGTTTTTCTTGATCTTGATCCTGTATGATCTTGATCCTGTATGGCCAGGGGCTTAAATGTTAACCTCCGCATGTATTTTTTTTTCCCCCATATATAGGTGAAGGTTAACATATTGGGCAAAGTAGTGGACCAGGGGAGTACAAATCTCAGAATCAACCAAGCATCATTCAGCCCACATGCAGCTATCTATGCAACACGCCCTGATGTCAGATGTGCAATACATATACATACACCGGCAGCTGCTGCTGTAAGT
Source organism: Okamejei kenojei (assembly GCA_035221665.1). NCBI lineage: Eukaryota > Metazoa > Chordata > Chondrichthyes > Rajiformes > Rajidae > Okamejei > Okamejei kenojei. The sequence continues at coordinate 35,553,373 of CM069145.1, read as the reverse complement.
GTGAATTTTTTTCTTCTTCTTAGTGCAACATTTTGTTGAACACTAGTTCATGAAAGTTAGTTTATTGTTTTTTCATCAACATCTACAGGTCTCAACCATGAAATGTGGTATCCTGCCTATATCCCAAGAAGCCTTGATTGTGGGCACTGTAGCATATTATGACTATCATGGTTCACTTGATGAAGAGAGTGATCGAATTCAGCTGCAGAAGTGTTTAGGTACAGCTTGCAAGGTAAGACTACAGTATTACCTACAGCGTTCAATAACTGGAAGCCATTCAGGGTTTTTGTTATGTAATTTTTATTGCATCTTCTGTTATTCCTGTCCTTACATCTCCACCGTATGGTTGGACAACTTTAATATGGTAATAACGGAAAAGATCCAAGATTCATTGCATGAACTCTATAAGCTTGCTGATCTCAATTGTGGTGGGAACAGAGGCACCACATGTGGAGTCGTTATCTTTCAAGCCATGGGGAATTTGCAATTTTCGTGCAGAATAGTGTGGGGCTTGGCTGAACCTTTTGAACTATAGTCCACTGTGAGATTGTGTTAGATGTTTTTTTAGAGTTAAATACAGATTAAGAAATTCTTTAAAACTAAACAGCAAGAATTTAAGAATTCAAAGAATGCTGTCAATATAAAACTTTCCATGTGTTTCGTTTTAGTAAATGTTTCACATGTGCAAAATATAGTACAACTTAAATATGATCACAGATAATTATTTTATCCACATAGTAAAATATGTGAATGTATATGCTTTATACTTTTCAATACAGAAATACTGAATTTATACTATGTTCTGCTATGTTCTGAGATCATTTTGGAGTGTGATATCTGAAAATGGCGTTTTGTTAATCTGATTTATCTCAAAGCCTCCTACCTTCTTGAAATATCCCAGTCGCAAATAATTTTATTGCTTTTTTCAGCTATCTAAACTAAAATAAATTGAAGCACTGCATTTAATTTCGCAATGTTTTATTTTTATTGGCTTCATTTTTTTCCTTAGCAATTTAATATTGGCAAGAGTGATATGTAACTGGAGAACATCTCCATTAATTAATGCAGATGCTTAAATACTGGTCCTGCAGTTTGATTAAAGCTAAAAGCTAAAATACCAGTGCTTCATGCAGCTGAGTAATACAGATAACTAGATAATATGTGGGGGGTTTTTCCCCATCTCTGTCTGATCTCGGCTGGTTTAGCAGAAAGAGTATTACCTTTTTTATGTCCAGTCATTGGATTATAGTAAAATCATCAAGGTGACCCACTGCTGACTGTGAATCGGTTAGGTCAGGACATTATTCGTAGAGCCTGCAAATTTGAGTTTAAAATGGTTATTACCTGGAACTATGTGATAATCGGGTCTATCATGTGCTACATCTTCTTGACAAAATATATATTGTGTTTGTTTATTTTTGGTTTATTTTGACAGCACTAGACAGTAGCAGGCATGTACTGACAAAATGGACAGGTATCACTACCTAATATAGTGCCTCTAAATTAGTGAGTGCAAAATTATTCCCTGAGGGGAAAAATGGAGAGACAGTATAATCTAAATAACAATGTTGGCTGGGTGTGCAGCCTTGAAGATGGCAGAGAGAAAAAAAACAAAGCAAAAGAAGCCTAAGGATACTTGACTTTACAAATTGAAGTTTTGAATATAAAACAGACCAAGTAACATTTAAATCTTCACAAATCATCTATGTTACAATTGGAATATTATGCTGTAAAAGTGCCAGGCAGTGACCCTTCAATGAGAAAATGTATCGAACGACCTATCATTTATGACACTGAGTCACTGGCCATCAGCATTCTGGGAGGTGAGGTGAGTAGCCACAAACTAACATGGCAAGAGCACATCAGAAACTAATTATCTTGTGGTGGGTGATTCAACCACTCAGACCTACATCACCAAGGTCAAGAGCATGGTGGAACACCCTGGATGAGTAGAGCTCTACTCGCAAATAATCACTATGTACGCTGCATTGTTTATTCAAAACAGAGCTCAACTAGCAATCAATCATCACAAACCATTCACAAGCAAAATAATTGTGTGATGGAGGAGAAATGAAGCAGCAGAGTGGAGCAGCGGTTGAGTTGCTGCCTTACAGAGCCAGACACCCGGGTTCGATCCTGACTACGGGTGTTGTCTGTACGGAGTTTGTACGTTCTCCCTGTCACTGTGTGGGTTTTATCCACGTGCTCCGCTTTCCGCCCACACTCCAAAGACATGCAGGTTTTGTAGGTTAATTGGTTTCAGTAAAATTGTAAATTGTCCCTAGTGTGTGCAATAGTGTTGGTGTACGAATGTTGATCTTGGTTGGGACGGGCCAAACGGCCTATTTCCGCACTATATCTCTAAAATCTAAAAACAATGTTTACTTTGAAATGGATGATGAAGGCTGGTGTATTTGTAATAAGTATTCCATTGTTTCAAAAAGAAGCAAGTGAAAAGGATAAAAACCAGTGTAAACAAAATAAGACAAAGTTGTTTCTTTTAAATTTGATCATGATTTAAATTACAGCTTAAATATTCTGTTGCCATTTTTAATTGCTATCTTAATTTCAGGTATTGGTTCTTAGAAACCATGGTGTGATAGCACTTGGTGAGACCATCGAGGAAGCTTTTCACTACATCTACAACGTTCAATTAGCCTGTGAGATTCAGGTAATGTCAAAAATAAATATACCTGTCAGCTTATGTGAACGATGAATGAATTAATAAGTTTATTGGCCAAGTATTCATATACAAGGAATTTGCCTTGGTGCTCCGCCCGCAAGGGACAACATGACACACAGTGACAGTTAGGAATAACACATAAAACATCAAACATTAATAATAAAATATTATCGATTAAACATGTGAATTAAATAAAATGCCACAGCAAAAGGAGGCTACAGATTTTTGCTTATTGAGCTACTACTCATGGGGGGGGGGGGGGGGAAAGCTGTTTTTATGTCTGGCTGTGGTGGCTTTGACAGTCCGGTCATCTTCCAGAGATTCAAAGAGTTTATAGCCAGTGTGAGAGGGGTCAGAGATGATTTTACCCGCTCATTTCCCGGCCCTTACCTCAATGGAGGGAAGGTTGCAGCCAATAACCTCAGCTGATCGGACGATTCGCTACAGCCTCCGGATGTCATGCTTGGTGCTTGGTGGCCGAGCCAAACCAGACCATGATGAAGAAGGTGAGGACAGACTCTACGATGGCTGTATAGAATTGGACCATCATTGCCTGTGGCAGATTGAGTTTCCTCAGTTGCCGCAGGAAGTACATTCTCTGTTGTGCCTTTTTGACTGTGGAGTGGCCCCCCGTTTAAGGCCCTTGGAGATGATAGTTCCCAGGAACTTAAAAGACTTCACAGATGTGACTGTGGTGTTGTTGATGGTGAGTGAGGTGCGGGAAGGGGGAGCTCTCCGAAAGTCTACAGTCAATTCCACTGTCATAAGCACCTTGAGCTCCAGGTTGTTCCGATGGCACCAGGACTGCAGCTGTGTCACTTCCTGTCAGTAGGCAGATTTCCCCCCCATCCTGGATCGGTCCAATCAGGGTTGTGTCGTCTGCAAACTTGAGAAGCTTGACAGAGGAGTCAGTGGAGGTGCAGTTATTGGTGTAGAGAGCGGGGAGAGTACAGAGCCTTGCGGTGCTCCTATGCTGAGGGTCTGCGGGTTCGAGATGTGCTTTCCCCGCCTCACATGGTGCTTCCTGTCTGTCAGGAAGCTGGTGATCCACCGACAGAGGGGTTCAGGCGCAGTCAAGTTGGAAAGTTTGGAGTGTAGTAGCTCTGGCACAATGGTGTTGAATGCAGAGCTAAAATCAACAAACAAAATCCTCGCATAGGTCCCCTGGCAGTCTAGGTGCTGGAGGATGAACTGCAGGCCCAGGTTGACTGCGTCATCCACAGATCTATTGGCCCAATGTGCAAACTGCAGAGGGTCCAGCAGGGGTTTTGTGATATATTTCAGCTTGGCCAGCACAAGAATAGAGACATTAATAACATTTGGCTGTTTCATTGAAATGTGTTTTCAATCTTTAAAAATTATTGCGTAATTAGGAAAGAATGATGCGCAAGAATCATAAACATAGGAGCAAGTTAGGCCATTTGGCCCATTGAGTGCTCCACCATTTGATCATGGCTGATCTATTTTATTCTTCTCAACCTAATTTTCCTGTTCTCCAAGACCTTTAACATTGTTACTAATTTTGATGCTGTTACCAATACTAGATAGGCACATGGAAGTGCAGGGAATAGTGGGATCACATGCAGGCAAATAAGATCACTTTAACTAAGCATCATGTTCGGCATGAACATTGTGCGTCAAAGGTCCCATTCCTGTGCTGTATTGTTCTATGTTCAGATATGGAGGCAATTGCTAAGGGCCACTGACCTTGAATAAGATTCCTGTAGCCCAAGGAGGGCTTTAGATTAGATTAGATTCCTTTATTGTCATTCAGACCTTTCGGTCTGAACGAATTGTTACCATGCAGTCATAACATATCATAAAAAAACAAAACACACAATAAACACATATTTAACATCCACCACAGTGAGTTCACTAGGCACCTCCTCACTGTGGTGGAAGGCAAAAGTCTTAAGTCATTGTCTTCATCCCTCCTAGTTCTCCCTCTGCGCTGAGGCGATCCAGGCCTCTGCCGCCGCTGGAGCCCCGCAGCTCTAAGTCGGACCGCCGCCGCTGGAGCCCCGCAGCTCTAAGTCGGACCGCCGCCGCTGGAGCACCGCAGCTCTAAGTCGGACCGCCGCTGCTGGAGCACCGCAGCTCTAAGTCGGACCGCCGCCGCTGGAGCACCGCAGCTCTAAGTCGGACCGCCGCTGCTGGAGCACCGCAGCTCTGAGTCGGACCGCCGCCACCACTGGAGCCCCGCAGCTCTAAGCCGGACTGCTGCCGCTGGAGCACCGCAGCTCTAAGCCGGACCGCCGCCGCCACTGGAGCACCTCATCTCTAAGTCGGACCGCCGCCGCTGGAGCACCGCAGCTCTAAGCCGGACCGCCGCTGCCACTGGAGCACCGCAGCTCTGAGTCGGACCGCCGCCACCACTGGAGCACCGCAGCTCTAAGCCGGACTGCTGCCGCTGGAGCACCGCAGCTCGAAGCCGGACTGCTGCCGCTGGAGCACCGCAGCTCGAAGCCGGACTGCTGCCGCGGGAGCCCCGCAGCTCTAAGTCGGACCGCCGCCGCTGGAGCCCCGCAGCTCTAAGCCGGACCGCCGCCGCTGGAGCACCGCAGCTCTAAACTAGGCCGCCGCCGCTGGAGCCCGCAGCTCTGAGCCGGACCGCCGCCGCTGGAGCCCCGCAGCTCTAAACTAGGCCGCCGCCGCTGGAGCACCGCAGCTCTAAGCTGGACCGCCGCCGCTGGAGCACCGCAGCTCTAAACTAGGCCGCCGCCGCTGGAGCACCGCAGCTCTAAGCCGAGCACTGCAGCTCCAAACCAGGCCACCACCACAGCTCCGCCATTAGGCCTCAGCACAGACGGTGACGGGGGACACGCATCCCCCAGAAGGGAGAGACTAAAACCCTATTTCTCCCACCCCCCACCCCCCACCCCCCACACATACACAATCTAATAAAACAAAATTCTACTAAAACAAACACTAGAAGACAACAAAAAAAAAACAGACGGACTGCAGGTGAGTCGCAGCTGCCAGTCAGCGCGGCTTCAGGTAATAGGGAAGATTTGGGTGTGTATTGGTGGAGTGGGATTATTTTGAGGGTTGTGGGTCAGGAACAAGGTCGAAGTGTAAGGGGTGGGTTGATGTAATGCTTATGTGCAAGAGGAAGGGAAAGCTCAATGTATTAATGGTGTAGTCTGGTTGTTCTGCTTTAACTGGTTGCCATGACAAATTGGATATAACATAAATGATGAATTAGGGAACACTATTTGAATTAAGTGGAATTAATTGGATCTAGCAGGTACTTGAGAACCATTTAAAAGTTACTTTGGAAATTGACGACTAGAAAAAATAGCTGCCCTGTTTCCACATAACCTCCCTGCTGTAATCAGACATCATTGTCTCTTATGAACACTGCTGCTACTTTAATCACAAGAGGCCATTGAAAGAGACAAGTAATCGTTTATATTGACACTTGTTCAGCGATACTCTATCAAACAATGTAACCTACATCTTGAGTATTTTTAGTTTATAGTTACAAAAAACATATTACTATTGAAAATACCTTTTTTTTTTAATTCGTAAGAAAATATCTGTTATTGTGAATCTTAAACTTCATCATTGATACAGGTGTTTTTATAACACGTTTTTGTGTAACACTGGGCTTCTCAGGAAACCAACTATCACATTATACCTGAACAGGATTTCCTTCAACACTATACCAATTGTTGTGAAGACTTGTTTGCCCTTCGGAGTGGCAATTGTTATTGCATTTGAAACCATTTCATTAATGTTCCCCTGAAGAATGACCTTGTGTGCAACTGATGCAGAAATTGTTTCAGTAGCACAGGATGCTTTTCGCCAAGAAAAATCTGATCGAATGTATGGAATGACATGAAACAGCACAGACGTAATTGTTCCACTTCACTGAGAATTATATTTTCAGTGGCTTTTTGCTGGGAAAACACAAAAGATGAATTTCTAGGTAGTGTCGTAGTAAGGTTTCACAGTTAATGTGAGGGAAGGGCCTATTCAAATAATCTGTCTTGTTAGGTCTGTATAAATAAATGTCTCCTATCATTTCAGTGAAGAACAATCATAAGGGACTTGGTATTGTTTTTTTTCAATTTTTTTATTGTTTATTTGTATAATTATTTCTCATTTATTACATTTCAATATTTTTCATTACTGTTTAAAACACAAATAGATTTTGATTTATGATGCAGGTAATGCTAAGACATGGTCAAGTTGGCTGTCAGCTTTCTTTTGGAAGTTTTTAAGGTTTTTGTCCGTTTTTCTGGGTGGGACCTGTTTTGGCACCCATGCATGTGATTATATTTACGATGTAGACAGCTGTTTCAATGAAAGGGATGAAGCTGGCACTTGTCCATAAGTTACCAACGGGGGAAGCTACTTGAGATAAGTGACCACTTTTTGCAGTTCAACACAAGTGTGTGTGGCCAGTGTGTGATGATGATTAATTTATTTAACCTAAATTTAATAGATTTCTGTGGCTGCAATGGAAAATAACATTGTAATGTTATGTCGAACTAAAGCCATATTCAATGACGTATATGTGAAAGCTAGCCTACATTTAGTTACCTTATTTCTGCCAAAGCTTGGAGGAGCAGGCAAGTGCCGTCAGGGTAGGCAAGGTAGGCAGTGCCTACCCTGACTAAAATTATAAAATAGTAATTATTTTACATATAAATATAATATATATAAAATATAAATAAAATATATATAAAATGGTCATAAATAGTAACGGCACAGGAGAATTATGCCTCCCTAAGAGATCAATCTCTTAGGGAGGCATAATTCTCCCGTGCCTTTCATCAGCAGTACGTTTTAAACACGGAAGTATGTGCTACTCACGTGCTGTCGACGCTGCTTCAAGCCATCAGTGTGAACGGTCCGTAAAGGCAGCTGAAACTCTGCCTCTACGCTGTGAACCAACTGCGTGCATGTGCTGCGTTGCGCACCAGCCTACTGCGTATGCGCAAGTTTCTTAGCGGGATTTTCAAGGGTGGATAGTGATTACCTGAAGAGTTTCACGAAGCAACCTTATGGATATTTTTGCAGCAGAATGGATTTTGTGCACAAATAATATGGTAAGTACATTTTTTTTAGATAAATGTTTTTAAATACTTTATTAAGTGATAGGACCTATTGAAAACAAATTACATGATAAAAGTCGAGGGAACAATCTGCGCATGCGCGGTTTCCACGATTTAAAACTAGCCGAATGACAGTTCACCGGGGAGGGAACAATGTGCGCATGCGCAGTTTCAAGATTAAAAAACCGACTGACAACTCACCGGGGAGATAATAATCTGCGCATGCGCGGTTTTCAAGATTTTTAAAAGCCACTGCCTACCCTGGCTGATTACTCACGGCACGTGCCTGGGGAGGAGTCATGTTCAGCAAGAGAAAAATGAGTAGAGATTTTAATTATTATTATTCGGTGATGAATGCCAGCCGCAGATACCCTGATTCCATTCGCTCTTTTGGTGACTTGGTGATATGTAGAATATGTAGCCTTTGAGATTTGATTATCACATTTCATTGCTCAACACCCTATCAATTGCCAAATCCAGCCGCACATGCTATAACCTTGAGCGAAATGCGGTGCAGAAGGAATGCAATGCAGTGGGTCAGGCAATATCTGTGGCAGGAATGGGTCGCGGACACTTCTTCAGATTGATGTTCATATTGCAGCTTGCCAACATTTGTACCTCTATCCTGTTTTCTGAAACTATCATTTCTCTAATCTCCAAACCAACATCCACAGTACTTTGTGCAGAAAGAAACTGCAGATGCTGGTTGATACCGACGATAGGTCTGCACCCATCCTTTTTCCCCAGTGATGCTGCCTGATCCGCTGAGTTACTCCAGCACTTTGTGTCTATCTCCAGTATTTTTCCTGACTGCCACTTCTTCAGTCTTTTAAAATCCCATCATTGCTGACACTGCTATACCTCTTGTTAATCATTCTTAACAAACATTACATGGTTGACTGGGTTTCGAGTAGGCCATGCTTTCCCCTGCAATCCAAGCATAGACTGATACTGCAGGTGCATCCTTCACTTTTGTATCCTTTATATGTCGCAAAGAGCAAAGCATTATATATTCACACTGTTAAATTTTGAACTACCTTTCCCTGCTTTCATACTTTGGAGACAAATACATTAAATCAAAGTCTTTAATCCCTGGTGTGGGAATGGTATTGGTGTGAATGGTGCTGGAGTGAATGGTATTGTAAACTGAAAGCCATTGATGTGAAGTGTGAATGAAGTGCAATTATACTGTCTTTCATAATCAAGGAATTTTATCGTGGAAACCGCGGTTCCCTCGACTTTTATCATGTAATTTATTTTCAAGGAATTCCTTAATTACTAGATTAGACTGTAATTTATGAAACTATATCTGATAAATCCGAAGAAGGGTTTTGACCCACAATGTCACCTATTTCTTTTCTCTAGAGATGCGGCCTGACCTGTTGAGTTACTCCAGCTTTTTGTGTCTATCTTCTGACAAGGATTTACTACGTTTAGACATTTGGAGTGGTTTGACAGCATATTTCCTTTTCTACAAACCATTGATTACGTAAATTAATCTTATCCCTAAATCAACTGCCTATCAAATTCAACTCCTGCTGAGTTTCTTAAAATTAGTAACAATTATCAGAAACACAACCGATCCTAATAAAGTGCTTTTGAAAATAATTAGTATTTATCCTTTAATGGTACTATTTGGTTCTTGTATAATCTTAATTGAATTAATGTTAAATCAGTAGAGAGATTATTACATAACAAATGACCTGTGGGGCAATGATATGGTGGAAAAGTTTTTTTATAATCCAGAAGCCTTGACTAACAATGTAAAGATCTTGGCATGATTAATTTAAATCTATAATTTTAAGAGAAGCATGTCTCGGTACCGTTGACTATGTAAATGAAGCCATTTGATTAACTGATGCCCTGAAGGGAAAGCAATCTGTTATCTTTACCCATCCTGACTTGCATACACATTCAGATCCACAGCAATTAGGATGACTCTTGGCCCATAATTCCTGGATATATGGTGCTATATGCAGGACTGAACCATCATGTAAGCAGTAAAGGATGTAACAGATAATGTGACTAGTCCTCAACTTGGTTCAAAACCACATAAAGCCTAACATACAATTATGAAAGGTGGTAGACAAGTAAGTAGCTAATGGGGAGAGGAGGAGGTGCCAAGAACATCCCCATCTTAAATGATGGAGGGTACACAAAATGCTGGAGAAACTCAGCAGGTGCAGCAGCATCTATGGAGCGAAGGAGGAGATAGGCAACGTTTTGGGCTGAAACCCTTCTTCAGACCTTTATATGTCACAAAGAGCAAAGCATTATATATTCACACTCTTAAATTTTGAACTACTTTTCCCCGCTCCATAAATGATGGATCCCAACAAAAGAGTTTCAAAGATCAAGTGAAGCATTTACAAGTTTTGCTAGAACTGCCAAGTAGTGGATTCATCTCTGTTTTCAATCTCAATTGTAAATCTGATTAGTTCGATATGTTATCATGAAATAGCATAAGGTTATGAATATAGGGAAGGTAGTGATCAGAGGACTTCCAGGCTGGAGTATTGAAAAACTGCACATCAGAGCTGTAAGGTCTGTGATCAAACTGCACCAGTACAGTTGCCACACTCTGGAAAACTTTATTGTCATTCAGACTTTGTGGTCTGATGAAATTTCGTTGCCTGCAGTCATACATATAGTAAATAACAAAAACACACAATAAACACATATTTAACATCCACCACAGTGAGTTCACCAGACACCTCCTTGCTGTGGTGGAAGGCAAAAATCTTGTCTTTGTCTCTTTCCTTCCTTCCTCTTCCTCTGCGCTGAGGCGACCCGGGCCTCCGCTGTTGTGACCACACCGGGTGATGTAAATAAGTCCCGCGGGTGAACCTCGCTCCGCGAGCGGGCCGGTTCAACGTCGCGGCCCGGGGCGGTCGAAGCTGCTGCCCTCCAGTCCAGCAGACGCAGCTGTTGCCGCGGGAGCTCCGGAAAAACAGGTCACCAACCTGTGACCTGCGAGCTCCCGACGATGTCGTCCACTGGGCCCGCAGCTGGGCCTCCGAAGTCGCTGCCGCCACCGCCACCGGAAAGCCGCCACAGCTCCGAGTCGGGCCGCCGGAACGCCTGAACCCGCCGCAGCCCCGAAGTCGGCCAGCCCCGCGCTGGTAAGTCCCTGGCTGGCTCTACCTCTGGAGCCTCGGGTCGGTCGCAGTTAAAGTTGGAGGCCGCCAGCTCCGCGATAGGCCTCAGCGCAGACGGAGACGGAGGATACGACAAGAAAAGTCGCGTCCCCCCAAAAGGAAGAGACTAAGAACGTTTCTCCCACCCCTCCCACACACATACACTACATAATAACTCAAACTAACGCTAAAAACAAGACAAGAAAACAACAAATAAAAAGAAAAACAGACGGACTGCAGGCGAGCCGCTGCTGCCAGGGCAGCACCGCCACTCCATCTACAAGGATGAGGAATTATCCAGTGTTGTAAATCAATCGACTTCACTGCCTGGACCTTGTTGCAGGTGTTCTTTAAGGAATGTTTAGACCCAACCAATTTCAATTTCATTCATGATATTTCTTCCATAATAAGATCAAATGTGGGAATAATCACTGATTATTACCTAATGTTTCATCCCATTCACAACTCCATTGAACACAGAAATAGACTGTTCCTGTGTTCAGTAAGACCATGACAGTATTCAGATGTCAGAGAAAAAGGCAGGTAACATTTGTGCCGTCGTAAAATGATTGTTAAGGGGCCGTCCCACTTGGGCGACCTAATCCGCAAGTTCTGGCGAGTTTGCCCTCGACTCATACTCGCAGCATGGTCGACATGAGGTCGTAGAAGGTCTTTGTAACTCTCCTTCATGCTTGAGAGTAATCCCCGTGTACACGAGGCCTCAGCTAGATTGCGGCATGTTTCAACATGTTGAAAAATGCCAGCGAGTAAAAAAAGTCGCCATGGAAAAAATCTATGCTTTTTTTTAAACTCGTAGGTTTAGTCGTAGTAGGTCGGCATGTTAGTCGTAGGTAATCGAGGATAGTCGTAGATAGTCGTCATCATGATCGAAGGAGGTCATCTTCACTCTCCACTATTCGGTGTCCAATTTTCCCGAAGTTAGTCGAAGCTAGTCTTCAACATGGTCGAAGGAGGTCTTCTACATAGTCGAAGGAGGTCTTCCAACATGACATTTTTTCAAATTCTCCTAAACTCGCTAATTAACTCGCCCAAGTGGGACATCCTGTTTACCAAACTAAAGTCGTAACAACTTTTCTTTAAAATTCAATGGCTGTTAAAGATCACCATTGACCAGAAGATCAACTGTGCACATGCTGTGGTTATCGCAGGAGTTCAAACACTGAGTATCCTGCTGTGCGCATCACATTTCCAGTCCACAAGGTATAAGAGAGAAATGCAATTAAATATTCGCCCCTTGTTCGGATGAGTGCACTGCTAAAACACTCAAACAACTCTACTCCAAAACAGTCTACTTGATTTGAACCTCTTCCAACAGCTTAAGTATTTCCTCATTCTCAACCAGCATTCCGTGTGTGCCATCTGGAAAATGCAATGATGAGCGTTAATGATATGGTGGCAGCACTTCCAAAAGCTGAGGCTCTACCACCAAGAATGACATGGGCAACAGGTGCCTGCAGGTTCCCCGACAAGTTGCACACTGATTTCTCTCGAAAACAAATTGCTGATTTCATTTTTGTTGGTCTAAATCTTCAAATCGGAAGCGAACCGCAGTTGTTTGCTGTTGGAGCTGTGCTCGTACAGTCAAATGGGGAAGGTTCTATTATAATTGTCTTGTACCTTGCACTTTATTGAAAGATGGATGGGGCAAGAGGCAAGTGAAACGTGCAGCATGAACACCTTTACCATACAGATTATTGCAGTTGAAGGTGACACCCTTTCATAGACAATGAAACGTTGGTAATAAACTCTTGTTTTAACAGGAATGCTATTATATAAATAAAAGCTAATTTTCTATTCTTGTTTTCCAGTAATTCATGATTATTTTCAATTAACAATTCTGTTAACTTGATCAGATGTGCAGTGATTTTTTTTTTTACAGAAGTGAAGGTGTACATAAAATTACATTAATTTTGCCTCAGCTGTCTGGTTTTTATTTGGCTGCAACGGATAAGAATTTCTTCAAGAAATATTCCGCTGGGCACATATTATTATAGTATTTGGAAATGACCTGTGCACCTCTAACCAAGTGGTTTTATTTAAAGGTAAGGGCCTTGGCAAGTGCAGGTGGAGTGGATAACTTACTGCTGCTGGATCTGGAAAAGTTCAAGTATTGCACGCACATGGTGGATCTTGAAGGAGTCAATATGGGAACCACACACAAGTGGAGAGTTGGAGAACAGGAATTTGAAGCAATGATGAGAATGTTGGACAATTTGGTATGTACTTATTCAAGATCCTGGTTTTCATATCTTCCCAGGATGTGCTCCACCCCATCTCCATGATCCTCTCTAACCATATACCCCACTGTAACTTTCTATTCATCCCAATGCAAAATTATTTTATTTCATGTCACAGTTTTGAAATCACTAGACTCTAAAGATATCTTTATAATTTCCTACTTGCTCAATGTTCTCCATTTTTCTTTGCCTCAAGTATCTTGAGTTGTCATTCTTGGCATGTGGACTGCAGAAATAAACTTGCTGGACGAGTGATATATGCTTATTATATAATAGAAGGATTCATTGCGCCAAGTTAAATCGGCACCCAAGCCAAAGGTTACTTTTAAATTAAGTCATTAATGCTTTTCACTGTGAGCAACTAAAACTGGGTTTATATTATGAAAAGTGTTGTCTTTCACTGTGGCAGTATTGTGTTGAACTATTGCGTTTAACTTCAATTCCAGGATTTGAACTCCTTAATTCATCTGGGCCTTATATCAGTGAAACAAGCCTTCTCGAGTTGACTTTTATGACAGCATTATGGAGGATATCATACCATGTTGTTGAATAGAGAATTTGCTGTGTTCTTAATCACATTTATCCTTTTGCCACAGTTAAAATAGTGATTTATTGTATTGTCCCATGTGGTAGGCTTTGTGTAAAAACAGGCTGCAATTTTACCAGTAAAAGAGTTTACTAGATATTAATTTATGCCATGCCATGTTTTTAATATGCAATTGCAATCCAGTTTATAAGAATAAAACAGGAAAAAAATAATACAATGTTTCACTCCTTGCTTTTCCATACATTGATCCATAATGTAGAGATGATCCCAAGTACACATCTCCATCTGACAATGTGCAACACAAGAACAGAAGAAATAGTAGTAGGAGTATACCATTCAGATCTTTGAACCTGCTCTACCATGCAGCAAGGTTGTGGCTGATCATCTACCTCATCATTTTTACCAGCCCCATATCTCTCTCTGCCTTTGATATCCAGAAATCTATTGATCTTGGTTGTAAATGAAGTCAATGATTCACCCTTTATAGTCGTCCAGAGTACAGAATTCTAAAGATTTTTGTCGCAGGTGTGAAACACATACTATTTGATCCTTAATGGCCTATTCCTAATTTTGACCCTATGACCCCTAGTTCTGGTTTCCTTAGATGCAAGAACATTTCTTCTTGCATCTACCTTGTTGGCCTCTTGAGAATTTCAATCCTCGTGAGAATATCTCCTCTTACTGTAAACTTGAAAGAATAAGGCTGAGGTAGTCAGTCTCTTATGGCAGACCCACCATCTGAGAAACCAAAGTTGGTGAATCTTTGCTGCACTCCCTCAAGGGCAGCTCTATTCATTTTTGAATATTGGAGGCATGGTTTAACTAGAGCACCTCAATGGTAGTAAGACAACATTACTCATTCTCTCGTTTTCTTGAAATAAATGCCAATGTACCAGTTATGTTCCAAACAGCCTGCTTGTTAGTTATCAGTGGCTTGTGTACGTGGATTTCCAGGTACCTTTTGAATATTAAAATTTCGCAACAGCAGGTTTTTTTTTAAAATGCTCAGCATTTGCTTATTCTAATGAAGTATAAACTCAAATTCCTACTTTGTACACCACCTACCATGTAATTGCCCACTCATTCAACTTATCCATAGTCAGCACCTTCATCACTGTTTGTTCCACCTGCCAAATCGGAGACATAGATTATGCATAATTAGTGCCCAAGCACCATACCTCACAGTAGCACACTGATCTAAGCTACTAACATGAGAAACACTGGTATTTTGCTGTTCTTTGTTTTTTAGGCAACCTCAACCCATGCTAATGTTACCGCTCGTTCCAAATGTTGTAACCTTGTTTACCAACTCCATGAGTGGGACCTTTTGAAAAGGCACCATGCCCTAGCTTCTCATCTCTTAATGAAATCTACAAAATCCAATAGATTTGTAAAACATTATTTTACTTTTGGCCACAAAAAACTGGAGCATCTCCAGAGAAAAGGAGTAGGCGACATTTCAAGTCGAGACCCTTTAGACTGAGACGGGGGAAAGGGAAACGAGTATACAGTGTATTCAGAAAGTATTCCGACCCCTTCACCTTTTCCACATTTTGTAACACTACAGCTTTATTCTAAAATGGATTAAATTATTTTTTTATCATCACAATAACCCATATTAAAAAAAGTGAAAACGGGTGTTTAGAAATTTTTGCAATGTAATTTAAAAAAATGGAAATATCACATTTACATAAGTATTCAGACCCTTTACATAGTACTTTGAGTACTAAGTCTTCTTGGGTATGATACTACAAGCTTGGCACACCTGTATTTGGGTAATTTCTCCCATTCTTCTCTGCAGATCCTCAAAAGCTCTGTCAGATTGGATGGGGAGAGTCGATGCACAGCTATTTTCAGGTCCCTCCAGAGATGTTCGATCGGGTTCAAGTCCGGGCTCTGGCTGGACCACTCAAGGACATTCACAGATTTGCCACAAAGCCACTCCTCTGTTGTCTTAGCTGTGTGCTTAGGGTAGTTGTTCTTTTGGAAGGTGAACCTCCGCTCCAGTCTGAAGTCCAGAACTCTCTGGAGCAGGTTTTCATCAAGGATCTCTCTGTGCTTTTCTCTGTTCATCTTTCCTTCGATCCTTACTAGTCTCCCAGTTCCTGCCGCTGAAAACATCCCCGCAGCATGATGCTGCCACCACCATGCTTCACTGTAGGTATGGTATTGGCCAGGTGATGATGCCTGCTTTCCTCCAGACGCGACGCTTGGCATTCAGGCCAAAGAGTTCATGTTGGTTTCATCAGACCAGAGAATCTTGTTTCTCATGGTCTGAGAGTCCTTTAGGTGCCTTTTGACAAATTCCAAGTGGGCTGTCATGTGCCTTTTACTGAGGAGTGGCTTCCGTCTGGCCATTCTACCATAAAGGCCTGATTGGTGGAGTACTGTCCGTCTAGAAGGTTCCTTCATCTCCACAGAGGAACTCTGGAGCTCTGTTGGAGTGGTCACCTCCTTGACCAAAGCCCTTCTCCCCCGATTGCTCAGTTTGGCCAGGCGGCCAGCTCTATGAAGAGTCCTGGTGGTTCCAAAGTTCTTGCATTTAAGAATGACTGAGGCCACTGTGCTCTTCGGGACCCGCAATGCTGCAGAAATTGTTTTATACTCTTCCCCTGATCTGTGTCTCAACACAGTCCTGTCTCTGAGATCTACAGACAATTCCTTCATCTTCATGGCTTGGTTTCTGCTCTGACATGCACTGTCAACCGTGGGACCTTATGTAGACCGGTGTGTGCCTTTCTAAATCATGTCCAATCAATTTAATTTACCACTGCTGGACTCCAATCAAGTTGTACAAACATCTCAATGATAATCAATGGAAACAGGATGAAACATAGAAAATAGGTGCAGGAGTAGGCCATTTGGCCCTTCGAGCCTGCACTGCCATTCAATATGATCATGGCTGATCATTCTACCCAGTATCCTGTACCTGCCTTCTCTCCATACCCCCTGATTCCTTTAGCCACAAGGGCCACATCTAACTCCCTCTTAAATATAGCCAGTGAGCTGGCCTCAACTATCTTCTGTGGCAGAGAATTCCAGAGACTCGCCACTCTCTGTGTGAAAAATGTTTTCCTCATCTCGGTCCAAAAGGAATTCCCCCTTATCCTTAAACTGTGACCTCTTGTTCTAGACCTCCGCAACATCGGGAACAATCTTCCTGCATCTAGCCTATCGAACCCCTTAAGAATTTTGTAAGTTTCTATAAGATCCCCCCTCAATCTTCTAAATTCTAGCGAGTACAAGCGGAGTCTATCCAGTCTTTCCTCATATGAAAGTCCTGACATCCCAGGAATCAGTCTGGTGAACCTTCCCTGTGCCCCCTCTATGGCAAGAATGTCTTTTCTCAGATTTGGAGACCAAAACTGTACGCAATACTCCAGGTGTGGTCTCACCAAACTCCAGGTGTGGTCTCACCAATGAATCTAAGCTTCATTTTGAGTGTCACAGCCAAGAGACTGAATACTTATGTACATGTGATATTTCAATTATTTATTTTTAATTACTTTGTAAAATGTCTAAATATCTGTGTTCACTTCATTCTTGGGAAGATTGTTGATAAAAAAAATAATAATTTAATCCATTTTAAAATGGGGCTGTAACGTAACAAAATGTAGGAAAGGGAACGGGTCTGAATACTTTCTGAATGTACTGTAGATGGTGATATAGAGGTATAGAACAAATGAATGGAAGATATGCAAAAAAGTAACGATGATCAAGGAAAGATGGAGCCCACAATGGTCCATTGTTGGCTTGGGTTAGGTGATAACGGGTTATACAGATAATGAATGCGAATTATGAGGTACTGTTCCTCCAATTTGCATTAGGCTTCACTCTGACAATAGAGAAGGCCCAGGACAGAAAGGGCAATATGAGAAGGGGAGTTAGTGTTTGGCAACCCAGCAGTATGAATATTGATTTCTATAACTTCAAGCAACCTTTCCTTCTCCATCTCCTCTCTCTCCATCCCTCCCCCACCCTAGTCATCGTTTTGTTTCACTGTCGTCCTGATGAGTTTCATTGTCTGTATAACTTGTTGTCACCTAGCCCAGAGCCAACCATGGGCCATTGTGGGTTCCACGTTTCCTTGATCAGTTACTTTTTTGCAAATCTTTCCCTCGTGTGCTTTATATATCTCTCTACAAGACAGCCTATATCTCTCGGTTCCCTTTCCCCTGACTGTGAAGAAGGGTCTTGACCTGAGAAGTCACCTTTTCCTTTCTCGAGAGATGCTGCTTGACCCACTGAATTACTCCAGCTTTTTGTATCTATCTTTGATTTTCTTTATTTTAGTTTCATTATTTTCTCAATGTCTTGATAACACATCCTTTATTGTAAGTTCCATCAATTTCCCTCTAACCACTGCATGATTAACAAACCAGTAGTTCTGTTTTTCTTTTTTCCCTCCTTTATTGTTTGTTGTGGTCATGTCCGGATACGATTTAGGGCATTTTCATTTACTTAAGGGTGGTCTGCAGATCACTCATTCATAACCAGACTTGGAGAATCCCACGTGCATGACCTAAAGGAGACCACCCCTGAGTGGTCACTCCTTCAGCCCGTCCACCAAATCTCCAAGCTCGTGAATCTTGCATGATTTATTTTTAATCTTCTCATTCTGCCACCTTGCCCACAAAGCATCTGATCTAATCCATTCTGACATCCAACCCCTCTGCGCAGTCCCCAATTTAGCTGCACGTGACCTCGCACCCAGCTCACAAGCAGTGACTTGACTTGTGAGCCAATAGACTATGGCAACCCCAGTCGTAACTAGTCGCTTCCTTCTCTTCTTCCCAACCCCCCCTCCTTATTGGAACTCCTGTCCAACAGAGGGCGTTAACTACCTATTCCTGGCAGTTCACCGCCCTCCTCTGCTCCAAAATCCTATTGCCTATCTATCTGTCTTAGGTTATGAACTTATGGGAGTGCCTGTGAACAGAATATTCATGGACCTGCTACTCTGCGACTTCTTCACAAAGCCCTTTTGTAAATACCGACTTAATCCCAGCCTATTGTCTACACTTGGCTGTAAAGCTGTTGTGGCATCTTGAAGACATGAAGGCTTTTTTCAGAGCTTGGTATTTGGGATTTTAAACACTAAATGAACTTTTTTGATCTGGCAGGCTTTATCCATACATTCCATTATTACATAAGGAAAATTCTGAGCAGTTTCTAAATATACGAATTGATATTTAAAGCATACATTCATAACATGTCAATATTAATTCATGCTTTTACATATTTTCTGCTTCTGTTTGGCTGATTTATAACCAATAAAAATTGTCCTTGAGGAAAGAGATTATTATACTCTCTTGCGGTAGACCCAAAACCAAAAAAATGCCTACTAGTTATGGCAGCAAATGGGTGTGTTTATGTACAATTTATATTCTGCTATCTATGCCATAAATATGATTGAGATTTAATTGTCACAAGACTGCTGTAGTTCAGCCATTTGCATATACTTGCAGATCACTACCTGAAGAAAACGGTTATGTTTTTAATTTTTTATTTTCACTCTCCGCAGGGCTACAGAACAGGCTACACTTACAGACACCCAATTCTGAGGGAAAAACTAAGGCACAAGAGCGAGGTGGAGATACCTGCGACCGTCACTGCATTTTCCTTCGACGATGATGTACTGCCCCGCTCTCCTCTCAAATTCCTGGCACAAAAACAGCAGCGGGAAAAGACAAGATGGCTGAATACTCCAAACACGTACATGAAGGTCAATGTTCCTGAGGAATCTCCATCAGGTGATTGCAGTCCTAGGTCAAAAACCACAGTAAGTAATAGTTTATAAATATCCTATCATTGAGACTTGGAATTGCTTGCACCAATATTGGAATGCCACATTTTTTGTGAACTGATGAATGTTTTGAAGCCATCAGCAGTAGGCCATGAAATAAAAATGTTACTGATGCCTCGATGAAGCAAGATCTCAGAGTTGCATAGCGTAGAAACAAGCCCTTTGGCCCACAAAATCCATGCTGACCTATTTACCCACCTCTGCTCTGTTGAAGCTGCAACCGATTGCTTTACCCGACGCCAGATTTCTTTCATCAATTAAATATCACTTGAATAAATTGCACTTAAATTAAAATTCCTACATATTTTAAGATTAGATGTTTCACAGGCATAGTGTGTAAACAGGCCTTTTGTCCCAACTTGCCCATGCTGACCTACATGCCTGTCTGCGTTTGGGCCATATCTCTTGAAACCTATCCTATCCAGGTACCTGTCCAAATGTATTTTAAATGTCATGATAGTATCAGCCCCAATTACCACCTCTGGCAGCTAGTTCCATATACCTACCTCCCTTTGTGTATATTAAAAAAAACTTTCCCTTCAGATACTTACTAAATCTCCCCCCCCTCACCTTAAACCCATGTCCTTTGGTTCTTGTTTAAGAGGGAACTGCAGATGCTGGAAAATTGAAGGTAGACAAAAATGCTGAAGAAACTCAGTGGGTGAGGGAGCATCTATGGGGCGAAGGAAATAGGCAAAGTTTCGGGTCGAGGCCCTTCTTCAGACTGATGTGAGGGTGGGGGGGGGGTAGAAGAGAGGAAGAGGCGGAGACAGTGAGCTGAGGGAGAGCTGGGAAGGGGAGGAGAAAACTGGGACTACCTGAAATTAGAGAAGTCAATGTTCATACCGCTGGGGTATACCCAAGCGAAATATGAGGTGCTGCTCCTCCAATTTACGGTGGGCATCACTCTGGCCATGGAGGAGGCCCAGGACAAAAAGGTCAGATTCGGAATGGGAGGGGAAGTGCTGAGCCACCAGGAGATCAGGTTGGTTATTACGAACCAAGCGGAGGTGTTGGGCGAAGCGATCGCCAAGCCTACGCTTGGTCTCACCGATGAAGAGCAGCTGACACCTAGAGCAGCGGATGCAATAGATGAGGTTGGAGGAGGTGCAGGTGAACCTCTGCCGCACCTGGAAATGCTACACTTGTCACTTTACCTCCCCCCTTGACCCCATTCAAGGACCCACGCAGTTTTTCCAGGTGCGGCAGAGGTTCACCTGCACCTCCTCCAACCTCATCTATTGTTAGTGAAGTGCCAGGAGAGGGGGCGGTTTGGGTGGGAAGGGACGAATTGACCAGGGCGTTACGGAGGGAGCGGTCTCTGCGAAAAGCAGACGGGAGAAGATGGGAAGATGTGACCAATGGTGGGATCCCATTGGAGGTGGCGAAAATGTTGGAGGATTATTTGTTGTATGTGACGGCTGGTATGGTGGAAGGTGAGGACAAGGGGGACTCTGCCCTTGTTACGAGTGGGGAGAGATGGGGAGAGTGAGCAGAGTTACGGGGTGTAGAAGAGACCCTGGTGAGAGCCTCATCTATAGTAGAAGAGGGCAACCCCCGTTCCATGAAGAATGAGGACATCTCCGATGCCCTGTGGAACACCTTATCCTGGGTGCAGATGCGGCGTAAACGGAGGAATTGGGAGTAGGGGATGGAGTCCTTACAGGAAGCATGGTGGGAAGAAGTGTAGTCCAGATAGCCAAGGGAGTCGGTAAGTTTATAGTAGATGTCGGTCAGGAGTCTATTCCCTGCGATGGAGATATGAGGTTTAGAAATGGTAGGGAAATGTCGGATATTGTCCAAGTGTAATTGAGTGCCAGATGGAAGTTAGTGGTGAAATGGACGAAGTCAGTGAGTTGTGTGTGGGTGCAGGAGGTAGCACCAATGCAGTCGTCGATGTAGCAGAGGTAGAGTTTGGGGATAGGGCCATGGTACGCCGCGAACAAAGATTGTTTGAAGTACCCTACAAATGGCAGGCATAGCTTGGGCCCATGCGCGTGCCCATAGCTACGCCTTGTATTTGGGGGAAATGGGAGGAGTCAAACAAAGTCATTAGGGGTAAGGACCAGCTCTGCTAGGCGTAGGAGAGTATCAGTAGATGGGGACTGGTTGGTTCTGCACCGAGGAAGAAACGGAGGGCTTTAAGACCCTCCTGGTGGGGGATGGGGGTGCAGGGTAACTGGACATCCATGGTGAAGATGTGGGCCTGGAAAACCGAAGTCATGGAGTAGACAAGGAGCATATGAGATGTCTTGAACATAGGTAGGGAGAGATTTAACCTGGGGCGATAGGATGGAGTCTAGGTATGTGGAAATAAGTTTGGTGGGACACAAACAGGCAGAAACAATGGGTCTGCCTGGACAGTCAGGTTTGTGGATTTTGGGGAGAAGGTAAAATCGGGCCGTGCGGGGCTGGG
The DNA here is from genome assembly GCA_035221665.1 of Okamejei kenojei. Lineage (NCBI taxonomy): Eukaryota > Metazoa > Chordata > Chondrichthyes > Rajiformes > Rajidae > Okamejei > Okamejei kenojei. The sequence goes on along the minus strand of CM069145.1, from coordinate 35,531,463 downwards.
GAACGATGAGGTTGGAGGCTTGGGAGCGCAGGGAGCCGGAGTTGATGAAGTCAGTGATGGTGCCAGAGATGGTGGCCTGGTGCTCATCTGTGGGGTCATGGTCCAAGGATAAGTAGGAGGAGGTGTCTGAGAGTTGGTGCATGGCCTCGGCCTTGTAGAGATCAGTGCGCCAGACTACCATGGCACCTCCCTTGTTGGCAGGTTTGATCACCCAGTCTGGGTTGTTGCAGAGTTAGTGGAGGGCTGTATGTTCAGGGGGGAAGAGGTTAGAGTGAGAAAAGGGAGTGGAGAAGTTGAGGCGGTTGATGTGTCCCGCTGGCTGTTTAAAATAAAATGGTCTAATGCCGGTAGATGGCCATGAGAGGGGAGTCCAAGAGGAGAGGGTCCAAGAGGAGACGGGAGAAGGGGTCATCACTGAAGGGCAAGACTCCTTCCCATGGAAAAATGCTTTGATGCAGAGGCGACGGAAGAAGAGCTCCACATCATGGCGGACGCGGAACTCATTGAGGTGGGGACTGAGGGGAACAAAGGTGCGGCCTCTGCTGAGGACAGACAGTTCAGTATCCGAGAGGAGGAGGTCGGGGGGGGGATGGTGAACACACGGCAAGGATGGGGGTTGGGGCCGGAGGAAGGCAGGTGAGTGGACTGAGGCCGAGGCGATGTCTGGTAGGGGAGTGGTGGGTGGTCAGGGGGTAGGGGGTATGAAGACTATAGTGTGGATGGGGAAGAGCTGGGGTCACATGGTTAGAGGGGGACGGGGATGACTCAGTGGAACAGCCACTGAGGTTCCCTGTGTTGGGACGAGCACCAGGACCAGTAAAGTTAGACCCCGTTCCCCAACTGCGTTAAAAACTCTGTGCATTCACGCTATCTATTCATCTCATGTTTTATGCTTTTAATACATTAAAAGATTTTAAATGATTTTAGGTATTCGTGGGGGTGGGGGGGGGGCAAAAAACTCAAACCATCTGCAATAAAAAATAATTGATAAATTAATGCTAACTTTGCCTTGTAACCCCAAATCACTTTAAAGATGAGTTGACACCTGTGTTCTTCACATGAGATTCAATAGCCATTGGAGAACAGTCCCTTGGAGTTAAAGCCAGCATATTATCCTACAGGTCTATTGATAATCAGTATTCATTAACTGAATAAAGGAACAAGATTGGCCTTATGGCGTGATGGAGTTAATTTGGCCCCTAGGCTTGGTGCCAAGCAAGTGGCATTGCACTTTAGTGTCCAGCAAGAAGTGAGGAGCTACAAGCAGAGGCATACTATTGCATTGTTTCTGTTTGCTGTGCCCTAAGATGTTGTCAAAGACTTCATAGATCACAGAAATCACCAAACACAATACATCTGTTGGCCTACAATAAGAACAGAATTTCTCGATTGAGTTCCCTTCCAATGGTGGATGGGAAATGGCGCGAGGAGTGAAATCGGGCCAAAAATCTGCCCATCCACTTGCATTTGTTTTCCAAGAATAAAACAGACCACAATGCTGAGTAGTATGGTAATCCATCCGGATGTTCACATTGACCATCGAAAGACTCTGGGCCTCATGACTTTATTTCAGCAAGGGGCATTCTCATCCTAGTTTCTGAAACAGTCTTGCATCTTCTTTGAGGTAGCAGATATCAGGATTTTAACTTCTGCCTGGAGCTGTCTCCTAGAATTTTTGATTCCAAGACATCTGCTTAACTGATGCTTATAATTTCAATAGATTGCTTGTAAAATTTTATTTTTAAACTGTTAAGGTGGTATGTTATTACAACGAATATTTCTGGGGAGCTTAGTCTTTCGTTAGAGTTGTAAAATCATTGTGACGGTAACAACACATTCATAACATGCATATTCACAGGTATGTTAAAAATCCAAATCCGATACGCAATGCTTTTGCCAAAATGTACACATGTAAAATTAATTGTATGCTAACTAGTTCTAGTGCTTTCAATGAAAAAATACACTATTTGATATAATTTTTTTTAATCCATCCTAATTTTATTAATATACATTCTCATCTGAAAGAATACTGAAGTGGACATTGATGTTTTCTAATTGTAATCTGGATATAAAATCTCTGAGTTCATTGCAAATTGGTTTGAAAGTCTTGAATTTCCATAAGCTGCAACAGTGTCTTACTGTATGACCTGAATTGTACCCATTAGCGAACATAGCAGTTTTTGGTATGTATTAAACGAGACTAATAAAGGATTCGGAACTTTAATCATCTGTTAGCGGCACTGAACTAGTTGCCGGTTTCAAAGTATTTGTATTGTGTATGTGTGTGCGTGCACCTCCTAAAAATAAAATTAACCGTTTAAGTCGTGGCAGTATTGTTGGCATCTGCCAGTGTATCACAGCACATGCATGCAATGCTAGGTCCACATTTGCTAGGAAGCTCTCCGTTAAATATACTGAACAATAATTTTGTTAGTCTTGTATAAGGAAATTTTACATTTTAATTAGATTTTGACTTTCCACATCGGTTTACTCATTCATCAGTTGACAATGTTTATAAATTAGCTATGCAGTTTATCATTTGTTTGCACAGAGGGTCCTTAAGTGACAGGTGGCATTGTAAATTTAAAATGGACTTTTCAGTTGTGTAAGCCAGTTAAAATAATGATGCAGATATGAGTTTCTTACATTGTTTAATTCCGTATAGTTTGTTGAGGGTTCCAATGTCCAGACAGGTAGATAAGGTACTTGCCATCATGCTTATTGCTTGGCATCTGTGCCCACTAAGTCATGTACCATCCTCCATTGTCACCTGCTCATCTAGAAACTATAACCCAAACATCTTATGGAAGTGCCTTCATCCCATACTCCTTTGATCCCCCAAACTCATCAGTTTGGTTATGGACATTATCTCCTAACTTCACCAGAGATGTTTATACCCAAAAAACTAATTTAAAATAGAGACGTTCTGATTATTTTAATTGAATATATCCGATTTCCCAAATCTATCCACTGAATTACTTTCTACTAGCCTTGAATTTGTATAACAAAGTGGCAGCAAAATAGAAGATGGTTGCATTGGCACTTATATTGTTATTGTGGCGTTATGCTTGATTACTGATACAAACACAATTCTACCAGATCTTTCGTTCTTTTGGAAAAATAATTGAGGATTAGCTTCTTTGAAGTCCTCCATGTTTACACCACCATTGTTCAGAAACATTGTTTTTTTTTCTTAGTATTGGCTTTATCTGCTAAACTCTAGCATCTAATTATATTGTTACGTATTTGAGACTTGTGCCAATTATTCATAATAACTAAAAATACAGTTACATTGTTCAGCATACCCATTTGTGATGTTAGAAATACAAATAGAATCTTCCTCTGTACAAATTGGGTCTCTGATATTCAGGACTTGGAGGAATATAAAGTTCTTTCTAGTGATAAGATTATTAATTTACTGTGCAATAAATTGCAGTGAATGAAATATTGCTGAATGATTGTTAACTGATTTTGGACGACGTTGTAAAATGCTTTTCATCATAGTTTGCAAGTCCTACCCAAAGCATGTTGGTTGTTGAGGGTTAATGCATTCCAAGCTATTAAGTTCTAAATGCTCTTTTGAAATGTGTTGAAGAGCAATCCTGTATATTAAAACCTTTCTCCTCCGATTCCCCTCGGCTTGCCCCTCAAAGCTATTTGTTTTCATGCAGTTTTCCATCTGGAGGGTGGGTCAGCACATTACGTAATTCCCCAAAGCTACTGCAAGCAATGTTTTCCAGTATTTCAATGCCAGATTACATAATTTCAAGGAGAACACTGGACAGAATAAATCTACTAAAAAAATTCATTACTCATAATGGTTCAACTGAATGTTGCCCAAAACAAGACCCAGATGTGTAATGTTTTCTCTTCAAAATGGTAATTATTTCCTGCTGCAAATATCTTGTCGCATCTACTGCAGTGTATCAGACCTAAAACATTAAATCCAATTTCAATTTATTAGTTGTTTTGAATTATAAATATGTTAACCCCTCCCCTCTCTCCCCCCCCCCCCCAACAACTTCAGACTTTAATTAAAAACAGGCCTGAGTGTTTCCTGCTTATTTTGTTCTTATTTTTGATTTTGAGTATCTGCAGTTGTTTCATTTTCATCTCTGTACATTTTGCAGTGTATTTGCAATTGATTTACAGGATGCAAGAAATATCATAACTTGACAAAAAATGCTGCTGACTTTTTTCCACATACTTTCCGCTTCTTTGGAAGACCTCACCCACTCACATAATGCAAATATGTTGGTTTCTAGTATCGTTCTATCCCATCCCTAATTTGTCTCCATTTTATTTCCTCTCCTCCCCCCCCCCCCCTCACCCAAGTCTTTCCCTTTACCACCATGTTCAAACTTGACTATTGATTATTCCTTTCCTCTCCAATTTGTCATCCACACTCAGTTACTGTCATGCTTTGAATTTATCTTTTTGCATATTTTTGCTCACTTCCACGTTCCCTCGCCATTTAAACTCCCGTAGTTGCTATGTATTACTGGTAAGAATTAGTATGAGTTGGTGTTGATTTGTGATGCTCCCTCTTGTGGTATGAACTTGTGCCATACAATGGTGCTTGAGCTAGTGTGTGAATGTTATGGAAACACTGTAGATTGACAGCAACACAGAATCGTGGCAGCATGAATGGCAAGCAAAGAGTGCGATTTTCTTTTTAAACTATATGCACATTTTAAAGGATTAACCAACCCATAAAAGCTTTTATATGCAGCACAGTACATTGTGCTCTGATTTGCACATTAGGTTGGTAGTTTCTCGGCCACCGGCTTTTCACTACAGAATAGACTCGCACTTGACCTCCTGTAAGATGTCACTGTTTTTGTACTGTGGGGAACTTGTGGAATTTCCTGCATACTAAAAACCATAAAATGGTGATTTTCAGTGTGAAAAGATGACAGTAATTTAAGATTTGCTATTAAAAGGATACTTGCACTGGAAAGGTAGCTCAGTCTTTTTTGGCATGTTTAGTTCTGGTAAGAATCGCATTTTTACAGCATTCCCTATATCTAAATGGCAGATCTCTTTGGGTAACCATTTTCACGCAACTATTAGTGGAGCAGGACGCCTCTTGCAGTAACTATAGGATTTGTATTTGACTTTTGTATTTAACTGCATCTGCAGTCAGGAAAATGTACTATCCAGTTTCTACTTAAATAACTGCAAGTTATTCTGTTATTTAACTGCAAGTTAACTGCTCGTCCTTTCTCATGAGCAAAATTCATCCCAATATTTTTCTTCCAGGAACCATATAGAGATTATATGTGTTTTTTTGCAGTGGAAGAAGGCTGACAACACTGCAAATAACAGTGGGACACCAATCAAGATAGAAGATCCTAATCAGTTTGTTCCACTAAATACTGATCCACGAGAGGTCCATGATAAGAGAAACAAGGTTTGTAGATAATTAATGCACGAACCCTGTTTTTGAGTAGTACTGCATTGAAATATTTAAGTTTGATATTCTCACTGGAAAATCACATATGTTAAGTTGTGATAAATTCAGACGTATTAAGTTGCTAAAACAGAAACAGAATTTTCTGGACTTATTTTTGCAACATCTTTGGCGTGAGAAGAGTTGATGTTTTGGGTCAATATCCTTTCATGAAAACATGAATCACTTGTGTCTAACGTTGATTAATTTTTGTTATAGATTGAATATAATTTTATTTAGAGTATCAGTTAAAAAATTTCCCTAATTAGTTACGAATCATTTTCCTAAGGAAAGTCTTAATATGAAATATTTGTAAAGTTTGAAAGCATCAAGATTTGCAAGGTTCCTACCAAGTTTTAACCCATTTTGAAATACCACTGCTGTTTTGTCATTGGGTCAAAATCCCAGAGCTCCTTATCCGCCAAACTTTCCCAAGAGTATTTAGGACTAAACGTAACAAAACAGAATAGTCTATATCCCATTCGTGGGAAATTAAACTTTCGATTCAGTACCCTTACTGATTTCACCATATCAAATTTAGCTCACCCAATAACCCAGGTTTTGATTTGCCTCACTATTGACTTGCAGTTAAGATCGTCAAAAGATGCTATAACCGGAAATTTGATCTTAAGTAGCTTAGCTACATAATAGGCCAAGACTGAGAATATGGGGGTGTATTAAAGTTAATCCCTTCCCCTGCACAGAATCTTTCTTTGTTTTATTCTTTTTTAATTACAGATTTTATCAACTAATATTCATATAATATTAGTTGATAAAACTATTTCAACTAATATAGTTTTATTAGTTGATATAGTTTCTGTATTTTGGAACTGGGTGATAATTATGTACTATGAGAGGCTTACATTCTGTGCAGTTCCAATCATTCATGGTAAATTGTTTTTATGAAACCCTTTGAACTTTTTATGATAACATCTCTGTTCTGCTCAGATTCAGATGGTTTTACTTGAAGGTAAAAATAATCACGTGAAACTCTTTGATCACATCAAAGCTGTTTAATGACATTTACAAAAGAGTCATGTTTCCTGCTGTACACAGCATGCCTGAACCAAGGGCTGACTCATTACTTTTGTTCCAGATTCGTGAACAGAATCGATATGACATGAAGACTGCGGGGCCACAGTCGCAATTACTGGCTGGTATTGTTATTGAGAAGAAAGGCATCCCGGTACAGTTGCATCATACAGTTTAATTTGTAGTTTTGTCAGTTGTAATTTCATGTTCATAAAGTTACCAATTAAATTCCCTTCTAATTAAAACATCCACATTTAAAATGAGCCACAGCTTAGATCAGCCGAAAAGAGATGACCAGCATCCATTTGCATTAAAATCAGTCAGAGTTCCCAGTTAAAGCCGAGTGCATTTGTTATTTTAATGCAGATTAGCCAAAACAAAGAGAATCTTCAACTTTCCAGTGAATTTGTATCTCGTTAATTATCACAAATGAAACACATTTTGAAATCCCTATTTAAAGAAATTCAGTGATATAGAATGTTGTTCGTCACTTGTTCTCGAGCAACCCATTGACATATAGTCTATAGTTTTGCAGTGTATAGTATGAGGATGCCTAATTAGACCTACGTGGCTTGAAAGTTCCTTCAACACAGTTGACATGGGTGTAGAGAAGCTGAAACATCAATGCTGTTTGTTCTTAGAAATTCTCTCTCCCGCTTTCCTTCCTACATTCTAGCTCCTTCATGTGAACAAGTACCACTTATTTATGTGGGTAGGCCAAACGGGAAGATCCAACGCTGCTTGTTTCCAGTGATGTGTGTCAATGTTGAAGCTCTACAGAGATGTTCTAAGAGTGTTTGAATCCAATTTTATGTCCATCATGTTCATTTACTCTCGATCAGCCCTCCATAACTTAGCTGCTTTGGTATTCATCAGGCGCACTCTGCCCAGCTGACCTGTGATTCTTACACATTCAACAATGTGTAAATGCTGCAGAAGTTTGTCAGGAACACACTATGTGCATCTGGAATCTTGACTTACTACATGAAATATTATGTGCAAACAGGTCAATGGTTAAGCTGTCCAACATGTCTGCTGTAAACAAATAATACAAAATGGAAGATAGACACTAAATGCTGGAGTAACTCAGCAGGACAGGCAGCATCTCATCATAGAGAAGGAATGGGTGCTGTCTCGGGTCGAGACCCTTCTTCAGACTGGTTAGGGATAAGGGAAACTAGAGATATAGACGGTGATGTGGAGAGATGAAGAATAATGAATGATAGATATGCAAAAAAGTAACGATGATAAAGGAAACATTGTAAGCTCTTGGTAGGGTGAAAATGAGAAGCTAGTGCAACGGGTGGGGGAGGGATAGAGAGAGAGAGGGAATGCCGGGGATACCTGAAGTGAAATAAATCAATATTCATATCACTGGGCTGTAAGCTGCCCAGACGAAATAAGCAAAATGATCGCCCAGTCTGCGTTTGGTCTCACCGATGTATAAGAATCTACATCTTGAACAACAGATACTGTAGATGAGGTTGGAGGAGGTGCAAGTGCATAACCTGAAAGGACTGTCGGTGTCCCTGGACAGAGTCGAGGGAAGAGGTATAGCGACAGGTGTTGCATCTTCTGCGGTTGCAGAGGAAGGTACATGGGGAGGGGTTGGTTTGGGTTGGAAGGGATAAGTTAACCAGGGAGTTGCGGAGGGAACGTCTCTGTTGGAGGTAGAAAGGGGTGGAGATGGGAAAATGTGGCTCGTGGTGGGGTCCAGTTGGAGGTGGCGGAAATTTCAGAGGATTATGTGTTGCATGCAACGGCTGATGGTGTGGAAGGGAAGGACTAAGGGGACTCTGTTGCGACTAGGGGGAGCAAGGGCGGAGCTGCGGGGTACCGTGGAGACACGAGTAAGGGCCTCATTTATGATGGAAGAGGGGAACCACAGTTCCCTAGAGAACAAGGACATCTCGGATGTTCTAGTATGGAACCTTATCTTGGGCGCAGATGCGGCATAGACGGAGGAGTTAATGGATTTGTTGTGGGAGTTAATAGATTTGTAATAGACATCAGTCAATAGTACATTTCTTGTGATGGAGACTGAGATCAAGAAAGGGGAGGGAGGTGTCTGAGATGGTCCAAGTACATTTTTCAGTGCAGGATGAAAATTGGTGGTGAAGTTGATGAAGTCCATGAGTTCTGCATGGGTGCAGGAGGTAGCACCGATGCAGTCATCGATGTAACAGGGATAGAGTTCGGGGATAGGGCCAGTGTATGCCTGGAACGGATATTGTTCAAATTTCCCTACAAAGATGCAGGCATAGCTGGGGCCCATGTGGATGCCCACAGCTACGCTTTGGACTTGGAGGAATTGGGAGGAGTCAGAGAAGCTGTTGAGGGTAAGGACCAACTCCGCGAAGCAGAGTAGAGTGTTAGTAGAGGAAAATTGGATGGTTCTGCGGTCAAGGAAGAAACTGAGGGCTTTAAGGCTTTCTGGTGGGGGATGGAGGCGTAGAATGACTGAACGAAATGGAAGTCCTCTTTTCATTTTGTTATCTGCTGTGTTTTAGCACTGTTTTGCTTCAGATATCCTTGTATGTTGTGGCATTAATTGTAACTCAACTGCCTTTGATAAACGTGCTTGAAGTTATTCATTTTTGACACTACCCCCAGTAAATCATATTTCCGCAGATGTATGATTGTGACTGTGGTAATAAAAACTTAAATATTGTAATGGTATTCCCAGACGGGTTCTACCAGAAGTGCCACCTAGATGATCCATCTCCGTTTTCATCACCAAGGCTAGTCTTCAACCAACGCATATCATTCCAAATGATGGGTTTAGAGGGTTATGGGCCAAACTCGGTGGATTAGTGTAGATGGGCATGGGAAAGTTGGATAGAAGGGCCTGTTTGCACGCAGTATGACTCCATGACTATGATAGCTAGAAATTACTAGCTTAATTTATTGTCAAGTGTACTGAAGTACCGTGAAAAACTTTTTTTGTTGCTAAGAGCACTGGATACAGCAAAAGCTATTGGAGCAAAGCACATTACACTCCATAGCAAATTTTGCCAACTCCTCCTCGTGATGGTAATGCAGGACACAAGCAGTGCCCAGATTTCATGAGGGTTTTTTTTCTCTTTCTGTAAGTCAGAAGCACCAGTTTGCTATATAGCATCACCCATAACGTATTGCTCTGCAAATACTTTCTGTAATTTCCTTTCATGCATTATCTCTGTTCACTCTAACATGGCACATACGTAAACTAATGGTGTATGAATTATATTCAGTTTTATTATAAATGTTAATGTTATTATTTTTAAAAATTCTTTAAGCTTTGATGGGAGAATTTGAAAATTTTCATAATTAGGTCTTTAGGAACAGAGGGCCTGTGCTGACCTCGGTAGCACTGCCCAAATCCCAAAGAGTAAACCAAATAACGTCATTGTTTGCAATACTGATCCGTGTAAAAGATGTATTTATTCAGCAATGATTCTGACTGGAATGTGCTCCAACAGGTTTGTTTTTCTTCCAACAATCTGGTATAAAGGGGAAAGCACACTTTGGAAAGTTGCTCAATTAACATAATTGAAAACAAGATTTGAAATTATTAACATTTGAGAATCTAGGGGGTTAACTAAAGATAGCTTGCAGAGATCTGTTAAAGACCCCTTATGTTTATTTGAAACTTATTTTTGAACAAAGGTACAAAGCAGATTTAGGTGAACATTTAGAAAACATATAATGTCTGTCGTCAGACATGTCCAAGATATGTACATCTCCAACACTCTGTCATTTTGTAGAAACCAGTTCCTTGTTTCTGCATATGTACATTGTTTCATATCCTTATACAAGTGTGTTGTACAATTTTTGAGAGAGTGCATGGTTGAATTTGGAAACAAATTGGAAGTGGGACAAATGTTGAATTCACAACAGGGATGTATGTACACCAGTAATCATCATCCGCATTATTTAAAGAAAACATAGCATTTATATTGTCAAAAAATTTCAAGTTTATGCTGAAGTGTCCTGAGATTATTGGTAATGCTTACACCTACCTTAGTTAAATTTGCATATTGCCTTCTCAAAGAAGGAAATTTGAAGTGAATTATTATCACAATTGACCAAGAACTAAAATTTCTATATGAAATGCTGTGATTTATTTTGGGAATTATCTGGAGGGATGGAACTGAAAAGTTTAAAACCTTCCACTGTGATTGAAAGCTAAAGTTATTTATGTAAAAGTAATTCTGTTGCAGCTTACACAACTGGAAATTGAAAGGATGAGTGAACAGATGCCAGCAGGCCCACCAAACCCATTCAGTTACCTCAACGAGAATGAATTGGAGGAATACAAAAAGATGATAGAACGAAAACAGCAAGGCTTGGATGGTAAGGCAATTTTGTCATTATAGAAACTAAATTAAAAGTTTGTCCAGAAACTTATGACTGCACAGTGTAAATGATTTTATGTGTGGGCAAGAAAATGTTGCTGTGTTAGAAACAGTGACCTCCTGTGGTTGATAAGTCTAATGCCACATGCAACTATTTTTATTCTTTACTATTTACATTTCTGGTTTATTTTTGGATTTCAACCTCACGTTCTGCACTGAATCACAAGATTTACCAAGGAGTTGCTTTGTCAATAATGGCTCCCACTCCCCATCTGACTTCTGCTTCTCACAGCATTGATTCCTCTTGTATTCCTGATGTTAGCGTTGTGTATAACTGCTGATGTTCTCCTCATTGAAGCAAATGAGTTTCCATAAAATGATGGTATGAATTTAAAATGTTGTGATTGTGTCGTAGGATCTTACTTTTCAGGTATATTTCCTTCATTCTGAATTCTGTCATATCTCCCAGGCATGTGCTGACAAGAGTTGTTTTGTAGATGATGAAGTTTAAAAAGGTAATTTGCAATGATGTGCTCGTTCTATATTTCACATGATAGGTATGTCTCATGTTATGGTGAAACAAGACATTGTAGGTGCTAGAATCTTGAGCAAAATAAGTGTTGGTGAAACTCAGCAGGCAGCCTCTGTGAATGAACATTTGGCATTCTCAGATGTTTAATGTTACGCTCCTACTTGCTCTCTCCCTCTCCTCACAGTCTCCTCCTCCCCTTCCTCTTTCTCCTCCCCCCCCCCCCTTCCTCATTTCTCTCTGCCACCCACCACCCCCAAGCAGAGAAATTAGCACTTTATGTAAAGAGATATGCACAATTTTCACTTGCATGATAAACGACCACAAGGATGTTATAATTAGAGTCTGCTGCCTCCCAAGGAATAATGACTAACATGACTTAACCATCACAGGGATTAAATGTTCTTACTAATTTTGTGTGCAATTCTTAACATCTTAATGAATTGTGCTTCGTAATTGGAGAAACACAGAATAGTTGGTCAGTAATTAGCTGCTGGACAATATACCTCTTTTAGATATGTTTCATTCAGCTTCACTCATTTTACATGAAATTGATCATGTTGTTTAGTTATAAAGCTAACAAATTATTTTAGTTTGTACTAAAAAGCATGAAATCTTTGTAAAGCATGTAGAATTTTAACATTAAAAAGGGAAAATATACTAACTCTTCCCCTACAGATACTGAACATGAATTAACATCAGATGATGGTTCTGCGTTATCACCAACGCAATCCCCACATGCCTTACCAGCAGAATTGGAAGGTGGGACATTTCAACTCTCTGTCTTTTGTCATTTGCTTTCCCAGATATTGATATGCCTGCACAAATTTCTAGTCCCACCTCTACAACATACACCAGTTAGAAATCTTTGGAGAAATTACATATTTTATGACTGTTGAAAATACCTTGGAGATCATTTATTTGATATAGAGATCCATGGAATAGGTAAGGTGGTTTAACATGCACCATGTGGTTGTGCCACTGATGCAGTGACTTTTATTGATGTGGCTCTTTGCCGTAGCTATATGACCATAGCCAAAACATCTGAAGGCTTATCAGAAGACCACTGCCAAATAAAATGACTCAACTTGCCAAAGAAAATAAGTTGCTTGGTTAAATGACCAAACACTGGCCAAAAAGATGGTATTTACGATGTCTTGGAGGAAATTGGCAGGTCTTCAATTTGATGGGGGGGGGAAATAACTCCAGAGCTCGGGTCCTTGAGAGTTGAAGGCAGGCTGCAAATGGAACAATTATTGTCAGGAGACCAAAATAGAGGTTATAGGAGTGGGGGCAATTACAGCAATGAGAAAGGGTGAGGCCATAGAGAGTTGAAAACAAGATGGGAATTTTAAATTCAAAATGTTCTTTATCCATGAGATTTAGCTCAAGCAAGAGTGTAAGGTAGACACTTAGGACGATGAAGTTGCAGATAAAATGACGGAGCAGGCCAGTGATGCATTGAAATCAAATCAGAGCTAAGAATTTCCATTCCACTGATCTGAGGATTGGTAGAGTTAAGGTGAATGTAGAGGGCGGGAAATTGGCAGTCTTATTGATATGGAGATGTAATTTGACTTGATCTTGAGTTCAGATAAAATAACAAAGCGAAGGGCAGACTCGTTCTGGTTCAGATAGTTGTGGGTAAGGGCGAGTTGGCTGAGAAACCGATTTAGGAAGAAATAGAAGCCAGATTAGGCCACAGTACCCTTCAAGCCCGCACTGCCATTCACTGACGATAGTGGCCAAACAGATCTTGGTATGTCCTCTTTTTTTGCCTTCTCCCCATAATACGGTCCTGCATATACGTTCCTATATATACCACGTCTTTCTCTTTTGGCCTTCAATATAATGAATGACTTGGCTTCCAGAGCTCTTAGAAAATGTTAAAGATTCTTGAGGATCTTTGTTCCATAGATCTAGATTCCTTCATGAAGAATAAATCATCTCAACATTTAACACCTCATGCTCTTCAGAATTTTCTGTTTCAGTAAGATTCTGTTTCTTAAGATCAAGAATGAAGAAATGTATCATTCTTGGAAAATTCAAATAGTAGAGGCTTCATATGTCACCCCTTTCTCCCACAATCGGCTGAATGAGCTTTATTGAATTGTTGCCAATACAAGTATATCCTTCAAATAAAGAGGCCAAAACTATGAAGTATGCCCGGAACTGTTGTAATAAGGTCATCCTACAGTTGTTGAAGAGTTACTGGCAATCTTAAACGAAAACCGAGATTGTATCTGTGGAGAGGGATATGGTTAACATTTCAGGTCAGATCTGATCTGTTTTTATTTTGTACGTAAGCATAAAATATAAAATACCATTTGTGAGGGGGGGGGGGGGGGGGGGTGAGGCAAACATTTTAGTTGCCTTCCTAACACTTGTACCAGGCCACAGCTTTTGTGTTCCATGTACATTGCAACCAATGCACCCTTACAGCAGTATCCGTCCGGTCTGTTTAAACAATATTATTTTTTGTCATTGTAAGGGAGCCTAAAACTAGAGGGCATAGCTTTTAGGTGAGAGATAAAATCTTTAAAGGGGTCCCCTGAGGGCAAGATTTTCATACAAAGGATGGTGGATATACAGAACGAGCTGCCAGAGGAAGTGGTAGAGGTAGGTAAAGTTACAACATTGAAAATATGTTTTGGACAAATTCATGCATAAGAGGGGTTTAGACAGATCTGGGCCACGTATATGACCCAGATCTATGGGACTAACTTCAGGAAGGCATATTGGATAAGTTAGTCCAAGTGTAAAACTCCGCCTTATCTGCCAAAGATTTATCTTTGCCAGAGAGGGTGGCTGAATGGTCATGGTTTAGAGGGTTGAGAATAAATAGTAGGTCTCACAAAAACCATGAGCTATTGGGGGACATGCAAAGAGAGGAGTATTCTGATTTACCTACAATCATGCAGTTTAATTATAGCAAAAAATATATGTTTGCTGCCCAGCCTGCTCCTTAGATGACAACCACATGTTAAAATTTATTATTTACGAACACAGAATGTTTATTTTCAATTAAACTGTGAACAGCATTCTAATACAACTTTAATTGTATTTATGTTTTAATTGTAAAGTGTACTTCACTGTTTTTCATTAATAATGATTGTGCACCAGATAACACTCCGCCAGCAGTAATAGTGAATGGAGGGAAGGAAGACGGACAAGCTTTTGCAGAAGACGTGACAAACCGCATCAGCCAGTTGACAACTGGCAATGTGGAGAGCGTGGAGATCACCATCAAGTCAACTGAAAAGGTGGATCTGAATGCTAGTGATGCCCTTTCGCCTGAGGGATCTCCTTCAAAATCTCCATCGAAAAAGAAAAAGAAATTCCGCACGCCATCATTCCTGAAAAAGAACAAAAAGAGAGAGAAGGTGGAAGCATAATGATGAGTTTGCAGGGATGTTCTGCAATTAAAATGCTGGTCAAATTAATGTCAGTTTTAACATGTTGACATGTTCAACTAAATGAGCTAAACATCTTTTGACTGTGCACTGACCAAGAATGAATGGAAAAAGGCACAAAAGGGGTTTAAATCTAGCATTTAAATATTATTGCAAGTTTCTTTAGCAACTAACCTTTTGCCAAAATGAAATCACATTCTAGTTAATTCTAGACCTGGAACAGTTACACAATGGAATTGATTTTAATCTTTAAATGAAGCTCATCTCAGTAAGTCCGCCAAAGTGTGGAGATTTTATACATTTAGACAGATAATTTAATCCATGACAGAAAACTTTCTAAAATTTTTAATACGATGAAATAAATGTTACAAGCATGCTATATAAGGGTTTAATGAAAAATAAATGACTAAGACTGCCTGACTCGAGTATACCTGGGAAAGTCTAGGCATGTCGTGGATCTGACATTAATGGGCTAGATTATACAAAACTGGACTCGTGTCAATAGTATCTTTTGTTCTCTTTTTAAAAAAAACTATACTGCACTTTTGGTATACTTAATTTACTAGTAACTAAAACATGCGTGCATCCATGAGGTAACCAAATGAAGGAGAAATAATGCTACCAAAAAGGTAAAGGCAGGGCGTGCAGCCGGTATAATTATGGGAAATGGATTGAGTTGTGATGAATGGAAAGTGGTAAATAGGCAATTGACGTTTTGTTTTTGAAAGTGTGGTTCAACTTATAGCATAAAAGAAAAAAAGGCATGAAGATAATGTTTTAAATGCATGATCTCGAAATAATAAGCTAGAACACAACGACCTGGTGCTAGCCTGCTCCTTGAATCATGTCACTTTTAATTGACCCATTTGACCCTCTCATTCCTCCCTTAAATCTCAAGATGCCAAGTAACATTGCAAACATTGTTTGCTTGGGTCCACACCTTGACCGTATCCATGTGGCTCTTGATTGGCAATCAGTTGTTGGCCTTGAAGTTGACTGTACTGACTTGCCCATCGATGAGCCAACAGGGTTTGGTCTTGTGACTTGTGTTCGTTGACACTTTATCGCTCCTGGAAGAAGATTAGTTTCCCCAGTGTAAATTGGTTTTTAATGTGAATGACAAATTTTAAGTTCATTCTTGTTACAGTTGTGAATTTATTCTGCAATGTTAGTGACCACACTGAGATTTAAGTAGTATTTTCCCAAGAAACCCATTTTTTTATATAAATGAATTCCACTGTGGTAGCATGCTATTAACTGTCAAGAGAAACATCATATAGAATTGATCTTTCACATTTTATGTAAAAATTATTTTTCACGTTATATGTTCTCTTGTGCAGTACATGTAATGCATTTACTACAAAGTGTTTTCTTGTGTAAAATATGCAGTGGGAAACGATAAGATCATGTTCAAAGACTGAGAAATCGATCAATGATGTGCACATTTAAAAAGTGAGCTGATTTGTGATTACAATTAAACTTGCTATATACTGATGACTTCCATGGATTCACATCCTTCTGAACAAAATGCCAACATTGGAATAAATAATTGTATTTTTCATTTGAACTTTTGCTTCAGAATGACAATATGGTATTTTTATAAACATAAGAGATTTAAACGCTGATCTCCATAATGTTTCCCCATTTATAACAACCTTACCTGTTATTTGACGAAGATGGGTTTACCAGATGAATAGACTTCTGTTACTAATTCTTCTGCAACTAAATATTTTCAGGAGAAGGACCTAATAAATGCGTGAGCTGAGTTTAGAAACTCAAGAGAGCCACTAAATGAGTTTGAGAAAAAAATAAAGAAAACCACTACATTGGGGTCTGTGATTGGAATCCCAATTAGCAATGTGAATGAGAGTCTGAATACCGAATGTTGATGAATGAAATTGGGGTTGTTAGATGGTTCGAGGCTGTAGGAATGGATCTCTGAAAGGGAACAACACCATCTCAACACTAAGTACTGGAAAGAAAAGTAAAATTAACTTTTTTAAATGCCAACTATTTTTTAGTTAACTCTAAGATAGTTATCTGGACATGTGCTACTGGTAACTTTTTTGGAGAGGGGAGGGGGGGGAGAAATTGTGGGGATTATTTTCAAATTAAAACTATCTGTCTACATTATTCCTGCAGCTTTTGTGCATTGCTTAAAATGGACTTAACTGACCTTGTTGCACCTTGTTAATGGCACTACATATAAGTGCAGCAACCCTGTGGAATATATAAAGCTTTAACAACATTGCTTTTTAGATGTGTTGCTAATCCATGTAAAGTCCACTAACAAGCAGTATTTTACAATGTGGAGACATCTCATTTTAGTAATCTATAATTTGTACCTTATACTAGACTTATTTTCCAATAATCTTACTCTTTGATTGAAATCTTAATTATTTGATATTATGTGCTTATTAAATTATATTCTGATGAAATTCCATAGCTTCCTTATTTTTGAAATTCTGTAACCCATCTAAACTATTGGAGCATTTTAAAATCTGGAATCTGCTTATGGAAGAATGTAAAAGAAATGGCACTCTGTATAGCAGCTTACTTGCTCTATGAAAAATTAAATACCAATATAAACACCAAATTTGTGTTGCCTCTGCATGAAAGAATTCCAAGCAATAGAATAGGAAAGACAACATTTTTTTTTAGGATTGTATATAGATGGTCTGATCGTTAAAATGAACATTTAAGATGTACTCGAGTTACAAGAAAACGTGAATGTATTTAATCAGGTTTTTTTTTACCCACAGGATGCAAAGCTAAGCTGTCGTGTGTCTTTGCTTATACATTACAAGCTTAAAGCCCATCTTCACACAATAGTATTGTGTGCATGCTCAAATTATTTCTAAAATGCTGTTATTTTTAATCAACTTCTGGGAAATGATACAAAAGATAGACACAAAAAGCTGGAGTAACTCAGCAGGACAGGCAGCATCTCTGGAGAGAAGGAATGGGTGTCGTTTCAGGTCGAGAGCTTTGTTAGTAAAGCCATGTGTTGCCTGGCTCTAACTTCACTTGAACTGAACAGTTTGCTGGGTAATTAAAAATCAATCGACGTTGCCATGGGTCTGAGTTTGCATTTTGGCCAGATCTTGTAGAGTGAATGTGTTTCTTCCCCTTAAGCACACGAGTAAACAGGAGGGGTTTTGTAACAATCTGGTGGTTTCACGGTCACACTCTTGATCCGTGTTGCAAAATTGACTGAGGCAGTTCCAGGCTGTAACATGTGAAATTGAAAGTATGAAATAATACAGAAAGAAACAAAAATAATGCATGTTCTTTGTTTAGGAGTAGGAAAAGTAAATTTGAATTATATCTGTTAAGATAAATCTGCAATTGAAATTTGGCATTTGAAAATCCTTAATTTTCCACACTTTGCTGGTTGTCAAGCCTACATAAAACCTATTTCTTCCAATAAAATGTTGGTCACCCCTGTTGCACTGATCTGCCAACGTTTCCTGGTCATATGGTATTTGGCCACCCTGGAAGCTGTGGCAGATGGGAGAGATTTTGTGTTGGTCTTGTCTTATCTACCAAGGTGCCTTCTTTGAGCATCCTCAGTGCAACACAAGCCAGTAAATTTGGAGTAGGAAAAGTACATTTGAATAATCTGGATGTAAAAAGTGAAATCAAGACCCAATGGATCCAAAGAAAATTGAGGTGTGGATGTAGTCCGGTCAATCACACACAAGCCTTTCCCCACCCCCAAATGGATTATTGGGATTGCCCACGCCTTGCAGTGCCAGAGACCCGGGTTCAATCCTGACTACGGGTGCTGTCTATGCAGCGTTTGCACATTCTCCATGTGACCGGGTGGGTTTTTTTCAGGTGCTCTGGTTTCCTCCTACACTCCAGAGACATACAGCTAGCTTTAAGTCGATTGACTTTGGTAAAAAATTATAAATTGTCCCTAGTGTGTAGGAATTTGTTGTTGTACAGGGTGATCGCTGGTCGACATGGATTTGGTGGGCCAAAGGGCCTGTTTCCGTGTTGTATGTCTAAAGTTTAAAAGTCTAAATTGACCCTCGTCTATACTTCATGCTGCTTAAAGCAGCCAACATCAAGGGCCATATACACCCTGGTCATTCCCCTCCCATCGGGCAGAAGCATAAAGGCGCATAAAACCAGATTTAGTAACGGCCTCTTTCCCACTATTTTCAGACTACTGAATGACCACTCATCAGCTACGGTGTAGTCTCGATTTCCCAACCCACCTCATTCTGGCTCTTGCACTTTTTTTGAGCTCTACTTTTAGTGTCATAGCAGTAAAGGGGCTGTCCCACTTGGGCGACCTAATCTGCGAGTTAAAAAGAGTGTCTTCGACCTTCAAACTCGCAGCATGGTCGACACGTGGTCGTAGGAGGCCTTATGGGGGCGCTGGAACTCTCTTTCATGCTTGAGGGCAGTTCACGAATACTTGTGGCCTCGGCTGGGTCGCAGCATGTTGAAAATTTTTCCGCGAGTAAAATTTGGTCGGCATAGTTCTTTTTGATTCGTAGTGCAGTGGAGTTGGGTTGCTATTTAGTTACAGGCAGTCGAGGGCAGCCGTAGGCAATCGCCTTCACTGACCGCGCATTTTGATTGGCTCATTGGAGTTTTCAGGACCAAGGAAAACTACCGGTAGGTAAAATGCCCGCTAAATTTGATTATACTTCTTAAAAGTGTCACCCTCTCCCATTCTCTGTCTTTCTCTTCCAACCCCCCCACCCCCCCCCCCCCCCCCCCCCCCCCCCCCCGCGCTCTCTCTAAAGGACTTACCCTTACTGTGCAGCCGTTTTACCTTCCTCTTCATCACGGGTGTGAATTTAAGACAGCGCTCCCCTGCTTTCCCTGACTCCCGCCTTTGCAGTGTGTGTGCGCGATCGATCCAGCTCGCGGTTTCAACGCGGACGGTCGATCCAGCGCGAGGTTTTCCAGGCGAGTAACCTCGAGCTTGAAGGTCGAAGGCACTCTTCTTAACTCGCAGATTAGGTCGCCCAAGTGGGACAGCCCCTTAACTCTGGCACTATATTCTGCTCTCTGGGTATTTTCCACTTTGCAATATCTGTTGTACCTGTTTATGGTTTAATTGTACTCGTGTGTATAATGTCATTTGATAGCACCAAACTAAGTTTTCCGGGATATCCCAGTACACCTGATAATTAACCAAACCAAGATGAAAAATTCACTGCATTTATGAGAAGGAAACCACATCTGCTATGAATTCAGTGATGTCATTGAATCATTTATTGCTGATTCATCATTTTGGCCATATTTCTAATATTGGGAATACAGGATGCTATTCAGTCATTTGAATGCATGACAGCACTCCATGAGCAAAGTAGCTCGCCCCACTTCTCTTCCCTTTTCCTATACCCCTGGATCATTTTCCTCTTCAAATGTGAATCCAATTTCTTCTTGAAAACCCCAAGTAAATTTGCCTCCACCACCCTGTCAGGTAATGCATTCCAGATGCTAAGCATTCATTGCAGGTAGAAGTTTTTACGTTGTGTTACCAGCATTTATATGTGTTGCTCAACATCTCTGTCCTCCTCAGATACAGAGGGTGGTGGATGCCTGGAATGCGCTGCCAGGGGTGGTGGTGGAGGCAGAGATATAGTAATGGCATTTAAGAGGCTTTTAAATGGGCACATGGATTTGCAAGGATATGGATCCTTTGCAGGTAGGGTGATTAGTTTAACTGGCATCATGTTCAGCATAGACACCGGGTTAAAGGATGTGTTCCCGTGCTATACTGTCATGTTTGTTTACCAATGGTCAATTGTATCTCATTCCATCCCCTCTTTGTGTGTATAATACATACACCTTTAATTTTATATGAATTTATAAATATAATATAAAAACCTCATGCCCTTTCCCACAACATTCAGCCCTCATTTATTTATTTTTTCTCTGAAACCTTCACATCCTTCCTAATATTGGGTGCCCAGAATTGGAACAATACTCCATTTACAGACACATCTATTTTATAACATTTCAGAATCTTATGAACTAGTGGGCAATCAGATTAAATTCACACCATTGAAGTCCTCGCTGATAGACTTGGAAAATAAACTGCGTCATGTGGAGTGTAAAGTTCCTCACAGCAGCTACTGCTAATGAATTTGCTTGCTTTAGAATTTTCTGTCAGATTTCTTTATTAATATGTTGGCAGTATTTGTTGCAGGTTTTAGCCAAGGATCTATATGTGGGGCATGTTAACTCATTCATGTTAAGCCTATGTAATTATATTAAGGGATAAGCCATTTAGAACGAAGACGCAGAAACACTTTTTCACACAGTTGTGAGTCTGTGTAATTCTCTGCCTCAGAGGGTGGTGGAGGTCATTCTCTGGATACTTTCAAGAGAGAGCTCTTAAAGATAGAGTCAGGGGATATGGGGAGAAGGCAGGAACGGGATACTGATTGAGGATGATCAGCCATGATCACATTGAATGGCGGTGCTGACTCAAAGGGCCGAATGGCCTACTCCTGCACCTATTGTCTATTATGTTAATGGTTGTATGGGATGTACTGTGATTAGCCGTTTTTCCCCATGGTGTAAAGGGGGGAGGGGGGGGATTTTTTTAAAGGAGAAAATGTTTTACACAGATGGTGGTGGGTGCCTTGAAAGTGCTGCCATGAGGTGGTGGTAAAGGCAGGTACGATAGTGGATTGTAGGCACATGGATATGGAGAGATATGGATCATGTGCAGTCAGATGAGATTAGTTTTATCTTGGCATCATGTTTGGCACAGACTTTGTGAGCTGAAGGGCTGTTCCTTTGCTGTACTGTTCTATATTCTTGTCTCAAGAAACACAGGCCAAAATAGCAAACATGTCAATGTTGAAATAAATTAGAAGATTCATTCAGCAAACTTTCTACTGGGGGCAACAAACAAACTGGATTTGCCCTGTTTTGAAAAAAAAATAGGGCTGGTAGATCACCTGCCACCTCCTTGATCTTTCTCGATCATTCTCTTGCCTTCCTAAGCCCCACAAACCTTTCCTTTATATAGTCTATGAATCTCTTTCTGCTTGAAATGTATATAAATAATAAGAGCTTGGGTTCTGGTGACTAATATCTTGACTATGTATATTCAGAGCACAATCACCAGGTTGCCTCTTGACACAATCTCAGTATATGGCCCGCACCCCCGTCTCCAAATGCACGGGCCATGGGTTTCTTATTATGTATTTTGTGATTTACAATGCTTAGGACTCTAAACGATTTAGCATGATTTTCCTTTTTAAAAGAAATCCTTGTGGACTTTTCTCAATGCCTTTATTTTACATGTATCTTAATACCACTTCCTTATTACAAGATGATTCCATTCCCTATTAATGATGCCAGGCTAACTAGTTCCTTCTCCCACTGTAAATGGCGGATTGGGGGAGGCATAGCAATTTAAATGAACATTCTGTGACAAAAGCAAAGGCTTTCCACTATGCTCAATGCAAGAATCATTCTGATGTAAATAATATTTATTGTCATACAACACATGTACAGGCCCTTTGGCCAACAGTGGCCATGCAAACCTTTGAGTACTATTTATATTAATCCCACTTTTCATCATTTGGTTCATGACTGTATGCTTTTGAGATTGAAGTGGTCCTCTACACAGGTTCTGAGAGTTACTGCCTCCACCTGTGTGTGTGTGTTCCAGATTCCAACCAACCTCTGGCTGAAAATATTCTTCAAATATATGCCAAAATCTTTTACCACTTATTCTAAATCTAATCCTTCTAGTGTTGGATACTCTGCTAAAGTTAAAGTACTCTTGACTACTGCGGCAAGTGGTAGGATCAGGGGAAGTCAATGGGAGTGTGACACAATATAGACAATAGGTGCAGGAGTAGGCCATTCGGCCCTTTGAGCCAGCACCGCCATTCAATGGCTGATCATCCCCAAACAGTACTCCCCATATCCCCTGACCCCACTATCTTTAAGAGCCCTATCTAGCTCTCTCTTGAATGTATCCAGAGAACCTACCTCCACTGCCCACTGAGGCAGAGAATTCCACAGACTCACAACTCTCTGTGAGAAAAAGTGTTTCCTCGTCTCCATTCTAAATGGCTTGCCCCTTATTCTTAAACTGTGGCCCCTGGTTCTGGACTCGCCCAACATCGGGAACATGTTTCCTGCCTCTAGCGTATCCAAACCCTTAATAATCTTGTGTTTCAATAAGATTCCCTCTGATCCTTCTAAACTCCAGAGAATACGCCCAGCATATGACAGTCCCGCCATCCCCGGAATTAAACTTGTAAACCTACGCTGCACTCCCTCAATAGCAAGGAAGTCCTTCCTCAAATTAGGGGACCAAAATTTCACACAATACTCCAGGTGTGGTCTCACTAGGGCCCTATATAATTGCAGAAGGACCTCTTTGCTCCTAACCTCAACTCCTCTTGTTATAAAGGCCAACATGCCATTCGTTTTCTTCACTGCCTGCTGTATCTGCATGCTTACTTTCATTGACTGAGGTAGCGTGGAGTGTTATTTTTGTTATCTTTGGAAGGTAACCCACTCATAATTTTGTGTACCTCTGTCAGGTCTGATATGAGAACAAACCCAGCCTACCGAGTCTCTATTCATAAATGAAACATTCCATGTTCTGGTGACTTTCCACTGCAATGTCTCCAATGCAAACATGCCCTTCCGTAGTGTGGTGATCAGAATGGCACACTATGTTCAATTTGTGGCCTAACCTTTTATGAAGTTGTACCATTATCCCTCTGCACTTATTTTCTCTGCCCTGGCTAATGAAAGTGAGTATCCATGTGTTTTATTCACCACCTTATCTGTGCTGCCATCTTCAGGGATTGTTGAACTTATTCACCAGGGTGCCTTTTATAGGACTCCACTTCATTATGAATGTCCTACTAATGTGCATCATCTCACAATTGGATGAAATTGCATCTGCCCATTTTACCAATCCTCAATGTATTTATAACATTGCCAGTATCTTGTGCCATCTGTGAGCTTCCTCATCACAATAGATTTTGAATAAATGTAAGAAACAGTTAGAGAACCAGCACTGAATCCTGTGGGACACCTCCCAGACGTCCAATACAAAAATAACACTCCACATCACCTCTGCCACCTGTTATCAATCAATTTTGTGATCCCATTTGTCAACTTATTCTGGATCATATGGGATTTAACCTTTTGGATCAATCTGCAATGTGGAATCTAGTTCGAATGCCTTACTAGAATCCCACTATACTGCTCACATCAATACTATGTTCATATCAATCATTTCTCTGGAAGGTTGAGGGGAAGACGTGATAAAAGTAAATAAAATTATGAAGCATAGATAGGGTAGATGGAATCTTTTGCTGTGGGTAGAAATGCCCAACACTTGAGGGCAAAGTTATATGGTGTGAAGAATAAAGTGTTTTACAGTGTTGTGGGGGCATTAATGCATTACCAGGGCTGGTGGATGTGGAAGATACTATAGAGGTGTTTAAGAGGATTTTAGGTAGTCACATGGATCATGTACAGACAGATGAGATCACTTTAACTTGGCATCATGTTTGGCACAAACATCGTGGGCTAAGGGCCAATTCCTGTGCTGTGAGGTTCTATGTTCTAATACGTTTATCTCCAAAATATATATTAAACGGTTTGGGATTTTTCCTTAATTTAGAATAACAGTGATATTTAATGTCCCCCTTTTGTCCTTCTAATTAATTTATATCCTCCGATTGAGTAGATCCTTATGCAGAAACAAGTAAACTGCAGGTGCTGGTTAATACCTGAACCTTCCAGCCAATGTGTAACTGTGATTGATGTCAACCATTCTGAAGATCTGCATTCACTCTTGCAAATCTTTACACAGTCTGGCCATACCTGCTACCATTCAGCAGGCCAGGTACACCAATCCTCCTCCATCGAGCGAGACAAGGACTGTGGGGAACTGTGGACCATCCCCGCAGTGCGGGTGCGCTGCAGAATTCCCAGGCGCACCATACATCAACTTGGAAGCTTGGGGAATTTTTGCAAACAAACAACTGTGTTGGAGTCGAATAACCTGTTTGGATTGAGTTATGGGGAAAATGAGGAAAGATAGCTAGATCAGAATGCCAAAGATTGCAAACTTTAAAGACTACTAGACCAACTGGTCCCCCAACGCAATATTACACCACCCGTTGGGTCCCGTCCCCTCAATGTGCAGTTGCAGGAGGGGGGCAGCCGGCCTGTGGCGTCACACACGCACTAACCCCCCCCCCCCCCCCCCCCCCCCACACACACACACTAACCTCCCCCCTTGATATTATATTCATATTTTTCATTGGCTCCTTTTACCCCATCCCCGCCCTATCTCGAGGGGCAGAGAGAGTGGGGCGGGGAGGGGGGAGAGGAGAGGGGGGTGTTATGGGGATAGCGTCAACGGTGGTGCAGTACCAATGATGCAATAGCCATGAGGCAGTAGCCAAAATGGATACTGAATAAAAATGGCTGGACCCAAGGCTCGAGTGTAAAGCCTTTGTTAATTAGTTGTGAAGCTGTAATGGAGCAGTTTACAGTAAGGAAAAATATTAAAACATGGTGTCAGAAATGGGATCTGTTTCAGGATTCGTCGAGAGTTTTGATTGGGTGCACGACGACGGCGGACGATGTTTGAGTGAGTACTACCGAGAGACGATCGTGCGGCCTACATTGGTTCCATCGATAGAGGGGCGGATTTGTCAGGAAAATGGAGCAGCTAAAGCCCCCTAGGCAAATGAATTTTGAAGCAAGGGACCTGCCTATGGAGTGGAGAAAATGGAGGGAGGAGTTTGAGCTGTATGTTGATTTGAGCATGGAAGGGAAGGATGACAAGACAATGAGGAAACTGCTCATGTACCTAGTTGGACCGCAAGGGAGAGATCTCTCAAACGTTAGAGACACGGACGCTGGAGGGCAACGTACAAGAAGTTAAGTTAGAGCAGGCTCTCGATACTTTCGAACAGCATTGTCAACCCGTGAAGAACGAGACCATCGACAGGTATAGATTCTTTACGAGGTGCCAAGAGGGGAGACTTTTGATTCGCTTTTAATAGAACTGAAACTCTTGGCAGCTCATTGCGGTTTCAGAGAGTTGAAGGATTCACTGATACGGGAGAGAATAATATGCGGCATAAGACATGACATGCTGTGGGAGAGACTTCTCAGGGAAACCTCACATGACTTAGAAAAGTGTGTGAAGGCTTCGGTGCTTGCCAAGGCCAGAGTTGATGTCTCGTTCTTTCTGCGTCTTTCGAAGAACCGGAGGGGGAGGGTGGTGAAGTCACTCCTGGAAAACAGTGCCCAGCAGGCTGCACGTTGAAAACTGAGCCATTGTGACGTCATTAGCTCGTTAACGTCAGCTCGTTAACTTCAAAAAAGATCTCAGATTCGTGAACAATTTTAGTAAAAACTCGGGAAATAACGAATCAAATTTTCAGATGAGGCGATTTTCGAGATCATGAGGTAAATCTCTACCGGAATATGTAAAAATGTCACCGTTAGCGCGTTGGGTTTTCGAGGAGATGTGAATCACAGAATCACAGAAAAATACACACACAAATAAATACATCCACATCCAAGATCAGAGTTTTATATTATAATAGATAAATAGACCAAGTGGGACCCATTGGGCCCCAACCCCAACGCGCGGGGGCGGGGGGCCCCCGAGTCAATCACTCCCCCCACAAGGAAAATTATGAATTTAGAAAAAAAAAGACACAAAGTACTGGAGTAACTCAGCGGATCAGGCTGCATCTCTGGAGAGGCGATGTTTTGGGTCAGAACCTTTCATCCCACTGATTGTGTTGTGGGGGGGAGAAAGAAAGCTGTAAAAGAGGAAGGGCTGGACAAAGCATGACAGGTAATAGTTTGATATCTGTAAGTGTGTTTGTAGGCAGATGGTGGATTTTCTTTCTTCTGGTCCCAGATTTCTCCAGTAGGGGGAGCCTCCTCTCAGCACCACCCCATCCAGCCCCACTTCAGTATATTGTGTTTTTCAGTCAATCACTTTCATTAGTACTTTATTGACACGTGTACCTAAGTACAGTGAAATTTCTTTTAGCATACAATTTGTTAAAAATCTTACTATATGAGCACAATCATATTAAATGGCCCTTTGGAGATAGTAGATTCTTTTTCTAATCTCCAGAGAATACAGACTCTGTCTATTCCGTCTTTCCACTCACCGTAGGAATCATTTTATTGAAGATATAAAGTGCTGGAGTAACTCAGCAGCACAGGCATCCTCTGGAGAAAATGGATAAGTGATGTTTTGGGTTGGGACCCATCAACCCCTTTAAGACATGTCTTAATTAACAAGTTTTAATTATGATATACTCCTTGCGATCTTTGTGGATGAGGTTTCTCACAGGAAGGCATCTCTGGCAGACAGTCCCACGACTGAGCACATGACACTGCTGATTTAGTTCCCATATATTGCTACGCTACTCCAGTGCAACCAGGAATGACAAAACAGAAGCATTCATTATTTTTCCACTTTTCTGCAAAGATGAATCTGTTTTGGCCTACAGGTGGCAGCATTAAGCTGCGGTAGTAAATGCCAATTTTAGTATTTGGCTTAGCAAGAAAAGGGAGAAAGGTAAGATTGATTAACATAAAAGATGCATTGCTGCAAGAATTAGCGTAGTCAGCAGCACATTTATCTCTGAATCATAGATTGCAAGTTAAATGCCTGTTGCAGTAATGTGTGGAACCTAGACTGACGCCAGTGCAATATTGAGGAAGTGCTGCTCAACTTATTTTTTCGATGTGACGTTACATTGCGGCCCTGCGCCATATAAAAAGGCCCTGGGCCTCCCAGTTTCTTGTCAATATTTGACCCCTTTTAAAATATCACTAAATAAAGAAGAGTCTTTGCCCTTGCATTATCAAAACCTACTGCCTTTTTGCAGATTACTCAGGATTGACCACACAAGCTGGTGCATGTGAAATGCTTCAATGTCTTGAGCATATGAAACATTTATTTTCTACATCCAAGGTTTCATAATAAACACAGCCTATAGCTCTTGCTCAACTGTGCTCCAATTTCCCCAAAATTGCTATTTCTGCGGCAAGTGATTCAAGGAGTTTTAAGTGCAAATTGCATTCAGTGCAGTAGTTTTTTCTCACCAATTTGTAAAACTGAAGCAGGCTTTATCCGCAAATCTCTGTGCTAATTTCAATTTTTAAAAGTGCACTTTGACTTGCATAAGTCTACAACTCTCTCTGAACCTGCCTTGGTATTTTCTCTAATTAGCAGAATACCAATAACAGAAGCAATAGCAAAGCAACAGAACACAATAGCAGAAGACTGCAATAAATGTTGATGCTGTAAAACTTTCTAAAATAAAATATATAAGCAAATCACAAGAAAGATCTCAATTGTGTTTTGTTCCTCAGACTGAAGAGTCCAGGTTATAAGTTCCGCATGAAGAGCAATTACCTGTCACATCCCTGGCCACCCTTTCGTTTCACTATGTCCAGTCCACATGAGGAGATCTGGCCAGACCCGCTCTGCTCACTGACCACGTGGCCTCCACACACTGCATCTTTTAATAGGCAGAGTGATACAGCGTGGAAACAGGCCCTTAGGCCTACTTACACACACCATCCAACATGTCCCAGCTACACTTGTCCTACCTGCCTAATTCATATCCATCCAAACCTGTCCTATGTATGTAGTTTAATGCAGTTAATGCATGCAGTTAATCTGAGTTTAATTTAGAAACATAGAAATTAGGTGCAGGAGCAGGCCATTCGGCCCTTCGAGCCTGCACCGCCATTCAATATGATCATGGCTGATCATCCAATTCAGTATCCTGTACCTGCCTGATCTCCATACCTTCTGTGGCAGAGAATTCCACAGATTCACCACTCTCTGTGTGAAAAACGATTTTCTCATCTCGGTCTTAAAAGACTTCCCCCTTATCCTTAAACTGTGACCCCTTGTCCTGGACTTCCCCAACATCGGGAACAATCTTCCTGCATCTAGCCTGTCCAACCCCTTAAGAATTTTGTAAGTCTCTATGAGATCACCCCTCAATCTTCTAAATTCCAGCGAGTACAAGCCGAGTCTATCCAGTCTTTCTTCATATGGAAGTCCTGCCATCCCAGGAATCAGTCTGGTGAACCTTCTCTGTACTCCCTCTATGGCAAGAATGTCTTTCCTCAGATTAGGAGACCAAAACTGTACGCAATACTCCAGGTGTGGCCTCACCAAGTCCCTGTACAACTGCAGTAGAACCTCCCTGCTCTTGTACTCAAATCCTTTTGCTATGGTAGGGTACTTTTATATATTATGGTTCCACCATGTAGAAATTACAGCTGTGTTTATACATAGTCCCCCCATTTCAGGGTACCATAATGTTTGGCTTCACAGGTGTTTATAATTGTTCAGGTGTGTTTAATTGCCTCCTTAATGCAGGTATGAGAGAGCTCTCTTTCCTCCAGGCTTTCCATCACCTTTGGAAATTTTTATTGCTGTTTATCAACATGAGGACCAAAGTTGTGCCAATGAAATTCAAAGAAGCCATCATGAGACTGAGAAACAAGAATAAAACTGTCATCAGCCAAGTCTATCCAGTCTTTCTTCATATGGAAGTCGTGCCATCCCAGGAATCAGTCTGGTGAACCTTCTCTGTACTCCCTCTATGGCAAGAATGTCTTTCCTCAGATTAGGAGACCAAAACTGTACGCAATACTCCAGGTGTGGCCTCACCAAGACCCTGTACAACTGCAGTAGAACCTCCCTGCTCTTGTACTCAAATCGTTTTGCTATGAATGCCAACATACCATTCGCTTTCTTCACAGCCTGCTGCACCTGCATGCCTACTTTCAATGACTGGTGTACCATGACACCCAGATCTCGCTGCATCTCCCCTTTTCCTAATCGATCACCATTCAAATAATAGTCTACCTTCCTGTTTTTGCCACCAAAGTGGATAACCTCACATTTATCCACATTATACTGCATCTGACATGCATTTGCCCACTCACCCAGTCTATCGAAGTCATCCTGCAGCCTCCTAGCATCCTCCTCACAGCTAACACTGCCCCCCAGCTTCGTGTCATCCGCAAACTTCGAGATATTGCATTTAATTCCCTCGTCCAAATCATTAATGTATATTGTAAATAGCTGGGGTCCCAGCACTGAGCCTTGCGGCACCCCACTAATCACTGTCTTCCATCCTGAAAAGGACCTACTCTTCACTCCTACTCTTTGCTTCCTGTCTGCCAGCCAGTTCTCTATCCACATCAATACTGAACCACCAATACCGTGTGCTTTAAGTTTGTATACCAATCTCTTGTGTGGGACCTTGTCGAAAGCCTTCTGAAAGTCCAGATACAACACATCCACTGCTTCTCCCTTATCCAATCTACTAGTGACATCCTCAAAAAATTCAATAAGATTCGTCAGACATGATTTACCCTACGTAAATCCATGCTGACTTTGTCCAATGATTTCACCACTTTCCAAATGCGCTGCTATCCCATCTTTAATAATTGACCCTTGCAGTTTCCCCACTACCGATGTTAGACTCACTGGTCTGTAATTCCCCGTTTTCTCTCTCCCTCCCTTTTTTAAAAATGGGGTTACATTAGCTACCCTCCAATCCTCAGGAACTACTCCAGAATCTAAAGAGTTTTGAAAAATTATCACTAAGGCATCTGCTATTTCTGGGGCTACTTCCTTAAGTACCCTGGGATGCAGCCTATCTGGCCCTGGGGATTTATCGGCCTTTAATCCATTCAATTTACCCAACACCACTTTCCGGCTAACCTGGATTTCACTCATTTCCTCCATTTCATTTGACCCGCGATCCCCTGCTATTTCTGGCAAATTATTTATGTCTTCCTTAGTGAAGACAGAACCAAAGTAATTATACAATTGGTCTGCCATGTCCTTGTTCCCCATGATCAATTCACCCGTTTCTGACTGCAAGGGACCTACATTTGTTTTAACTAATCTTTTGCGCTTCACATATCGATAAAAACTTTTGCAGTCAGTTTTTATGTTTCCTGCCAGTTTTCTTTCATACTCCATTTTCCCTTTCCTAATTAAGCCAATTTCCGAATTTCCACTCCTCTGATTTAATTACTGTCTTCCTGGATCTCCATGTATATTAATTCTTCAATCCATATAGACAAATACAGTGCCTTCCATAATGTTTGGGACAAAGACCCATCATTTATTTATTTGCCTCTGTACTCCACAATTTGAGATTTGTAATAGAAAATATCACATGTGGTTAAAGTGCACATTGTCAGATTTTAATAAAGGCCATTTTTATACATTTTGGTTTCACCATGTAGAAATTACAGCAGTGTTTATACATAGTCCCCCCATTTCAGGACACCATAATGTTTGGGACACAGCAATGTCAGGTAAATGAAAGTAGTCATGTTTGGTATTTTGTTGCATATCCTTTGCATGCAATGACTGCTTGAAGTCTGCGATTCATGGACATCACCAGTTGCTGGGTGTCTTCTCTGGTGTTGTGCTGCCAGGCCTGTATTGCAGCCAACTTTAGCTTATGCTTGTTTTGGGCGTGTGCGGACAGGACATCGAAGGACGAGAAGCCGAAGCCAAGATGCCGAACGTACATCATGCCGAAAAACCAAGACGCCGAACGGACATGACACCGAAAGGACACAAAGTCAAACGGACATGAAGCCAAATGGACACGACACCGAACAGACCTGACATTGAAAAGCCATGACGTTGAACGGACATGACGTCTCCGGGGACGAGATTGGTTCGACACCTTGTCAGTCATCGACAAAGTGAGACCCCCGCGTCCATCACACCACCCACCCATCCCGTTTACTCCCAGGACCATCTCCAACCATATTCTTGAATCCATTACTATTTCAATCTCTCAACCCTCGTAATTTGTCAGTTAAAAGAAATCAGTAAACCGGAGAACCAAAATATCAGAAATAAAAACACAAAATGCTGGAAAGTGCATCTGGTCAAACAGCATCTTTGGAAGAAGAAATGATGAACATTTTAGATCTGGAGGCTTTCGGAGGGTGGCGCCGTTGTGTATGGCTGCCCTGCCTGCAGCTGTTCGTCCTTTCACTTTTTTTTATTTTTAGTGTGTTAAAAAGTTTTGTTTTGGAAGTCTTCTAGTCTTTTTATGTGGGGTGTGGGTGTGGGTGTGGGGGAAACTGTTTTTCTCAGTCCCTACCTGGACGGAGATGCGTCTTTCCATCTTCGACCCCTCCTCGCCGCGTACCAAATGGACTGGAGCGGTGTTTCCTGCCGGAAACCAGGCAGGGCTACAGCTTAGGCGGCGGCACAGCACCGAAGTACGATCGTGGAGCGGGCGATGCCTTACCAAGGATCGCCATGTGGTAAGCTCCGGAGTGCTGAGACCGCCGACTCTAACATCGCAGAGCTGTGGTTGCGGAGCTTCCAGCTGTGGGCGGCACTGACTTTAACATCGCGGAGGCCTGGGACCTTTCTCCATGGTCGCCAGTGTTGGAGCTCCGCCCAGCTCGGCCTGTGGACTTCAGAAGCCGCCGTCTCCGGTAGAACGTGGCCGATTCGGAACTCCAAGCCGCTGAGAGTGTTCGTCCGACGCCGGAGCTCCATCATCCGACGAGAGGGCCTGAAACATCAGGGCCGCCGTTGCGGTGACTGCGGAGGCCTCAATAGGCCCCGACCACGGGTGAACATAGAGGAAGAGGACCGAACTTTTATTGCCTTCCCTCACAGTGGGAAACGTTGATTCCGCTGTGGGGGGGACGTTCATATTAATATCTATAGTGTGTTGTGCTTTTCTTTTTATTTGTATGGATGTATGGAAACCCAAATCCTTCTATGTACAGCACTTTGGTCAACATGAGTTGTTTTTAAATGTGCTATATAAATAAAATTAATTGATTGATTGATTAGAACCGAGAAGTCTAGGGCCTGAAATATTAACTCTGTTTCTCCTTCACGGGTGCTGCCCAACCTGCTGAGTGTTTTTCGAGCAATTTGCTCCATGTCCATTCAACAAGACTGAAATGCGTTGAACATGACCCAGCCTGGCTCTGTCAGAATGGCTCGCTCCAAAATCACCCAGGAAGGCAGACGTCCCAGGGAACCTCCAGAAGCAACTCAGACATATCTGCAACCCAGTTTGTGGTTACTCCCTCTCTTCTTCCCCTTTGTTATCAGATTTCTGAATGGTCCACAGCCCAGTCCATCACCTCCCCACCATGGAAAGGGTTTACCAGAGTTGCTGCCTCAAAAAGGCAGCCAGCATAATCAGAGACCCACACCAACCTGGCCACACACTCATTTCACCCCTGCCATCAGGAAGAAGGTACAGGAGCCCGAAAACTGTAATGTCCAGGTTCAGGAACAGCTTCTTTCCTGCAGCCATTCGCCTATTAAACACTACAACCTCAAAGTTCTGAACATCATAGACTATTATTGTTATTATTGCACTATTATTGTTTGTTTTTTGTGTGTATACATACACATACTGAACTTACATTTTTCTCTCTTGTTTATTGCTTATATTCTGTTGTGCTGCTGCAGGTAAGAATTTCATTGTTCAATCTGGGACATATGACAATAAAACACTCTCTCTCCCTCTCCCTCCCCCTCTTTTCAGAAGCTAGGGGACTGTCCAATTCTCCTATACCTCATTGCAGACATTGGACCTTGTCCTAGGAACTGTTGCGCTGTAGGGCTGTGGTACGTGCCCCAGGGGCACGAAGGTTGAAGATACCCCAGCAAGGAGAGGGACAATGATTCATGGGACGACTGGCTGGAGGCAATGGCTGTAACAGGCCTTTATGGACAGCTGCAGTTGGGACTGTGTAATGGCGCCGAAACCTGGCAACTATTGCATCTAGACTCAGTGGCCTATTTCCATGCAGTATATAATTATTGTACTTATGTAAGACAATAAATAATCTTCTAATCTGTATGTAAACAAAAAAAGAATTCCACTGTACCTTGATAATAAAGAGACCATTGAACCACCCCTGGGAGCGATGGCTAGTTGAAGTTCAGATAGTTTGCACTAACCTACAGTGGCAACCAACATGCAGAGGCAAAAACAGAACTCATATTGGCCAGCTTTTTAATTGGAGGGTGTTACAACAATTGGAATAGCACTTTATAGGTTGAGCCCTGTTTTATTACTTGTGTTCTGCTCACCACCACCTTCTCAAGATTACAAGGGATAGGTTATAATTTTGTTTTAATATTTCAAAATATACTTTATTCCAGAAATAAATGTATCCAATACATGATCCTTACAAGACTCCATCCAACATTCTCGGAAGCTATACATACATTCAATACTGTTTAGACAAATTAATCCCCCACTCCTGGCACTCATGCGGCCCACTGGTGTGGAATCCCTACCCTTATTTTTGAGGTCCCCACCACACCTTGCCCCCAAGGTCCAGCAGCAGAAGAAAACTAGACTTGGTGGTCAAAGTTGTTGGTCCGGAAGAATCCTTCCTCAAACGACAGACGGTGCGGCAATGTCCAGCTGACTGGCACATTGCGTGGCACCTGCACCAGGCCCATCCTTCGCAACACCGGGCACAGGTAGAACCTCAGCAGGTAGTGACACTTGGTGCCCACGTGCCTTGGCTCTACACTCCACCTGATGCAGCCATATACGAAGGTGGCCATCAGGGTAGGGCCACGTTGGGCATGCTTTTACTCCTGTTGTCTGCTGAATTGTGCATTTTGGCCCATCGCACCCGGTCCATCCTCGACCCCCAGATGAACTGGAAGACGGCCCGGGTGATCCCTGTGGTGTAGGAGGGAGGGACAGGCCACACTTGCGCCAAGTACAGCAGCCCCGAGAGCACCTCACACCTGATGACCAAATGTTTTCCCGTTATAGAGAGGGAGCGCTGCTTCCACAGCTCTTTTTTTCCCCACCTTGGCTATCCGCTCCTTCCAATTCTTGTCACACGCCTCAGTCCCCCCGAACCAGATCCACAGCACCTTCTAGAAGTCAGGCTTGATGATGAAGGGGACAGAAGATCAGTTGCCAAAGAACATGGCCTTGCTCTTCCTGCGGTTCACCCTGGCTCCTGTGGCCGACTCAAACTAGTCGCTGACGCTAATCTATCTGCGGCCCGACCCTGGATCCGAGCAGAAGACGGCGACATCGTCCATGTACAGGGAGGTTTTGACCTGAGTGCCCCCACTGCCTGGCAATGTCACTCCTCTTATGCTCACGTCCTTCCTGGTGGACTCGGCAAAAGGTTCAATACAACAGACGAACAAGACAGGGGAGAGAAGACAATCCTGCCTGACTCCAGACCTGACGGGGAAGCTGTCCGATTCCCACCCATTGATTTGGACTGCACTACAGATATCGGTGTCGAGCAGTTGGATCCAATTTCTGATTCCCTCCACAAAGCCCATTTTGGAGAGCACGTCCCTCATGTACGTGTGCGATATCCTATCAAAGGCCTTCTGGACCATGCTGACTAGGCAGGCATCCACCCGTCTGTCCTGCACATAGCAATTGTTTCTCTCAGCAGCGCCAGGCTGTCTGAGATTTTTGTGCCAGGGACAACACGGGTTTAGTTTGGGTGGATCGCCCGTCCCAGAGCAGACGTGACCCGGTTGGCGATGGCCTTAGACAGGATCTTGTAATCTACATTCAACAATGTGATGGGTCTCCAATTCCTTATCATTCATCCCTCCCTTCTGATTGTAGATTAGGGTGCTGCTGCCCTTCCTCATGGAGTCTGACATGCTACCAGCTAGAAGCATGTCGTTGTACACTTCTAGCAAGTCCGGGCCCACCCAGTCCCACAGAGCCGAATACAACTCAGCCGGTAAGCCATCGCTTCCGGGAGTTTTACTCGAGTCGAAGGAACAGATGGAACCATTCAGCTCCTCTAGGGTCAGTGGTTGGTCCAGACTCTCCCGCTTGCTGTCCTCCAAAACCTCCGTGATAGAGGACAGGATGTTCTAGGAGGGAGGCGGTGCTGTCTGTGGCCTTTCTGTCATACAAATCTGTATAAAAGGATTTGCAGATCCTCAGCATGTCCGTCTGCAAGGATGTTAACCGAGCCATCCTTCTCCCTAAGGCTGTTCATCACAGAGCTCCCCCTGTGAACCTTATGGAAGAAGAAGCGTGAGCACGTCTCATCCTGCTCCACGTGGCGGACGCTGGATCGGAAGGTGATCTTGGAGGATTCAGAGGCAAAGTGCCGACCTTGCCGGTCCTTCACCTCTCTAAGTTCCTCCCTCACATCCACTCCTCTCGACCTCAGAAGGAGCAGTTGCTGCAAATCTGTCTGGAGTTGACACAATTCCCTCTGTCTTGCTCTCTGAACCCCTTTAAATATGAAGAACCTCTTGCTGTTCTCCTTGGTTGCTTCCCACCAGAGTGTCGGGGAGTCAAAGAGGGGCTTCACCATTCTCCAACATGCGTAGTCCCTCTTTAGCTCCTTAACATTCTCTGGGGTCAACAACTTCCACATCCTTCTGCCTGACTTCTGATCCTCCTGTAGGTGACAGGAAGCCTGAAGGAGGTAGTGGTCAGAGAAGAACACGGGCGTGATGTCACTGTGTGCCTGTCTGTGACGGCCTTCGACGTGAAGAGGAAGTCTATCCGGGACCGGACTGAACCGTTTGGTCTCAATCAGATGAACCACAACTGGGACCCGCCTGCAGGGTCACGGAAGGCGTCGCGCAGCTTTGGTCTTTTACCGTCTCCATCAGGAGCTTGGAGGCGCTGTCCAGTCTGTTGTCCAGCACATTGATGATGCAGTTGAAGTCACTGGCCAGAACCACCAGGAGACGCCCCCCAAACACCTCCCTGACCTCAGTGATGGCGAAGCTCCCTCCCCGCAGCACGATCCCCAGACCGGAAGCGCAGCAGTCATTGCTCCCGACCATACCGCCAGTCCGTGGGGCCACCATTGCGACCACCTACGATAGCAGCAGAGGTGTGGCAGCCCACACTCCTACAGAAAGGTCACGTCCGCCTTGACCCTGGCCAGGTGCTGCAAGGCTTTTACACATCGCGCAGTGTTCTTCACATTGCGCATGTTTAATTATGCCAGTTTTAGCTCCATTGTCCATGAAAAGTTACTGACCATCATCTTGTCCTCTCATGCCCACGGTATTGCAGCACCGTTTTGGGGCTCAGGTACTGGGTGCTGGCATCCTCAAGGAGGGGGTTCTCCTCTGGCGCAGCTGGGGTTGTTGTCAGAAGGACATTCCCTGTTCCACCCTCTACCGAGCGCACCACCCTCTCCGTCTCATGTAGCTGGGGTACAGTGGCTGATTCAGTGCTCCTGTTCTCCTGGAGCTGGGGCCCATTGGCCGCTGCACTGCTCCCAGAGCTGGGGGACAACAGGCGCGTCCTTTTCCTTTCCGATCTCTTCCTCACCCGTTTTCTTCCTCTGCCTCCATCGTTGGACCCGCGATGTTGCCTCATCCTCCAACGAGGAGAGGTTGCTGGCGTTGGTGTGGGAGAGGAGTCTTTTCTTGGACTTTGCTGTTCCCTCAGGCCTTGGCTCTTAGGGCAGAGCCCTCTGGTGTTTCTTACTTTTCACCACCTGCCACCTCCTGTTCCCGCTCTTCCATCGACTCTTCCTCCTGGACAGGGGGCTGGGGGTCTCCGTCAGGTGCTTGGGGGCTCGAGGTCCACACTCCTGTTCTCTCTTTCTGCAGGGGTCCTGCCCACCCTGGGAGTGTTAGCAACAGCCCCTCTTATTGCCTGTACGTAGGTGTTGGCTCTTATAGGGCAGGCCCTGTACAGGTGGCCTGCCTCCCCGCACATGTTGCAGTTCTTGCTCACTTGGCAGTCCTTTGTCTCGTGGCACTCTAACTTGCAGTTCTTGCAAACAACTGCACTGCATTGGGCCGCCACATGCCCAGGTTTATTGCATTTCCTGCACAGCCTGGGTTTCCCCGAGTAGGTCATGTACCCTCGGTTCCCTCCGAGGGAGGGTGGATGATGGCTCCCTTCCCGTCCACACTCAGCTTCACCTTGACTTGCCGGTTGCTCGTCCAGATCCTGAACAAATCCTTCACATCCGCACAGTTCCCTGCTCCCTCGACATGACGCGCAAGGAGGGTGAGGGCAGGCACATGTGGGTTAAACATGTGCACTGTCATCATCCGTTCCTTCTGGGTGTGGAGGGTGAAGAGTGGCTGCACCTTCGGCAGCAAAAGCGGAGCTTCGTTCCCCTTCTCCCGGAAGTCTTGCATCAGCTAATGCCATCAGGTTGGATACCTGAAAGTGACATCAAAGTATCCATTACCAGGGAAGTCCAGGAGACAGTAAATGTCCTTGGCCTCAAATTTGCAGGCCTCCAGCAAGACCTTCTTGACGAACAGGTCCAGTGAGAAGGGAGACTCCTCGCTGAGGTCCTTCATGTTCACTCGCAGGGTATTGCGGATACCCTATCCTCCCGCTCCATTTGCTGCAGCCATTCTGACTGGATGAGGTGTTAGGTTGGTTACCCAACCGGCATGGATCCACCTTTAAGCCAGCAACTGACAGACGTCTGGTCACCAAGTTCAATCCGTCCTAGATCTGCGATCCTCATCCTTGACTGATAAGAACAGATATGACACAGCGGTAAGGGAATGGGGACAAGAGCAGAGAGGCAGTTGGGTGTAAAACGAGAGTAGAAGCAATAGGGAGCAAGGTGAAAAGTAAAAGTGGCAGGCAGACAAAACCAGGGCAAAAATCAAAAAGGGCCACTTTTCAACACAATTGTGTAAGGGGTAAGAGCGTTGTAAAAACAAGCCTGAAGGCTTTGTGTCTCAATGCAAGGAGCATTTGTAATAAGGTGGATGAGTTGAACGTGCAGATAGCTATTAATGATTATGATATAGTTGGGATCACGGAGACATGGCTCCAGGGTGACCAAGGCTGGGAGCTGAACATCCAGGGATATTCAATATTCAGGAGGGATAGAGAGAAAGGAAAAGGAGGTGGGGTAGCGTTGCTGGTTAGAGAGGAGATTAACGCAATGGAAAGGAAGGACATTAGCTTGGAGGATGTGGAATCGGTATGGGTAGAGCTGCGAAACACTAAAGGGCAGAAAACTCTGGTGGGTGTTGTGTACAGGCCACCTAACAGTAGTAGTGAAGTTGGGGATGGTATCAAACAGGAAATTAGAAATGCGTGCGACAAAGGCAAAATAGTTATAATGGGCGACTTCAATCTACATATAGATTGGGTGAATCAAATCGGCAGGGGCACTAAGGAAGAGGATTTTTTGGAATGTAAGCGGGATAGTTATCTAAATCAACATGTTTAGGAACCAACGAGAGAGCAGGCTATTTTAGACTGGGTATTGAGTAATGAGGAAGGGTTAGTTAGCCGTCTTGCTGTACGTGGGCAAGAGTGACCATAATATGGTTGAGTTCTTCATTAGGATGGAGAGTGACATTATTAATTCAGAAACAATGGTTCTGAACTTAAAGAAAGGTAACTTTGAGGGTATGAGATGTGAATTGGCCAAGATTGACTGGCAATCAATTCTAAAAGGGTGGATACGCAATGGAAGACATTTAAAAACTGCATGGATGAACTACAAAAATTGTTCATCCCAGTTTGGCAAAAGAATAAATCAGGGAAGGTAGTGCATCCGTGGATAACAAGGGAAATCGGGGATAGTATCAAAGCAAAGGATGATGCGTACAAAGTAGCCAGAAAAAGCAGCATACCAGAGGACTGGGAGAAATTCAGAGACCAGCAGAGGAGGACAAAGGGCTTAATTAGGAAAGGAAAAATAGATTATGAAAGAAAACTGGCAGGGAACATAAAAACTGACTGCAAAAGTGTTTATAGATATGTGAAGAGAAAGAGATTCGTTAAAACAAATATAGGTCCCTTGCAGTCAGAAACAGGTGAGTTGATCATGGGGAACAAGGATATGGCGGACCAATTGAATAACTACTTTGGTTCCGTCTTCACAAAGGAGGACATAAATAATCTGCCGGAAATAGCAGGGGACCGCGGGTCAAAGGAGGAATTGAGTGAAATCCAGGTTAGTCGGGAAGTGGTGTTGGATAAATTGAATGGATTAAAAGCCGATAAATCCCCAGGGCCAGATAGGCTGCATCCCAGAGTAGCTCCGGAAATAGTGGATGCATTAGTGATAATCTTTCAAAACTCTTTAGATTCTGGAGTAGTTCCTGAGGATTGGCGGGTAGCAAACGTAACCCCTCTTTTTAAGAAGGGAGGGAGGGAGAAAACGGGGAATTGCAGACCAGTTAGTCTAACATCGGTAGTGGGGAAACTGCTAGAGTCAGTTATTAAACATGGGGATAGCAGCACATTTGGAAAGTTGTGAAATCATTGGACAAAGTCAGAATTGATTTACGAAAGGTAAATCATGTCTGACGAATCTTGTGGAATTTTTCGAGGATGTAACTAGTAGCATGGATAGGGGAGAACTAGTAGATGTGGTGTACCTGGACTTATAGAAGGCTTTTGACAAGGTCCCACACAAGAGATTAGTATACAAACTTAAAGCATACGGCATTGGGGGTTCAGTATTGATGTGGATAGAGAACTGGCTGGCAAACAGGAAGCAAAGAGTAGGAGTAAACGGGTCCTTTTCACAATGGCAGGCAGTGACTAGTGGTGTACCGCAAGGGTCCATGCTGGGACCCCAGTTATTTACAATATACATTAATGATCTGGAGGAGGGAATTGAAGGCAATATCTCCAAGTTTGCGGATGAAACTAAGCTGGGGGACAATGTTAGCTGTGAGGAGGATGCTAGGAGACTGCAAGGTGACTTGGATAGGCTGGGTGAGTGGGCAAATGTTTGGCAGATGCAGTATAATGTGGTTAAATGTGAGGTTATCCACTTTGGTGGCAAAAACAGGAAAGCAGACTATTATCTAAATGGTGGCCGATTAGGAAAAGGGAAGATGCAGCACGATCTGGATGTCATGGTACACCTGTCATTGAAAGTAGGCATGCAGGTGCAGCAGGCTGTGAAGAAAGCGAATGATATGTTAGCTTTCATAGCAAAAGGATTTGAGTATAGGAGCAGGGAGGTTCTACTTCAGTTGTATAGGGTCTTGGTGAGACCACACCTGGAGTATTGTGTACAGTTTTGGTCTCCAAATCTGAGGAAGGACATTATTGCCATAGAGGGAGTGCAGAGAAGGTTCACCAGACTGATTCCTGGGATGTCAGGACTGTCTTATGAAGGAAGACTGGAAAGACTTGGTTTATACTCTCTAGAATTTAGGAGATTGAGAGGGGATCCTATGGAAACTTACAAAATTCTTAAGGGGTTGGACAGGCTAGATGCAGGAAGATTGTTCCCGACGTTGGGGAGGTCCAGGACAAGGGGTCACAGCTTAAGGATAAGGGGGAAATCCTTTAGGACCGAGATGAGAAAGACTTTTTTCACACAGAGAGTGGTGGGTCTCTGGAACTCTCTGCCACAGAGGATAGTGGAGGCCAGTTCATTGGCTATATTTAAGAGGGAGTTAGATGTGGCCCTTGTGGCTAGGGGGAGCAGAGGGTATGGAGAGAAGGCAGGTACGGGATACTGAGTTGGATGATCAGCCATGATCATATTGAATGGCGGTGCAGGCTCGAAGGGCCGAAAGGCCTACTCCTGCACCTAATTTCTATGTTTCTATGTTTCTATGTTTACACTTGGTCATGCGAGCAACACCCAAGTCCCGTGAATGAGTTAAAAATAAAATGGGCTCCTATCCAACCTTTGTCACCTTTACTTCAGTGTATGTTTTAGATTGAGATATTCTCACTTAATCTGATTGGATGGGAAGACCTGAGTGTATTATACTGAGCCCTAGCAACAGCAGGAGTGCGTGTAAGTGATAGGATGCAGGCCTCAATATGAATTGGGTCAGTGTTACAGCGTGCGGCTAGTCACCAGTGGTTGCTAGACTGCTGGAATCAGCAAGTGCAGAAACCATGGAGACTGCAGATACTGTGTTTACCTAGGCTTCTGAGTCATGAAACCATCCGCCCGCGCTCCAAACAACTTTATCTGCCGTTGCTCAGATAACCAAACTGAGAAGTGTCAGGCTGGACTGTGGATCTTTGGCATTGGATGTTTGCAAACGTCCTGCACAAAAATAAACTCAGGATAAGCAAAATGTTTCAAGAAAGCTTATCTTTCAGCAGAGTTGTGTCTGCTGAGTGGGAAAAGGTTTAATCCAATAGACTCAGGACAACATGGGCATTTGGTGTAGACACAAGAAACTGCAGATGCTGGAATCTTGAGTAAAAAAACATAAAATGCTGGAGTAACTCAGCGGGTCTGGCAGCATCATAAGGCACAAAGTGCTGGAGTAACTCAGGTGGCCATACAGCAACAAAAGAAGGGTCTCGACCTGAAACATCACCTATTCCATTTCTCCAGAGATGCCCCCTGACCCTCTGAGGTAATCCAGCTTTTTGTGTCTATCATACATCATAGTCATACATACCAAATATTCGAACCTAGGTCTCTGGCGCTGTAAGTGAGCGACTCTACCACTCTGCCGTCCCATCAGACTGAACATTTAGTACATTAGTACATTTAGCACACATGTTTCAGAAAAAAACCATAAAATGCTGGCGTAACTCAGCAGGTCAGACAGCTGCATAAGGCACAAAATGCTGGAGTAACTCAGCAGGTCAGACAGCAACAAAGCACAAAGTGCCACAGGCTACAACCACCAATGAATATGCACCCTCCACCCATCACTTCCCCTTGCTTCAAAAAACAACTCATCTCCAGTTCCTGACGAAAGTTTGAAAGGTTGTCCCTGTTTTTCTCTACCCACAGATGCTGCCTTGGCCTGCAAAGAATTTTCCAACGTATGTTGCTTCTGGTCCGTTTACACAGCAATTTCCTCTCCTGTGAAGTCCCAAAATGTTTCTCGCCGGATTAAATTTTTGTTTTGAATTGCCGTCACTGTTGGCAGACGGGCCAGTCAACCTTTTACACATCAAAGTATGTAGAAATAACAAATTAAATAAATGCTTCTGCTGGCGTTAGAAAAAAAAGTTTTCCAAGAGATTTCTTCTTGCTTTCTATAAATAACTCTGGAGGATATCTTTTTTTTAAATCCAAACTGACAGAATAGTCGTCCAATCTCAAAAACAGCAACTATGACAATTTATCTTACTCTTGGTCTAATGTAGCCAACATTATCTTTGGAATGAACTCTAGATCTAGTAATTCAATGGTCAATGGTTCAATGGTGTTTTTTTGTCACATGTGCAACTGCACAGTGAAATTATTTTTACATATTTACACATGCGGCTGCCGCCATGTTATTTTGCTCCATTTCCAAAGTCCAAAGTTCAGTCCGCCCGCTCGCTCGGTCTACTGGAGCACATCCCGATCCAGATAAGCCCTAGGCTCCTTCAGGGCCTCCCTCCGTCGCCCTTGACTAGATCGGCCCACGAACCGACATTCCTGTCCTCTCCTCGCCCGGACTTCTTTGTGTCACGGGTATTGTCCAGTTTCCTCCCATATAGAGTGTCTGGATAGAGTAAAAGTGGAGATAATATTTCCACTAGTGGGCTAGTCTAGGACCAAAGGCCACAGCCTCAAAATAAAAGGATATACCTTTAGAAATGAAATGAGGAGGAATTCCTGAAGTCAGAGGGTGGTAAATCTGTGGTATTCATTGCCACAGATGCAGGGCCGGATTTAGATGAAGAGAGGCCCTAGGCTATTCCACTTTTGAGGCCCCTCCCAATCCCCCACCCCCACGACGAGAGGAAGATGGAAGAGTCCACCAGATTGACACCGATGTGCAGCCGA
Organism: Okamejei kenojei; assembly: GCA_035221665.1. Classification (NCBI taxonomy): domain Eukaryota; kingdom Metazoa; phylum Chordata; class Chondrichthyes; order Rajiformes; family Rajidae; genus Okamejei; species Okamejei kenojei. Next base: position 35,487,963 of record CM069145.1, on the reverse strand, counting down.
ACGTGGCCAATGAGATAAGGGTTGGAAAGCTGCGCTTTTTATTTATTGCCAGTGCTAGTGTTGAGTTATCGGCTTAAAACACTATTATTCTGAAATGGAGGGCAAGGAAAATTACTGAAGTGTTGTTTAGAGACTACGGTGCAACGTGACAACATATGTAAAGGCCTGTGACAGAAATATTATACAGTGTCACAAATATTATACACCAGGCCCAAACAAGCTTTTCAAAAAGGGGTGTGGCATGGCAGGATTACAAAAATTTAATGTGAAATAAGTGCACGCGGCGTATGTCACAAGAGCGAAATTCAAAGTTCCTTGTGGCCGGAGTCCGGGGCCCGCTTAAGGGGCATCCTGAGCCTTATTTTGGAGCATTTTTGCACCAAATTTATGACCAATATTTCAGAAATAATTTTGGTTGAGTCAAGAGTAATGAGTGGTTGGAATGGGATGATTGGGGTAATTGTTGAATACATTTTCTTTAGTCAATAATTGAAGCTGTTCTTGTTTTAATAATCAAATAGTACTGTAAAATGTTATGCAAAATATTATAAAGGAGCATACAAACACTGCAAATAAAATACTGTAAGTCTTTGCAGTAAATAAAACCGTTTTTTAGAAAATGGTTTGTGTGTTGATTTGATTGCCTGTTACTTTTCGACTGTGTTAGTTTGTGCACATTAAAAATATGATGCAAAATGAAAGTTGCAAACTATGGAATTCATATTTTTCAGTATTGTTATCAAGGAAAAGAAAGCAGTTCCAATTGTTTGATATTATTCATATGGAGAAAATATAATTGCTCTAAAACCTACCTTAACTTTGCAATCTCACTAAAGATAATCCCCTTCCCTCTCCCCCTACTCCTTCGCCCTCCCTCTCCCTCCACCTCTCCATCCCCATCTCTCTCTCCCCTTCCCCCTTCCCCTCTCTCTCCCCCCTCCCCCTCTGCTCCCTCTCTCTCCCCCCTGTCTCTTCCCCCCTCCCCCCTCTCACAACCTCCTTCGCTCTCCCTCCCTCCCCCTCTCTCTCCCTCCCACTCCCTCCCACGCAGCGAGGCTCCGACTCCACGCTGCAGACACCGCAGCCCACCCTCCCGGCCCGAAGAAACGGGCACTCCCACAACGCAATATTCCACTGCTTACCTAGAATAGACACGAGGCATCGAGCTGATTGTGTGGAGTGCAAATGGAGATCTGAACCCGCCCGGCCCACTGCGCAGAGAGACAGCGTCATTTTGCATCGCAACTGCGTCACCGGCTTCCCCCAAATGCGTAGTCAATTTTCCCCCATGCAATGGTCGCAATTTTTTTCCCCAAAACTTCCAGCGGGCCGGAACCAGAATTTCGGGTAATTCCCGTCAAAGTGGAAACGCTGATAGCGCTCCAATTTTTTTTTTTTTCCCGGGATTTTTTTTACTCTGGGAAAAAAACCACCTTGGCCAGAGGCCCCCTAGATTTTGAGGCTCTAGGCTTCAGCCTATGAAGCCTGAGGGTAAATCCGGCCCTGCACAGACGGCTGTGGAGGCCAAGTTTTTTTTAAGGCAGAGATGAACAGATTCTTGATAAGTAAGGGTGTCAGGGGTTATGGGGAGAAGGCAGAAGGACAGGGTTGAGAGGAAAAGATAAAGCAGCCATGATTGAACGGCGGAGCAGTCTTAATGGTCTGAATGGCCTAATTCTGCTCGTAGAACTTATGAACTTCCCAAAGACCGGATTACATCCACTACACCTTTCTGCAGACTAACCAAAAAAGGTCACAATAGGGCACAAATGCTGGAGTAACTCAGCAGGTCAAGCAGCATCTGTGGAGAACATGGGCAGGTGACATTTCGGTTTGAGACCCTTCCTCAGACTTCAGACAATGCAAAGAAAAAGTGCTGAGAGGCTACTCCTGCCTGCCTCTTACCAAACAAAACCCAGGCAAAATCATCTTTTGCATTTTGCAGATTCTTCCTCATCACAAAAGGTTGAAGGACATTTTAGTCCCTGCCGGGTGGGTGCTCGCTCCACTGATCTGCGCTCAAGAAGCATTCAAGCCAGGATCTGCTCAACCTTCCACCTGACACTTTCTGCCAAAGCAGTTAAAGTGCAGCAATGCACAAACTCCCCATGCACAACATCACTTCAGGCTTTCATATCTCCGCCTTCTGAGGCCTTGAGACAGAACTAAAGTCGGTTTGTTCCTCCCAATTCTGTTTCTGTGTCTATGTTAATTTGCTCCAACTCACTGATCCGGGAAGTGTACAAAGTTGTACCAACGCAATGCAAAAGTCAACAACGTTAACTTGAGTCGTTCTCCTTGGTTCAATGTAAACCATTGCTTATCACCTAATGTAACCTCTCAGTCATGTTAAACACTACACCAAATAATGAATGCACCTTGTAAGATAAAGCTGCAGGTGATAGCAATTGTAAGAAGCAAGGAAATGGGCACTGATTAAAATCTGTCTCTTTAGAGACACGGTATGGCAAAACAAACCCTTCGGCCCACAGAATCCACGCCACCCAAAGATCACCCATACACTAGTTACATCCTACACATTAGGGAATTGTTTTATTCAGAAACCAATTAACCCACAAACCAGCACGCCTTTGGAGTATGGAAGGAAACTGAAGCACCCAGAGAAAACCCATGCGGTCACAGGAAGAACGTACAAATTCCGTACAACCAGCACCCATGTACCATACATCATAGTCATATACCATAAATCATGTACCATACATCATAGTCTGGCTCGAACCCAGGTCTCTGGCACTGTAAGCACGGCAACTCTACCACTGCACCTCTCTGCTGCCTCATCTGGCTGAACATTAGTACATTTTGGAGACATTGACTGTCGAACATAAACACAAAGTGGTGGAGTAACTCAGCAGATCAGGCAGTATCTGTGGAGGACATGGATAGGCAACTTTATGGGTCCGGTAAAATAGGACACAAAGTGCTCGAGTCACTCACCGGGTCAGGCAGCATCAATGGAGAACATTGATAGGTGACACTTCGGCTCAAGATCTGAAAGGACTCCTAGCCATGTTCTCCAGTGATGCTGTCTGACCTGCTGAGTTACTCCAGCATGTTGTATTTTTATTGGTACATTTTCCAATGGCAAATGAATAACCAGAATCTCATGTCATCATATCAATGTCACTGGATGCTTACTGAACTTTGGTAAGTCCCCAATCTGGCTCTCAACTAGGCGAGACACAAAATGCTGGAGTAATTCAGCAGGCCAGGCAGCATCTCTGGAGAAAGGGAATAGGTGATGTTTCAGGTCGAGACCCTCCTTCAGATTGAGAGTCAGGGGAGAGGGAGCAGTGAGAGAGCGTGTTGGAGAATTCCCGTCAAGACAGAGAAGGAGAACTTTGTCACAGTAGGCATACCTTGAGGAGATTTGGCTGCAGTGGAGCAGCCAAAATGTGCAGGAAGGAACTGCAGATGCTGGTTTATACCAAAGATAGACACAAACTGCTGGAGTAAGTCAGCGGATCAGGCAGTATCCCTGGAGAAAAAGGAATAGGCAACTTGGCTTATGGAAATATACAGGACTCCTCATTAACGGCTGATCTACTTATGTTCAGCTGCCAGTTATCCCATTAGGTTTCATGCTGTTCAAGTTTATTTTCACAGCTGTAGTACAAGCTGGTTAACAGTCAAGAAGCAGAAAAGAAAGGGCATAACGTTGCCTGCAGATTCTGCATAACATCGTGCAGTGTTCTACAACCATCTTACACTCAGATGCTGCTAAACATGGCTCCCTCAGTTGAAGCGTTGGAAAGCAATGGCATTATGTAACAGCAAGGGCTAACTAACTATGATCTTAAAGCAGTAATTCCAGCTCTTGAAACTTGCCAATGTTCAAAGGAAATCTTGTGGTAATCAGGCCTGTGCATTGTGCTCTGGTGCACCTGCCTACTCCTTACACAAGAACAGTGTGATTCCGCCTGCAAAAATAACATTGCAAGTGTGGGAAATCTGTCAAAGCTGCAGTGTTTGGGTTTAAATTTTAACAGCCAACGTTCAACATCACACACTACAGTGGAGTACATTTAATCACACCTCTCTGCCCTAAGCTCTGGAATTTCCTCTCTAAACAAGTCATTTCCTTCTCTGAGACTCTCCTTAAAGCCTGCCTCTTTGAACACTGTTTTAATCATCTGCCCTAACAGCTTTCAGGCTCTGTGTTAGCAACGTTGTATGTCCGTGCACCTGTAATGTGCCCTAGAAAGAATTGCTATATTGGAAGGTTTGTATAAATGAGATTCCTCACTCAATATCAGAAATATCCTCAGACTTTAGACTTTAGTGGTACAGAGCAGAAGCAGGCCATTCTGCGCACCAAGTCCGCGCCAACCAGTGTTCCCCGCAGACTAACACTATCCTGCACTCTGGGGACAATTTCCAATTTTACTAAAGTCAATTAACCCACAAACCTGTACAAATTTGGAGTCTGTGAGGAAATTGGAGCACCCGGAGTAAACCCACGCGGTCACGTGGAGAGAGTACAAATCCGTGCAGACAGCACCCGTAGTCAGGAACGATCCCGGGTCTCTGGCGCTATATGGCAGCAACTCTACCGCTGTGCCACTATTCCGCTTATTAATGCTTCTTAATATCATCTGTTAAATACATATATCTTCTTAGCCACCCTACACAGGACAGACAGCTCAGGAGGATCAGAAGCTCCACAAGGGACATGTATTTTTCAGTTAATGCACAGGAGATGAGGAGCGAGAAAGGCTGATTACTAACAGGAGCTGTGTACACTGCAGGTGATGTCAACTGTACTTGTCAGTGTACTGATGCGGGCATCACATTGCAAGGAGGGTACGACAGCACTGGAGAGATGGAGAAATTTACAAGGACATTGTCAAGGTTGGAGAATTATAATCACAGGAAGAGCCCTACCAATCTGTGGGATGGGACGTGGGTGGGAAATGTAGTTGGAGGATCTATTTCCCATTCAAAAAAGTCAATAACCAAGTGTCATGGATTGAAGTTGATTAATGTAAAGTTGAGTGGGACCTGGGGCAAGGACTAGGCCACAGCCTCAGCCTCTCCCTCCCACTCTCCCAGCTCCAGGCCGCTCGGCCCGTCCCCATCAACAGCCCCCGCCTCAACTACAACTTCATCGCCAATGTGATGGAAAAAACGGGGCCGGCGGTGGTTTCCATCGAGATCCTCAGGAGGTGAGGAGGGAGAGTGGGGATATTGAGGAAGAGGAGGGGGTAGGGAGGGAGAGGGAGGGAAAAGTGGGGTAGGTGAGGAGGGAGAGTGGGGAAGGAGTGCGGATAGAGGGAGAGGGGAGGAGTAGGGGAGGAAGGGAGTGGGGGGTAGAGATGGCAGTGGAGGAGGGAGAGTGGTGGGGTGGGATAGGAAGGAGGTGAGGAGTGGGGGGGAGGGGGATAGAGGGAGAGGAGGGGGGTAGGGAGCGGAGAGGGGTTATGGAGGGAGGGAGGAGTGACTGACGGTAGGGGAAAGGAGAGGGAGGTGAGGGAGGGAGTGGGGGAGGGGAGGAGGAGAGGGGAAAGAAGAGGGAGGGTGAAGAGGAGGGGGTGGGAGTGCTGGGGATGAGGGGGAATGGAGGAGGATAGGTGTTGGAAGAGGAATGGCAAGGTAATAGAGGAGGGGAGGGGGAAGAGAGAGGAAGGAAGGGGGTGAGCGGAGGAAGCAGAGGTTGGTGGAGGGTGGGGAGAGGGAGGACAATGGAGGAGTGGAATAGGGTACTGAAGAGGGAGAGTGAGATGCGTTCACATTGATTAGATATGATACAAAACTTACCTTCAACGGCGCTGCAGTTCTGTCACTGGCCGTGTGCGCGACTTTGACGCCTTTGATGGGGGGGGATTAAAATGCCGTTTTCTCCTGCCTGTCCGAGATATATTTTCTCGGGCTACTACCTGATGCTGAAAAATCGTTCCGACTGCCATTCTCGAAAGTTTTTTGAAAAAAACGCAGGACAATTAAATCGCTGGAGTAAAATAAAAAAGCTACTTCTAACGCTGACAACGGGACGGATTTCACGGAGGGAACAAAATATAAGGTAAGTCGTTTATTTTACATATAAACTTGCTTCTTAGGATTACTTTCATCAAAATTTCATCAGCGAAAATATGATTTTGGCCCCATACACTGGCAGCGTTTTTCCTGCCGATATGGGGTTTAAATTCACCGCAACCTCAACGTTCCAAACGATTGCATTCCACTCTCAAAAGCAAAATCTCACTCGCAAGATGATTTAAATGGCCATTAATTTACGGGAATTAAACACTAAATTCCTTCCATTTAGCCTATAAATTCATGACAATGAGATTTTAAAATCATGTTATATTGTGAATTCTTGTGTGAATGTTATTTGGACACTTAGGTTATTTAAAAATGTTAACCTTTTCTTAGAAATGGATAGATGTTTAGATCTAGCAATTGAATTTTGTAATTAGCTACAATTAGGTAACTAACTAATTGTATGCTTTAATTTCAGGTCATCCAAGTAAGATTGTTTCATATTTGTTTCAGAATGCTTCAATCTATAATAACTGAAAATTTCATTCAGTTCTCTTAATATTTAAGAAAGTTATGGGCTTTTGACTGTCCTCGATCACAGCTTTTGAGTTAAGTCAATGGAAAAGCAATAGGAAACAAGATGCAAATTTTCAAGTATGAAAATGGCCATAACTGTTTTAATACTGAAGATATGAAAGTGAATTAGGTGTCAAATTAAACTTATGTTTATGCTTTATCTGATGGGATAAATTGCAGACTTGATTTTTTACATCTCAAAATTTTGTAACATTGCTACACTGATCTTATATTTTACAAGTTATTGCCATTTTAAACTTTAAAAACATCGCAGTCGCGCTCCCACTTGCCGGCCGCGCCTGTACAGTTGTGGGAGAGTTACCGGGGATCTCTGGCCTCACAAAGGGAACCCGTCAGCCCGCACATCCGCTGCTTGGTGAAATATTGCGTTGGGGGGAACGGGACCCAATGGGTTTGCACTTGGTCTAGTAATCTATAGATCTGTGTGATTGTAAAACAATTATCACTGTTTCATTATCAGGTTAGAACATTGCTTTGGAAAGGTGACACAGTGACACAGCGGTAGAGTTGCTGCCTTACAGCGCCAGAGTCCTGGGTTCGATCCTGACCACGGGTGCTGTCTGTACAGAGTTTGTACGTTCTCCCTGTGACCGCGTGTGTTTTCCCCGGGTGCTCCGGATTCCTCCCACATTCCAAAAACATACAGGTTTGTAGGTTACTTGGCTTCTGTAAAACTGTTGCTAGTAGGTGATCACTGGTCAGTGTGGACTCGGTGGGCTGAAGGGCTTGTTTCCTCGCTGTATCTCTAAACTAAACAATCTACAGATTGTGAGGTGGGAAGAGTAACCTAAAGGCCATGATTAGGGTCCACTTGGGTACAATGGATTAATTGGCCTCCTGCACTGTCTTGTTCTGTGATTCTATTGTAATTTCTTCCGATATGAGTGACATTGGCAAGGCCATGATTTGTTGTCCTGAAGTTACATCTTTGCCTGCTTTACCTTTTCTCGATTGATGTAAATGCCGAATATCAGAATGGAAGACTAGACTTCTCAAACATTGAATGTTAGCAAAGTATTAGCAAAGTATTTTTATAATTGGAATTTTGAACATGATGCCATTTCTTTTTAATGGCTTTATTTTGAACAAAAATGTCCGCTGCGTTATAGTATAGTATTCACTGATAAGTTCTAAATGTACCTAGAATAGCAAATATATTTCTCAGTCAGACTGGTGAAATGTAATTGAGCATGTACAGTTTTGGAGAGTATCCAGTGGATTTCATCCAATACAAACTGAAGAAAAAGTTATTTATAACTTGGCTTGTCTGTAGTTAAATATCCCAAGGCATTTTCAGACAAACATTTGACAGAATCATTAAAAAAGAGGAAGAAACGTTTATTTCCTGCTGTTTTTGTTTTGTTTTGTAGATGTACAGAGTCCCTTGCACAGAGTAGGGGAATTGAGAACCTGGGGACATAAGTTTAAAGTGAAGGGGGAAAGATTTAATTGGAACCTGAGGGGAACGTTTTTACACAAAGGTTGGTGGGTGTATGGAATGAGCTGCTGGAGGAGATAGTTGAGGCAGGTATGATTGCAACGTTTGAGAAACATTTAGACAGGTGCAAGGATAGGGCAGGTTTAGAGGGATATGGGCCAAACGCAGCAGGCGGACTAGTGTAGATGGGACATGTTGGGCTGATGGGCCTGTATCCATGCTATATATCTCTATGACCTTGAAATAACCATGGAGATAGTTGAGTTGATACAATACGTAGACAAAGGGATAAGTTAGCAATTCTAATGAGGCTTCCAGTGACTGAAGTAATCAGCTTCTAATTGGTCTTGGGTGGACAATTTAATTGCAGGGACTATCTGGGCAGTGACCTGAAAAAGACAGCGTATTTAGCAGCGAAATGCAACCGGGCCTGAGACTAGCAGTGTCTGGTGCCAAGAAAAATCCAGCTCCATGTTAATGTTAGAGAAGTCAATGCAAATGTTCTACACATAGTTCCTTTAAAAAACCACCCATTTTACCACTCTTCCTAATCACGTCTCACAAATACTCATTTCTGGTAACCAAACAGAGAGGTGAAAAATTCAACTTCATAACACTAGGACCATCGCGGAAGAGAATAGTTTGAAATAACGGTAGATAAATCAAAGGTAGACATAAAATGCTGGAGTAACTCAGCGGGTGAGGCAGCATCTCTGGAGAGAAGGAATGGGTGACATTTTGGGTCGAGACCCTTCTTCAGACTGATGTCAGGGGAGGGGGCGGGACAAAGATAGAATGTAGGCGGAGACAGTACCAGTGGGAGAAATGGGATGGGGAAGGGTGTGGAGAGAGAAAGCAAGGACTATCTGAAGTTAGACAAGTCAATGTTCATACCGCTGAACTGTGTTGTACTATGTTTACATATTCTGTTGTGCTGCAGCAAGTAAGAATTTCATTGTTCTTTCTGGGACATATGACAATAAAACACTCTTGATTCTTGATGTGTAAACTACCCAAGCGAAATACTAGGTGCTGTTCTTCCAATTTGCGCTGGGCCTCACTCTGACAATGGAGGAGGCCCAGGATAGAAAGGTCAGATTGGGAATGGGAAGGGGAGTTGAAGTGCTGAGCACCGGGAGATTAGGTAGGTTAAGACGGACTGAGCGGAGGTGTTCAGTGAAACGAACGCCGAGCCTGCGCTTGGTCTCGCCGATGTACCGGAATTGACACCGGGAACAGCAGAAACAGAAGATGAAGTTCGATGAGGTGCAAGTGAAACTCTGCCTCACCTGGAAAGACTGTTTGGGTCCTTGGATGGAGTCGAGGGGGAGGTAAAGGGACAGATGTTGCATGTCCTGCGGTTGCAGGGGAAAGTACCTTGGGAGGGGGTGGTTTGGGTGGGAAGGGACGAGTAAACAGGGAGATTCAGATGGAACGGTCTCTGCGGAAAGCAGAAAGGGATGGAGATGGGAAGATGTGGCCAGTAGTGGGATCCCATTTGAGATGGCGAAAATGTTGGAGGATTATATGCTGTATGCGATGGCTGATGGGGTGGAAGGTGAGGACAAGGGGGACTCTGTCCTTGTTACAAATGGGGGGAGTGTGAATAAGAGCGGAGATGCAGAATATCGTGGAGACCCTAGTGAGAGCCTCATCTATAATGGAAGAGGGGAACCACTGTTTCCTAAAGAATGAGGACATCTCCAATGCCCTGGTGTTGGACACCTCATCCTGGGCGCAGATGCGGCCAGGACGGAGGAATTGGGAGTGGGGGATAATCTTTACAGGAAGCAGGATGGGAAGAAGTGTGGTGAAGTTAGCTATGGGAGTCAGTAGCTTTGTAGTAGATGTTGGTCAATAGTCTGTTTCCTGTGATGGAGAAGGTGAGGTCTAGAAACGGTAGAGAGATGTCCAAGTGAATTTGAGTACAGGATAGAAATTAGTGGTGAAGTTGATGAAGTCAGTGAGTTCTGCATGGAAGCAGGAAGTAGCACCAACGCAGTCATCGATGTAGCAGAGGTAGAGTTCGGGGATAGGGCCAGTGTACGCCTGAAACAGGGATTGTTCGACGTATCCTGCAAGGAGGCAGGCATAGCTAGAGCCCATGCGAGTTCCCATAGCTACGCCTTGGATTTGGAGGAAGTGGGAGGAGTCGAAGGAGAAATTGTTGAGGGTAAGGACCAGCTCTGCTCGGTGGAGGAGAGTATTGGTAGATAAATTCTCTCAGTCCATGGGCTGAATGGAGGCATTTAGAAAGTGGTGAAATCATTGGACAAAGTCAGCATGGATTTACGAAAGGTAAATCATGTCTGACGAATCTTGTGGAATTTTTTCGAGGATGTAACTAGTAGCGTGGATAAGGGAGAACCAGTGGATGTGGTATATCTGGACTTCCAGAAGGCTTTCGACAAGGTCCCACATAAGAGATTAGTATACAAACTTAAAGCATACGGTATTAGGGGTTCAGTATTGATGTGGATAGAGAACTGGCTGGCAAACAGGAAGCAAAGAGTAGGAGTAAACGGGTCCTTTTCACAATGGCAGGCAGTGACTAGTGGGGTACCGCAGGGCTCAGTGCTGGAACCCCAGCTATTTACAATATATATTAATGATCTGGATGAGGGAATTGAAGGCAATATCTCCAAGTTTGCGGATGACACTAAGCTGGGGGGCAGTGTTAGCTGTGAGGAGGATGCTAGGACTGCAAGGTGACTTGGATAGGCTGGTGAGTGGGCAAATGTTTGGCAGATGCAGTATAATGTGGATAAATGTGAGGTTATCCACTTTGCTGGCAAAAACAGGAAAGCAGACTATTATTTAAATGGTGGCCGATTAGGAAAAGGGGAGATGCAGCGAGACCTGGGTGTCATGGTACACCAGTCATTGAAAGTAGGCATGCAGGTGCAGCAGGCAGTGAAAAAAGCGAATGGTATGTTAGCTTTCATAGCAAAAGGATTTGAGTACAGGAGCAGGGAGGTTCTACTTCAGTTGTACAGGTGAGACCACACCTGGAGTATTGCGTGCAGTTTTGGTCTCCAAATCTGAGGAAGGACATTATTGCCATAGAGGGAGTGCAGAGAAGGTTCACCAGATTGATTCCTGGGATGTCAGGACTGTCTTATGAAGAAAGACTGGATAGACTCGGTTTATACTCTCTGGAATTTAGGAGATTGAGAGGGGATCTTATAGAAACTTACAAAATTCTTAAGGGGTTGGACAGGCTAGATGCAGGAAGATTGTTCCCGATGTTGGGGAAGTCCAGGACAAGGGGTCACAGCTTAAGGATAAGGGGGAAATCCTTTAAGACCGAGATGAGAAAGACTTTTTTCACACAGAGAGTGGTGAGTCTCTGGAACTCTCTGCCACAGAGGGTAGTTGAGGCCATTCATTGGCTATATTTAAGAGTGAGTTGGATGTGGCCCTTGTGGCTAAGGGATCAGAGGGTATGGAGAGAAGGCAGGTACAGGATACTGATTGGATGATCAGCCATGATCATATTGAATGGCGGTGCAGGCTCGAAGGGCTGAATGGCCTTCTCCTGCACCTAATTTCTATGTTTTATGTTTCTATGTTTAGGATCTGAAGTCACACAGTGACCAGATTAATCAAGGTAGCAGATTCCTTTTCCTTATGTACTACAGTGTACCAAAACAGATATTTACAACTAACCAGTTGTTTTATACTTCCTTTAATTCCAGGGGATATTAACTCATTGGTGCATTCAATTCCAACTTGTAGACTAGAAACAGCAAATGTCTATTCCCTCCTCAGATGCTGCTTGACCCGCTGAGTTTCTCAGCACTTTGTGTTTGCCTCCTGTAATTAGTGTGACTACACCGGTTTAAAATGGAAATATGTGGGTTTGCTGGCGATGAAAGAGGGGAAGGAAATGGGGACAGTTAATGTGGTATAGTTAGTGAAGAGTTGTAACTCCTTCAACATGCCTCAAATGTGTTTACACCGGCAGTGAACAGTTTGCATTAAACTCTAATCCTTATTTATATTTTGCTGCCGTGACCTTAAACCGACGGCCTTAGATCCGCTTTAACTCATTGAAATAAAGTGCACTCTAAATTTGGAGGAAACATGTTTTAATAACTACCATTTCGCTTTAATTAAAGATGTTTCTTTATAAAGATTAAAGCTGCGGGTGAGGTAAAGTTTCAGAGTGGGTTCAGTGTGGGGTTAAACAAGGGCGCTTAAACAGCACGGAGTGGCGCGCCCGGCTCTCGGGAATAAAGCGAAGCGCGCCTGTTGGGTCGGATCCTGAATGCTGAATGCTATTCATTGGCGGCATCAGACGGAGACAGGCTGAAACTCACATGGGAGAGAGGATGAGAGGACGCGGAAGGCCCCGGAAATATATCGGCCTGTCACTTTACCTGCACGGTCAGCGGCAAATCGCCTGTGTGTAACTTGCAACGGAGTCGCGCTTCTCTCTCGCCCGCATCCTTCGCGCCGGGGAGTCGATGCATCAGATCGATACTTTTCTACAGAATGTTCAAGTTATTCTGGAAGCGGCCAGTCATATAGAAAGGACCGAGCAAGCAACGGATAGTAAGTGCGGGGCCAATCCCTGACTGTCTGCAAATGTACATAACAATTTGCATTAGTCACAGTAGATACACAAAGGAAAGCGAAAACCCACTGTTTTGGCTCCGGCTGCAACTGGAAAGTTTCCTTCCGATCAATGTCAAGGATATTTAACTTTCATCCATTGAACAGGTGGCCCACAAGTTTGTAGATTAAAGGTATCTTAGAGTGTTTGGGGAATATTGCATTGAATTGTGTCTGGAATTTTTTTTTAATTATTAGTACGGGTGTCAGAGGTTATGGGGAGAAGACAGGCACGGGTTACTGATTGTGGATGATCAGCCATGATCACAATGAATCGCGGTGCTGCCTCGAAGGGCCGAAGGGCCGAATGGCCTCCTCCTGCACCTATATTCTATGTTTCTACGGCAGGAAAATGGTGTTAGGAGGGCGAGATAGACCAGCCATGAATTAATGGTGGAGTAAACTTGATGGGTCTAATGGCCTAATAATTTATGATTATTTTAAAAAAGAGCATTAGAAAGTGCAGTTTTAACTGGCGCTGATATGCACATGCTATTTTACTGACCTATAGATAAAATGACATTATTTGAAGATATGTATTTAAAATGTATGTTTATGGGCGTCAGTAAATCAACCGAGGCAGAGAATCAGATGTTATATGCAGTTATCATATTTTAACCTTGCCAAGAGATTATTGGGAATAATACGAGATGCTTAAATTGGCAGCGGTGTTTAATTAGTGTAATAATCGTTTTTACAGAAGAAGTTAAAATGGGACTTTAAATCGGTTTGAATCCAGCAAGTAATCGAACGTCTTTCTTTAATCTCCGGGATGTGCATAGACCCTGAGATAAATGTTCTTAGCAATTAAACCTTCTGCCATGTATTACCCCCGGACGATTTCACGTACAATTAACCAACTTGTATAAAGACTTTGTATAAAAAAAAGTTTCGCAAACCCGAGGGGCTTAATAACATGTATTAATAACATTACGAGGAATCCTTTGATGCTTGCCTTTTAAGGTTCATTGCGATGAGACGTTTGTAATGAGAGGTGCCTTTTTTTCGATGCACCAAACACGAATACTTAATCGCCACGTGTTTTGAAAAAGCACTGGCCGGTGATAGACAGCCGGGCCTCGATGGTGTTGTAGTCTGCACCATCAGATACCTACAGCTCTCTGCACATGCGTGTCGACAATCTTTTATCTCTATTCTGCCCAGGAGTACCCTACTTAAAACAAAACAAACATTTTTTTTACAGGACATTACTCTTTAGTAAAGTGTCAGGATGACAACAAGCCGAAACAATAATGCGTTGTGCTTTTGGCACCGCTTAGAGATGGCACCGGGAGAGACATCTTTGTCCAGAAATGCCTGCTGCTAACCGATAAAGGCAACATTTAATTTAAACGGGGGTTACACAAAAAGCTGGAGAAACTCAGCGGGTGCAGCAGCATCTAAGGAGCGAAGGAGATAGGCGACGTTTCGGGTCGAGACCCTTCTTCAGACTGGTCAGGGATCAGGGAAACGAGAGATATAGACGGTGATGTGGAGAGATAAAGAACAATGAGTGAAAGATATGCAAAAAAGTATCGATGATAAAGGGAACAAGCCATTGTAAGCTGTTTGTGGTGTGAAAATGAGAAGCTAGTGCGACTAGGGTGGGGGAGGGAGATAGAGGGAATGCCCGGGCCGGAGGGCTGAGGGAGAGGTGGGAAGGGGAGAAGACAGCAAGGGTTAACAGAATTGAGAAAGTTCAATGTTCAAGCCCAAAGTATGCAGACCCCACAAGCGGAATATGAGGTGCTGTTCCTCCAACTTGCAGTGTTGCTCACTCTGGCCGTGGAGGAGGCCCAGGACCGAGAAGTCGGATACGGAATGGGAGGGGGAGTTGAAGTGCTGAGCCACCGGGAGGTCGGGTTGATTTTTGCGGACTGAGCGGAGGTGTTCGGCGAAACGATCGCCAAGCCTCCGCTTGGTCTCACCGATATAGATCATCTGGCATCTGGAGCAGCGGATGCAGTAGATGAGGTTGGAGAAGGTGCAGGTGAACCTCTGTCGGACCTGGAAGGACTGCTTGGGTCCCTGAAAGGTGTGGAGGGGGGAGGCGAAGGGACAAGTGTTGCATTTCTTGCGGTTGCAAGGGAAAGTGCCCGGGAAAGGGGTAGAGCGGGAGGGGAGGGAAGAATTGACAAGGGAGTTGCGGAGGGAACGGTCTTTGCGGAAGGCAGACGGGGGGAGATGGGAAGATGTGGCGGGTGGAGGGGTCACGTTGGCGGTGGCAAAACTGGCGGAGGACTATGTGTTGTATTTGCCGGCTGGTGGGGTGAAAGGTGAGGACCAGGGGGACTCTGCCCTGTTTGCGAGTGGGGGAATGGGGAGAGAGGGCAGTGTTGCGGGGTAAGGAGGAGACCCTGGTGCGAGCCTCATCAATAGTGGGGGAGGGGAATCCCCGTTCTCTGAAGAATGAGGCCATTTGTGATGACCTGGTGTGGAACACCTCATCCTGGGAGCAGATGCGGCGTAGACGGAGGAATTGGGAATAGGGGATGGAGTCCTTACAGGAAGCAGGGTGGGAGGAAGAGTAGTCCAGGTAGCTGTGGGAGTCAGTTGGTTTGTAGTGGATGTCGGTCAGGAGTGTATCACCTGCAATAAAGATGGTGAGGCCAAGGAATGGTAGGGAAATGTCGGAAATGGTCCAAGTGTATTTGAGTGCCGGATGGAAGTTGGTGGTGAAATGAATGAAGTCAGTCAGTTGTGTGTGGGTGCTGGAGGTGACACCAAAGCAGTCGTCGATGTAACGGAGGTAGAGGTCGGGGATGGGGCCCTGGTACGCCGAGAACAAGGATTGTTCGACGTACCCAACAAAGAGGCAAGTGTTGCTGGGGCCCATGCGTGTGCCCATAGCTACGCCTTGTGTTTGGAGGAAATGGGAGGAATCAAAAGAGAAGTTATTGAGGGTAAGGACCAACTCTGCTAGGTGGAGGAGGGTGTCAGTGGACGAGTATGGGTTGCTCCTCTGGTCGAGGAAGAACCGGAGGGCTTTGAGACCGTCCTGGTGGGGGATGGAGGTGTAGAGTGACTGGACGACCATGGTAAAGATGAGAGGATGGGGGCCTGGAGAATGGATAGCACGGAGCCGACGGAGAGTGTCTGAGGTATCTTGAACATAGGTGGCGAGGGATTTAACAAAGGGGGATAGGATGGCGTCAAGGTATGTGGAAATGTGTTTGGTGGGGCACGAACAGGCAGAGACAATGGGTCTGCCAGGGCAGTCGGGTTTGTGGATTTTGGGGAGAAGGTAAAATCGGGCCATGCGGGGCTGGGAAACAATGAGGTCGGAGGCTCGGGGGGGTAGGGAGCCGGAGCTGATGAAGTCGGCTATGGTGCTCGAGATGGTGGCCTGGTGTTCGTCAGTGGGGTCATGGTCCAGGGGTAAGTAGGAGGAGGTGTCCTTCATGTAAACGTCTCGGAACAGTTACCGACAGGGAGAGAACCAGTGCTTCTGATTCTCTCACTACAGTAAATTTCCGATGGAGGAAAATAGCATATTAAAGCGAAGCGGGGGAGAAGAGTTGAGATTCAGTTATTGGATACAAATATGCAGCTTCACCTTACCAAGGACCCATTATTTTCCATTATCAGTTTCAAAATGACTACCGTGCACGTTCATAAATTCTAGGAGCAGAATTAGGCCAATCAGCCTTTCAAGTCTACTCACCATTCAATCGTGGCTGATCAATCTTTGCCCGTCAACTCCATTCTCCTGCCTTCTCCGCATACCCCTGACATCCGTACTAATCAAGAATCTGTCAATCTTTGCTTTAATAATATCAATTGAGTTGGCCATCTGTGGCAATGAATTCCACATATTCACCACCCTCTGACTAAAGAAATTCTTCCTAATCTCCTTGCCAATGGTACGTCCATTTATTCGGAGGCTATGGCCTCTGGTCCTAGACTCTCCCACCTTACACAATGATAAATTATTCAATTATTAGCCAGTTAAGACAATAATTTTATGTAATCAAAAGGATTGCTGTAAATTTAATCCACAAATGTCAATTTTAATTAAAAATTTGTATTAATTTTGCCAGAATTAAAATAAATGAAGCAATATGGCAGCACATTTTTTTCAAAAAATGAATTTGTTGTTGTTTCTATCCCCAACTTTCACCCACTACCACCTTACTACACAAACAACAATGTCATGCCACTTCAGAGGGTCAGTTAAAGGCCTGGTCATTAGAAATACTACAGTTTGGGGATATTTGGGAGAAAGCAGCTGGCAGGATAGAAACGGTTTTGTGATGTTTGTGTTTGCTTTTTAACAACTGGAATGAGAGTTAACCAAACTGAAGAACTTACTCCAGCACTTTGTGTCTATCTATCTTTGGCCAAACTCAATGCATGCTCCAAAACAACCTGATGTTGCCTGACCCACTGAGCTACTCCAGCACTCAGTGTCTTCTTCTGAACATTTAATTCTCATGTTTTATTGATTCAAGCTATGGAGACAGCCAGTCTTCATTGTAAAAAACTAAGCTGTACAGTAGGGCAAACAATTTCATTTTAGATCTCTATTATTTACCACATTCTCCTGAATCATTGAGCTGTCTAACACTGCGCCCTTAGTACTTCCTGAGGATGCATTTAGGGGTGGGAGATTGCAACCTTCACGTGGTCCGCCCTGTTTCGACAAATGCAATCAACCCGGCGTGCACAATTAAATAAGATCAAATAGAACAAGTTGTCCGACAACTTTAGGCTATGCACGCCATAAGCAAGAAGAACAAGGATGCATTTACACCATAAGCTTTGTATTGGTGTGAGCTGGGTTTTTATTTTACAGATATTAGACCTACACTGTTTAAATTCAGAATTAATACTAGGACTCGCGATGAAAGCATAATGAAGTTTATCCATAATGTTGGTTAAGCAACAGTACAATGCACTTTGTAGATTAAATGTTGGAAATCTGAAGAGATGGCAAAACTTGCTGGAAACACTCAGCAGGAACAGCTGGCAAAACTGCTGCCTCACAGCTCATGGCCCAGGTTCAATCGAGACCTCTGGTTCTGCCTATGTGGAGTTTGCATGTTCTCCTTGTTGCCACATAGTTTCTTCCGGTGCCCAGGTTGTCTCCCACATCTCAAATGCATGTAGGTTTGGAGGTTAATTGACCAGTAAATTGCCTGCTGTGTTGTGGTGAAGGGGTAGAGGAAGGGGGGTAGTTGATTGGATAAATTGAGATTGGTATAATTGGAATCTTGACAGATTCATTAGGTCAAAAATCCTGTTTACGAGCGCTGTGATTCTGTCAGTGCAGTGTGATTCTCTAGCCAGGCAGCAACTGTTATTAATTCTTGAAGACTTTGGATTTCTCAGCTATATACAATACATTTGTTTTTAAAAGCACTGTGACAGCAATTGATAAATGGGAGTGAAAATCAGCTATGCTTTTCAAAATCACCTAAATATTTGATGGGCCAAAAGGATCTAATTTGGAATCTATTGGGAAGATCTCATGGTGAGTGGTCCTCGAAACTATGAACTGAGGTGTGACTGGCTGTGCTACGGGTAAGGTGGTATTAACCACTGATTTTGTCTTCTATTTTACTTCCTTGATTCTCTGTCCTCTTCAATTGAGGCTCAAAAGAAGCATCAATAAACCTATTAGCTTCTAGCCACATATAGAAATATTTGTCAAAATTTTTTGGGGCAGCACAGTGGTGCAGCAGAAGAGTTGCTGCCTTGCAATGCCAGAGACTTGGGTTTGATCCTGACTACGGACGCTGTCTGTACAGAGTTTGCATGTTCTCCCTGTGACCATGTGGGGTTCCTATGGGTGCTCCGGTTTCCTTCCATATTCCAAAGATGTGCAGGTTTGTAGGTTAATTGGCTTCTGTAAATTGTCCCTAGTGTGTAGGATAGTGGTAGTGTACGGGGTGGTCATTGGTTGGCGCGGACTCGATGGGCCGCAGGGCCTGTTTCCACATTGTATCACTGAAGTAAATGTTCATCTTTGGTCCCATTGCTGGAAAGGCCAGCATTTATTGCTCATTCCTAATTGTCCGTGAGTGGTAGTTTTGAACCACCTTCTTGAATGGCCACAATCTTTCTGCTGAACATCCTCCCACTGTGCTGTTAGCCTGGAGGTTCCAGCATTTAGACACATTGACCATTTTTAGCCAGAGACCATGATGTCTCATCTCAACCTTGGAAGTCCTTTGGTGATGATAAACTGATTGGGTGGCATTTAGCTGGATTGATTTAACTTGCTTTTCTCACAGCAGTCATTCAATACGTCAACCACGAGACCATTACTCATTTGGTGATGCCGGCAAGCTATTTAACTGGGAAATATACTGCAGACACGACTGTATCTTATGTGGGGATATTCAGAAAGCATCCTCCCATTGACTGCTTACAAATCATACAGAGGCTGATGCACTTGAGGCCCAAACTAAATTGTAAATTTAATTGCTCTGGTAATCTCTGGCCTAAACTACTTATCCAGAGATGTGAGTTCAGAACCCACCCAGGGAATTTAAAATTAGTTGAATGAATGAATCATAAATAAGAAGCCAGTGTCGTTAATATAGCTGACCGAAACTAGTTAGAGTGACAAAAAAATTAGAGAATTATATTAAAACACAATTCCCATTAAAGGAAGTATGTAAGGATTAGTTAGCAATGTGGTTGATACATAGGATAAGTAAAGCTATCAACAAATGCACAACAGGCTCTACCGGTTCTACCATCTAATGTTCCATTATTATCATTATCTCGTCCTGCCTAAAATAACTTCATATAGCATGCAAAATGACTCACTGTTATATCAAATCGATACCACAAAAACCTGACAGATTAGTTTAAAATAGGCTTAATGAAAGGTCAACTTGTTTAAACTGGTTGGGCTCATCTAACAGCAATGATGACAAGCAACACCTTGGCATAATCATACCTCACAAAGTCTTACCTTACAGTAAAGTCCACTGGGCCACACTCCCTGCACTTTCCCTCTAACACTATAGTGGCACATGTTTGGAAGGGAGTGAAGATAGACACACAGTACTGGAATAACTCAGCAGGACAGGCAACATCTCTGGAGAAAAAGGAGAGGTTGGAAGGGAGTGAACTTGAGAGTCCTCAGCATTGATCACCAACTCCTTTAAGGTTCATACATATGGCCAAAAACACTTCCTGGTGAACTCCACTCTTGTGGTGTCAAGTTCACATTACCCCATGTTAAATGCCAGATATGATAGTGGTATTTAAGATGCTTTTGGATAGGCATGTAGATATGTAGGGAAGATGCCTATGGAATCATGTGCAGACAGAGGAAACTAGTTTGACCTCATGTTTGGCACAGATATTGTGGGTTGAAGGGCCTGTCCTGTGATGTACTATTCTGTGTTGCACACCAATTGAAAGAAACACAGTATGTACTCTAATGTGGGGTCAAGTCCTTTAGGTCAGAGCAACAAAATTTGTTGTCTGATTTATGGGCTTCTTTGACCTTGTCCTTACTAATCTACAGTATATGTCGTAAATGCATCTGTCCATATCAACATACATTTTATCTTTGCACTGATGATTTCTTCTTTCATGTTATATGCTGCAACCACAATAATATGTGAGGCAGAGGTAGAATGGATGGAGCAAGACGATGCTGGGAATCATGAAGCATGGCGATACAGCACTCTGAAAACAGCCTAGAATAGAAATAGAAAGGTTTAGGTGTATTATTGTTGCGTGTACCAAGCTACGTGGGAAGCTTTGTATTGCGTGTTATTTAACAGATCAGATAATACTAAACATAGCTATAATCAAGTCACACTCAAGTACAATGGGTGGAGCATAGGGAAATGTACAGAGTGCAGAATATAGTTCTCAGCATTGTAGCTCAACAGTTCCATAGACAAGGTTCATGTCCGCAATGGGGTAGAGGAGAATCGGACAGTACCCTACTTAGGGCCGGATTTACGTATAAACTTCACAAGCTTAAGCTTAGGGCCTCAAGATCTAAGGGGGCCTCGGCAGGGCTGGATTTACCCACGGGCCTCATAGGTTGAAGCCTAGAGCGTCAAAATCTAGGGGGCCTCCGGCAAAGGTGTTTTTTTCCCTGAGTAAAAAAAATCAGGAGAAAAATACATTTGGAGCGCTATCAGCGTTCCCACTTTGACGGAAATTACCCAAAATTCTGGTTCCGGCCTCTGGAAGTTTTGGGGAAAGAAATTGCGACCATCCACGCCTGCGCAGTTGGGGGAAGCTGGTGACGCAGTAGCGACGCAAAATGACGCTGTCTCTCCGTGCGTGCGCAGTGGGCCCGGGCGTGTTCAGATCTCCATTTGCACTCCACACAACCACCACGATGCCTCGTGTCTACTCCAGGTAAGTGGACTATTGCATTGCGGAAGTGTCAGTTTCTCCGGTCAGTGGGGGGGGGGGGGGGGGGGGGGGGGGGGGCTGCGGTGTCTGCGGAGCCTCGCTGCATGGGAGGGGAAGAGAGAGGGGAAGGGAGGGAGAGAGGGGCGGGATGTGAGAGGGAGAAAGGGGGGTTGAGACAGGGGGGGAGAGAGGGGGGGGGAGAGAGTGGAGAGAGAGGGGGAGAGAGGGGGGAGGGGGGGAGAGAGAGAGATGGGGATGGAGAGAGGTGGAGGGAGAGCGAGGGGGAAGGAGGAGGGGGGGAGGGAAAGGGGGATTATCTTTAGTGAGATTGCAAAATCAAGGTACGTTTTAGAGCAATTATATTTTCTCCTCTATATGAATAATAACAAACAATTGGAACTGCTTTTTTTTCCTTGTTAACAATACTGAAAAATATGAATTCGACTTTTCGAAATTTTGCTAATTTCATTTTGCATCATATTTTTAATATGCACACACTAACACAGTCGAACAATAACAAGCAATCAAATCAACACAAAACATTTTCTAAAAAAAGGTTTTATTTACTGCAAAACTTACAGTATTTTATTTGCAGTGTTTGCATGCTCCTTTATAACATTTTACATAACATTTTACAGTAAAACAATTATTAAAACAAGGACAGCTTCAATTCTTGATTTAAAAAATGTATACAACAATGACCCCAATCATCCCATTCCAACCACTCATTACTTTTTTATTTTATTATTTATTTATCTATTATTTTATTTTATCAGAAGTACAGCAATATGACATATTACATTTTATGTACAGTTTCTTATTTTTTGAATAATGAAAAAGAAAAAGAGAGAGTAGAAACTAAAAGATAGAGAAACATGTGATATATAGTGTGAGAAAGAAAAAAGTGTGAAAAAAGAAAGTTGAGAATGAAAAAGGAAAAAAAAAGAAGAGTAGAAAGTCAGAGATTAAGGAGATAGTTATCTATATTCTTGACCATCCCTCACCCAATCCTGAAACAATTAGCTTCTACGGTTTTGTTGCACCATGTGCTTCCAAAAAATCAACAAATGGAGACCAACTCGTTAAAAATTGGTCTGATTTTTCTATTAGGAGGAATCGCATTTCCTCAAAATGTACAGTGTCCAACATGTTTGAAATCCATATTTTAAGCGTTGGTATGGTTGTATTTTTCCAAAAATTAAGTATAGGTTTTTTTGCCGTTATCAACCCATAATTTAAAAATAAATTTTGAGATGAGTTCAGTTTATTCCCATCTTCCATTACTCCAAATATAATCATTTCAGTATTAGGTTCCATTTTAATCTTAAGTAATTTTGTAAATATTTCAAAAATATCACTCCAGAATTTATAAAGTTTTATGCAGGAGACAAAAGAGTGTGTTATAGTTGTGTTTTGGGATAGACATTTATCACAAATGGGGGAAGTATTTGGATAGAATTTATTCAGTCTAGTTTTTGAGTAATATAATCTATGTAAAAATTTTAATTGAATTAAATTATCTTACATTAATCGAACATTTGTGTATATGTATCAAATACTTTTCGCATGTTTCCTTCTTAATTTTTATCATTAATTCTCGTTCCCACTCTTCTCTGTCTCTATCGATGGTAAATCTATATTTAAAATACTATTATATAAATGTGATATTAATTTCTGTGAGTCAGCCTTAATGTTCATTGCTTCTTCCAATGGCTCTGAAGTTATATTTTGATATCTTTGTATGTATTTCTTCATGAAGTCACAGATCTGAAGATATTTAAAATATTGGTTATTTTTCAGTTTAAATTTTAATTGTAGTTGTTGGAATGATAACAGATTTCCCATTTCATACATAGCCCCGATCCTTTTAATTCCCATTCTTTCCCATTGATTATATGTTTTATAAATAAGAGATGGTTTAAATGAAGGATTATTCACTATTGGCATTAACAATGATAGGTTTCTTAATTTTAAGGATAATTTTATTTGTTTCCAAATTCTTATTGTATTGTGTATAATTGGTTATTCTTATATATTGTGTTGTTCCGTTTTATCGGGGAGAAGAGGATCGCTCCTATATTACAAGGAGAACAGTCCTCTTTCTCCATTCTTATCCATTCTGTCTGTTGGGTAGAACTGTCCAACCAGTAAATTATATTCTTAATATGCACTGCCCAATAATAATACAAAAAGTTCAGAAGTGAAAGTCCCCCCCAATATCTTTTGGTTTGCACAGATGTTTTCTTTGGATATTCTATGTGATATATAATCCAAGATAAAATTGGTAATATTAGAGTCTAATTTTTTAAGAAGTTTTTTGGTATATATAATGGTATAGATTGAAATAGATATAATATTTGTGGTAAAAAGTTCATTTTTATAGCATTTATTCTGCCTATTAATGATAACGGAAGTGTTTCCCAGAATTTAATCGAGACTTTGAGTTTATTTAATAAAGGCATAAAATTAGCATTAAATAATGCTTTGTATTTTCTAGTAATTTGAATACCCAAATACTTTTTTCTGTTGCAATTTTAAAGTGGAATTTTAATAGGTGTGTAAATTCTTGAGGTTTTGTCATGATTTCACTTTTATTCCAATTTATTCTGTATCCAGAAAAAGAACTGAATTCCTCTATTAAATTTAATAAGTTTGGTATACCCGTTTGTGATATATAAAAGTATATCGTCTGCATATAATGACATTTTATTATTTGAGTCCCTAGTGTTATATCCCTGAATATTCGGATGACTTCTTATACTTTCAGCAGGGGCTCTATCATAAGGGCGAAGAGCAGAGGTGATAAAGCACATCCCTGCCTATTGCCTCTCGATAAATAAAATTTTGGAGATAACATATTATTGGTTAATATTCTTGCCATCGGTTTATCATATAGTAATTTTACCCATTCAATAAAATTCTCTCCCATATTAATTTTTTGCAATACTTTATATAAATACTGCCACTCTACCTGATCAAATGCTTTATCTGCGTCTAGAGAAACAATTTATATATCGTCTTCCTCCGTTTTATGTGAGTACATTATATTAAACAGGCGTCTCAAATTATTAAATTAATTTATTTTGGGTATAAACCCCATTTGATCAGGATTTATCATTTTACTAATATATTTACTCAATCTTCTTGCTAAGGTCTTTGCTAAAATTTTCTGATCTGTATTTAAAAGTGATATAGCTCTATATGAGCCCGGTTCATCTAAATCTTTATTTTTTTTTAGTATAAGCGTAATAGTTGATTCAGCTAATGTTTCTGGTAAATTATTTTCTTTAAAGGCATGAGTATATAAATTAAGTAAGCGTGGAGCCGTTATCTCATGAAATCTTTTATAAAATTCATTACTAAAACCATCTGGTCCAGGCGTCTTACCATTTTTCAGCGATTTTATTGTTTCACCTATTTCTTCAAGTGTAATCTGAGCTCCTAATACCTCTTGTTCCAAAAGGTCAAGTTTTGGAAGATTACAGTTATCTAAAACATTTATAATTTTACTATCTTCTATTTTAGTTTTAGATGTATACAAATTTTGATAAAATCTGTTGTTATAAAGGAGCATGCTCCTTTACAACATTTTACATAACGTTTTACAGTACAACTTGATTTTTAAAACAAGGACAGCTTCAATTCTTGAATGTAAAAAATGTGTACAACAATGATCCCAATCATCCCATTCCAACCACTCATTACTCTTGACCAAACCAAAATTAATTCTGAAATATTGGTCATAAATTTGGTGCAAAAATGCTCCAAAATAAGGCTCAGAATGCACCAGAGAGCATCTAAACCCGAGAGCTTCCAGGGCCCTTAAGCGGCCGCAAGGGTCTTTCAGCTCCACGCTTGTGATATGCACTGCGTGCACATATTACACATAAAGTTTTTGTAATACTGCCATGCCACCCCCCTTTTTGAAAAGCTTCATATGGGCCTGGTGTATAATATTTTTGGCTGTCTTAGGCCTTTCTTATATATGCTGTCACAACACACTGTAGTCTCTGAACAAACACTTCAGTAATTTTCCTTGCCCTCCATTTCAGGATAAGTGTTTTAAGCTGATAACTCGATACTAGCACTGGTAATAAATAAAAAGCGCAGCTTTCCAGCCCTTATCTCATTGGCCATGCTCAGCTGTACATCGGTGTCAATCTGGTGGACTCTTCCATCTTCCTCTTGTCATGGGGGTGGGGGATTGGGAGGGACCTCACAAGTGGAATAGCCTAGGGCCTCTCTTCATCTAACTCCAGCCCTGAGCCTACCTTATGGAAGGACCATTCAGAAGCCTGATTACAGAGGGGAAGAAGCTGTTCCTGAGTCTGGTGATGCGTACTTTCAAGATTCTGTACCTTTTGCCCAAATGGGCGCAGGGAGAAGGAGAAATGACCAGGATGGGACAAGTCTTTGATTTTGTTGGCTGCTCTTCTGAGACCATGTGAAGTGTGGATGGCATCAATGGTGGGGAGTCTGGTCTATGTGATGGACATTGCTACATCTACAACTCTCTTCAATTTATTGTGGTCTAGGGCAGAGCTGTTCCCAAACCATATGGAATAGAAAGAACAATCTGCCTCACAACCAATATCAATGGCCCAGCAGCTCTGCCATACCAAAACATGAATTTTGATGTACAATTAACTAATGGGCGGAGGTAGTTCCTTGAACATTTCTAATCAAATTATGGTGGTTCCCACCTTGTGAAGTATGTTCGATCTGAATTGTATTGTTCGCTTTGACTGTACCCTGAAGTTGTTATCATCACAGAAGAGAATTTTCAGACGGTTCGTCAAACACTGAGTCCACGCTGACCAGTGATCACTCCGTACACTAACACAAGGACAATTTACCTTTTTTTTTACCAAAGCCAATTAACCTACAAGCCTGTACATCTTTTGAGTGTGGGAGTAAACCGGAGCACCCAGAGAAAACTCACACAGTAAAAGGGAGAATGTACAAACTCCGAGCAGACAGCACCTGTCCTCAGGATCAAATCTGTAAGGCAGCAACTCTACCGCTGCACCACCGTGCCACCCTGTATTTTATTGTATTCACTTCGCATGAAGTCAAGAAATGGCTGAGTTAGATATTACAGGGATCAAGGAATATTGGGTCAGTGCCGGAAAGTAGTGCCAAGGTGGAAGATCCGCCACTATCTCTTGAACTTCTGCAGGTATACAGTAGCGGGCATATTGGCCTGGTTCGGAAACTTGAAATCCCAGGAATGAAAAAGACTGCTAAAAGTTGAGAAACACTGCCTAGTCCATCACCAGTCTGACCTCCCCACTATCAAAGGGATTTACCGTAGTCGCTTCCTCAAATAGGTAGCCAGTATCATCAGAGACCCACACCATCCTGGCCATACACTCAGTTCACTCCTGCCATCGGGAAGAAGGTATAGGAGCCTGAAAACGGTATTGTCCAGGTTCAGGAACAGCTTCTTCCCTGCAGCCATCAGGCTATTAAGCACTACAACCTCAAATAAGCTCTGACCTACAATAGAATGTTATTGTTATTATTGCACTACTATTATTTGTATATATATATATATATATATATATAGTGTACGTGTATTTGTGAGTATGTGTATATATACGTAATGGACTTTTTTTCTCTTGTTTATTATATTGTTTATAGTGTACTATGTTTACATATTCTGTTATGCTGCAGCAACAGAATTTCATTGTTCTATCTGGAACATATGACAATAAAACACTTGACACTTGATCTGTTGGATGCTGTTGTGGGCACAAGAGGCTAAATGGCCTGTTACTGCATCTATTTCTGGTGTTCATATTCTCAAGTTCACAATAATATCCTGACTATTCCGTGAAGACCTATGCACCAGAACCAGCCATAATGACCAAAGCAAAGGCCCACATATTAAACTCTACAGCTCAGAGGGTCAAGGGAAGTGACTGCTGTAATTATCCTTCCAAGTCACTCTCCATCTTAAATGGCAGAACCTTCACTTCACTAGTATTAAAGCCTTTAATTCTCAATTTCAGTTCTGTGCATTCTAAGGTGGTTAATAGAACATAGGCCAGTATAGCACAAGACCATGCCCTTTGGCCCACAATGTCTGTGCCTTCCATATCCCTCCCATCCCTGCATATCCACGTGCCTATCGGAAGTCCCTTAAATGTTACTGAAATGAGAACTACAGACTTTTCCACAGAAGGAGCAGGAAATGCCTGATGGGGTGGGCGTGGGTTGTTTATGGGTCTCCTTATGCCACTTAAGGCTTCTGTGTGCTATACAATATCTCTTAAATGGCACTACCATATCTAAATGAGAACTGTATCGATCAGGCAGTGTGCTCACAATGCAGATTCAAGGTTTCCTTCTCAAATTATTTGAATGCTCATGGACCGGAGATGCAGAGTCGGTGAAGTTGTTCCATTTCTTCAGAGTTCTTGTGCTCATCCTTCATTTTTACCCCTCTGTTCACATTTGGATGCATCACAGCATGGTTTGCAAACAGCTCCATCCAAGACCGCAAGAAGTTTTAGAGAATTGTGGACGCAGCCCAAACCATCACACAAACCAACCTGCCTTCCATCTACTCCATTTACGCTACCTCAGCAAGGCCACCAACATAATCAAGGACGGGTCGTACCCTGGCCACTCCCTCTTCTCCCCACTCCCATCGGGCAAAAGGTATAAAAGCATGAAAACACATACCTCCAGATTCAGGGACAGTTTCTCCCCTGCAGTTATCACGCAACTGAGCCATCTTACAAAAAACTAGAAAGCAGTCCTGAACTACTATCTATCTCATTGGAGACCCTCAGACTCTTTGATTGGATTATACTGGCTTTATCTTGCACTAAATGTTATTCACGTTTTTCCCGTTACCATGTATCTATACATTGTGGATGGCTCGATTGTAATCATGTTACTTCCAGTACATTGTGTCTTTATTTGGTATAAACAGGTATCTACAGTTCCTCATTATTACCAGCACCACAACACTGGGGATGTTATCTGGGAATCTAGCACATGGACTGTAGTGGTTTAAGCAGACAACTCACCACCACCTTCAAAAAGGAATAGGATGGGTAGTTAAAGTTTGGCTTGCCAGCGATCCCCATAACCTATGAATGAATTTTTAAATCTGCACCTACAAAAATGTTAGCAGTAGTTACTGTGCCTTTTTTTAACCCCTCCTCCTGCACAGAAGCAGTGAGATCAGTTGTGGTATCCTGACTTGCATCCTGACATGTTATAATTATGTTAAAATGTAACCACGTATTAGGAGGTTTTTAATATAACAATACAGGTTTATCCTCATTTTTAAACATGTACTCCCTCCCAATCAGTGTCCCGGACAAGTGAACTGCTTTCAAACATCTTGCATTGTTGTTTAACATTTGAAATGGTATTCTTTAAATCGGCGTTAAGATTCCAAATCACATCATAACGTGCCAAACTGCTCAAGTGAAGTCACGAATACGACATTCACTTACGGTGCCTCAGCTCCTGCCCCAAGGCAGTCGGCATGTTAGCAAGATGCGAAAATAAAGTCCAACATGTCTAGTTTTCTATACATCCTGCATAATTACCACCATCTGCAATGGGATCCGATCACCACCAGCCACATCTTCCCTCCGCATTCCCTTTTGGCTTTCAGAAAGACTTGTTTCCGTCCGTGACATAATGGTACACTCATTGTTCTCCACCTATGACTGCCCTCCCCACAGCAACTTCCCAGCTAACTGCAGGAGGTGCAATACTTAAGTGCTTTGCCTCTGCCCTTCCTACCATTCAGTTCTTTCACGTGAAGCAATAATTTGCTTGTACCTTCCAATTTATTGCACGGCATTTAGTGCTCGTGATTTGGTTTCCACTCTAATGGAGAAACCAAATACAGATTGGATGCTCACTATTCAACTCATTGGCGTACCAGGCACCTGTCACTTTAATTCCTTGTCCTTCTCTCACTCTGACCTCTCGGTCCTTCATCCTTTACATTGCTCCAACATTGCCCCACAGAAGCTTGAGGAAAAACCTCCTTGGGGTACTGTCTGTATGGAGATTGCATATTCTTCTTACCACTGCAAGGGTTTCCAACATCCCAAAGGTGTGTGGATGTGTTGGTCAAACCAGCCAACCATTGTTGGTGGCATGATGGTGCAGCGGTGGAGTTGCTGCCTTACAGCACCAGGGACCCAGGTTTGATCTGGACCTTGGATGCTGTCTATATGGAGTTTGTACATTCTCCCTGTGACTGCGTGGGTTTCCTCCCACATTCCAAAGACATACAGGTTTGTAGGTTAATTGGCTTCTGTAAAATTGTCTATAACGTGTAGCATGGAACTAGTATATGGGTGATCATTGGTCGGCATGAACTCGGTTGGCCGAACGGCCTGTTTCCACACTGTATCTCTCTGAAGTGAACTAAACTAATAGGCTCTGTAAATTGATCCTAGTGTGTAGAGAGTGGATGCGAAAGTGGGATAACATAGAACTAGTTTGAATGGTCGATGTGGACTTGGTGGGTCAAAGGGCCTGTTAGGATGCCGTTTCTCTGAATAAGTAAATGGAAATAAAAGCAGCTAATCTTCTGACCAGACATGTTACAACCCTTGTGGCTTATACTAGGTTTAAATTTCACAGATAAAGCTGCTGCTTTATGTTAACTTGATTCTGTGTCATTTTTATTTCAGCTGCTAGTTTTTAAAGTAATTGTTAGCTAGACAATTTTGGTCTGCACCCTGTCCTCTGTTCACCCCCCCCCCCCCCCCCTCCTCCCTCTGCAAATAAAAAAGAAAAACTTCAGTCTTCCGGTTCTTGACTTGAAATGTCGATCTCTGAATCATCTGTTGCTGCTTCTCCTGCTAAGCATCCTCTGATTTTATTTTGGATTTACAGGATCTGTTTTTTTTTTGCTCCAGTGTCTAGATTTCCAGTCTATTTTTAGTACTTTTTGTCCTCCACCCCCCCCCCCCCCCCCCCCCCCCCTCCCCCCCATACTCGTTGTACCCTGAATATACTTTGGAGCTACAACAAACTTTTTATCTTTATTATTAACAATTGACAATTATATTAATATATAAACAGATATTCATTGTGGTTTAACCATGTACACTACAAATATATCAGAGGGAATTCCAACAAAATTAAGAAACTAAGTATACATTGTATTTAATTAATTGACTTCCTGAATGAGGACATGTAACAAGTTGCCTGAACAAAATGTGTATCCATTTTGATCTAAAGAAGATGCTGCATTTCCTATTTGCAACAACGGGTCACAAGAGAAAAGTGGCTTTAAATCGTTTGGGACATTCCAAAGTGAAACAGGTGTCATTAAAGGCAAGTTTTTTTTCCTAATTGCCAGCCACCGAAAAGTTCCATGGGTCTTATATCAAGAATAATCACAACAAAAACCCCCATGTAGTAATTTCCTTTATTGGACAGGTTAAAAATGTGATCAAATGGAACAAAATGATGCTTTAGAACGGAGTCACATTTTCTTCCTGCACAGTACAAGTTTCATTCTGTGTAGGAACTAATTGCAGATGGTAGTTTATACCAAAAATACACACAAAGTGCTGGAGTAACACAGTGGGTCAGGCAGCATCTCCGGAGAAAAGTTGGCTAAGCTAATAAAGTACTTGAATTCTGCATAGCTGCAGAAGTTCATTCTGTGTTTCTTTGCACAACCTCGCTGTTGATTTTTGTTTAGTTTTGGTGTAGATTAATAAATATCCATTTGAGGAATTTAGACATCAAACACTCTTTCAAAAGTAGACTCAACATTCAAACGTTTAACGTCTCTTGTTTTTTCAAACCTACACAATATCTGCTCTAAACTGGTTGGCTTGTCTCTTGACTATTGTAAGATTCTAAAAGCCTCAACCAACTAGTGGCTGCAAAGATCTTTCAAGATCACTGTCTGAAATCCTTTGTAGATATCCATCACATCACTCATACACCACATATTATGCACGCAAACACAATATAGCCCAACAGTGTGATGCTTTCATGCTTGGCTCGTTTTTTGTGTTGTTTGATATAGGAATTTTGGCAGACATCCAGGAAATGTCACAAGATCTTTAACAAATACCTATGTGGCTAGAAAGATACAAGGAATCGAGTATAATATATTAACTGAAATTAGTGCACATATTTTCATATTGGCAACAATGCTCCTACTTGAACATAAAGAAATAGAGGCAGAATAGTCAATTCAGCCCCTTGAACCTGCTCTATCAAGATCGTGCTGATCTTCCCCCTATATTTTTTTTTTGCCATATTTCCATATCTCCTAATTCATTGTGTCGGAAGAAACTGCAGATGCTGGTTTATACTGAAGATGGGCACAAAAAGCTGGAGTAACGCAGTGGGTAAGGCAGCATCTCTGGAGAAAAGGAATAGGTGACGTTTCGGGTCGAGACCCTTCTTCAGGCTGGGAGTCCTTTCATTCATTTGTTTCTTTGTAACCTTTTCATATATCTCGTTTCCCTCTCCCCTGACTCTCAGCCTGAAGAAGGGGTTTAGCCCAAAACGTCACCTATTCCTTTTCTCCAGAGATGCTGTCTGACACGCTGAGTTACTCCAGGCTTTGTATCTCTCTTAATTCCTTTACTAAAAGAAATGTATCACTCAGTTCTGAAAGCAATTCATAACTGATCCCTTGCACTGCAATTAATAAAGAATCGTCACGAATTTCCCCCCTGGGATAAATAAAGTTCTATCGTATCGTATGATACCAAGGGAAGACATTTATAACTTCAATATTAAATGACCTACTCCTTGCTTTCAGAGGATAATCCCAAATTCGAGAATCCTAAATCAGGGGAATTATGCTCCCTATATAAAATATTGTATAGGATAATGTAAGAAATTTGTTGTTACACTTCACGTTAAAAAAATCACCAGTCTGAACAAGGGTCCCGACCCGAAACGTCGCCGATCCATTTTCTCCAGAGATGTTGCCTGACCCGCTGAGTATCTCCGGCATTTCGTGTCTAACTTTATGTAAAATATAGGTATACTGGGGCATTGTTGTTTTCTGGTTTGATTGAGCTAACACTAACTTAAACGTGGCAATAAATGGATTTTTAACTTTCAACTGGATGAAGTGGCACCCAGAGCCACCACCATACAGAAAATAGTGTTGGTGAGAAAGGTCTCAATTCAAACAAGCTTGGTTTTGCAAGCATGAAAATAAACCAACAAATCATTCCCAACGATGCTAGTTTACGGGTCTTAAAAAAAGCGAGACATCATCCAACTTATTCCAACAACGTTATCGATAAATAAATAAACGCATTATCTTTAATCTACTACTCACACGAGAGAGGGGGGGAGAGATTAAGTTGGCGTGCAAATAATAGGAGCCACGCTGCGAAGGCACTTTTGCAAAGTTGCATTGCGCGCTGGCTGCACGCCCCGTGTGCGCGCGTGCACACCCCGGTCTGGGAGCCCCGCCCCCCTCCCACTGCCCCTCTCTCTCGCTCTCTCTCTCTCTCTCTCTCTCTCTGCGAGCAGAGAAGCCCAGAACACCAACAACCACGGGAATTGTAGTCTTCACCCACGTCTGCGGCAGCGGGGAGGGCGAGGATGTAAACTACATTTCCCGGCGTGCCCCGCGGAGGGTGGCGCAGTTGGGGGAGGGAGTGGAGGGAGCCCCAGAGCGGCGGTGAACGCAGGCGCAATGGAGCCGCTCAGTCGGAGCCGTCCTCGATATTTCCTGAGGTAAACAAACTTGGACTGACAGAGAGTGAGAGGAGGGAGGAGGGTCGGCTGCTTGCGGAGCACTCGCTTCCCCCCCCTTTTTTATTAACAAGAAAAACCTTTCATTTTTTTATTCAGATCTTTTTTTTTGTAAAAAAAATTCCACCCATTTTTATATAAAAAAAAATATTTTTGTACCTTGTAAATACACGACCAAATTTTAAAAATAAACGAAATAATGAACGCAGTGCAATTAATCAACATCCAGAGACTGATAGAAGCGGCCGAGTTTTTAGAGAGAAGAGATCGAGGTAAAGAAAAGAAGAAACGGCACAGCTTTTATTGGAATAAACACATCGGATAAATTATTATTTGGCATTTTTTTAAAGAGAATTCAAATCGCCAGGAGTTCCAACTGCCATCAACCGCAGCAGAAGAAGCAGCAAACACCCTGACATCAATCGCCCTGCTTCTCGTTATATGTAAAAAAAAAGGCAAACACTTGGCGATTGTCAGCGATAAATACTTTATAATGTATAATATATATGTGCGAAGGCGAACGTGAACTTGTTTTTGTTTTCCTTTCAGAAGCAGAGCACGGATATGCATCGTCGTTACCCTGCGATGTGGAGGCGACCAGGAGGAAAATGAAAACCAAAAAGAATTCGAGCAATAGGTAAAAATAAAATAAAATCCGTGTCCTTTTCATTTACGTAAACGTGATGCATTTCAGTGCAAGTACATTAAAGTAGGGCAAATTTTAAACCGGACCGAGCGCTGTTTATGTGTAGTTACTGTACCCGCCATTTTATATATATTTTATAATTTATTTTTTTTAAACAATACCCAGCTCAGCCAAACCTGCAGCAACTTTTCCAAATAAAAATTCGAGGCTTTTTCTTCAGTCACGATTTTTTTGCTTGTGTTTAGGTGAATAGTGTATAGTGTTGGAGGGAAAAGAAAATGCAAAGCTAATTATATTTTAATGGGGGATGGGGAAAAGGGAGCTTCGAGCGCCATCTGTGATCAGCTGATTGTCAGATTTACAGTTTTAAAAACACACTGATGTGAAATTGAAAGGGGGGGGGGGGTACGGAAATATGGATCTTTCTCACGGAGAATGTTCATCTTTGTCATTTTTACACGGACGGTTGGTTCATCAGATTTTCTCATCCGCCTTCTCTCCGTGAACCTGCATTTCACTGTACAATAAGTTTCAGTTGCACTGAACATCTAAAGTGATTAAAATTTCGAAGTATCCTAAATGATTTCATTTGTTTTGTTTATTGCACATCACTTTGCACGGAAAAAAATATGCAATTCACTACAACTTTGTTTCATTCTGTGGTGGTCTGAACATAAAGTGACTATTCAGATTGCTCACCTATAATAGGTATTTATTTCATTAACTTTCTATGTCAGCTGTTTATTTTTTTGATAGTGCAATGTAAAATTATGAAGGACAATTTATGACTATTTGCTCATTGTAGTGTGGTATATAAGAGAAAAGTGTTGACTACATATTAGAATTGAAAGATAAAATTGCAACTAAATATAAGTTGTGTTTTTTTAATTGGTGGTTTTACTTTTCAAATTGCAGTTTAATGCAAACTCGGTACATGTCATGACATGTAAGGCTAAAACTGTTTGTGGTGTATAAGTCCCTCCTACTTTCAGCATAACAGCATGAGCAGTCCTCCTGATCCACCAAAATTTGCTGAATCTAAATGAAAAAATGCATAAAGGATCTCCATAGTCAAGTGGCATCCAGATTGGAATTTGATTTAACTTCCACCCCACCCTTTGATTCTTCTCTCAGGGAAAGTGTTATTTCTTGCAATGGTGAGTCTAGTTAAGAAAGATGATAAGGACAGTTTTTTATTTTTAAAACTGAATAGAAGTCAGAAGCAGGAACAATTTTGTTCCCCTCCCGGATTCTCCATATCTGCTCAGATACACTCAGTACTGAATTTGCACCTGTACACTTTCATCTGTAGTATGCCATTTATGCTAAGGATAAATCTCAGGTGATCATTTTTAGGTGCCTGTGTAAAAACAAGCCCATCCGCCCAACTTGTTCCCAAGTTGGGGGAGTCCAGAACCGGAGGTCACAGTTTAAGAATAAGGAGTAGGCCATTTAGGACTGGGATGAGGAACCATTTTTTCACCCAGAGAACTGTGAATCTGTGGAATTCTCTGCCACATAAGGCAGTGGAGGCCAATTCACTGGATGTTTTCAAGAGAGAGTTAGATTTAGCTCTTGGGGCAAAAGGAATCGAGGGATATGGGGGAAAAGCAGAAAATGGGGTACTGATTTAAGATGATCAGCCATGATCATATTGATGATTCGAATGGCCTACTCCTGCACCTTTTTTTTTGTATGTTTTCAATTTTTTTCTATATCTAACGTCTGTGTCGGTCAAGATGCCTCATCTAAGCTCATCTGTGTTTGGCCTTTCCCTATTAATCTTTCCTATCTACGTGCCTGTCCAAGTGTCTTTTAAATGTTGTTATTGTACTTGTCTCACTACTCGCTCTGGCAATTTGTTCCATCAGCCCTAAACATAAAACTCCAAATGCGGCCTCACCAACGTATTGCACAACTGTAACATGATGTGTCAACTTCCATATTCAATACCTTCACTGATGAGGGTAAATGGACCAAAAACCTTCTTGACCACCTTATCTACCTGTGACACTAGTTTCAAGGAAATATGTACCTAGATTCCTCTGGTCTACAACATTCACCAGGACCCTTTGATTCATTGTGAAAATCCTTTCCTGTTTTGACTCGTCTGCTATCAGCCCTTCCATACCTGTATCTGTCAATCATGTGTAAATTCTTGCCGCAATCCTTCCCCAGACTGCTTTCTCTTAACTATCTCCCCTCTACTCCATCAGTCTGAAGATGGGTCTCGACGCAAAATGTGAAATGTCCCTTTCCCTCTACAGATGCTGCCTGGTCCTTCAGCTGGGTTTTTTTTTATTGTTTGCTCAAGGTCCAAGCATCTGCAGTTTCTTGTGTCTCCATTTAAAGTTCTATTATTTGAGGAAGGGATAGGCAGCATGTTCCGTATTATGTCTTTTTAAGCTATTGTTGTCATATTCTGCCATCTATTCTAATCCTGGGTCACCAACCTCTGCGCAATGCTTCCCATTCCATCTTAATCTACTCTCTGCTCTAGCACCAATTTATTGTCCTCTGAAATCTCTTTGTCTTTGTTACTCTTGACTGTATTACTTCAATGCACTTTTGATTGCAATTCACTTCGCACCTCAGTAAACATGCTGATTGAAAAATCTGGTTCCTGTTTCTCATCCATGTTCTCACTGATCTGCATTGTGTATTGTAATAGGAAATGCTGGATTAATTTCAAACCACAGGAAACTTAAGGAAAAGATAGATAGGACACCAATACTTTCTCAAGTAACTGCAAGATATGCAGCAAATGTTCTTTCAACTGCAGGCCGTTGGCGCGCAAAATTTTCAGACAGTGCAGGATTTTCGGAGCCCCGCGCGATGTCGGGACCAGCTCCGCACAACTCCATACTCCTCTGCGCTTCTAAGTGGGACTGGCCCCGCGCGGTCATACGGTGCCTCAAGTACCAGACGCATGCAATCGCATGCAAGTGGGACAGGCCCTTGAACTTTTTTGTTGCCTAAACAGGTTTCTCTATCTATATCAGAATGGGCCATGTCATCCATCTGTGATATTGGCTCAGTATTTTTGCTGGGCAGGTCCTGCAGCCCTGTGTTTTGCAACCCGCACATTTATTTTGTTAATGGTCTCATTCTAACTGGCTTAATTTCATAGCTTTTAATGATTAAACCACCATGTTTTCCATCCTCAACTGCCCCATTAACTCTTTTTTTCCAAAGGAGTTATTTTACAGTATATCCCAGGGCAGCCTTGAGTTTACTCAATCAGAGATATTCCCTTTGCAAACACTTCCACCCTCCCTGCAACTTAAAAACATATTTATTTCCCCTCTTTCTCAGTTCTGATCCTCGACAGCATCAGAGCCTGGGGCAGCATGGTAACACTGTGGTAGAGTTGCTGCCTTAAAGTGCTAGAGACCCAGGTTTGATCCTGACTACGGGTGCTTTCTGTACAGAGTTTGTACGTTCTCCCCATGACTACATGGGTTTCTTCCCACGCTCCAAAGAAGTACAGTTTTGTAGGTTAATTGGCTTCGGTAAAAATTGTAAATTGTCCCTAGTGTGTAGGATAGAACTAGTGTACGGGGTGATCACTGGTCGGCGCGGACTCGGTTGGCTGAAGGGCCTGTTTTCATGCTGTACCTCTAAACTAAACTAAAGACACAAAACTGTAGCTCTATTTTTTCAGATGCGGGTTGCCCTGCTTAATGGTTCCAGTATCTTCTGTTTTATTTCTGATTTCCTGCATCCAGAGTTTTTTTGACTTGCATTGTACATTAGTTGCTCTGATGCCTCCCTTACAAAAAATCTCATCATTATAATCACACCTTTTTACAGCCTCATCGCTTTTCATTCTGTAACTTATTTCAACTCAAAGCTTCAGAATAAGCTTCCCTTTCAAACTATTTGCTGCTGCAGCTTTAGACTGTGCCTTTTAGAATTCTCTTTAAAGATGTTTGCCTGTCCATCTCTCTCTTCTGTTAAGACTGTCCTGAAGCATAGAGTGTAGAGTGTTCACTGAGGGTGATCTCCATGAAAGGGGCGTGGAGCGGAAGATGTGACTGGTGGAGGGATTGCAATGATTCTGGGGAAATGTTGGAGAATGATGTTTTAGATGTAGCGGCTTATGGGGCGAAAGATAACCAGGGGAACCCTCGTCCTGTTCCATCTGTCCAGAAGGGCGAGTAAGAGCAGAATTACAAGATAAAGAGGAGACATGGGTGAAGGCTCCATCCACAATTGCCAAAAGAAAACCATGTTTCCTGAAGAAAGAGGACATCTCAGATCAAGAAAGGGGAGAGAGGTATCAGATAGTCCAAATGAATTTGTGGCCAGGGTAAAATTGATGTGTCCTGCCATGGGATCGATGTAGCAGAGAAAGAGTTAGGGAGTAGTGCCAGAGTATGTTTGGAACAAAGAGCATTCAACATAGCCAAACAACAACTCTGGTATATTTGGGGCTCTTGCGAATGTCCATGGCTATACCTTTGATTTCAAGAAAGATATACTGTAAAATAACTCATTTGGACAAGGATGGAAAACATGTGGTTTAATATTTCTTAAGGGGTTTAGATGCAGGAAATGTTCTGTGGGGAAGTCCAGGACAAGGGGTCCACAGCTTAAGGATAATAAGAACCGAGATGAGAAAGACTTTCTCACACAGAGAGTGGAGGAGGGTAGTTGAGGCCAGTTGACCTAAGGATCAGAGGGTATGGAGAGAAGGCTAAGATCATATTGAATGGCGGTGCAGGCTCGAAGGGCTGAATGGCCTACAGTTTCTATGTTTCCTATGTAAGAGGACAGTGTTAACTGAGGGGACCTTGGCCTTAGTTCTAGGAGAAACAGACACCCTGAAGTCTTCCTGATGGAGTGCAGAGGGACTGGGTCCATGGTAAAGATGAGTTGGTAGGGCCAAGGAATTATAAGTTGTTATGGTGGTGGAGAGCTTGTGAAGTGTCCCAGATATATGTGGGAAGGAACTGCACTATGAGGGACTGGTCGATTTTGAGATATGTTGAGATGAATTCAATGGGCCAAGAGCAGGCAGAACCAATGGGCCTACCAGGGCAGTTATTTATGTGAACGCATGACTAGGCTTCTGGTCATCCCTTTTCTTACATATTTTTATTTAATAATAATAATATCTTTTATTGGTATTACACATAAGTGCAAAGAGATTTGGTTTGCAACTTCCATCCGATGTCATAACTTAAATAACCAATAAAATTTAGGTTTAGATACCCCGAGAACAAGATTTGTAAAGAACATTAGAACAGTAAAACAGATTGTGCCTTAGATGATTTTCTAAGTAGAAGACAATGTGTAAATGCAGAGTGTTTTCTTATTGCTCATTGTACTGAGATGAGGAGAAAACTCTTCGGAGGGTGGTGAATCTTTGGCAGTGAAATATCAGTCATTGAGTTCTTTTGAAACAGCTAGATGGATTTCTGGATATCAAGGGAGTCAGGGGATGTGGAGATAATGCAGGAAAATAACATGGAGATAAAGATCTGTCATGATTTTGATGAGTGGTGAAGCATGCTGTTAAATGGCTTAGATTTACTCAGATTTTTTAAGTACTTATGTTAAATGAAATGCAGTTAATAGTTAATAAACCAAAAAATAAAAAAACGATTCCCAAATGTTTTATATAAATCATTTGTAGAATAGGATTGTAGTAGCTAAACTGGGGTTACCCATCAGGTCAGTTAATGACCAGAATGTTTTGGGGATAGATTTACCAAATTTGTGACCAGCTACCAAAATGCCTTTTACTAATTTCGTAAAGCTGAAGCTTGTGCATGATCTCTCCTTTTGGATTGCTGCTACATTGTGTGAGGCTTTATTTAGTGGCCTAGCTAAATACTGAAATAAGGTAGCGTTAATTGAAGCCTTGACTAGTGTTTTTGGTGTAAGCAGCCTAACAAGTGGTTAAAGAAACCACGGGTGCTACTGAAAAATTAATGATTTGAAAAGAGCTCCTCCTGGTTCAGCAATAGCCTGCAGTTCTGATGCAAGTCAGTCACTTCTCCTACATTAACCTGTGGGGCTGCACAAGGTGGGCGAAGTATGGGTTCAAGTTTGAAACTCCTAGTTTGTCTGAATTGTAATAATGCTGCTGAATAATGAAGTTAGGTAGCCATCCCTGTACTGAAGTGCTGCTGGACCAGACTGCCACGTCATGTTTTATGTTAGATTTAACAAATTTGCAACGTTTTTTTTTTAAATGTCGGGCTTGTGAAGCATTTCAGTGGACTACCTTAACGGCTGTGCATGTGCACTAGTGTGATTCTGAGCTATTCACACCAGGACATTTTTATGTTCCCTGTTTACTCTGTGACCGTAGTTGACATAGTATTGAGATGAGAACAGTTGAACTTGGTTCTGCAGGCTAGGCCAAGTAAGATGTCATCCAAGTTACTTGATTCTGAGAGCTAGCCTTAAATTGTGTTACAGTACTTACAAATTGAATGTCAAATTAGCGGGCTGGGCTCTGATAACTCCTGTAAAGAATATTCCCAGCATCCAAATACAGCTCTAAATGCACATTCCTGATGACCTCATACCCAAACTTTGCAGATAAAGCATAGTTATTGGCTAGGTTCGGACTGCTGCCCTTGAAATTGTCATCACAATGTGATCACAAAGTGAATTCTAGCATTTAAAGTCATAATATACATGATCTTCACCGCACATCATCTCCAAAATAATCCAGAAAGCAATATCAACCATCATGAGCTCATTTGACTTCTCAAAAGCCTTTGACTACATCAACCAAAAGGTACTGTAGAACATCCCTACAAAATTTGATTGCTCTCAATATTTGTCCCCTTCTTACATTTGCTACATATTGACTTGTAAGCTCAAATCTTAATCACGGCATAACCATTCTCAATGCAGACTGGTGTCAAGCATATTGTATCTCTGCCCCACACTTTGCTCAGTCATTCTTGCTGTACTGTTGCACCTCGCCTAAAACAAGTTGCCCACTGAAGAGGAGCTAATCTGGATGACAAATGGAAAGCTTTTCCATCTATATTATCTCCATTCCAGAAGAAAATGTCACCCTTACCTCAGTCATCTAGTTGCATTAAGTGGACAAAATTTGTTCAGTGACTGAGCTCCAAGTGATGCTTGATTTGTTCATTCACAAGCTATTGAGCCTTACACTTAACATCTGCAGGGTAAAGGTCCTCTGCTGGTTTGCTCCACTGCATAACTCAGCTCCTCAATAATGGGGGAGCATATCCCATATCTTGGAAGCCACCTCCCAGTGAAGACAAAGAAATATCTTGATGGTGTTGCTCAATTTCTGTGTGACAACACAGTCTTTGGTAAAAATAACACTTGAAGACCAAGAACTCTAACCCAACATAAAAATCATGGCCCTCATGGAGGCAATGAGTGATCCCTGCCTTTTTGTTTGCTCCAAAGATGTGGACGTCCTACAGAAGGCATCTCAAAGAACTATCCACTGGCATAATAAATGATCGAATATTAATGCCCCACCCTCACACAAACACACCACCATCCCCAGCATCAAGATCCTAATTGTGTTCAATTGGTTATGATGCATTGACCATGTTAATTGAATGCCTGAAACGGACTCCATATGCAACTTCCATTAAGGGAAAACATTACCAACTGGACAGTGGTAATAGTTCTAACACATTCTAAAAGTCTCCTTGAAAATATGTAATATCCCCACCAATTTGTGGGAATCCTTGGCCATGACCACTCAAAATGGAGGCTTGAGTTCCTTCAGGAACACAAAGAAACCCAAAGTAAATAGCAGAATGAGCACATCACTTTCTAAACTACCAAGCTGTTGACCTCGGGGAATCGCCAATGAAAGGATGTAGGAAGGACCTGCAGTTGCTGGTTTACGCCGCAGATAGACGCAAAAGGCTGGAATAACTCAGCAGGACAGGCAGCATCTCTGGAGAGAAGGAATGGGTGACGGGAGAAGTGTCTTGACCCGAAACTTCACTCATTCTTTCACTCCAGAGATGCCGCCTGCCTCGCTAAGTTACTCCAGCATTTTATGTCTATTTTCTGCCAATGAAAGGGATTACCCCAACATGACTGAAGACGTTTTTTGGTTAGAGAAATTGGCAAGACCAAATGTGGACACCTATGCTTTGTCCGTCTTGGCCTATGGGATCTCCCGGTTGCCAACCGTTTCATCTCCCCTTCCCATTCCCATACTGACCTTTCTGTCCTGGGCCTCCTCTGTTGTCAGAGTGAAGCCACCTGCAAATTGGAGGAACAGCAGTTCATATTTCACGGGTAGCTTTCAACCCAGCAGTATGAACATTGAATTCTCTAATTTTAAGTAATAATCTTACACTCTTCTCCCCCTCCCCCTCTCCCTCCTTTTCCCCTTTCACCAACTTAGTCCTGGTTCTGGTCTTTTCTTGCTTCCAGCTCTTCACCTTCCCCACCTTCGACTTTCAGTCTGAAGGGGATCCTGACCCAAAAACGTCACCCATCCTTCTTTCTCCAAAGATGTTACCTGCC
Organism: Okamejei kenojei; assembly: GCA_035221665.1. Lineage (NCBI taxonomy): Eukaryota > Metazoa > Chordata > Chondrichthyes > Rajiformes > Rajidae > Okamejei > Okamejei kenojei. The sequence goes on along the minus strand of CM069145.1, from coordinate 35,446,105 downwards.
CTGCTGAGTTAAGGGGCTGTTCCACTTGGGCGATCTAATTGGCGAGTTTAGAAGAGTTTGAAAAAATGACATGTTGAAGACCTCCTTCGACTATGTTGAAGACTAGCTTCGACTAGCTACGACTAACTTCGGGAAAATTGGACACCTAATAGTGGAGAGTGAAAACGATCTCCTTCGATCCCCCTTCGACTATGATGAAGACTGTCTATGACTACCCTCGATTACCTACGACTAACATGCCGACATACTACGACTAAACCTACGAGTAAAAAAGCATCGATTTTTTTCCATGCCGACCTTTTTTTTACTCGCGGGCATTTTTTAACATATTGGGGGGGGGGGAAACGCCGCGACCTAGCTGAGGTCTCGAGTACGCGGAGACCACTCTCGAGCATGAAGGAGTCGTGTCGACCATGCTGCGAGTATGTCAAGGGCAAACTCGCCAGAACTCGCGGATTAGGTCGCCCAAGTGGGACAGGCCCTTCACTCAGCCAGATCCACAGAGTTACTCAAGCACTTTTTTTGTAAACCAGCATCCGTTGTTCCATGAGAACGCATTTTTAATGGTCTGTTTTCGTAAGCTGATTTTCTATTTTTGAAGTTCGTCATGAATTTATCTCCATTAATGGAAGTATTATTTAATTAAAAATATTTCCAAATTAATTTGTGTACTGTTCAGGGACTGTTGCTGCAGCTTGAGATATTTCTATTCACTCAGCATTTAATAACCATCTTTAATTGCCAAAGTAAAAGTAACAGTAAGCTACATTCTTGAACCATCAAAGTCCTTTGGTGAAGGTGCTTCGATACCATGGAGTTCAAGGATTTTGACCTAGCAATGATGAAGGAATAGTGGAACTGTTAACAAATTTAGGAGATGCTGTTGAAAAAGCCTTGGTGAATTGGAACGGAACAGTGTTCAATCACAGGTTCTGACCTCCTCAACCGAGAAAGAAAATTATTGAAGAAGTGTTGAACATAACTGAGCTAGGACAGTAACCCGATGATTCAATGGCCAGTCTCTTCCCTTGGGTAGGGGAGTGTAAAACTGGAGGGCATAGATTTACAGTGACAGTGGATAGATTTAAAAGGGACCCGAGGATCAACTTTCTTACACACAGGATGGGTATGGGGAACAAGCTGTAGAGGTGGGTACAATTACAATGTTTAAAAGATATTTAGACAAGTACATCGATAGTAAAGATCTAGAGGGCAATGGGCCAAAAGCAGGCAAAAGGGACTTGCTCAGGCAGGCATCTTGGTTAGGTGGACAAGTTGGGCCAAAGGAAATGTTTCCATGTTCTTTGACTATAATCTGATGGGATGTTCTATTATTAAGGTGATCTTGAGGATCTTCTTTTGTGCTAGTTATGACTAGTCAGAGGTTCTATTAACTTCAGTTTTACCAGAATTCCTTGAGGTCACGTTCAATCATAAACTGTCTTGATGTTGCAGCTCGTCACCCCCATCTGAAATTCGTCCCTTCTTTCCATGGGATACAACCTCATGGAATGGAACTTTTTTTTGTTTTAGGAAGCCTTTGTTAATCATGTGAACTTGCACATTCATATACAAAATATACTCTTATTAGCCATTTGCTTTCCAGCCAGGAATTTGCATTTTTCTCCAATGATTCACAGCAGGGGTTTGACATTTATTTTATTTGGAAATGTTGTGATTTACTAGACCAAGGGGGATCCGTTGGGTCCTGTCCCCTCAACGTGCGGTTGCGGAGGGGGGGGGGCCTGCGGCGTCACACGGTCACTAACTTACTCCCGCACACACGGGGAGGGGGAGGAAGGGTGGGGGGCAGGGGGGGGGAGAGAGGGGGGAAAGGGGAGAGAGAGGGGGGAAGGGGGAGGGAGGTGGAGGGGTTGGGGTGAGGGGGGAAAAAGTGGAGGGGGGAAGGGGGGAGAGAGGACAGGGGAGGGGGGAAGGGAGGGTGGAGAGGGGAGGGGTGGTGGAGGAGGGGGAAGGGAGGAGAGGAGCGATGAGGGTCTGGTGGAGAGAGGGCGGGTGGAGGAGGGGGAGGGATAGAGGGGAGGAAGGGGGAGAGGTGGAGGGTGCGGAGAGGTGCCGGGCGAGCGAGGGTGCTGCGAAAAGCAGTGAGAACCCGGGGGGGGGGAGAGAGAGCTGTAGAACAGGGCCGGACTCTAGTACAAAGCTCTCAGCAGCTCTCAGGAAAGCCCAGCCGAGGCGCGAGCGTAATGTGTGTCGGTCTTTGCGACGCCATCACTCGGGTGCTCCTCAGCATCTCTCGAGTTGGCTGTCAGAGTGCGAGTTATGCGGGGGATAGGGGGGGGGGCACTAACTCGCAGCTCGTGGAAATCAGTGGCCAGCAGGCTGCGACTTGAGAAATCTGCGTAGCTTGCCACGAGGAGCAGAGGCATTGTGACGTCATCAGCCCGTTAGCTTCAGCTTCAGTTAGTTTTAGCTACAGATTTATGAAGAATTTGAAGAAATAACTGAAGAAATAATGAACCAAATTTTCAGATGAGGCGATTTTCGACATATTCTCTTCGGAATATGTAAAAATGTCACCATTAGCGCGTCGGGTTTTCGAGAAGATGTGATTCACAAGGGAAGCAAATTTAATAATGATCAGATTTTTATAAGTACACTAGGCTAAGTACAGACCCGTTGGGTCTGTTCCCCCAACGCGATTTTGCGGGAGGGGGGGGCGGCATGCCGCGTCACACACACTAACTACCCCCTTTGATATTCTATTAATGTTATTAATTTGCTCCTTTTAACCCATAACCGCCCTATCCACTGACGCATAGCCCCCAACTCGCAGGCGTGTCTAGAGAGGGTGGGAGGGTGGCTAGAGAGTGAGGGCAGAGAATGGGGGGAGAGAGAGGCAGAGACAGAAGGGCAAGGAACAGAGGGAGAGGGGGGGAGGAGGTGGGGGAGGAGAGAGGGGGGGAAGGGAAGGGGAGAGGTGGGGGAAGGGATGGGGAGGGGAGGGGGCGGAGGGAAGGGGGTAGGGGAGGGGTGGAGGGAAGGAGTTTAAGGGAGGAAGGGTGGGGGAGGGCAGAGGGGGTGGGGGAGAGAGAGGAGCGGGAGAGAGAGAGAGAGATGGGGGGAGAGAGAGAGGGGGGGGAGAGAGGAGAGCGGCGGAGGGGGGGAGAGAGGAGGGTGGCAGCTCGTGGGGACCCGAGCGAGGCACGGAGCGATCTGAGGACGGCGAAAAGCAGCAGGGAGGGACCAGCCGATCGTGGCATCCGCAAGGGAAAGCACACCCACCAGCGTGACAGAGCTGGGCCGGTGGGGGGGAGGGTTCAGACGATCGGGCCTCTCCGGAGAGAAGGTCCCCTGTGACGGGTAGAGAGGAGAGGGGAGTGAGGGGGGGAGGTGAGAAGAGGACGGGGGGGGGGGAGATGGAGGGGATCCGGGCGAGTGAGTGGGCTGCGAAATGCGGAGAGAGGCATAACCGGCCTGACTCTCTGGAAACCCACAGCTGGAATGAGCAGGCAGGGGAGGGGAGGGGAGGGGTGGGGCGTTACAAGCAGCACTGAGAAGCTTCAGCACGTGACGCCCCTCGAGATCTGCAGAACAAGGATCCTATAGCTGAGCTGTAGAATCTTTGTTCTGCAGATGCTTTCACGATCTTTCTGCACCTTTTGAAGAAGGGGGGGGGGCTAACGTACCTCGTAGAAAATTGTGCATGCACGTTGACAGCAGCTGTATTAATCCAGAGTGGGGGGGGGGGCACGAGGAATGGCATTGTGAGGTCAGCAGCTGGGCAACCTTAATATTTTAAATAAATGTCAGTTGGTGTAATTTTAGTAAATATCTCAGGAAATAATGAACCAAATTTATAGAGGATTGGATTTTTGAAATCAAGGAAAATTTCTACCAGAAGATGTAAAAATTCACTGTTATTGGAATGTCAGCAGCTGGGCAGCAGTCAGATTTAAAAAAAAGGTCAGATTGGTCAACAATTTTAATTTAAAAAGTCGGGAAAGTATTGTACCAAATGTACAGAGGAGTGATTTATAAAATCACAAGGAAAATCTCTACTGAAATATGTAATAAATTTCCCGTTTGGGCGTCTGGATTTTGAGGAGATACGTTTGACAGGCAAAATGACACAAGCACACACACGCAGAGTTTTAAAAGTATATAGATAGATGTATTTTTTAAAGAACGATTAATTAATTTGCTTTAGATCCTTGAGTCTTTGGCAATTATATGGTATGAAGCCATGAGGACCTGCAAATATTGGAATCTTGAGCAAAACGCAAAATGCTGGCGAAACTCAGTGGGTCAAGTAGGATCTGTGGAGGGAATGGATAGGTGATGTTTCAAGAGTCTGAAGAAGGGACCCGACCCAAAATGTTGTCTTTCAATTCCCTCCACGGATGCCACCTGATTCGTTAAATTACACCAGCTATTTGTGTTTTGCATATGGTATGAAGTTGAGCTCTTAATCAGCAAGCACCAAAATTCAATCGTTTGGACAATGCTGATTTAAAGCATTGAGCTAATTTAAAGCATTCTAATTGACCTTAGCATCCCTGATTTAAGAATGGTTTAAAAAAACATCAGAATTTCTCCAATCGCTTTCCAATGTTGGAAAATTACAAATAAAAACTATTAAGAGTAGACAGAATCAAGTTCAGCAGTGTTACTTCTGATAATTATATAGCCTAATGATATTTAAATGTTTGATATAAGACTAAAATGCATAAACATCGCTTTTCCACAGAGAAGAATATTGGAACAGCAAAATTAAACAGTTTAATTAAGTTCAAATGTGGACAATTTACTGATCCACAAGATGTTTTCAAAAGCTTTTAAAGTAACTGCTAAATTTCTGTTTTGCAGATCTACACACAATGAATTAGAAAAGAACCGGTAAGTCACTGACAAATAGGATATCACACAGTTATGTCATTTGGTAATGAGCATGAAATTTTTTAATTTCAATTATAAAACTGAACAAATGATTTGATTCTTAAAATAAAGGAAGTGACTAGCAAATGTTTCATAGAGTAAAACTTTAAGCTTCCCTGACAAAACCCGAAACTTGTTTCCAAAATGCAAGTAGTTGTCTGACTTGAAGCAGAAAATCTGAATGCAGAGTACTCATTGCTTTTTTTCTCTGACATGCTGAACTCTGATTGGGTCACATGGTGGTGTTGTTGCTAAGGTGTCAGGTTACCGTGGCACTGCTGGTGAGTTCGAATGAAGTGGAAAAAAACCTGTATGGTCATATCTTTTCAGAAACATGTATCATCTGTGTAAAGAGAAACAGTAAATGTTTCAGTTCCAACTGGGAAAGAAATAAAATAATTTAGTTTTCATTTGCTGAGATGGTGGGAAGGGGTGAGTAGAACAAAGGCGATATCTGTGATAGGATGAGACGAGTAAATATAACAGTTAGGTAGCAGTTAGAATCAGATGATGCTTTTTTTATATGTGCAATGTGTTGCTATTGGTAAGGTTTCAGGACTTTCCATATAAGCCAAACTACAAGTGGAAAAAGAACAACTGACTCAAAATGATGACAGGCAGAACTGGTCTATTCAGCATTGGACAGCAAGAAAGAGCGAATTGGAATCTTGTGCAAAAAGCAAACTTCTGGAGGAACTCAGCAGTTTAGGCAACATCTATGGAGTTACCAGACCCGAAATATTCTCTGTCCATTTATCTTCATGGATGCAACCTGACCCTCTGAGTTCATAAGTTCTAGGAGCAGAATTAGCCCATTTGGCCCAACAAGTCTACTCCAACATTCAATCATCGATGATCGATCTTTCCCTCTCAACATTCTCCTTCACTCTTTTATTCTGAGGCTATGGCATCTGGTCCTTGACTCTCCCAAAAGTAGAAACATCCTTTTTTTCCACATTTTCCAGGATTTTCACTATTCGATAAGTTTCAATGAGGTCCCCTCTCATCCTTCTAAACTCCAGCGAGTACAAGCCCAGTGCCTGCAAATGCTCATCGTTAACTTAATAATTCCTGGGATCATTCTCGAAAACCTTCTCTGGACCCTCTCCAACGCCAGCACATCCTTCCTCAGATACGAGGCCCAAAACTGCTCAAAATACCACAAATGTGGTTTGATCAGTGCCTTACAAAGCCTCAGCATTACATCCCTGTTTTTGTATTGTAATCCTCTTGAAATAAATGTTAGCATTGCATTCACCTTCCTTACTACCAATTCAACTTGCAAATCAACTTTTTGGAAATCCTGCCCTAGCACACCCAAGTCTTTTTGCACCTCCAATTTCTGAATTATCTCCCCATTATTTATTTATTTATTTTTAAATATATTTTTATTTATTAGAGGCAAATACATCAATGTACATCACATATATATTGTTACAATCATTGTACCCCATAATTTTATGGCTTTTAAAGAAAAAGAATAGAAAGAAAGAGAGTGAAATAGGTGAAAAGAGTTGTGAAAGTGAAAGACCGTGCCAAAGGGGAGAAGAAACCATTGGTCAAAGAATTAGAGAAAGGGGGTTAAGAGATAGACCCTAGAAAAGAAAAGGAAAAAACAAAGAAAGACAAAGAGAGAGAAAAGAAGGGGGGAAAAAAGCCAGTAACTATATTATATATATCACGCAAAAGGAATTCACGAACTCGATAGTCTTTCATCCCCCCCCCCCACCAAGGCCCGAGGTACTCCTGCACCCTATCTTTGTAGCAATTCTATAAATGCAGACCACATCTGATAGAAGCGTTCTGATTTTCCTGCCAGGCGGAGTCTCATATCTTCCAGATGTAATGTGTCAAACATAGTTGAAATCCACATATTTAATGTTGGTATAGGAGCATTTTTCCAGAATTTTAAGATTAGCTTTTTTCCTATTATTAAGCCGTAATCAAATAGATTCTTTTGATACACATTTAATTCCGAACTACCTTCTGTCATTCCGAAAATAATCCATTCTGGCTTTGGTGTCATTTTCATTTTAAATAGTTTTGTGAAAATTTCAAAGATTTCAATCTAAAACCTTTGAATTTTTGTTCAGAAGATGAATGAGTGCGCTATAGTAGCTTCTTGACACTGGCATTTATCACAAATTGGTGAAACATTTATTTAATTTAGTTTTTGAGTAGTATAATCTGTGTAAAATTTTAAATTGTATTAAAGTGTGTCTCACGTTAATTGAGCATTTGTGCACATTTAATAAGTACTCTTTCCACCTTTCATTGGAAATTTTTATGCTTAGTTCATTTTCCCACTCACCTCTGATACCTTCCGTTGTTGGTATTACTGCATTTAGTATAATATATATATATATGAAATTAAATTTGCTGATTCCGCCTTTGTATTCATTACTTCATCTAGTAAGTCTAATGGCATTTTATGAAATTCTTGTGCATGTTTTTTCAGATAATCACATATTTGGAAATATTTATTACAAATTTTATTATCCATTAGCTTAAAAATAGTTATGGCTGGTCAACAAGTGGGTTTAAGTGAGGTTTGAGAGTTCAAGATATGCATGTAACTGTTAAGAGTGAAGGGTATGGCTGGCAGGAGTAAGATGGTATAGGAAAAGGCAGCTGGGATCAAGAGTACACTTGGAGGAGTTTAGGGGATTGAGTAACTTGCTTGGGAAGGAAACCAGGAAGGCAAAAGGGGGGTGGGAGATAGCTGGCAGATAAGATTATGGAATATCCAAAGAAATTTTATATTAAGCGAAAGGTGTGACAAAGTGGTCGTCCATGTGTGAAATCACAAGAGGTGGACAAAGTCCTGGGCATTGTAATAGCAACCTGAGAGGACAGCTTCTTCACACAAAGCATTTGGAATGCGCTACCTGACTGAGGTAACAATACATTTAAAGTCATTTGGAGAGGTACACAGATAAGAAAGTTTTAGAGGCATTTAGGCCAAGATGCTCTATTACTCAATGATTCAATATGTGTTTGTTTGTAGCAGCTAGAATGTAATGAACAAAACATTATTGCTTACTCTTTATTAGGGATCACATTAACAGAGTTTCTGAACAAGCAAACAATATAACAGCAAATAACAAATTGCATGTTTACAGGACAGCTGTTTATTTACTGTGACCACATCAAATAAAGTTAAACTGCAGTATTTACACAAATCAGCAAATTATGTAGAAAGCCCCATTAAAAAGAAAGGCATTGAAATAGTTACACATCTTATTGATTTCCAAAGCAAACCTGTAATATATAAGTTGGCAGAGAAAGCCACCCTCTATGAGTGCCACCAGTGTTCTTGGAAACAACATATACCCTGAAACACCATGGCCATATTGCAGGTATGATTCTCTGCACGGCCCAAGTGTAATTTTGGAAAGCAGCAATTGAAGAATTAATTTTAAAATCCTAAAAAATCACATGTTTTTAATAATCTTCTGTTCAGTAAAAATATTTGATCCGATTATTGTAGAAGTTTGTACATCAAGTTTATTTTCAATAAAATTGTAAATAATCAGTAATAACTACTGGTATTACTTTGATTTCTGGCATTGTTTAACAGCGTTAACAACATGGATTTTTTTGATCCAAAGCAACCTTTATAAAACTGCTTAAAACACAAGTTCGATCATGGATCTTTCCCAGGTAGCACTTAAAAAAAAATTCCCAATTCATGTGAAGCAATACAAAATTATGAAAGTATGAAAGTCTCAGCATAGCTCATTCAACCTCAACATATGGAGTTTATGGTCAAAGATTTCTACTTTAGATAGGTTTTTTTCACCTTACATTGTACTGAGTTGTCAGGTAATGTGCTTTGATTTATAAAATTATGTAATCTCCATTTTATCACATTTCGTTCAATGTATAATTTTCATGCGAAAAATATTAATAGTTTAATCATGTTCTTTAATCACTTTTAGAATTATAACATACATTCCTTTGTCATTTGCAGTAGAACTCAATTTTTTGCTGATTATGAAACACCTTCCATTTTCACTGTCCAGCCATTTTTTGAGGGAGCAGTAAATGTAGAAAGAGGGGACAGGGAGATGAGAAGGCCTTTGGTGGGAGAAGTCGTCCATTTCAAAGGTTTTGGGATTCCCAACATTGTCACCTGGAGAGATAGCACAAGAGCATGAAACGAGAACAATTCATAGGATGCATCTCAGTCCAGTGACAACCGTTTTCCTCTTGACCACATTATCCTGCAGAGTGGTGAACATGTCCATCATAGGCCTATCACTTCCTTCAACCCAGCCCATCTTCATGGTACATTAGTATCAGGAAGTTGGAAGTGAAGGATGCTTGTTACTCTGGCCATTCCCTTTACTCTACCTTCTTGGAGATGACTTAGGAGCTCAACAGCCTGAAGTACAGCTTCTTCACCCTAACATACTCGAGAATTAATCAACCCCTTCCAATAGGTGCTGTCATGTGCCTTTACTCATAACTTTGCCTTATTCCATTAACGCACTTTTGTAATATTTGCAATACTTCAGGTTGCACCACAATCTGCACCATTCTGCTGTTTTGCATTTGTTTTTGTATTTATCATCACCATGTCTACTGTTTACCATAAACGTCATGCAAACTAGGAATTCCATTGCACCCTGGTGCATATTACAAATTAATCCAAATCTGAAGCCTGGCTGCAGAAATGAAATGTAGAAATATGTAGGTTTTTCCATGCTTCTGGGAGATTCAAGAACTAAATCAGAAAAGGTGACAGAGGAAAGTCCTGGAACCTGACACAAGACGCTCTTGCATGGACCTGCGTCTGGCATGACAAACATCGCAAACATTAACATGATAGAATGAAGCTTGATGTATTGCATGGTATGACTTCAGTTGCAATAAATGTTAACTCTTGTCATCAATCTAGACTTGGGGGACAAGTAGTATTTGTGAGATTATTTATTGCAAGATCCTTTTCTCAAAGAGCCTTGGAATAAATTGCCAAACATTATTTTAAAAGAAGTCGAGGAAAAACTAAATGGGGAGAACGCTATTTAATTAATATATAGGTCAGAAGGATTGACAATATGCCAAATTTACTGAGGGTCTAATTTGCACTTTATGATCATAACAATTTAAGTATAAATTAAGTATAGTTATGGAAGGATAAAGATGAGTGAGAAAAGAACCGTCAAGAGAGCAATATAAAAAAGACAAATTGATGATGACAAATTTAAAAATATTTAATACAGAGTAATCCGGGAGTAAGATATGTCAGTAGAGATTGGCCCTGTGGTTTGTTCAGCCTCCAACATGTGGGAGATCAGGGATATGGTCGGTGTCCCTGATTACTACATTTGCAGGAAGTGTGTCCAGCTGCAGCTCCTGGCAGACCGCATTGAACGATTGGAACTGCGGCTGGATTCATACTGGAGCATCCACGATGCGGAGAAAGTCGTGGATAGCACGTACAGTGAGTTGGTCGCACCACAGGTAAAAGGTAAGAGGACATAAAGGGATTGGGTGGCCAATAGCCAGCAAAGTAGTAGGCAGGTAGTGCAGGGGTCCCCTGCGGTCATCTCCCTCCTAAACAGGTATATCATTTTGGATACTGTTGAGGGAGATAGCTCATTAGGGGAATGCAGCAGCAGCAGCCAAGTTCATGGCACCATGGGTGGCTCTGCAGCAAATGAGGGGGGGAAAAAGAGGGGAAGGGCAATAGTAATAGGGGATTCTATCGTCAGGGGAATGGATAGACGTTTCTGCGGCCACAAACGCCTGGTCTCATACCCTCAAAGTTACCTTTCTTTAAGTTCAGAACCATTGTTTCTGACTTAACAATGTCATTCTCCATCCTAATGAAGAACTCGACCATATTATGGTCACTCTTGCCCAAGGGGGCACGTACAACAAGACTGCTAACTAACCCTTCCTCATTACTCAATACCAAGTCTAAAATAGCCTGCTCTCTCGTTGGTTCCTCTAGATGTTGATTTAGATAACTATCCCGTATACATTCCAAAAAATCCACTTCCTCAGCACCCCTGCCAATTTGATTCACCCAAACTATATGTAGATTGAAATCACCCATTATAACTGTTTTGCCTTTGTCGCACAAATTTCTAATTTCCTGTTTGATACCATCCCCAACTTCACTACTACTGTTAGGTGGCCTGTACACAACACCCACCAGAGTTTTCTGCCCCTTAGTGTTTCGCAGCTCTAACCCATAATATTGAATATCCTTGGATGTTCAGCTCCCAGCCTTGGTGACCCTGGAGCCATGTCACCGTGATTCAAACTATATCATAATCATTAATAGCTATCTGCACGTTCAACTCATCCACCTTATTACGAATACTCCTTGCATTGAGACACAAAGCCTTCAGGCTCGTTTTTACAACGCTCTTACCCTTTAATCAATTATGTTGAAAAGTAGCCCTTTTTGATTTTTGCCCTGGTTGTGTCTGCCTGCCACTTTTATTTTTCACCTTGCTCCCTATTGCTTCTACCCTCATTTTACACCCACCTGCCTCTTTGCTCTTGTACCCATCCCCCTGCCACATTAGTTTAAATCCTCCCCGACAGCACTAGCAAACACTCCCAAGGACATTGGTACCATTCCAGCCCAGGTGTAGACCGTCCTGTTTGTACAGGTCCCACCACCCCCAGAAATGGTTCCAGTGCCCTAAAAATTTGAATCCCTTCCCCTTGCACCATTTTTCAAGCCACGTATTCATCTGCAATATCCTCCTATTTCTACTCTGACTGGCCCGTGGTACTGGTAGTAATCCAGAGATTATTACCTTTGAAGTCCTACTTTTAAGTTTATCTCCTAGCTCCCTAAATTCACCTTGTAGGACCTCATCCCTTTTTTTACCAATATCGTTGGTGCCAATATGCACCACGACAACTGGCTGTTCACCCTCTCTCTCCAGAATGTTCTGCAGCCGTTCAGTGACATCCCTGACCCTTGCACCAGGGAGGCAACATACCATCCTGGATGGAGAATGACATTGTTAAGTCAGAAACAATGGTTCTGAACTTAAAGAAAGGTAACTTTGAGGGTATGAGACGTGAATTGGCCAAGACTGACTGGCAATTAATTCTAAAAGGGTTGACGGTAGATATGCAATGGAAAACATTTAAAGACTGCATGGATGATCTACAAAAATTGTTCATCCCAGTTTGGCAAAAGAATAAATCAGGGAAGGTAGTGCATCCGTGGATAACAAGGGAAATCAGGGATAGTATCAAAGCAAAGGATGATGCGTACAAAGTAGCCAGAAAAAGCAGCATACCAGAGGACTGGGAGAAATTCAGAGACCAGCAGAGGACAAGGCTTAATTAGGAAAGGAAAAATAGATTATGAAAGAAAACTGGCAGGGAACATAAAAACTGACTGCAAAGGTTTTTATAGATATGTGAAGAGAAAGAGATTAGTTAAAACAAATGTAGATCCCTTGCAGTCAGAAACAGGTGAGTTGATCATGGGGAACAAGGATATGACAGACCAATTGAATAACTACTTTGGTTCCGTCTTCACTAAGGAAGACATAAATAATCTGCCTGAAATAGCAGGGGACCGCGGGTCAAAGGAGGAATTGAGTGAAATCCAGGTTAGTCGGGAAGTGGTGTTGGGTAAATTGAATGGATTAAAGGCCAATAAATCCCCAGGGCCAGATAGGCTGCATCCCAGAGTACTTAAGGAAGTAGCTCCGGAAATAGTGGATGCATTAGTGTTAATCTTTCAAAACTCTTTAGATTCTGGAGTAGTTCCTGAGGATTGGCGGGTAGCAAACATAACACCTCTTTTTAAGAAGGGAGGGAGAGAGAAAACGGGGAATTACAGTTAGTCTAACATCGGTAGTGGGGAAACTGCTAGAGTCAGTTATTAAAGATGGGATAGCAGCACATTTGTAAAGTGGTGAAATCATTGGACAAAGTCAGCATGGATTTACAAAAGGTAAATCATGTCTGACGAATCTTGTGGAATTTTTCGAGGATGTAACTAGTAGCGTGTTTAGGGGAGAACCAGTGGATGTGGTGTATCTGGATTTCCAGAAGGCTTTCGACAAGGTCCCACATAAGAGATTAGTATACAAACTTAAAGCATACGGCATTGGGGGTTCAGTATTGATGTGGATAGAGAACTGGCTGGCAAAGCAGGAAGCAAAGAGTAGGAGTAAACGGGTCCTTTTCACAATGGCAGGCAGTGACTAGTGGGGTACCGCAAGGCTCAGTGCTGGGACCCCAGCTATTTATAATATATATTAATGATCTGGATGAGGGAATTGAAGGCAATATCTCCAAGTTTGCGGATGACACTAAGCTGGGGGGCAGTGTTAGCTGTGAGGAGGATGCTAAGAGACTGCACGGTGACTTGGATAGGCTGGGTGAGTGGGCAAATGTTTGGCAGATGCAGTATAATGTGGATAAATGTGAGGTTATCCACTTTGGTGGCAAAAACAGGAAAGCAGACTATTATCTAAATGGTGGCCGATTAGGAAAAGGGGAGATGCAGCGAGACCTGGGTGTCATGGTACACCAGTCATTGAAAGTAGGCATGCAGGTGCAACAGGCAGTGAAGAAAGCGAATGGTATGTTAGCTTTCGTAGCAAAAGGATTTGAGTATAGGAGCAGGGAGGTTCTACTTCAGTTGTATAGGGTCTTGGTGAGACCACACCTGGAGTATTGCATACAGTTCTGGTCTCCAAATCTGAGGAAGAACTTTATTGCCATAGAGGGAGTGCAGAGAAGGTTCACCAGACTGATTCCTGGGATGTCAGGACTGTCTTATGAAGAAAGACTGGGTAGACTCGGTTTATACTCTCTAGAATATAGGAGATTGAGAGGGGATCTTATAGAAACTTACAAAATTCTTAAGGGGTTGGACAAGCTAGATGCAGGAAGATTGTTCCCGATGTTGGGGAAGTCCAGGACAAGGGATCACAGCTTAAGGATAAGGGAGAAATCCTTTAAGACCGAGATGAGAAAGACTTTTTTCACAGAGAGTGGTGAGTCTCTGGAACTCTCTGCCACAGAGGGTAGTTGAGGCCAGTTCATTGGCTATATTTAAGAGGGAGTTAGATGTGGCCCTTGTGGCTAAGGGCATCAGGGGGTATGGAGAGAAGGCAGGTACGGGATACTGAGTTGGATGATCAGCCATGATCATATTGAATGGCAGTGCAGGCTCGAAGGGCCGAATGGCCTACTCCTGCACCTAATTTCTATGTTTCTATGTTTCTTCAGCATCATTTTCCAGGGGGTCCAACGTCCATTCATGCCTCTTTCTTACTCTATATAACTAAAGAAACTTTTGTTATCCTTTTTTATATTATTGGCTTTATTTCACCTTTTCTTCTCTTATTGTATTTTCAGTTACCTTCTGTTGTTTTTTTAAAAGCTTCCCAATCCTCCAGCTTCCCACTAATCTATATACCTTCTCTTTTAGTTTTATGCTGTCTTTGACTTCCCTTGTCAGCCACAATCGACTTATTAGAAGTTAGAATCTTTTGTCTTCTTTGGAATGAAAAGATCCTTCATCTATCAAATTGGTCTATTGTATGCTTCTTTTGCTGTTCAACAACATTTGATTCTATATACATTTAGTTAGCCCCTTATTTAGGAATGCCCGGCTTTGCTTTCGGCACATCCTCCTGAGCTCTTCATTAGCGCTAATAGTAGAGTGAGGGATACAGCGCACAATAAGGTTGCAGATTGTGGCGGTGAAGTCAAGGTTAAGTAGGTTTAGCATTTGTGTTGGTTCACTCACCTGCTATTGACAGCTTTGTCCTTAAGGACTTGATTTGCATGGCGAGTGGTGTGACTACCAAATCATTCTGTGCACTTGCTACTTTCATTGTTTCTTTTAAGTGTTGCTCAACATGGAGAACCACAGATTCATCAGCTAAGGGAGTAGGTGGTAAATGAGAAGCTGTCCTTGCCCATTTGACCCAATACAATGAGACCTCATGTGGTCTGCAGTCGATGTAGAGGATACTCAAGCCACACCTCTTGGCTGTGTAACACTGTCCACCACCTCTGCTGCATCTATCCTGCCAGTGGGGCAAAATGTTACCAGGGAATCGGGCAGATTGTATGATGTGGTTCAGTGTGTACAATTGTGCCAAGTGGTTGCTTGCCTACTTTGTGAGACAGTACTCCAGTTTAAGCAGCAGATCCCAGATGTTTGTGAGGAGGACTGCAAAGCCAGTTAGTCTGGAAGTGACTGTGCCATGTCTAAATTAGACACATGGGTCAATGTTGGGTGGTTTTGTCCACTTTTAGTCTTTTATTGCTTCAACAGAGCAATAATGATACAACTAAGTGATTTGCCCATTTCAGAGGGTTTTCAAAAGTAACCATAAATGGTATTTGGAGACCCTAATGGCTAGATCAGGTAAAGATGGTAATCAGGTAACAAATGTCACCACTAATTATTATGTCTAGCTTCTCTTCCCTACCATAAACTGTTAACAACATTTAATTTCACAGCCCCAGTTATAACATTTGAACTCCCCAGGTCTCTGGATTGTTCGGCCAGCCCCCTGTGGAAAAAAAATCTGTTCTTTCCCTCCATGTAGTTCACAGTGGTTACATTGGGTGTTATCTGCAAAAGACAAACTGCTGGAACATGACTTCCCAAAGACATGATCACCACCACAAAGGAAAAGGAGTAAGGCTTGGAAATGTACGTGTGACGATAATGAACGAATGCCAACCAATATCAATAGGTTTTCAATCTAACAAAAAGCAGGCATGTGGGAACTAATTCCATGGCAATTCAGTGAAGATAATGGAAGGTTGACTCTGGCCAGGGAGAGCATTATGAACATGGTGGAGATAATCATTGGAGTCAGTAGTTAGAAGCATAGACTAGAAGATTCTGTGGCTGCAAATGGTACTTCAGTATGATGTTTCGCCTCCCTGGTGTTAGGGCTTTTAATCACTGTAATTAGTTAAGTAAACATGGCAGTTGTTTGTATATAAAAATATTTTCCTACAAAGACCATTGAAATTATTAATTGACAAATCTATTATGATGAATGTGTCATAAAATGGATATCAAATAAGAATGCTTTGTGTTGATTAGATTTTGGATACCTGAGTTTATGGCCTAAAATTTACTCTCGCAATACATATATTTGGAGATGGACTACGGAAGCGATATCGAAGGGTCCATTACCAGAGTTTTCAGGGATCCATGTTCACAGCTATATGTCCCTGAGAATCAATGTCTATGCAGACAACGCTTCCTCAAGACATTCTTCACTGAGTTCTCAGAGACAACCCACTCGTTCACAAAGAGAATGAACAAACTCCACACGGTCAGCACCCTTAGTCAGAATCGAATCCGGATCTCTGGCGCTGAGGCAGCAACTCTACCGCTGCGCCACGGTGCTACCCCACTGTAAAATATTCCTTAGCCATCAGTGTAAATTAGTGACAAATCCAATCAAAGGGGAATTGATTGGCAAGCACCATTATCTGCCATTATCACCTATTTGGAGCTATCTTTCACTAAAGGCAGATATTGAACATGAAATTCACCATCGCCTTCAGTGTGCCTGAAGCAACGTGAAGGAAAAGAGTGCTAGAAGAGTGAATCTCACCGTCCTACATATATTTGAGATGTGGACTACCAACAGACACCTCAAAGCATAGTACCACCCAAGCAGTCTCCACAAAATCCTCCAAATCTATTGGCAGGATGAACAATCTAACTTCATTGCCCTCATCATGACCAATATTTCCAGCAATGAGGCTAATTTCACTCAGCTGGCAACAGTAGGAACACCACATTGTTCAATTGGCCTATGCCAGAGCAGGCACTAGCTTCACCAAAACATTATCCCAAAGACCCAGGAAACAATCAAAGTACGTATGTTACAATACCTACCTTTAGCGGCGCTGCAGTTCTGTCTCTCCCCGTGTGCGTGATTTTGGCGCCTTTCAGAGGGGGGCAGGTTTAAAATGCCGTTTTTCCGCAGATAGTCCAAATCGATCCATCTCAGGCGATTTCGTCGCTAAAGAGAAATTGCTCCGACATTTGTTATATGAAGCTATTTTTAAACTACGCTAGATCATTTATTAACTAGAGTAGTTTAAAAATCATCTTCTAAATCCCTGAACGCCGACTGCGGAACGGACCTAACGTAGGCGATAAAAGAAGGTACACAGTTTATTTTTACATAGAAACGTGCTTCTTAGGAAGCATTTAATCAAATTTTCATCATGCGAAAAGGGGACAAAAATAATATACGGACCGACTGTATTTTTCCTACCGACTGGGTTAAATTCACCGCAAACTGCAACGTTCCAATCCACCGCGTTCCACTAAAACCCACTCGCAAGTTGATTTAAATGGCCATTAATTTATGGGAATTAAACACTAAATTCCTTCCATTTGACCTATACATTCATGAAAATTAGATTTAAAAATCATGTTATATTGTGGATTAATGTGTGAATGTTATTTGGATACTTAGGCAATTTAAAAATGTTTATCATTTCTTAAGATATGGATAGTTTAGATCTAGTAATTGAATTTTGTAATTAGCTACAATTAGGTAACTAACTAATTATATGCTTTAATTTCAGGTCATCCAAGTAAGATTGTTTCATATTTGTTTCAGAATGCTTCAATCTATAATAACTGAAAATTTCATTAAGTTCTCTTAATTTTTAAGAAAGTTATAGGCTTTTAACTGTCCTCGATCACAACTTTTGAGTTAAGTCAATGGAAAGTCAATGGGGAACAAGATGCTAATTTCCGAGTATGAAAATGGCCATAACTTTTTTAATACTGAAGATATGAAAGTGAATTAGGTGTCAAATTAAACTTCTTTTTATGCTTTATCTGATGGGATAAATTGCAGACTTGAATTTTTAAATTTCAAAATTTTGTAACATTGCTAATCAAAGGATGTTCTCAAAGACTCTTGGAAAAAATATAACATTCCCACCAAATCCCTAGCCCGTGACCATTAAATATGCAGATGGATAGCATTGGGATAGCACTGAGCACCTCAAGTGACTTTAGTGGAGGTATGCTGAAGCCCAGCAAATAAAGTGTAAGGAGTGCACTACCTCATGTGCTATCCACCTCTGCCCTGTTCCACCAACGAGAGAGTCTTTAGATCCCATGTTAGGTTCATCAGAAACCCACAGTAGAGCAAGTCATCTTCAACTATGAGGGACAATCTACCCTAACCAAAAGCTGCATGATTACATGCTGATCGTTGAAAATTTGAGACATTTCTATTTGACTATTTTAAAATTGCCTTGAGAAGTCCACAGCAATAATTTTATTTCCTAGCCCATCTGATATTCTAGATCCTTCTAGGAGGGTGATGAGTATCCGAGGTGCTTCCAGACCAAGCTAATGGTTAATAGTTCAGGGTTGGAACTCCAGATGCTTCTGGCTCTGATTGAGAACAGTACACGTACCTCAGGGATCCGTGAAAATCATTTACTTACCCTTAGCCAATAACTCAAAACTACAAAACTCAAGCGTCGGATTCAAATAAATAAACTATTTTTTCATTCAGTAGTTATCTTTCTTGGATCGGGAACATAGTCCAAGGTGTGAAACAAACTTACATTGTTTGAGCATATATAAAAATGCTAATGGAAGGTATACACAAAATGCTGGAGTAACTCAGCGGGACAGGCGGCATCTCTGGAGAGAAGGAATGGGTGACGTTTGGGTCAAGACCCTTTTTTAGACTGATCAGACTATCGGAAAAGGAATTCCAGGATTTAGACCCACTGGCAATAAAGGATATCTGAACTTGACTACCAGTACAAGGGGTCACAGTTTAAAGATAAGGGGGAAGTCTTTTAGGACTGAGATGAGAAAAACATTTTTCACACAGAGAGTGGTGAATCTGTGGAATTCTCTGCCACAGAAGGTAGTTGAGGCCAGTTCATTATTGTAACACTGCCACATTCAATTATAATGGAGACAATAGTTGTTGGGGGTAGCAAAAATGGTTTGAAAACCTGGTAGTTGTATGAACTTGCAATAGGATGGATTATAAAATGCAGATTTAGACCAGGAGACATAGTATGAGCATTTTCGAGAGATGAGCTTCGTGGGCACATATTGAAAATTACCTGGGTTTGCTACACACTTGGCTCCAAGAAGAGATCAATTTTGGAAAGCAAGCAATCATGTTCTCAGTTGTGTAAAAACAACACTCGTAGATTAAGCATGTGCACAGTGGATGATTAAAGGGCCTGTCCCACTTGGGCGAAAATCGTCTAGCAGTATGACAGTCACGCGCCAAGTGCTCTTGAGGGCCCTGCTTCTTTTGGGAGCCATTTGCTATGTCATTCGTACTTAGTCAGTTCTCCGTGGCAAGGATTTTCCCAGTGAAAAAATTTAAAAAACTACGCATACTTTATACCTGGGTGGTCACGTGGTGCGGCGTTCAAATGGCTCGCCGACGGCGTACGGGCGGCACATGGTTATGGACATTGATGCACTGTGCTGCATAATAAATTAGCATAGGCAATGTTCGTGCGTATCCATGCATCACCATGCGCTATGCCCATGTCATTAGTACGTCAGCGTGCGCAAAGGATACGTCACGCAGGTGACGAGCGAGGATTTTGAGCATTCCAAAATCCTGGGGCAACGCGCGTCACTGCATATGTCACCACGCGCCATGACGAGCCAACCAATTTTTAGGATGTCGCATAAATGACGCCCGAGTGGGACAGGCCCTTAAGTAGACAAGGTACTTGAACAGTTCAATACCTTAAAATGAGTTACTGCATTCAGTGCAACAATTTAGGAGTAGAACATATGTGAGAAATATGTAATGGTATTTGACTTTCAGTGTAATTGCGCAACCATTTTATAGTTGTTTGTCGGAGCTATGATGAGCCACGGAGAAAGGAATAACTAAACAGCTCTCTGTGGATATCGGTTTTTGTTCGGGATGTGGCTTCTGTGGTAAAAACATAACAATCTACACATCCCATATCACTTCCTTTTTAAAATCTTAAAAGTGAGTACTTTGGTAGGTCAGAACAACAGTTTGAAATACATGCTGTCAATTTCATGCATAATTGGCTGAATGGATTATGTTCCTCTTGAGGCCATAAAAACAGCACATTGGTATTTTGCAATGTTACCTGCCAAGCCAGTGTGATTACATATAATTTATAATCTGGTATTATATTAAAACTGTAGCATTAAAACTACAATGTTTCAAACTTTTAGTTTACAGATATTTTATCACCAAAAGTTAGGTTTGGAGCTTTATTATTATATTTTATCAAATTAGTAATTTTAATCAAGCAATTGCATTCAGAAAAATGGCCTTCAATTTTGTCTTAATACGATCTTTCGCTGGTCTAACTGTAATTGGATGTCCACCCTTTTGCTAGTATGCCAGACAGATAAGGGTTTTCATTATCCATTTTGGTATTCCACACTATTGCTTTGTCCTTTCACTATAACTTTTCTAAATTTCCCTCACCAGAAATTACCATTATGCCCTGCATTTAGATTTAGGTTTATTATTTTTATGTGTAACTAGGTACAGTGAAAAGCTATGTTTTGCATGCTATGTACTCAAATTAGATAAGTACAAGCAAGCCCAAAAAGGCTGAAAAATTCCATTGATTTAAATTCCCTTGTCCCCCAACCCAGATGATATTTGGTTGTTTATTAAAATTTGTAGTTCACAGCAGACTTGTACCTCGATGGAATAAAGTACTAGGATTAACAAGCTAATTCATTCAATTCAAACAGTTACAATTTATTGGCCTTGAATACTTAAGCTTTCATTTTTTGTTTAATTCATGTGATTTATTTTCAGTTAGTATTGTTTGTCATTGGATCAAGCAGCATGTGTGGAGGGAAGGGACAGATGACATTCTGGGCTCAGACCATTCAAACTGTGTGTAGGGAGAAGCAAGCTGGAAAAAAAGAGGGCGACTGCACTCACTTCTTCCCCTGACTCTCTTGAATTTCTGGCATGTTGCTGGTGTCTTCCACTGTGAAGACTGATGGAAAAATATTCAGTTTGTCTGCCATTTCTTTGTCAATGAGCCAGAAGGGTGTCAGATTCGAAAAGAAGAGTAAAACAGATGGTGGGACCTATTGGAGGGTGGTGGGGCATAGGAGAGAGGACATACTGGGGAAATGTGGGACTTGGTGATTGGAAATGAGTGCATGGAAGAGGGAAAAGAGTAACTGGGGCAGTGGTAGATGGTGGGAGAAGTGACTGGATGGAAAGAGAGGGGCAGGATCTATTAGTTGAATTTGGAGAATTCAATGTTCATACAGTGCCCTCCAGTTCATAATGTTTGCGACAAAGACCAAACATTTATTTATATGCTTCTGTACTCCACAACTTGAGATTTGTAATTTAAAAAAAAAATCACAGGTGCACATTGTCAGATTTTATTAAAGGGATTTTTTAATACATTTTGGTTTCACCATGTAGAAATTATTGCAGTGTTTATACATAGTCCCCCCCCATTTCAGGATACCATAATGCTTGGGACACAGCAATGTCATGTAAATGAAAGTAGTCATGTTTAGTATTTTGTTGCATATCCTTTGCATACAATGACTGCTTGAAGTCTGCAGTTCATGGACATCACCAGTGACACATGGCTTCACAGGCGTTTGTAATTGCTCAGGTGTGTTTAATTGCCTCCTTAATGCAGGTATAAGAGAGATCTCAGCACCTTGTCTTTCCTCCAGTCCTTCTATCACATTTGGAAACGTTATTGCTGTTTATCAACATGAGGACCAAAGTTGTACCAATGAAAGTCAAAGAAGCCATTATGAGACTGGGAAACAAGAATAAAATTGTCAGAGACATCAGCCAAACCTTAGGCTTATCAAAATCAACTTTGGAACATCATTAACAAGAAAGAGAGCACTGGTGAGCTTGCTAATTGCCAAGGGGCTGGCAGGCCAAGCAAGACCTCCACAGCAGATGACAGAAGAATTCTCTCTATTATAAAGAACCCCCCCCCCCCCCCCCCCCCCCCCAGAAACCTGTCTGACGGATCAGAAACACTCTTCAGGTGTGGATTTGCCAATGACCACTGTCCGCAGAAGACTTCATGAACAGTAATACAGAGGCTACACTGCAAGATGTAAACCACTGGTTAGCCGCATAAATAGGATGGCAGGATTACAGTTTGCCAAGAAGTACCTAAAAGAGCAACCACAGTTCTGGAAAACGGTCTGGTGGACAGATGAGACGAAGATTAACTTATACCAGCGAAGACACCCAAAATCTGACAAAGTGCACTTTAACCACATGTGATTTTTTTTTCTATTACAAATCTCAAATTGTGGAATACAGAGGCAAATAAATAAATGATGGGTCTTTGTCCCAAACATTATGGATGGCACTGTACATTCATGCAGGCTATCCAAGTGGAAAATAAGGTGCTGTTCTTTGAGTGTGGCATTGGAGGAGGCCAAGGACAAAAAAGATTGGTATGGGAAGGGACATTAAAATAGTAACCAAGTGCTCCAGCAGGCCTTGGCAGACAGAGCAAATGTCTGCGCCAAAAACGTCGCTTTTATTTGAGGATGTTGGAAGACACATTTCAGTGATGTAAACAGCATGTGTGGAAAGAGAAATAGTTATAAATGTTGACCCGAAGTAACAGAAAACCGCTTGATCTCCGAGTGCTTTTGGCACATTCTGTTTTTATTTCAGATTTAAAGAATTTGTTTAACTGCAATATTTTATTTCCAAACTTGTGATTAATATTTTTCAATTGTACAAATAGTACTGCAACAAAGCCAGAAATAAACATCAACTTATTTTGCTCTTCATTAGATAGAAATGAACCGAAAAGTGAATACTGTTAGTTTGGCTAGATTGCTAACCACTTAATGCTAATGAGTATTCCATGAATTGTTTAAATTATTGACTGAATGTTCAATTGTTTAAATTATCCTCTAGTTCTTGATTATATATTTATTGGCTTACTGTTGGATTGAGCACATTATATTTTTGATTACAGTCGAGCACACCTTCGTCTCTGTTTGGAACAATTGAAGGAACTTATACCACTGGGATCAGAGTGTACCAGGCACACTACTCTTGGTTTACTCAACAAAGCCAAAGCACATATTAAGGTGAAGCAAAATAATACAACTACATGCCTCTTGGTCAGATGTTAAATTCTTTATCTCAGGCTCAACAGCAACGTTACAAGAATGGAGCTTGCCCCACCATAAATTGAGATCATAGCTGTTTCAACCTTGGTTTCCACACCATTCTCCCAGTCTTCATTTGTACCCTTACAGATTAAATGTTATGCTTGTATATTCTCTTCTTCTTGATAATATCAGGTCATTTTACTATCACCCTCCTCAACTAATCCCAATCTTCTATTTCCAGCTAAGTTTTACTCCATTCTGATTGCAGCAGCACTAGCACCCAAGCTCCAACAATCTCACCCCTCACCACCACCTGCACAACAAGATTGGTTTTGTTCCTGTTGAGGAGCAACCCATCTGGCTTGCAGAAGTTGCACCTCCCCCAAAATGATCCCCGTTGCCAGTAACTTAAAGCTCTGTCACCTACACGATCTTTCCAGCTACACATCCAACTGCTTCAATCATACTATTTCAATTTTGATCCTTTTTGTTTTACCTTGTTGGTTGCCTAAACTCTGCCATTCATCTGCAATTATAATTTTAATAAGACAAAGGTGTTTTAAGATGAAACTACACTAGCAATTTAAATTAACCTGACATTTCAGCACACATGACAAATTTGAGGAAAAAATTATTTCCATACCAATACTTTTGACTAGATAAATAAGCTGTTTGTAAACAGCACGCTCCTAATAATTGTCATGGAATCAATTGTAGTTGATTGTACGTGCTAAATCCACGTACAAATGCTAAGTTCACAACCTGCCTAATGTCTTCTCAGTGAATTTTGCTGGCATTTTGTTTAGCTCAGAAAATAATTCCTTTGATTGGCTTGCTCTGTAGATGCTCATTCATTTTTTGTATTACACATTGGCAGAAACTTGAAGAGCTGGATAGGAAGTCACTGTACCAGATTGAGCACCTGGAAAGAGAGCATCGCTTTTTAAAGAGGAGACTGGAACAGCTACAGGGAG
Organism: Okamejei kenojei; assembly: GCA_035221665.1. NCBI lineage: Eukaryota > Metazoa > Chordata > Chondrichthyes > Rajiformes > Rajidae > Okamejei > Okamejei kenojei. The sequence continues at coordinate 35,422,102 of CM069145.1, read as the reverse complement.
TGCCAGAGAATGAACGAATGCGAATGGATAGTGTAGGATCCAATGTCTTCTCTGATCGTTCAGATTCGGAACGAGGTAAAGTTCTATAAACAAATTCTATTGCCCACACCACCTACTATTGATTAGTTATCCAAGTAATATTAGGCAAGGGGGTTATGATAAATATTTCAATTAAAATTGATTTTAATTTTACTTTAAAAAGTTTTTGGTATGCCATCATCTAGCAATATCACATGCTGTGTTCTGGTTTGTATTTTATGGTTTGCATTATGCTTGAAATGTTAGTTAAAAACTGCTTTTTACATCTTGGTCTCTTACCTAAAAATTTGTCACTGATTGGTGTTCAACCAGCTTAGCGTTTCAAGGATTCCAACACAAAACGTCACCCGATTCTTTTTCTCCAGAAATGCTGCCTGACCCGCTGAGTTACTCCTACATTTTGTGTCTATCTTCGGTTTCAACCAGCATCTACTACTATTCCTTCCTACACTTAATGCTATCATTGTTGCCCATGTGTGATAGAACTGAACCCCGACAGCCATTCATGTTGGAAAAGAGGGACAAGCACAATGATTCATGATCCTTGTCACCACAAAAGTGGTTAGATCTTTGTGAGCATCTTTATTTATGCTTTCTTTGCCAGTTTGCAAAGTCCAAGCCACTAACCTTGAGAGGATTTGTAAGTTTAGCATATCTTTTCGTAACATCACCTGACATATAAAGTATAGGTTTGCTGCTCTCAAGACATTTTTGTCCCTCTAGTTTATTGTAGGAAATGGTTAAATAAGGTTAGACTTAATGATTAATTTTGTGAAGCTGCTCTTTACTGCTGTTATTGAACTTTTTTTATATTTTGGAATGTTTTATTTAATCAAAATTCTTATCACTAGCAGAGCTATTTAGGTTACTCTGTATGAAAAAGGTTTCAAACAATAAACAATTAAATTATTTCTTTAGATAACTTAGATATCAGAAAATGCATTATTTTTCTAAGTGACACATCTCTAATTGCCTTGTTTTTGTTTATTTCCAGAAGAAATTGAAGTGGATGTTGAGAGCACAGAATTCTCCCATGGAGATGTGGACAATATTAGCACTTCCAGCATCAGCGACCTTGATGATCACAGCAGCCTCCAAAGTGTTGGTAGTGATGAAGGTTACTCAAGCTGCAGTATAAAGCTCTCCTCATCCATTTAGAAGACCCTGAAACTACCTGCAAATAGCCTTTGATAAGCTACTTCAGCTTTAGACTTTTGTGAGGAAATCAAATAGGTTAAGAACACGTGTTTGTACTGCAATACTCATGCACGAGGCATTCACCTAGTACTGAGATAAATTACATTGTTTTGAAGAAAGAAATAGTGCATAGGATTGTGGGTACAAAGCGATACCACTATTCAGATGGTTTCTTTGTGTATTCGCAGATAACCCATTAGTGTCAATTCAGTTGGAAAATATAAGCCTTTTTAAAAAATTGCACTTTTTAAGGTGAAGGGCATCTTGATGTGTAGCCCAGAGTTCCAATGTAATTTGAACAATGTCAGAAAGTTTGTAGCTTTTTGATAGATTGTTTCTACCCTGCACTTGGAGGTCTTCATTTCCTTTATAAAACCCGCAGGGACTTTACCTCTGCGGAAACCTCGCCAATCAGATCGTTGTAAAGTCCACTTACTGTAAAAAAAAAAATACCATAGATATTGAAGAAATCTTTACAAAATTGGTAATTTATGGCTGATTTTATTTAGTGTGGCAAACAAAAAACAATGTATCTTGCTCCCTTGGATTCTCCAAGTTTTATGAAGTTAAATCTTAGGGACTTATTTCTTTTTCTTTTTTGTTTGTGCTGATGTTGTGCCTTCTAAGCGTGCATTGTGTTGTCATGAAGTTACTGTCTATTATCTATTTGTCCCTGCATGTATCCAGAGCAATTTAAAAATAGTTCAATCTTAATCTTGTTTCCTTCACTTCCCTTCAACCTCAGTTCTATATTAGAATGGCCTGATTCCTGTAAAATTAACCTGACTGCCACACCCCCTTCAGCAATTTTGAGGCCCCATACCAATAAAGTTAATAAATTAGCTTTGCAAGAATAGAAACTTATATGCGTTAGTATGTTTTAGCTTTTGGTATATGTGCACACTGCAGTACAGTTAATGGTATTTTTATAGAGAAGAGAAAGATTTTATTGTTGCTATGGTCAAATCCAATGTTGGTGTTAATTACAGAAGCATTAGCAGTAGATTCAGGACTACGGCATGCATATATAGAGATGTGTGTTGTAAATCTAAATTTTAAAAACCACTAGGGACTATTAGACAGAGGGCTTGTCTGTGTTTCAATTTAACTTTTGCCTGCAGCTGAGCTTTATTTTTATTCAGTAATATTTCAACTTTAGTTTTAACAATGATCCATTTTCATTTGAAACATCCTAGCTGTTATATTTTCTACAAGTTTTCATTTGATCTTGAGATGTCCTTCCCCAGAAAGTCCATCACTGCTCTCTTGCCTGCTGGATAAAGTGCATATCAGGAAATTGAGTTAAATTGCACAATGTTGTAATCATTAAAATTTGACCAAATATCATAGGAGTACACCTGTGATTTGACAAATATGTGTTATTGATGAGGGTTAGAGCTTGAAACATCCTTTTCCAAAATCAACCAGTAAACAGTAAATCAACCAGGAATCCTTCACCTCTCAAAAGTAGAGTTTTGCATTTCAGTTGATCAAAAAGAATTTCCATATAATCAAACAGCCCTTCAAATTTACACTGCAAATGTGCAGTTTTTCAGGTCAAGAACTAGATTTAGGCCATTGCATTAGGTGCAGCTCAAATAATTGGAAAACGTAGCTTGAACATTTCTTTTGATACAAGAACTGCAGATGCTGTTTTATAAAAAAACACTTGGTGCTGGAGATATCTAAGCAGTTAGGCAGCATTTATGGAGTACATGGATGGGGATGAACGGAGATGTTGTTACTCCAGCTCTTTTATTGAAAAATTGTTTGTCATGAGCTATAAATCGTGATTTCCAAGTTCAAATTTAAATAACAAACTAATTCGATTTTTCCTGTTTCAGATAAATTTTAGAATCTTAAAAGTAGTACCTTAAGTAATTCTGGTCACGATGATTTGTTTGCATTTTTTTTTAAAAGGTTGCAGTTTTAACTGGATTTGTAAGAATATTTACAAAAACAAAGGTGAAATGCATCAAACAGTACAAAAGGCATGTATAGATTGCATGTGCTTTCCATTGCATTCTAAATTAGTCAAGAAAAGCCCCAAGAAATTTCACATATCATGAAAATGTAAATTACCTATTTCATACAACTTAAAACATTGAAAACAGGAAGAATATGATTCTGGTGCTATTCAGTGATAATTATTTGGGACACAATAATTGCAACATTTTAAATTTCTACGTGGCAATGTATATTTACTATACTTACCAGCCTTGTTTGGTTTAGTTACCAAGCTCATATGGACAATGCACAAATTTGGCAGCTTTGCAATATATTTCAGTCTGTTCACGATTTTTCCTGCTTTACCTCTTTTCTAAGAAGTGAGCAGAACACGAATGTAAAACAAGAGGCAGCTTTACTCCAGGACACTCAGCTACAAAATCCTGTGACTGATTGAATGTGCTGATTGACCAATTCTAGAGAAACACAAAATGTTCACCAGCAACTTCCAAACGTTTACACCATGAGATATATCCTATAGGTATTGCCTGATTCTGATGACATTTATGACCAAATCCTTTTAAAATTATATGCATCTTTAACTTAACATGGTCATCTTCAGGTAAATTTAGAACTATTATTTTATATTCCAGGTTGTGTGGTATCTTAATCTCATTAGGAGGTAATCTGGTCAGGACTGGCAGATTCACTTTGTATTACTAGAATTCTGGTTTAACAACTTTGAATGTTGAACATTCGGTAATGCTGCAGTAGACCTTTAGTGTTTTGTCAAAAACCACTTTAGTACAGCAAGGTATATTTTAACAATATGTATATATGAGTATCTCAGTAGACCACTGAACTAGATTGAGTACTGCACAACACTCAAACAACTGTTGCAATGAAATCATGGGTAACAGGAATTTTATGTAACAATACAGAAGACTGACAGGAATACAGAGCAATATGGGATTCGCTCAAAAATGAACAGAATTGTTCAAAAAGACCAATGTCTATAGTTATAGTAGAGAACATAAAATCTTAATGAAAGGCACAATAATACCAAAAAAAAGCCTTGCTTTTCAACAAGAGTAAAATAAATACTATTTCTGGGCAGTATTTAGTATTAACGCTGTTACAGTTTGACTATAATGTGTAAAGATGTGTGATGCCTGTCCCCATCCATAATGCAGTAATAACCAGAAAAAATGTCAACAATGATATTTTGTATGTTTTTAACTCCTACAATGGATTGATGTTTTGTTTTTTTTTAACAAGCTGAAAGGAAAATTGCTAATTGGTTAATAGTACCAACTGCAGTTCAATATTTGCATTTGATAATACAATCTTCAGACTTATTACCAAGAATTCTTTAAAATCAATTTTAATTTGGATGGTTAATTTGGAACGACTTTTCCATATCTTAGTATGTTACAGGATGATGTATTTTGGATTTTAAAATGGTATTGTAGGTTTTGCAACAACCTTGGCCTAATCTAGACCCATGCAAATAATGCACCCAACTAATGACAAATTCAAAATACATAATCTAGTTCAACTCATTGGAAGTCAGTTCTTGCCAAGTACGAATGCAATTTTGTGCAATTATGCATTCAATTCGTTATACTCTTGATGCCACAGGTCAGTTGGTTGCTCTGATAATATTACATTAATGGTGTATTTTCAGGGCAGATATGCAAGACCTTCCCATTTCTGTGTCATGTAAAAGTACCAGTGTTGACATTTCTCTCCACCCTTTCAGGACAACACTGCACTGGTAAACGTATCAATTTATGCCAGCTGTCAAACTATACTGAGATATCAGTTTCCAATGGCATTCACAGATGATGCTTCAGTGCAATTTCTTTGGCATTTTTTTGCCCCTATTATCCTTCAGAAAATAAATGTTATTTATTTTTGCAGAGAATTATTGAAACAAAAAGCTTCATGTTTTTGTAAAAATTCACCCATTTCTTCTTTCATGTCAGAAAGCCGTGGAATGAGAATTTGTCTCAAATTTAACTTGGAATTAAATCAAACTGGGAAAAAACCCATTTAGATCGATACTAGTCTTATCAGTGTTCAAGGGTCCAAGTTTAATTCTAAATGTATCTCTAAACTAAATTAGATACAGAGGCCCATTCTGGATCCCAAGGAAAGAATACATTCTCCCATTCAGTCCAAGCCTTCGAGGTATCCAGTGGTGTATCATCTGACAATGTTATACAGAGTATCACCAATGCCCAATCTCCTGCTATATTAGTTACTTTCCCTTCCATTGAGAAATCTAGTTAATTGTAATCATAGGAAACTGGTAGCACATGATCGCTTGACTTAATGGTGTCTTTCTAACACGTTACATTTGCAATGTCCAGAGGGTGCAAGTGACAATTATCAATGCAAGATTCAACTACCTTGTTCAATCAATATAAACAATTTTGTGTTCTCAATTTGAAGGGAAAACATCAGAAGAAGATTTTAAAAGACATTGTCAAAACCATTTTAAATTGGTAACCAAAGATACACATACTGATTTAAAACCATGTGAGCGATTAAAGTTAAACAATTCTGATCCTCAAATTGATCAGTTTATCATTAATCTAACCTGACCAGTTTAAATGTTGAATTTTCACTTAGCCCACTTACAGATTAAATCGAGTCAATTTTACCAACCTAGTTTTCATTGGTCATTAGTTATCTGTAAGCACATACATTAAGTCAAATGGGACACACGTTATTAAATGGAAGCTGGGGATATATAAACACCCAAGTACAGCAAATTATTTAAAAAATCCACATGGCTTCAAACTCACTGCAGAATTATGTTAACTGACATTTCGGTCTTTATCTAAAAGGTGACCGGATAGATGAACTGCTGCCTCCTCTTTGATCAAAATGCACTTACTGTTGTCGTCGTTACTCAAATGAGAAAAACACTTATGCCTTTTAGTTTCCCTCAAAGGTTATTGTCATTGTGACACCATTATTGCACCGGTTTCAACAGTTTAGCTTCAGAAGTGTTTAAACTGGCTGAATCAAATAAAGAACAATCTGACAATAATATTTTTATGTAGTCTACTGCTCCAGGTGTTATCTTGTGCTTTTCCTGCTCATAAACCACAGTAACTTATTACTGTTAGTACAAAAACGGCATTTCATAAACGTCCTTCCTCCACATCTTTAGATAAATCACTCAGTGTAACATGGGAATTTGACTCAATTTTGTTAAACTTTTATAGTAATTGTCACACTGCCAAATGGATAGTATCTTGGAACATGCAAGAGATGCTGATCTAACTCATGCTTTGTGGTTTCCACATCTACAATGCAGGATTTTTCATCTTAAAGTGGTTGTAGCATACATTTTTGCACATAGATTAATTTCATGATATTGTATAAATTGTTTATATTTCAGAAAAATGACAAAGTATTAAAAATATACCTCAGGTCACTAGTCTTCAACCCCACTAAACTACATAAATATGATGATATTAACCTGCTAATTTGCTATTACTTATGAAATACTCTCCCATCAAATTAGGTTAATAAAATACAATGTCCTTTATCTTAACAAGAAATTGTTAGAATATACCTGTATTTTTAGAATACACCCCAAATGAACAGTACCTGCAACACATTCTCTTCTACAGTTACATTATCTGGATACGTTTTGACTGCTTAGTTTCTCCCTCTTGTTAACAAATGGCCATGGTTGATTCGAAAATGCAGCAATATGACCTTAGAAACTAATTCAGGACCCTCCCAAGTTGGTTGGTGAACAGAGCAAGGGGGTGCTCATTCTAGATCTTAGCATACGTTAGTAGCTATATTCATAGATTGTAACAGGATTTGTTTCAAGTCACTTGAAATGAGCGGTATTTAAAAACTGCAAATATTCATTGTGATAGAAACCAAAATGGCACTGTTGTTATAGTGTAGGTGCTATTCATAATCAATGTATATTGGTTAATTATTGATTCATTTATAGCCTAAATTACACGCTGCAAAGCATACAAAACAAGGCTTTTAGCAAGTCTCAAATAGAAGGCAGCAGCAAGAAAAAATGGGAGGGTTACACAAAAAGCTGGAGAAACTCAGCGGGTGCAGCAGCATCTAAGAGGCGAAGGAGATAGGCGACGTTTCGGGTCGAGACCCTTCTTCAGACTGGTCAGGGATCAGGGAAACGAGAGAAAAAATGGGATATTGTTTTAAGGCAGGCTGTTTGTTTGCAGAGTGAATACACATGTAAAGAGTTCATGCTGGTCGAAACAAATAGCACACTTGCTCCCTAAGCTTACTCCAGTTTTAAAAATTGCTTAAATTTTGTTTGTAGAGATTCCTCTTATGTACCTCTTGTATAAAGCATAAAATAAAACTTCATTTTGTGAAATAATGTATCATTAGTTGTGCCAATTAGTTGTCTCAAATATGACTCAGAATATTTTCTGGCATCCCCAATATGGAGCTTGTCAATTGTTCTTAACAATTTGGTAGATTAATCGCTCAAGTAAATTCTCTCTGATGTAGGCAAGTGGTAAAATCAGGGACATGGAAGTAGGAAAAATGGAAAGAATAGGTAATGGAAAATTAATGTGGGGAAATGGGATTGCTCTATTATATGACTGACTTAATGGGCTGCATTGCCTCCCATGTCATAAAACATGTTGATTTACAAAATGGAGCCATGTTTGGTGGAAACAAAGAGTATGTACGTCTGATTGATGTCTGATACAAACTTCTCTCAGGCAACCTGAGAGCTTCTAAGACATTGTTCCAGCAGCAACAAATTATCATTTACAGGTACTCTCGGGGTTACGAACACCCAACTTGTGGACACTGATGTACGAATGGGTGGTTGGGAGACCAACAGGATGCTGGTGGCTTCAGCCATCATAATAATAATAATACACATTTATTGTCTTTGTAAATACATACAACAACATTTCAGGCGCACTGCCCAAGCAAAGCTCCAACGTAACAGACAAATAATACCGACAATGGAAACAACAGACGGCAAGAAAAACGTAGTCAAGTGAGAATGTACAAAATTTCACAGTAGAGTGTAGTGGCAATACAAAATACGGCCAAGTGTCAGGACACTATGGAGCAACGATAGAATGACATTAACAGCTGTTGTGGCAAGTTGACTTTCCCGAGTGATCTTAGGAAGCAGAGCCGTTGTGCCTTCTTTACTAGGGAGTGCTTGTTAGCTGACAACCTGAAATCTGCTGAGATGTGGGTGCCCAGGAACCTGAAACTGTCTACTCTTTCTCCGTTTATGTGGAGTGGGGGATGGTTACCCTGCTTCTTCATGAAGTCAATGATGAGCTCTTTTGTTTTCTTGGAAAAACTCAGCAGGTGAGGCAGCATTTATGGAGCGAAGGAAATAGGCAACGTTTCGGGTCGAGACCCTTCTTCAGTATGAAGAAGGGCCTTGACCCGAAACATTGCCCATTTCCTTCCCTCCATAGATGCTGCCTCACCCGCTGAGTTTCTCCAGCACTTTTGTCTACTTTCGATTTTCCAGCATCTGCAGTTCCTTCTCAAAAATATTTTGTTTTCTTTGTATTGAGTGCTAAGTTGTTCTCTGAGCATCAGCCTATTAACCTCTGTACCTCCTCCCTGTAAGCTGACACATCGCCCTTAGTGATCAGCCCCGCCACTGTTGTGTCGTCCTCCAGTGGGGGGGGGCTTTCTGGAGCGCTGGTATGGGTTCTTGGGGTGGCAGCTCAGTCCCTCAAGCCTGATGTGCTGGCAGCTCACTCACGGCTGGTGGGCTGGCAGTTGACATGGCTATTCCTTAAAATTCCATTTCAAGCAGGGTGCAAGGCCACCGAATTCAAATCCATTTTCCTACCATTTCAAGCAGGGTGCAATGCCACCAAATTCAAGTGCAGTTTCTTACCACTTTGAGCAGGGTGCAAGGCCACCGAATTCAAGTGCAGTTTCCAACCACTTCAAGCAGGGTGCAAGGCCACCACATTCAAATGCAGTTTCATACCATTTCAAGCAGGGTGAAACCACCATAAAACCACAAACACAGTTCAGTAGACATTCAGTGTGCTCAGTTGATTCACAGCTCAGACAGTCGTGACCTCTCCCCCATCATGCAGAGACTGATCCACACCCACACTTCCGGGTTTTATAAACTCTCCCCCCTCCCACCGGAAAAGGTGTGACCTTCATGGCGTGGTTGACAGGAGAGAGATTCTCAATATTCCCAAACCACCATTTGCAGTAGTGCCTTTTAACTTCAACCCAAAGCACCATTTGCAGTAGTGCCTTTTTAACTTCAACCCAAAGCGCCCAAACCACCATTTGCAGTAGTGCCTTTTTAACTTCAACCCAAAGCACCCAAACCACCATTTGCAGTAGTGCCTTTTTAACTTCAACCCAAAGCACCATTCGCAGGAGTGCCTTTTTACTTCAACCCAAACCCCCCAAACAACCATTTACGGGCAGCGTCTTACTTCAAAACAACCATATTTTGACTTCCAAACCACATTAAGAGCACTCACAGTTGAGTAGACATGTGTTCAGTGTTATTCAGAGCTCAGAGAGACGTGACCCTCTGGCTTCCTCCATCTTGCAGAGACTGTGAGGCACACCACTTCCGGGCTTTATAGTCCATCCCCCCTCCCACTAGCAGGGGCAGCAGACAGAATGGCAAATGTTTTAAAAACATTAATATCTCTGATTTTTCATCAATGGGAAAAATCCTCCGGTCCAGGAAGGCAGAGTGTCTGAGCGAGGTGGCCAAAAATGACGGCTGTAGATGGCGGCGTTCTCTCGGAAATCACAGCGAGCCAAAAGCGGTCAAGATCAGACTTTTAGTAATATAGATTTGTGCTGTGGTTGGTATGCAGTACTAGATATAGAGGGAGTAGAGGGGGCTCAGCACACAGCCTTGTGGACCTCCTGTGCTGAGTGGGGGAGCAGTGGGGGTCCCATCCTGACTGACTGCAGCCGGTCCATAAGGAAGTTCTTAATCCATAGGCAGATGTTGTGCTTGAAGCCTAGGTTGGACAGCTTGGAGATCAGTCTACTGGGGACGATTGTGTTGCATGCAGAGCTGTAATCCACAAATAGCAGCCATGGATTATGCTCCCCGTTGTTCTAGGTGTAGCGGTACAGCATGGAGGGCAGTGTGGTTGTCGTCTGGCGTTGATTGTTGATCTGTACGCATATTTGTGTGAATCCAGGGTTGATGGGAGAGCAGCCTTGATGTGCTTATGGACCAATCTCTCCAGGCACTTCATAATTATTGGTGTTAGTGCGACCGGCCTGTAGTCGTCGAGGCAGGTTATGGCTATCTGCTTCGGAACTGGCACTATTTCCGATGTTTTTAGGCAAGTGGGGACCATGCATTGTGCCAGGGATTGATAGAAGATTTTGTCAAAACGCTAGTTAACTCAACAGCAGTCTCTGAGAACCCATCCTGGGACACCGTCTGGACCAGCTGCCTTCCGCATGGTAACATTTTCCATCTAATGGGAATGGGGCATTTCTGCAGGCCTTCACTCCCCACCAAGCATGGCACAATCAGAGGCCAGATCAAACTGAGTAGACTCACTCAATGTCAGTGAAGCCAGATGGTGACCAATCTTCCCATCACTGCTCACTATGTCATCACAGCCGTTGCTGCAATCCACTCCCATACAAGTGTTTTCTAACTTATGAACAGTCCAGGTTTCAAACAGTTCTCAGGAAGGATTCCCTTTATGGATAATTAAGTAAATTGGCAACTATAAAATGGAACAATTGCAACTGTCTAGATAGCAATTGCCAATTTCAGAATCAAAGAGAAACATTTTTGCCAAACAGATGTTTACGTGTATTGAGTAAATTTTATAAATCACTTGAATTCTTCCACAAAGTTGCATTACTTGAAAATAGAACCATAATTTACCAAAACAAATCAAAGTCAACGACACCCTGGTTCTGTATTCATGGCAAATAGATAATTTGAAGAGCATTTTAATCTTTGGCTGTGATAAAGAAACCCCCTACAATTAATACAATTTTTGAGCAGCAATTACACGCACAAGCAAAATATAAATTAAAAAGCAGGCATGAGTTTTTGGTGCTCATCAATCATCAAGAATAAAGGCTGAGACGAAAATATTTTCCTGGGCGTAAAATCAATACTTCAAAACTGAGTGAATTAAATAGTCCTCAGCAGTAATAGGGAGAGGTTAAATTGATACCGGGATGGGAGAATGCAACCTTCACGTGGTCCACACTGTTTTGATGAATGCAATCAACCTGGCGTGCACAAAAGGAAGATCAAACAGAACAAGTTGTCTTACAACTTAAGGCTGTGCACACCATACACAAGTAGAAGAGATACCATTTATTTCAAGAAGACATTTATTTCTGGCTAAAGAAGGAATTTATTTAGCCAGAGGGTAATGAATCTGTGGAATTCATTGCCACAGAAGTCCACGGAGGCCAAGTCAATAGATATTTTTAAGGTGGTCATTGACAGATTCTTGATTAGTACAGGTATCAAGGCTTATGGAGAGAAGGCAGGAAAATAGGGTTGCGAGGGAAAAATATATCAGCCATGATTGAATGGCAGAGTTGACTTGATGGACCGAAGGGCCTAATTCTGCTCCTATAACTTGTGAATTTGTAAACCTAGTATTAGAATCCCACCCCCATCAGTCTTCAAAATGCCAAACCACCTGATTTCTTTCCACTCAAATGATAGAGATTAGTCTTCAAATGTCAGAAATCTGCAATATTATAATTGTTATAATTCTGAAGAAAGGCCTCTGCTATCATAGCACCTACAATGGCTAGGTAAATAATCTCATCCTTGGTATAATATCAGAGCAGCAGATGCCTGGATGAAATTAACACCAAGAACATTTTCCTGTACATCTGCAAATTTGAAAGTTAGTCGACCGTTCATATACATTATCATTAATGTAGGCAAGTGATAAATTATGGAGTAGTAAACAGTGAGAATTTTCAGTTAATTTATCATTGGGAATACAAGGTTGGAATGAACCTTCCTCCATTTGTACCTATAATATGACTTTAATGAAAACGCTGATCAGGTTAAAAGTTGGCATACAACACAATAGAACACAGGCCTTCACAATATATACTCAACATCGGTTCCCCTCAAATTTTTAATTAGAAAATACAAAAGACAAGTTTTAGATTATTTTTTATTTGTTAAAATCACCCAATTATACTTACAAAAAAAAGCTGAATTGTAAAAATTACTCTTCCTCAAATAGGAAGATTGAATTATCAAATCCTCCACCTGCCTCAGTAATAGATGGTAACATACACATTAACTGTCTCATACACTTGGCATCACACAGCTATAACTTGTGCCAATACACCAAATGAAGTCACCAAAAAAAACTATTAAAAGTGCACTAATGTAATACATTGACAAAAAAAATGTTATCCTGCAAATACTTTACACTGGTGCTAGCTACTGAGGCATAAGATGCCTCACATTATATTTGGACGTGTCTTGGTACTGGGTCATTGGTCTGTCTGCTATGCCACACGTGCCAACTCCAACTTTTCCAGTTACGCTTTCCGGTGAAGCAAAAATGCTTTTCTTTACCTTTATAACAATAAAGACTGAATTAATACATGTCGGTTGCAAGTAGTTTTAAAAACATACTGCAATTACAATGGCAATAATTATATTTTCTATCATTTCCATTTTCTTTTTGTCTATGATCTAGTAAAGTGTGATATCAGGCTAAAATAGCACAAATATAAAGACATGTATATCCAGTTATATTCTCGCAGCAAAATGTGAAGAATCTAAACTGAACATTAAATAAGTACTTAACTTAGTTATTTTGGAAGTTTAGTAGAATTGAAGTATTCAGAGGAACCAAGCCAACCTAGCAATTACTATCAACACACTTACACAAGTCAATAAGGCATTTAGTTTCAAAACAATAACCAAATCGATGTGTTATAATCTAAAGTTTTGGTAATGTTATTGTAATGCACCACAACTGAGTAGCAAATTATCCCATCAGAAACCGCTTGAAGAAACCCAGTGCAGAATTTGGCAGTTACAACCAGGTAGGCTCACTATTTCATGGTGAAGCATTCACAGAGAGCAATGAGAAAACATTTACGTCTGACCTGCATTTCAAAGCACAATGGGGAAACTAATACAAATAGTTTAAAACTGACTCTTAGACAACATTCTTACTGTTAAAAACAGACTACTTGGTAAATTTGGATACAAATTCTCTACGAGTACTAAAGGATAGTGCAGAGTGCTGACATTAACTGGAAAATTTATGAATTTTGGCCATCCAAATCCTGATTATAGCCAGAAAAGAAATCAGGGGAGACAAAAATCAGATGCTTGAATATTGAGCAAAACAACACGCAGGAGAAATTCAGATCCCCTCATCTGTGGAGGGAATGGACAGATGACATTTATCAGACAAGGTGGAAGCTGGATAAAGCCTGGCAATAGATAGGTGGATACAAGTGAGAAAATTCGATTGACAGATGGATGGAGTAAGTGACAGCGGCTAGAGGTGAAAAGGAGACAAAGGATGTCAGACGAGAAGTCAAATATAAAGCCGTAGGGAGAGATGTTGGTGGAAGGAAAGAAAAGCTCTACAGGAATATTTGAGGCTCATTAAACACACTCCTTCCTTCGATAAAGAAAAACATAATTTTTTCTCATATCTAAATTGGCAGCCAAAATACAGTGAAGCTCTTATAATCCACTTTTTTACTGTTGAGAATTCCCAATGACTGGCATCTAACTCACCTGGTTCTATTAACTATTAGAATCTGCTAATCCAGGACACCAAGGATGTCAGATTATCAAAGTGTCAATGCATCGTGAAAGATGGAGACAAACAAGGAGATTCAAATCTAATGTAAATATTTGTTGGGATGAAATGTGACAGAAGTACAACTTAATTTCATTGCCACATAAATTTTACAGGATTAACACCATCTTTTGTAAATCAAAGGCATAATCAAAGGTCTGAGCCAATCTAAATTTAAGAAACAGATGAGATGCAACAATCAGTTTAGTGCCTCTAAGCTAATGAAAAGTAATATTTAAAGATACTCCATCTAAATGGTTCCTAAGGAACCTTAAAGTCCTTCACTGATCCATGCTAGAAAGAATACAAGGATGTTATATTAAGGATAATATTGCACTTGGGTATAATGCCAAAGATAAGGAAATTAAAATGTCAGTGACCTATTCCCATTACTATATTTACTGGTTTTGGGGCTGGGAGGAAGAGAGAAAGGGAGCGAGGAGAAGGGAATGAAAAGTATAAAAAGGGGATGAAGAGAATAAATGTACATGTACCTGTCCCTTTTTGTTCTTGGAATAAGCTCTGTTGTTAAACTGCTGCCATTTTACTTTTTGTTCCTCTCGCTCCTGTTCGAGTTCCTTCATTCTCTGGGCCTTTTTCAAAGCTTTCTTTTTCTTGTACTCCCTCTGCTGGGCAACCATTTCTTTCCTGCAAACAGTCCAAATCAAAAACCACTGAACAATTGGTATTATATCTCCAGCACATTTAAAACAAGACTCAAGTTTCAGTTTTCAATCAAAAGTAGTGCATTTATCCACTTGCCAGGACTCACTTTGATTTAGGTTTGTCGCCACCCAGGTCCTCACTATCGTTTCCTTCTTCAACAGGTTTCAGGTTGGTCAAGGGAAGCACATCAGCATTTCCGTATCCACTAAAGGTGATGGCAGCTGTACCATTCTCCTGGTCAATCTCTTCAATTTCCGCTTCATACAATCTGCAAGGAAGTTAGGGCTGTAAGCATGTGAGTAGAGGTTTGATAATCAGGCCCTACAAAGCTTTAATCAATTTCTACATTAACTAATGTTTTTTACCGTGTTTTACAAATCAAATGCAATTTATTAACAATCAAGCAGTGCATGCTTTAAATTTGCTGTCTGTAGACATTTCTGAACATTTGTGGTAATTCTGCTAAATGTAACTAAATCTATTTAGTATAAGTATTGCCCAAATAATTAAACATCAAATGTCTTCACTAATACAATTATGCTTCTATGAAGCTCATGGGAAAACAGCAGTAACATTACTGTGCATCTTTTAAATATGCATAAACGGTATTAGATAATGTGCAGCAAATGTCTGACAGAACACACTAAAATAACGATAAGGATCCTCAATGGTTCATAAATGAAACTTTGAAAAGTTTCTGGAGCGTGTTTGGAGTGTTACAGGTGGTTATGCTATAACATAGTGGTTGGATTTCTAAGAAATGTGTTGTAGAAAATAGTCAATGTGGGGTTTAGGGACTAGAAAGGTTTGGTCCCTCATTAACAAATTATTCCTCAACCCGGCAATATTTAGAAAAAATAACTTTACGTTTATGTAATAGTAACATTGTTTAATAGATTATTATTGAACCAGTGTCATAGGAGCAATTGCCGGTCAATTTCAATGGCTGCCTGCCTTACCTTGACTATGTTCTGAAGAGACAATCATGGCTGTTTACTGCAGGGAGGTTACATAATAACCTAGACCGATTTATTTTGCTAAACAGCTTTCTGCTCGTTAATTTTCAAACAAACTAAATTCTCTAGTTCCCAATTGAAATTGTGTTATAACCAATTTGGCCCGTGTAATACAAATAGTGTTCCACAATTGAATAATTGTTATATCCAATTCATAGTCTACTCTGTACATAGTATAGCAGAATAACATGGTATAATGTAATAAAGTAACTCCTTTTTAAAAGTCATCAAATAACTCTAAGCGCACTAAATCTTCACATTGTATATAGCAGGGCCAGGCAATGACTCCAGATTTTAACTGGTCAGTTTTGTTATTTATGTTATTTATACAAGGCAAAATATCCGAAGGAACACTAACAAAATTCAACCAACTCACAAAAGGATACAATAGAACAAATCAAAAAGGTTTGATCAGAAATACCTTAATGGGGAGGGGACAGAGAAATATCGAGGTATATTGAG
The DNA here is from genome assembly GCA_035221665.1 of Okamejei kenojei. NCBI lineage: Eukaryota > Metazoa > Chordata > Chondrichthyes > Rajiformes > Rajidae > Okamejei > Okamejei kenojei. The sequence continues at coordinate 35,405,934 of CM069145.1, read as the reverse complement.
GGGATCTGAGCTGATGCAGCTGCAGGACCAAATAATGCTCCGAGGATGAAATAAGCCACGTTAGGGGTTAGAGACAGATCCTCACCTTGGTGTTAAATTGGACACCATGGTTGAATCAGTGTAGTTCAGTTTTTATGCTGCTGCCAGAAATGTCCACAGCAATGACTTCTGCCTTCCTGAGATCACTATCTACTTGCAAATACATTTATTGGTTTTAGATTCTCCAAAGCAAAAACACACAAAAAAACAGCACAATGCATAAATAAGATTGGCCTGATAAGCACATGTGAGAAGCTTGTGGTACAATCAGGATTAGAATAAATCTTAATTGCATTAGTATGCAAAAATATTACCGACCTAAGTGACAAATTCCAGAATAAATCTCAAAGAATCTCTTACCATTTTTTACTGTTCTATTGATGTACTGTTAGAGAGTTTTACACTTACTGTCCATCCTCATTCCAAATGGCCATACACTTGTCACCAGTCTTCCATTTATGACTGGACACAGAATTTGATGAGCTGTCTGCATTGGCTGTGGCAACAGAAGGCTGATTTGATAGCAAGTCCTTGGTAAGTTCTATAACTTCCTGTAAGACATTCAAGCAAATATAAGACTTAGTACTGCCCTTTGGTAAAGTATAATACCATCTTACACGTTTGGTACAATTTCAACACCAAACACCAACACATGTCAATGCTTTATTAAAATTGGGAAATGTAAAGATGCAGTTAAGTTATCGACCATATGTGCTGCCTCCAAATAATTGAAACTCTATGCTATATTCACTCTTCCTTGTTTCCAAAGATTAAAGTCAAGAATCTTGATCTGTACGCCAATAACACCGACTCCTGCCTTCATGACTGCTCACTGGAATGGTGGGGCAAAGGAAAGCAACGTTTGAGCATAAAAGTCTGTTTCCAAATCAATACATAGTATGTATTAGCACTTTTTTACTTAGCTCTCAAAATTGCTCTCCACTTTCAGCTTCATGCTGCTCTGGTTGCAATTCCGTCCCCCCTCCCCACTCAACACAATCGAATAGGAACTTGTTACAGCCTGCTCACTGTGCCTCAAATATTAGGATTCATAATATCTATAATATTCCCCTAGTTCTCATCATTCCTCTTCCCCTCACCCCACCTTCACTGCTATTGAAAACCAACTTGTTTTCTCCTTTTCCCCACACTCAGACCTGAAGCGTTAATGCTGTTCCATGTGAATGTTTCCAGTATTGTTTTTATTTCAGATTCTCAGCATCTGCTGGTGTTTTGTCTTTTATTTTCCTTGACAATATCTGAACAGGCAGTCCCAATTCAAGCTGAAATGTTTTTCAGCTCCCTTAACCTGGATGTAGAATTAGAAGTAGCTGGTAGTATGCCGGTTGGAAACCAGCTCTTAAAGCAATGACCAGTCAAACTCATGTAGTGATCATAAACTGCACATATCTCATCCTCGAGTAATCACTGCCAATTCTTCAATGTATTGTCTTCTGTATTTTCAACTCAATTATAATCCCCTCCTGGCTCAATGTCAAGTGTGCGCATCTCACACTGCTTCCACTACACTACTGTCCTATCATTACCACTGTCCTCACTGACCTGCTCCTAATCTAGCTACACATCTTGAAATGATGTAATTTGCATAGGTACTAAAGCCCTAAAGGTTGAGATCAACTGACATTGGATGAAAGCCAAATAAAACTCCTGCCTCCAGAATTATAGTAAAACCAACTGATAATATAGTACCACCTTGAACGTTAAAATACAATGTTCCTCACTGTGCCATACCATATGACATATACCTGCACTCAGACAGCTAACACGGTGACAATTTAGTATTAACAAGATTTCAATCAAAGATGGTATCAATCTGCCTGTTGCTTTGGCTTCTTCTGTGCAAAGGATATTTGACTTCATTATGGTCTCAAAGCCCCTTTTTGGCCGGCCACAATGAATAGCAACATTTCCAGAAGAGGTACACCTAAGTTGTACCCAATAAACCATAAAACTAAAGACTGCTTGGAGAATGGGAAATTTCAAAATAGTCTAACAACAATGAGCATGCTCTTAAGATTACAATGTTTTATCACATCAATAGCACACAAAAGGGCCAACTCAGATCCAGGCATTAAAATTCTCAACCAATTGTGCACTTGTGTAATAAATTCCTTATGTCATATGCCAGATGAATGATAGCAGATGGTTATCACCGACTGGATCAACATATGCGCCTTGGGTGCCTTTGAAAAAGTCCTGAATCAAATTTAGGAGTGTGATCAAATGTAGGAGAGGAATGCCAACTGCAAGACCGGGTCAGAAAAATTGAATGACTGACTGCGTCATACAGGAGAGTGTTAAAGTCAACAAAGCAAAGGAGAGGCTTGGGTTTGATGGTTAAATAATACATCATGGGGCGAGTGGTGTGGATTAGCACCGGGAAGTTCACAAATTGGGAGTAATGAGGTCCTAAAGTGTCTCCCCATCTAATCTGTTACAGTTAGAAACCCTCAACCACACCTGCTACAGTTTAGTTCCATCCTTTTGTTGGTGTCAGATATCTGTTGCTCCCTTTAGCATCCATAGTTAAACATCCCATGTGCTACAATGCTGAGAACTATATTATACACTCTATCTATTGTATTTGATATGTATGTATAGCTTGTCTGATCTGTTTGCAAAACAAACCTTTTCACTATACCTATGACACATGACAATAATAAATCCAAACCAAATACCAGTACAAAGACTTAAATTCAACTGTCATTGGGGCAAGCATACCTAAAGCATTTAGGAGTTTACCGTTCGCTCAATTTCTTTTAATCTCTGCGTCTAAAATTCTCATGACTAAGTAGCCTTTTGCGTGCATCGTGATCCATCACTACCCATGTTTTCTGCCTTTTTTAATCCACTTGTTTTCAACGATGCTATCAATTATACGTTGACATGTTTTGTACACATTTGAAAATAAATAGTTTCAAAATTATAATAATGGGATATGGCAGCATCTGAAAGGACTCCGATTTACAAAGATTTTACATGGAATCGAGAATGACTGGATAAATTGAGCAACTTTCTATAGAATACAGGACGTAAAGGGAAAATGTAATACAGGTATAACAAATAATGAAAAACTTACAGGAATTGGCAATTCCTTTTTTTGATTGAGAAATCAATAGTAAGAACAAAGATTGAAGGAAAAGTTGAAGGAATGGCAGTAAACCAGGGCTTTCCCCACTCAAAGGTTGACAGTCAAAAAGTAGCCATCACGTTGAAAATATCAAAGGACAATTTGATATGCTGTAACTTAGAATATCCAACAGCCAGTAGGATCAACCTTTTTCTGGCCAGCATGGATGTGATGAACTTTTGAGTTGAATATAAAATCAAGGACATTCCATTCCAAATTACGAGATAAAAATTGTTTTGGTGGCCTTAAAAACTGATGGTGGATTATACTTGTTAAGACTGTAACAAGGCGCCTGGGTCAACTTTGTATTTTAGAACGTGCTTTCCATTTAGACCCCGTCCTTTATTCATGGCAATTTCCATAATGTCCCAAGTTAAAGGGAGAAAACATTTTAAAGTGTTATTTAAAGAGGAAGTGAATTCACATCTGAAACACAAAGCAAAAAGAAAATCCTGCTCCTCTTCCACAAGCTCCTAGCAGCCAGCCATTTCTGGGTTCAAGCTTACCAGGGAACCAGGTGGTACTGAGCATGAATACTGCTGATATCCAATTGTCAATCTCTTCAGTCCTGTATTCTCATCACTGCCGGAGCCACTTGCTGGCTATTCTCATGGATGGTATTAGTTCCCCGGTGAGTTGGAGACCTGGAATAGCAAGTTTCCAAAGCGAAATGGAGGTGGCGTTGTGAAGGAACACAGGACACTTAAAAGAAAATGTCTTTAGGGTGGGAAATTGCATATTTGTCTTTAAAGTCACCTTAAGACCAGAACACTAACAGGGCACAGAGCAAAGCTTTATAGTATTCAAGCACAACAAAGGGAAGATTGGAATGGTTCACTGGTTATTTCCCAGGATCCGCTATCATCCATTAAATAAACAAAAAGGTTTGGGATAGACACAAAAAGCTGGAATAACACCGCGGGACAGGCAGCATCTCTGGAGAGAAGGAATTGGTGACGTTTCAGGTCGAGAACCTTCTTACACAAAAAGCTAGGGATGTTTTCTACCAGGAGAGAGCTATTCTAACCATCCACCTTTTCTGGAAAGTCAGAGATCAGGGAAAATGGGTCCTTATTCCCAATACTGTATTTTTTTATCAAAACCTCACGACAATGAACTAACCTTCAAAGCCTTTTCAAATTACTGGATGCGGTTCTGTAGTTTTACAAAACTGGGAGACATTTCAAACTCATTTCTGTCATCAAGAGATTAGCCAATGGAAACATCTAAAACACAAATCCATTCTAACAGAATGGCAAGTTGACTAAATGTTTAGGAAGGAACTGCAGATGCGGGTTTAAACCAAAGATAGACACAAACAGCTAGAGTAATTCAGCAGGACAGGCAGCATCTCTGGAGACAAGGAATGGGTGACATTTCAGGTCAAGACCCTTCTTCAGACTTCCACCGTCACCCATTCCTTCTCTCCAGAGATGCTGCCTGTCCCGCTGAGTAACTGCAGCTTTTAGTGCTCATCTTTGGCAAGGCTCTCAGGTCTGCTTTCCCATTCTTTGGCCTCAACTACACTTTTCTGCCCTCAATGCCCTTCAACCTTAAATCTACTCTGGGTATCTGTTTGTCAAAGGGGCTACATCATGTATTTTACATTATGGCAGGAAAAAAATATTATATTAATACACCAAGAAGTCATGGTTTCTGAGGTTGCACAATGGGTCAGATAGCACTTGTGTAGAGAACAGATAAAGCTAAAGCGTACATCTGCAAAATAAATAAAGCTGTTCTCGCCACAGGTCTTTCTAAAGTTGAACGTTGGTTTAAATACCACCTTGTTTATTACCACATCACAACCATTTTTACTCACAATGCATGACAAACTATATCAATGCCTTTGTTCGTAGCCTCACATTTACTGATGCTAAGAATTCACAAATGTAAAGCAATACTTGTGAGTAAAACTGGAACTTCAGCTTCTAGAATTTGTTGGGTGATTTGTCTAAATATGTGGTGCTGGAAATCTGTTCACGAGTAAAGTAGCAAAGAATCTTTACTGACCTCACTAATCAACTTTTGCTGGACCATAGCGAAAGCTTCACTATAAAATATCTGCATTTTCCAGACACTATCACACTGATTTTACATATGACAGCTACCAGTTACCCCTCGGAGGAAAATATATTTAGGGAAAATAATTGTTTTACTCATAACTGATCCTCATAAAGTACAAGTACATTAGGTAACTAATAAGATATATCCAATCACATGCAAATGCAAGTTTACTGTGGTATGCCCAAGAGCTAAACAATTCATTTAGATTTGGAGCAGACAAGAAATTAGGAAAAAGCTGCCTTTTTTTGGTGGGAAATAAAATCCCTTCAACTATTTTAACCAATTAATAAATCTATTTAAATCCATGTGCAACTGTTGACAAGGATTAATACTTACTCAGAACAAGAGGAGGAGTCCATTTCCACCTGAAATCAAACATGGCGTGTACCAACTGTGAAAAAAAGATGTAAAATATAGAAGTACTACAGTCTGATTTCCCCTGCACGTGTCATCATGGTAGCTTGGATTGACGGATTGCAAAGGCCTGATCTCGATTATAAATTAGTATCTCTTAACCAAAAAGCAGAGAGGCAAGCAGGGGGTGAGGAGTGTGCACGGAAAGGGAGAGGAATTGGTAAATCCTTAAGAAATATTGGATGAAATATTGAGCTAAACAATAAATACAAAATATTAAAACTTCTATTTTTATCCAGTAAATGGTTTGACGTATTGACAATCTAATTAAACACTGCCTAGACTTGTATAATATACATCTGCAGCTGAGGTGTACTGGGGAACTTAAAAGATTCTGAATTGTTGGACAATGCAACTGTTAAAGAAATCCCTAGACTACCTTTGTGGACATTCTGCACAATCCAGCCATACAACGAGGCTCATAAGGTACAGAGTAATACAGCTTGAATGACTCCTTTTAAGACAAGATCTTTTTACATTTCACCAATAGTGTTACTTTCTGGAATTTTGTATCCATTTCCTCCATCATAAAAATGAGGTGGTTCCCAACAATTCACTTCCACCATCAAATGTAAATTAGTATCAAGTGATTGATGATATGCCATCTGTTTTCCTGTCATTTAATCTCTGTTGTGAATTTTCATATATAATCTACTTCCTGCAATATTGGGCATACTTGTGCAGTAGATACATTATTGGTTTAGTAATCCTGAGACTTGGAATAAATCCAATCCCATCAAGTCTGAGGAAAGGTCTTGACCCAAAACATCACCTATTCCTTCAATCCATAGATGCTGCCTCACTTGCTTCTCCAGCATTTTTGTCTACCACCAATCCCATCAAGGCTGTTTAAGAACATTAATTAATGTATTTAAATTAAAATTTAAAAATAAACAAAAAAGTTAAGTTGCGAGATTGCTGTTCAAAAAATATATATTTTTCATGAACATCTGTGTATCTTCTACTCTGCCTAGATATGTCCAATCTCATAGTAACACAATCAACTTTCAAGCACTCTGAGATGAACTTGATTTCAAACTGTTTAAAAAGAGAACCACCACCACTGTTTCAAACAAAACAAACTACAGCAATATATTGATGCATGTTGTTAAAGTCAAATAATTCAGGTAATAAGTTTAAAAAAAAAGAAGAAATATATTAGGTATTTTTAAAATTATGAAGAAATGGAGTTACCACAGCCAGCAAAATAAAAGGAATTTTAAAAATTGGACAATTTTATCGTCTGTCCCGAGCTCCACTTCTTAATAATGTACAAGAAAGATGTTTCCACTTGCTAACTTTAACGCAACTGCAATTCCATAGTTGAAAAATTGGAGAAATGACTGAGTTAAGCTTGATACGATATTGATCCTTAAAAAAGAGTAGATTTCATGCAAAAATGTGACCACATCAAAACACAGACTAAATATTTTTCTGGTACCTCAGGTTTCAAAACATCTGTCAAACAATAGACAATTTCTTCTAAATTGTCTCTGTGCATCTGCACTTTATTATGCTGTAATGTTTTGATTTTACATCAAGCATATTTGCACTAGCGTAATGATTATTAGTTAATTGAATTTAAATGTTTATATATCACCTATCTGTATTGTGTTTACAGGCTAGTTAAGCTGCTATAAGCAAGAATTACACTGTCTATTGCTGTGACATATGATAATGAAACACTCGACTCTGTTGAAGAACCATTCTAGAATATAGACACATGGAAAGCTGGAGGAACTCAGCGGGACAGGTAGCATCTCTGGAGAGATGGAACGGGTGACGTTTCAGGTGTACGTCTACACTGAACTACATGTTGAAATGGAGATCTGCATTTATGAACCACGCTTACACTTGTTATTCCCCTTATGCTAAAAGTTGACCAACAATCTCTTAAAATGTCAATGAATCTTCCAATCTGATAATCAATTTAACTGCAATGTCAGTTTCCCAAAACCATCAGCATAATCTGCAGAAAAAACATTAAAAATTGCCTGAAAAACAGATTACTAATAAAAAATCTACGGCACATGCACAAAGTACACAATAACTGTGTTTACTTTTATAATTTATAACTGGCATAAATCAAACCAAAAATTGTAAACTTTGAACTAATATTTTAAATCCCTCAAAAGAGCTATCACATGTCAAAGAATTTGAGTTTTAAACATTTGTCAATTTGTACTTTCCTGTTTCGAAGCAGTTCAATTTTCTGCTGAAGGCAATAAATATGATGACTTTAGTGAAGTGGTCTCATGAATTTTGGTTAATGCTCCAACTATTTGGTTAATAATCTCTCAACTATTAACATTTTCTTAATTTCAGGTGGTTTCCATTAATTACCTGTTTAAAAGCAGTAAAATATTGAACTGACAAAAAATATTCATATTTTATTCAAATTGAATAGAACAATGATTAAAATCAATGTCAGCAACTGCTAGATACTTTGCCTATTATATCCAACACTGGATGAACAACAAAAACTATTTTCCTCATAGACCAAAAACACCCATTATTTGTGACATGAAGGTCCTATAATCAGCATTCTTCCTGAATTGAATCAGCAGATTTATTTTTATCTGTTTGCTCTTGATTTTCAGTGGGACTTTGGAAACAATTTGCTCCTAGTCCCATAAAAACATCCCAGCCCAATAGATAATATACAGCAACTTGTTTTATTAATAGCAATTGTTATGCTTTAACCATCATATTGATTTGACCCCTTTACAGTACCTCCTTTAAAGTAAAACATGATCTTTCTTGAACTGAGGCAACTTAGGAAATCTTATCTTTGATTTGAAAATATGTATTAAAATTAAATAGAACACTAACCTGCAGATCTTTTTGTAATTTAAGCAAATCTTCATTGTCTGCAGCAGTTGACAAAGCAGCTTCTACTTGTTGAAGTTGAGCCTTGTAACTGGCCAGTTGTTTTGCCAGTTCATCTGACATCTAGAAAACACAAATTAATGAAGGAGAAATATCAACCTAACTAGCCACAAATTAAGAATCACTCATTATTGACGATCAATTTAAAATACCACTTCAGAAGATTACCATAATCCATAAATAAACAGCAATGACTCCAAATTAGTACACAGTAGAAAACGATACAGCATAAAACAACAAATCAATCCCACCTTAACTGATCATTCCGATTTTTGGGCATGCATACATAAACTTTTAAACATGCCAGTGCAAAGAACAAAGGGAATTCAGTAGGCCACACAGTATCTATGGAGAGAATGGGTCATATGAAAGATTTGGGAATGGATGCTTCAGATTGGCACCCATCTTCAGACTGATGGAGTAGTCTTGAAAGAGGTGGGGGTGGGACAAAACCTGGCAAGTGAAGATGTGCATGTGTATAACACACACACACACACACACACACACATTCCACCCTTCTACAAATATTTCCTCTTGGAAATTCAGAAGAATGGTGTGAAGATTGAGAAGCACACCAGCCTTCAGCACAAATCCATACTCCATCTGTAGTTCTGTATTTATGCCTACAATATTCTGTTGTGCTGCAGCAATGCAAGAATTTAATTGGCTTATCTGGGACACATGACAATAAACTCTCTTGACTTGACTCTTAAAAAGTTCCTTGTGTCAACACTCAGTACATCTTTATGATTAAGTGATGCATGTTTTCTTTGGAGGTTGGAGATCCGAGCCTTCACATGCAACTTAAGCGTCCGGATCCCTCCCGTTTATTCCCCCCCCATTCACTGGACCATGGTTTAGTTTAGTTTAGAGATACAGCACAGAAACAGGCCACCAAGTCTGCGCCGACCCGCGATCCGCACACACTAAGGGCAATTGTTTTACATTTTATACAAAGCCAATTAACCTACAAACTTGTACGTCTTTGGAGTGTGGGAGGAAACCGAAGATCTCGGAGAAAACCCACATGGAGACCGCACAAACTTCGTAGACAGCACCCATAGCCGGGATTGAACCCGGGTCTCTGGCGCTGAAAAGCAGCAACTCTACCGCTGCGCCACCGTGCCGCCGATCAGTCGGGTCTGCGTCTGTCTCGCACGCAGGAGGCAGTGGCCGGGTCGGGCTCCAGGCGGCGGCGGGCGAGTCCAGGCCCCAGGCCCGAGGCCCAGTTGGCGGGCGGGCGGGCTCCGCCGCCTGGGCCTCGCTGCGCCACCACGCCGCCCGGCCGATTCTCCCACCCACCCATCACGCCGACCGCCGCCGGGCTAAAGCGTCCACTCACTTTTCCAGGGCGGGCCGTTCACACCCGCAGTCCGGTGTGGTGAGGGGCGATGGCCGGCTGCTCCGCTCCGTCCCGTCTCCCCGCTTCCCCGTCGCTGGCTGCCGCCCGGCCAAGTCCCGGCCCACAAACCCCCGCGCGACGTCAATGACGCCAGACCTCCTCCCGACGCGGTGACGTCAATAACGTCACACACCCCCCGCCCGACGCGGTGACGTCAATATTGTCACACACACGCGGTGACGTCAACAACGTCATACACACACACACACACACACACACACACACGCCCAACGCGGTGACGTCAAACAGACGTTCACTCGCGGTGACGTCAGACAGCCGTTCACTCGCGGTGACGCCCCGCCCAGACCTGTCAATCATCTAGAGGTTGACACAAAATGCTGGAGTAACTCAGCGGGACAGGCAGCATCTCTGGACAGAAGGAATGGGTGACGTTTCAGGTCGAGACCAAAGATTATGTCGAGACCCTTCGGACTGCGAGTCGGAGGACAGGGAAACTGGACGTATGGAAGAAGGGTACAAAATGCATGTAAAGTGTGTAAAAGGACAGATCAAAGCAGACTGTGTTCAAGGAAATGTAGAATGATTTATTGTTGGCTGAGGGGCAGCTGACAAGGAGGCATGCAAACAGTAAAATTAATCAGGAGGACTGTGAAACTAACGGGAGAACTATGGTAGGGGAGGGACAGAGAGAGAGGATTTAAAAGAGAGTTGGATAGAGCTCTAGGGGCTAGTGGAGTCAAGGGAGATGGGGAGAAGGCAGGCACGGGTTATTGATAGCGGATGATCAGCCATGATCACAATGAATGGCTGTGCTGGCTTGAAGGGCTGAATGGCCTCCTCCTGCACCTATTTTCTATGTTTCTATGAAAAGCAATGGTTACTTGAGGTTAGGGAAATCAATATTCATACCGAAGATAGACACAAAATTCTGGAGTAACTCAGCAGGACAGGTAGCATCTCAGGAGAGATGGAATGGGTGACGTTTTGGGTCGAGACCCTTCTTCATACGTAGAAACATAGAAACAAAGTGCAGGAGTAGTCCATTTGGCCCTTTGAGCCAGCACCGCCATTCAATTACATACATCGAAATTCCAGGCGCACTGCCTGAGCGGAGCTCCAACGTATCAGATAAATAATAACGACAATGAAAACGGCAAGAAAAACGGCAAGTCAGAATGTGCAATATTTCACAGTATAATGTAATAGCAGTACAAAATATTGGCTATGAGGGGTGTGTATACAGTTCAGAGTTCAGATGGCCTTGTGGTAGAAACTGTTTGTTAATCTTGTGGTGTGTGATTTGATGGACCTGTAACGCTTTCCTGAGGGCAGAAGGGCAAACAAGTGATGTGCGGGATGAGATGAGTCCTTTAGAATGTGTGATGCCTTCGGCAGGCAACGAGAGTTATAGATCAAGAAGTAACTGCAGATGCTGGAAAATCGAAGGTAGACAAAAGTGCTAGAGAAACTCAGCGGGTGAGGCAGCATCTATGGAGCGAAGTAAATGGGCAACATTTCGGGCCAAAACCCTTCTTCAGACTGATGTAGGGTGGGGGGGCAGGAAGAAGAAAGGAAGAGGAAGAGCCAGAGGGCTGAGGGAGAGCTGAAAAGGGGAGGAGACAGCAAGGGCTACCGGAAATTGGAGAAGTCAATGTTCAAGCCGCTGGGGTGCAGACTGCCCAAGCAGAATATGAGGTGCTGCTCCTCCAATTTCCAGTGGTGCTCACTCTGGCCATGGAGGAGGCCCAGGACAGAAAGGTCGGATTCGGAATGGGAGGGGGAGTTGAAGTGCTGAGCCACGGGGAGATCAGGTTGGTTAATACGGACTGAGTGGAGGTGTTCTCCACTATGCTTGGCAGATGTGTTGTTAATCTTTTGGGCTGTATTGATGACTTTCTGCAGAGCCTTCTTGTCAGCCGCAGAACTGTTGCCATACCACACTGGGATGCCATGTGTCAGGACACTCCCTATGGAGCAACGATAGAATGACACTAGCAGCTGTTGTGGCAAGTTGACTTTCCTGAGTGATCTTAGGAAGTAAAGCTGTTGTTGTGCCTTCTTTACCAGGGAGTGTGTGTTAGTTGGCCGCCTGAGATCTGCTGAGATGTGGGTGCCCAGGAACCTGATACTGGAGACTGTCCACTCTTTCTCTGTTTATGTGATGTGGGGGATGGTTACCCTGCTTCTTCCTGAAGTCAATGATGAGCTCTTTTGTTTTCTTGCTATTGAGTGCTAAGTTGTTCTCTGAGCACCAGCCTATTAACCTCTGTACTTCCTCCCTGTAAACTGACTCATCGCCCTCAGTGATCATCTCCACCACTGTTGTGTCGTCTGCAAATTTAATGATGGTGCTCGTGCTGTGGGTCGGTATGCAGTCATTGGTATAGAGGGAGTAGAGGATGGGGCTCAGCACACAGACTTGTGGAGCTCCAGTGCTGATTGTCAGTGGGGGAGTGGTGGGTTCCCAACCTGACTGACAGCGGCCGGTCCGTTAGGAAGTCCTTAATCCAAAGGGAGATGTTGTGTTTGAAGCCTAGGTCGTACAGCTAGGCCTACTGGGTATGATTGTGTTGAATGCAGAGCTGTAATCCACAAATAGCAGTCATGCTTATGCTCCCTGTTGTTCCAGGAGTAGCAGTACAGTATGGAGGGCAGTGGCAATGGCATCATTTGTTGATATGTTTGCTCTGTATGCATATTGGTGTGGATCCAGAGTTGATGGGAGAGCGGCCTTAATGTGCTTAAGGACCAATCTCTCCAGCAGTGATGGAAATGGGTTTAAGGAACTAGGGGTACTTTAAGGTCCATGAGGTTGAGGTTGGGAAGGAAGGGGGGGGGGGATTTTTTTTATGTGCGGTCATACCCATGTAAGAGTACAAGAATGCATAACTTGTTTATTGTGTATTTATAATATAGTTTGTTGTGTATTATATGTCACAGCCACTTTCCTGCATCTCTCTCTCTCTCTCTCTCTCTCTCTCTCTCTCTCTCTCTCTCTCTCTCTCTCTCTCTCTCTCTGTGTTGGCTGCAGCCATCTTCTGCTTCGGTGAGGGAAGGAGATTGGTGATTGATCAAAAGGCCCCTAGGAGACTGTGTCTGATTGGCCGCCAAGTGACCAGCGCATTATGTGATTGGACACAATGCCCTTGGAGACAGCGGCTGATTGGACGGGAGGAGACCGATTTGTTGATTGGAAGCTGGTCGGTGATTGGATGCAACCCCCTTAGAGACAGTGGTTGATTTGCCGCCAAATAATCGGACACAGAAAATTGAGAACAGGAAAACAATGAAATCGGAATTTTGATTTAAATTGGAGGAATATCATGCCTGATCTGCAGCAAATATACTAATATCCGCTCTAGTATCTTTGATTGTTAAGGGAAGCTGGTCGGTGATTGGATGCAACCCCCTTAGAGACAGTGGTTGATTTGCCGCCAAATAATCGGACACAGAAAATTGAGAACAGGAAAACAATAAAATCGGAATTTTGATTTAAATTGGAGGAATATCATGCCTGATCTGCAGCAAATATACTAATATCCGCTCTAGTATCTTTGATCGGCAGTTCTTTCCTATTGAAGAAGAACCCTGGCCCGAAACAACTCCTAATCCATTCCGTCCACAGATGCTGCCTAGCCCGCTGAGTTCCTCCAGCACTCTTGTTTTTTATTTAACTCTTGAAATTGAAGTTAGACATAAAGCTGGAGTAAGTCAGCGGGATAGGCAGCGACTCTGGAGAGAAGACCCTTCTTCAGACTGAATTGAACTCTCGTCAGTGAGAGTACTTGTGATTGTCTGCAGAAGGATCTCGACCTGAAACGCCTCCCACTCCCCAGAGCTGCTGCCCGTCCCGCTGAGCCATCCGAGCCACCCCCGTGCCCACCTGCAACTCCAGAGCCAAGCAAAAAACACAAAATGCTGGAATAACTCAGCGGGCCAGGCGGCACCCGTGGAGGGAACGGACCAGGAGCCGCCACGGGCCAGGGTTCCCCCACCCCCTCCCCCTCCGACAGGAAGGAACCGCAGATGCAGCTGTACCTGCAAAACGCTAAAGGATTCCGGGAATGCTGAGGCGAGAGGGGGAGTGAGAGAGCGAGAGAGATCCAAAGGACAGATTCGGATCCCAACTACACCTCGCTGAGACCTCGCAAGAAGTTTCAAACCTACGGCCCCCTCCAGTTCGAGCCACGTGGACCAAGATACCACGTTGTAAACAACCACGTTCGCTACTTTGACTGGGAGTTCGCGTTCCGCCACAGTCCCGTAAGCGGTTTACAGCTGTTTGATATCCGCTTCAGGAAGGAGTGGGAGGTCTACGAGTTGAGCATCCAGGAGGTGCACTCCGTTCACGGCGGAGATACGCCAGGTCTGATGAGGGCCAAATTCTTAGACAGTCCTTATGGAATTGGGAAAAGTTCCATAAACCCTTCTTCAGACTGACAGTCAAGGGCAAGGGAAACGGGAGATATAGGCATATCTTCCATTCATTTGTCCATAGTACTGTCTATCTCTCTTGTTCCTCTTTCCCGTAACTCAGTCTGAAAAAGGGTCTCAACCCGAAATGTCATCTATTCTGCTCCATGATTGTTGCTTTCGTCCGTCTGTCCACTTGTTCGCTCGCCCTTGGATTAAGTAGCGCTGGATAAAGCTGCGAATTCACGCACAGGATGGAAACTGAAAACTGAAAAGTAGGGGAAAGTTGTCCCCCTGCCTACCCCCCCATTTCCATCACAGCTCTGCAGGCACTTCATGATTATTGGTGTTAGTGCAACCAGCCTGCAGTCGTTTGTGGCAGGATATGGCAGTCTACTTCGGAACTGGAACTATTTCCAATGTTTTTAGGCAAGTGGGGACCATGCATTGTGCCAGGGATTGATTGAAAATTACGACAGTACCCCGTTCTGGTCTTTTCCCCATATCCCTTGATTCCCTTAGCCCTAAGAGCTAAATCTAACTCTCTTGAAACCATCCAGTGAATTGGCCTCCACTGCCTTCTGTGGCAGAGAATTCCACAGATTCACAACTCTCCGGGTGAAACTATTTTTCCTCATTTCAGTCCTAAATGACCTAGCCCTTATTATTAAACTGTGATGCCTGCTTCTGGACTGCCACAACATCGGGAACAGCAAATAAAGTAGGGCTTGCTCTCTGGAGTGCAGCCTGTTGGGGAGAGGTGCCGAGGTGAGTAAAGTGCGACTCGAGGATGGTGTGTTGCCTCCCTGATGCCAGGGTTCAAGACGTTTAAGAAGCTTAGAAGAGAATGGGTTGGTGAGGTATTTAGTGTCTCATATGGGAAAAGGAGAGGAGTGGCTATCCTTTTCAATAGAAATGTAGTTTTCTCTGTGGAAAAAGAACTCCAAGATACGTTGGGGAGATATGTAATGGGAATTGGTACAATAAGTGGGATGGTAGTATCGATTATAAATATCTATGCACCAACGGAAGATGATTACTCTTTCTTTAGAGACATTGCAAATATAATTGCAGAAAATGCCAAAGGTATGATTATACTAGGTGGTGATTTCAATGCGGTCCTTGATGGGCGGCTGGATAGATTACCAGATGAGTACAATCAAACAAAAAAAAACAAAATATTAAATAATATGCTTGGGGAGTTAGGATTAGTAGACACATGGAGATATAAAAATCCAAGGGGGAGGGATTATAGTTTATTTTTGAATGTGCACGGGAGTTACTCACGTATAGACATGTTTTGTGTTCTCAAACAATATACATGTAAAGTGGTAGATTGTAAAATTGGTTCAATAACAATTAGTGACCATGCGCCCATAATCATTACCTTGGAGGTAGGAACTGAAAAGTTTTAAATACTGGAGAGCAAACATTTCTTTATTGACAGATAACGTAGTGACACAGGAAGTTAGGAATTGTATTAAAGAATATTTTGACCAGAATGACAATAGTGAAGTAACATTATCCACGCTTTGGGAAGGTGCAAAAGCAGTAATAAGGGGCAAAATGATTGAAATAGCGAGTAGAGTAAGGAAGAATAGGTTGAAGAAGCAATCTGACTTGGAAAGTAAAATAAAGATATTAGAAGTAGAACAAAAAATAACAATAGAAACAAGAATCTGTTAAAGGAGCTAAAACAAAAAAGACATGAGTTAGAAGAGCTTCTAACATATAAAGCGGAAGGAGCCCTTTGATTCTTAAATCAAAAATACTATGAGAAGGGAAATGGGGCTATTTGCCTTCTGGCATTTCAGTTGCGTAAGGAGCAAGCTAATCGAGTAGTTTCCAAAGTTCTATATCTGATTTATAGAAATTTAGTTTCACAACCACGAGAAATTACAGAAGCGTTTGCATCCTTCTATGAACAGTTATACAATTCTCCCAAAATCATAGATAAAGAGGAAAAGATCAGAACTTTCTTTTCTGGATTAAAAATGCCCTGCCTTTCTCAAGAAGAAGTGAGAAATATGACAACACAAATAGAAGAGCAGGAAATAAAAGAAGTAATAAAAAAATTAACAAACAACAAGTCCCCAGGGACGGATGGGATTCCAGGAGAGTTTTATAAATGTTTTGAGAACGAGCTTTCTCTGATTCTGGCTAGAGTCTATAATTATGCCTTGGCTGAAGGTAACCCCCACCGAGATCATGGGCCGAGGCTATAATTTCTGTTATTTATAAGGAAGGGAAGGATCCCACAGGATGTGAAGGCTACAGACCAATAAGTTTCTTATGCAATGACTTAAAGATACTCAGTGCTATATTAACCAAGAGAACTCAAAACATTATAAAACAATTGATACATCCTGATCAAGCAGGGTTTATACCGGGTAGACAGGGAGCCAATAATATTAGCGTACTGAATATCATGACATGTGCAAAAAGGAAGCATCAGACTTCAATGCTATTAAGTTTAGATGCTCAAAAGGCTTTCGACAGAGTAGATTGGGTCTATCCTGAATATACACAAGATAAAATGGGGTTTCACACAAAATTTATTAACTGGGTGATAACATTATATTTAAATTCAAAGTCAAGAGTGAGGGTAAATGGATGTTGCACTGAGTTTTTTTAATTAAAGAGGGGAGTTAGACAGGGAGACAGTTTGAGTCCCCTGCTTTTTGACTTATGTTTAGAGACGCTCGCAGAAACTATTCGGCAAGATGACTATATTGAGGGCATTAAAGATGATCTGGGGGGGGGGGGGGAACAAAAAAATTCACTATTTCCTCATGATGTTATGATCTATGTGAGTAATCCTATTTCCTCAATGCCTCGCCTAATGCAAGTCTTACAGGAATATGGTGAAATATCGGGATATAAAATAAATGACTCAAAATCAGAAGCAATGATGCTGTCATGTCTGTGGCCCTCGCAATTAAATGATCAGGTCAGGTTCCATTGGTCTCGGGAGGGTTTTAGATATCTAGGTATTGTCATCACTTCCTCTATCACCGCATTGTATGAAGCTAACTATGATAAATTACTTAAGAAGATTAAGGAAGACATGCACAGATGGGATATTCTCACTTTATCTCTAATTGGCAGAGTGGAAGTTGTTCGAGTGAACATTTTGCCCCGACTGCTTTTCTTATTTCAATCTTTACCAGTAGAGGTCCCTGGCACGGCATTTAAGGCGTTAGACAAAGAGTTAACAAGATTTGTGTGGCAAAATAAGAGACCCAGAGTCAGACTTAAGACACCGTTGTTATCAAAACAAAAAGGGGGCCTAAATATGCCCAACTTTAAATATTATTATTGGGCAGCGAAGCTGAGAACCTTGATAGCATGGTTAACGAATGATGAGGAAAACGGGATGGGTGAAAATAGAACAAAATGCACGTCCTAGTATTGCCCTGGCTGGTCTCCCATTTCTAACTCAAGTAAATTGGAAGAAATTAAAAGTAGATAACGATTGGATTAAATTCACGATGAAAACGTGGTTAGCTATCAGAAAGCAATTAAATCTTTTTAATTCGATATCTAGAGCAATGAAGATAGCTGCTAATTCGATTGGAAAATTAAAATGAGAGTATTGGGGAGGGGGGGGGAGTAGAGGAAGCGAAATTTGGAGCCGAATCGACGGGGAAAATCGGCCGCGGGGGAAAAATAATGGCGGCGTTTTTGGAGGAGAGCGAGCTGCAGCAGCTGCAGTTATGGTGCCTGGCCAGCAGGAGGCCACAAAATGAGTGAGTGCTGCAGCAGCTGCCGTTATGGTGTCTGGCCAGCAGGAGGCCACAAAATGAGTGAGTGTGTGGGGGGGGTGGGGGGTGAAGGATTTTATGTTAAAAAGTGTACATAAAAATGTCTAAATGTAATGAGGGGTGAATGTAAATGTGTAATGTGTGGCAAAATGGAAAATATCTTGGGGTTTGAAAGTGTGGTTTTGGCGAACCATGGTATCAAAGGGCAAATCTGGCCGGTCGGTCGGCAGACACACACACACACAGAGTTTTAATAGTGTATATATAGATATAGATAGATGGAAACCAGTACTATTACAAATGGCAAGATTGATTAAGGATATGAATGGATGAGCTTGCTCTGGCGCCTGTGAATAAGATGCTTTTATGATAAAATGTTAAGAGGATCTGATGCGATGCTAATAGAGGTTAGGTGATCTGTATTTTGTCATTTTGCAATTGTCTTTTGTGTGTCTCTTTGTTTTGTCTGTATGTGTATTTTGTTATGTCAATAAATGTTGAGTTAAAAAAAAGTGTGATATATTAATGCGTGAAGTATAAGAAATAAAGTGGATGAGCTTGAGGCTCAGTTAGAAATTGGTAAATATGATGTTGTGGGAATTACTGAGACATGGCTACGAGGATTAGAGCTGGGAACTGAATATTCAAAGGTATACGCCCTATTGAAAAGACAGACAGGTGGGTAGAGGCTCTGTTGGCAAGGAATGACATTCAGTGCCTTGCAAGGGGTGACATAGAATCAGAAGATTCTATGTCATTGTAGATAGAATTGCGAAATTGTAAGGGTAAAAAGACCCTGATGGAAGTTATCTAGAGGCCCCGAACATTGAATTTTCTCAATTCTGTTAGCCCTTGCTGTCTCCTCCCCTTCCCACCTCCCCCTCAGCCCTCGGGCCCTGGCATTCCCTCTATCTCTATCTCCATCCCCCACCCTAGTCGCACTAGCTTCTCATTTTCACACCACAAACAGCTTACAATGGCTTGTTCCCTTTATCATCGATACTTTTTTGCATTTTTCATTCATTTTCATTTCATTCATTCATTGTTCTTTATCTCTCCACATCACTGTCTATATCTCTCGTTTCCCTGATCCCTGACCAGTCTGAAGAAGGGTCTTGACCCGAAACGTCGCCTTTCTCCTTCGCCTCTTAGATGCTGCTGCACCAGCTGAGTTTCTCCAGCTTTTTGTGTAACCCTCGATTCTCCAGCATCTGCAGTTTCTTCGTTAACACTGTTGGCCCCCAAACATAGCCTGGATATAGGGTGCAAGTTGTTCCAGGACTTAAATTAGGAAAGAAACAAAGGTAATGCTACGGTGGATATGGGAGATTTCAACATGCAGGTACAGGCCTGTACGAAGCTTTCCAAAGAGGGGGGTGGCATGACAGGATTACAAAAAATTTAATGTGAAATAATGTGTGCGCTGCGCACATCACAAGCGCGAAGCATGAAGTCCCTCGATGCCAGGGTCCAGGGCACTGGAGGTTCCGGGGTTTTAGATGCTCTCTAAATTCTGAGCCTTATTTTGGAGCATTTGTGCACCAAATTTATGACCAATATTTCCGAAATTAACAGGAAACTGAGAGGTAGCTTTTTCACACTGGGTGCTGGGTGTATGGAACGAGCTGCCAGAGGAGGTAGTTAAGGCTGGGACTATCCTAATGCTTAAGAGACATTTGGACATGTACATGGATAGGACAAATTTAGATGGATATGAGCCAAACGTGTGTGAGTGGGACTAGTTTAGATGGGACATGTTGGTCGGTGTGGGCAAGTTGGGCTGAAGGGCCTGTTTCCACACTGCATCATTCTATGACTAAAAAGTTAAGAAGAAAAATGCATGTAGATAAGTAGAGCAGATTTGAAAGGAGTGAAATGTAAAGGCAGAGAGAGTTTTATGGGTGGAAAGGAACATAGGAAAAGAGGGGGGAGAGTGGGCTTGAGCCGATGGGTGAAGGGAAAATAGACACAAAGTGCTGGAGTAACTCAGTGGGTCAGGCAGCATCTGCGGAGAATATGAATAGGCGACGTTTCACAGAGTACTGGAGTAACTCAGCAGGTCAGGCAGCATCACTGGAGAACATGGATAGATGACATGTCACAGAGTGCTGGAGTAACTCAGTGAGTCAGGCAGCATCAGTGGAGAAAAGGTATAGATTATATTTCGGGTCAAGACCGTTCTTCAGTAATATTCATGATGTGACATGCATAGACATTCCTGAATGTTACCCAAACTATCGTGAGCTACTTTGTTACGGTGCTTGCTCTCTCCTATAACATGTCTGCTGCCTTGGGTGATGCAGGACAGGACACAAGCTTTGGGACACGGTGTGAAGCTGTTGCCATCTGCCCCAGCCTGGCGAGAAATCTGGATGGAGGGGATGTGGAGAGGATGTTTCCACTAGTGGGAGAGACTAGGACTAGTGGCCACAGCCTCGGAATTAAAATACATTCCTTTAGGAAGGAGATGAGCAGGAATTTCTTACGTCAGAGAGTGGTGAACTGTGGAATTAATTGCCACAGACAGCTGTGGAGGTCAAGTCAGTGGACATTTTTCAGGAGGAGATTGATAGATTCTTGATTGATAGGGGTGTCAGAGGTATCGGGGAGAAGGCAGGAGAATGGGTTTGAGAGGGAAAGATAGATAGAGTCATTGATACAGTGTGGAAACAGGCCCTTCAGCCCAGCATGTCCCATCTGCACTAGCGCCACCTGCCCACGTTTGATCTCTCCGAACGTGTCCTATCCATGTACCTGTCTAACTGTTTCTTAACTGTTGCGATAGTCCATGCCTCAACAACCTCCTCTGGCAGCTTGTTCCATATATCTACTACCCTTTGTGTGAAAAACATACCCCTCAGATTCCTATTAAATCTTTTGCCCTTCACCTTAAACATATGTCCTCTGCTCCTCGATTCACCTACTCTGGGCAAAAAACTCCACCATATCTATTCAAATCATTATTTTATACACGTCTATTAGATCATCCCTCGTCCTCCTGTGCTCCATGAAATAGAGTCCCAGGCAACATCTTTGTAAATCTTCACTGTACCCTTTCCAGTTTGATGACATCTTTCCTATAACATGGTGCCCAGAACTGAACACAATACTCTGAATGCAGCCTCACCAACTTCTTATACAACCGCAACATGACCTTCCAATCTCTATACTCAGCCTGACCCGCTGAGTTACTCCAGCACTCTGAAACGTCACAGAACGGGGCAAGATTAGCAAGTTTGCTGATGATACAGAAGTGAGTGGTTTTGCATATAGTGAAGATGGTTGTGAAAGATTGCAGCAGGATCTGGATCAATTAGCCAGGTGGGCAGAGGAATGGTTGATGGTTGCATGGTTCCTTGAAGGTCTTGTCGCAGGTATATCAGGTGGTCAAAACGTATTTTGGCACTTTGGCCTTCATCAGTCAGAGTATTGAGTATAGAAGTTGGGAGCTCATGTTGCAGTTGTATAAGATGTTGGATCAGTCCAATCAGGGTTGTGTCGTCCGCAAACTAGAGAAGCTTGACAGAGGTGTCGGTGGATGTGTTGGTGTGGCGAGAGTAGAGGAGAGGGGACAGTACGCATCTTGCGGTGCTCCTATGCTGAGCATTTGTGGGTCCGAGATATGCTTTCCCGTCTCACATGTTGCTTCCTGTCTGTCAGAAAGCTGGTGATCCACCGACAGAGGGGTTCAGGCACAGTCAATTCAGAAAGTTTGGAGCGTAGTAGCTCTGGCGCCTGACGGTCTAGGTGCTGGAGGATGAAGTGTAGGACCAGATTGACTGCGTCATCCACAGATCTCTTGGCCCAATATGCAAAATGCAGAGGGTCCAGCAGAGGGATTTTGATATTTTTCAGCTTGGCCAGCACAAGCCTTTCAACGGTCTTCATGACTACAGAGGTCAGTGCGACAAGCCTGTAGTCATTAAGACCAGTAATCCTTACCTTTTTGGGTACAGGGACAATGGTGGAGACTTTGAAGCAGGCAGGGACAGTGCATCTTTGCAGGGACTGGTTAAAAATGAGTAATTGGGTGTGAAGTGTTGGTTGGGGTGGGAAAGGGTCCACTCTTTTCATACTGGAGTCTTGCCTTAAGTAGGCGTGAAGTGGTGAATGGGAAGGAGAGGGTGCAGGGTCCATTCCTTGCAGACTGCGGTCTGGCTGTGTTTGTTGGGGAGGGGGTACCAGGGTTACTTTCTGATTTTCAAACCTGCAGTAAAACTCATTCAGGTTGTTCGTCGAGAGCGGGGGACTTTCCTCTTATAGCTGGTGATTTCTTGCATGCCCTTCCAAACTGAAGAAGAGTCACTAGCTGAGAACTTGCTCCTCAACTTCTCAGAATACCTTTCCTTGGCAGTTCTGATTCCTCTTCTCGGCTCTTTATCGATTAGGCTATCTTTTAACTCTTTAACGATTAGGCTATCGGCTTGACACATATTTGCCCCCCCCCCCCCGCTGATCTCAAAATGGAAATGTTACATCTGAATATAATGATCCCATTAAAATGTATATTTATGTCACAAACTATGGAATTCATATTTTTCAGTATTGTTATCGAGGGAAAGACAGCAGTTCCAATTGATTAAAATTATTCATATGGAGGAAAAAATATAACAATAGCTCTAAAACCTACCTTAATTTTGCTATCTCATTATCCCCCTTTCCCTCTTCCCTCCCCCATCTCTCTCTCTCTCCCCTCCCCCTCTCTCTCTCACCTCCCTTCCCCACTCTCTCTCCCCCTCCCACATCCCCCCCTCTTTCTGGTGAGGGGGGCAAAGATGAAGGTGGTGCAGGCCCAGCAGGTGGGGGGCGATGAAGGTGGCGTGGGCCCAGCGGGGATGCAGTGGGCCCAGCCGGGGTGGCGTAGGGGGAAGATGGCTTGGCCCCAGCGGCAGGGGGAGGCGAGGGGAGCGGGCCCTGCCACAGCGGTGTCTGGTGTTGGGGTTACAGCCGCCGGGTTCAGATTCAGCCACTCCCGCCCGGCAACGGGAGAACGGTCTCCTGGTCTGATTCCGCCCGGGCCCACTGCGCACGTGCTGAGAGACGGCGTCATTTTGCGTTGCTTCCCCAACTGCGCAGGCGCAGATGGTCGCATTTTTTTCTCCCAAATCATTCAGTGGCCGGAACCAGAATTTCGGGTGTTTTTCCGACAAAGTGGAAACGCTGATATTTTTTTCCAATGTTTTCTTTTCCAATTTTTTTTTTCCCGATAATTGTTTTTTTTCCGATTTTTTTTTTTTTTTTTTTCTTCGGGATTTTTTCTTACGCTGGGGGAAAAAAGGGGGGTGCGGCCGCACCCAACGCACCCCCCCCCTTCGGACAGCCATGAGGTAGACTGGGAAAATCAGGTAGGTACTGGACCCCCAAGAAAGGGAGTTTGTAGAGTGCCTCTGAGATGGATTCTTAGAGCAGCTTGTACTGGAGCCTACCAGGGAGAAGGCAATTCTGGATTTAGTGTCATGTAATGAACCAGATTTGAAAAGGGAACTCAAGGTAAAGGAACCTTTAAGTGGTAGTGACCATAATATGATGTTTTAATCTGCTATTTAAGAGGGAGAAGGTAAAATCGGAAGTGTGAGTATTGCAGTTGATCAAAGGGGACTATGGAGGCATGAGGGAGGAGCTGGCCAAAGTTGACTGCAAAGGGACCCTAGTAGGGATGACGGTGGAACAGCAATGGCAGGTATTTCTGGGAATAATCCAGAAGATGCAGGATCATTTCATTCCAAAGAGGGGGAAAGATTCTAAGGGGAATAAGAGGCGACTGTAGCTGACAAGGAAATTCAAGGTCAGTATAAAAATAAAAGAGAAGACGTATAACATAGCAAAGATGAGTGGGAAGCCAGAGGATTGGGAAACTTTTAAAGATCAACTAAAAAGGCAATACAGAGAGAAAAGATGAAGTACGAAGGTAAGCTAGCCAAGAATATAAAGGAAGATAGTAAAAGCTTATTTAGGTATATGAAATGGAAAAAAATAGTTAAGACAAATGTAGGTCCCTTGAAGACAGTAACAGGTTAATTTATTATGGGGAACAAGGAAATGGCAGACGAGTTGAACAGGTACTTTGGTTCTGTCTTCACTAAGGAAGACCCAAACAATCTCCCTGATGTACTAGGGGACAGAACACCTAGGGTGACAGAGAAACTGAAAGAAATTCATATTAGTCAGGAAATGGTGTTGAGTGGACTGATGGGACTGAAGGCTGATTAATCTCCAGGACCTGATGGTCTGCATCCCAGGGTGCTCAAGGAGGTGCTGCTAGAAATCTTGGACGCATTGCTGATCATTTTCCATTGTTCTATAGATTCTGGATAAGTTCCTGTGGATTGGAGGGTGGCTATTGTTATCCCACTTTTTAAGAAATGAGGGAGAGAGAAAGCTGGGAAATATAGACCAGTTAGCCTGACATCAGTGGTGGGGAGGATGCTGGAGTCGATTATTAAAGATGTAATAGTGGCGCATTTGGATAGCAGTAACATGATCGGTCCGTCAGCATGGATTTACGAAGAGGCAATCATGCTTGACAAATCTTCTGGAATTTTTTGTGGATGTAACAAGTAAAATAGACAAGGGAGAGACAATAGATGTATTGTACCTGAACTTTCAGAAAGCATTTGATAACGTCCCCTACAGGAGATTAGTGGGCAAAATTAGAGCACATGGTATTGGGGGTAGGGTACTGACATGGATAGAAAACTGGTTGGTGGACGGGAAACGGAGTAGGGATTAACTGGTCCTTTTCAGAATGGCAGGCAGTAACTAGTGGGGTGCTGCAAGGCTCGATGCTGGGACTACAGCTATTTACAATATACATCAATGATTTAGATGATGGAATTAAAAGTAACATTAGCAAATTTGCAGATGACACAAAGCTGGGTGGCAGTGTGAACTGTGAAGAGGATGCTATGAGGATGCAGGGTGTCTTGGACAGGCTGGGTGAATGGGCAGATGCATCGCAGATGCAGTATAATGTGGATACATGTGAGGTTATCCACTTTAGTGGCAAGAACAGGAAGGCAGATTGTTATCTGAATGGTGTCAGGTTAGAAAAAGGGGAAGTACAACAAGACCTGGGTGTTCTTGTACATCCATCACTGAAAGTAAGCATGCAGGTACAGCAGGCAGTGAAGCAAGCTAATGACATGTTGGTCTTCATAACGAGAGGAGTTGAGTACAGCATCAAAGAGGTCCTTCTGCAGTTGTACAGGGCCCTGGTGAGACCACTCCTGGAGTATTATGTGCAGTTTTCGTATCATAATTTGAGGAAGAACATTCTTGCTATTGAGGGAGTGCAGCGTTGGTTCATGAGGTTAATTCCCGGATGGCGGGACCGTCATATGATGAAAGAATGGAGCGACTGGGCTTGTATTCACTGGAATTCAGAAGGATGAGAGGGGATCTTATAGAAACATATACTACTGATTGTGGATGATCAGCCATGATCACATTGATCACATTGTCTATGTATCTATGTAATCCTCTAAGAATTTTATGTTTCTATAAGATCTCCTCTCATCCTTCTAAATTTCAGCGAATACAAGCCCAGTCGACCCATTCTTTCCTCATATGTCAGTCCGGCCATCCCGGGAATTAATCTGGTGAACCTACGCTGCACTCCCTCAACAGCAATAATGTCCTTCCTCAAATTTGGAGACTAAAATTTTGCACAATACTCCAGGTGTGGTCTCATCAGGGCCCTGTACAACTGCAGTCGGACCTCCTGGCTCCTAAACTCAAATCCTCTCGCAATTAAATTAGTTTTCTTCACTGCCTGCTGTACTTGCATGCTTACTTTCAGTGACTGATGTACAAGCACACCCAGGTCTTGTTGCACCTCCTCTTGCCCTAATCTTTTACCATTCAGATAATAATTAGCCTTCCTGTTCTTGCCACCAAAGTGGATAACCTCACATTATACTGCATCTGCCATGCTTCTGCCCACTCACTCAACTTATCCAAGTCACTCTGCAGCCTCGTAGCATCCTCCTTGCAGCTCACACTGCCACCCAGCTTTGTGTCATCCGCAAACTTAGAGATGTTACATTTAATTCCCTTGTCTAAATCGTTAATATATATTGTAATCAACTGGGCTCCCAGCATTGAGCCTTGCGACACCCCACTCGCCACTGCCTGCCTTTCTGAAAAACGACCCGTTAATTCCTACTCTTTGCTTCCTGTCTGCCAACCAGTTCTCTATCAATGCCCTACCCCCAATATCATGTGCTCTAATTTTGCACACTAATCTCTTGTGTGGGACCTTGTCAAAGGCTTTTTGAAAGTCCAGATACACCACATCTGCTGGCTCTCCCTTTTCCATTCTACTTGTTACATCCTCAAAAAATTCCAAAAGATTAGTCAAGCATGATTTCCTCTTCATGAATCCATACTGACTTTTCCCCATCCCGACAATGTTTTCCAAACATCTTTAATAATCGACTCCAGCATCTTCCCTACTACTGATGTAAGGCTAACTGGTCTATAATTTCCCATTTTCTCTTTCCCTCCTTTCTTAAAAAGTGGAGTTACATTGGCTACCCTCCAGTCCACAGGAACTGATCCAGATTCGAGAGAACATTGTAAAATGATCACCAATGCATCCACGATTTCTAGGGCCACCTCCTTGAGTACAACATTCCAACATTTCTGGGATGCAGACCATCAGGCCCTGGGGATTAATCTGCCTTCAGTCACAACAGTTTATCTACACCATTTTCTGACTAATGTGGATTCCCTTCAGTTCCTCCCACCCACTAGATCCTTGATCCCCTAGTATTTCCGGGAGATTGTTTGTTGGTGGAGTCAGAACCCGCGCTCACACACACATTTCTGGTCATTTCTGTTCATGAAATTGTAAATATTATTTAAGTGCTACAGACATATAACAATTACAGCACGGAAACAGGCCCTCTCGGCCCTTCCAGTCCGTGCCGACCATTTGTTTTCCCCTAGTCCCATCTACCTGCACTCAGACCATACCCCTCCATTCCCTTCCCGTCCATATACCTATCCACTTTACTTTTAAATGTTAAAATCGATCCTGCCTCCACCACTTCTGCTGGAGGCTCATTCCACTCATTCCATAAAGAAGTTCCCCCTCACGTTACCCCTAAACTTCTGTTCCTTAATTCTCATGTCATGCCCTCTTGTTTGAATCTTCCCTACCCTCAATGGGAAAAGCTTACCCACGTCAACTCTGTCAATCCCTTTCATCATTTTAAAGACCTCAATCAAGTCCCCCATTAACCTTCTGCGCTCCAAAGAATAAAGACCTAACTTGTTCAACCTTTCTCTGTAACATAGTTGCTGGATCCCAGGCAACATTCTAGTAAATCTCCTCTGTACTCTCTCTATTTTGTTGACATCCTTCCTATAATTAGGCGACCAAAATTGTACACCATACTCCAGAATTGGTCTCACCAATGCCTTGTACAATTTTAACATTACTTCCCTGCTCCTATATTCAATGCTCTGATTTATAAAGGCCAGCACACCAAAGGCTTTCTTTACCACCCCATCTACATGCGATTCCACCTTCAGGGAACTATGCACAGTTATTCCTAGATCTCTCTGTTCCACAACATTCCTCAATTCCCTACCATTTACCATGTACATCCTATTTTGATTTGTCCTGCAAGATGTAGCACTTCACACTTATCAGCATGAAACTCCATCGGCCATCTTTCAGCCCACTTTTCCATATGGCCCAAATCTCTCTGTAGACTTTGAAAATCTACTTCATTATCCACAACACCACCTATCTTAGTATCATCTGCATACTTACTTATCCAATTTTCCACCCCATCATCCAGATCATTGATGTACATGACAAACAACAGTGGACCCAACACAGATCCTTGAGGCACCCCACTGGTCACCGGCTTCCAACCTGACAAACAACCATCCACCATTACTCTCTGACATCTCCCATTCAGCCACTGTGAATCCATCGTGCTACTCCACCATTAACACCCAAAGATTGAACCTTCTTAACGAACCTTCCATGGGGAACCTTGTCAAAGGCCTTACTGAAATCCATATAGACAACATCCATTGCTTTACCCTCATCAATTTCCCTAGTAACCGCTTCAAAAAATTCAAGAAGGTTTGTCAAACATGACCTTCCAGGCACAAATCCATGTTGGCTGTTCCTGATCAGACCCTGTTTATCCAGATGCTTATATATATTATCTCTAAGTATCCTTTCCATTAATTTGCCCACCACTGACGTCAAACTAACAGGTCTATAATTGCTAGGTTTATTCTTTGAACCCTTTTTAAACAATGGAACAACATGCGCAGTTCGCCAATCCTCCGGCACTATTCCCGTTTCTAATGACATTTGAAATATTTCTGTCATAGCTCCTGCTATTTCTACACTAACTTCCCTCAATGTCCTAGGGAATATCCTATCAGGACCTGGAGATTTATCCACTTTTATATTTTTCAAAAGTGTCAGTACTTCCTCCTCTTTGAATCTCATAGTTTCCATAGCTACTCTACTTTTTTTCCTTACTTCACATAGTTCAATATCCTTCTCCTTGGTGAATACCGAAGAAAAGAAATTGTTCAATATCTCCCCCATCTCTTTTGGCTCTGCAGATAGCTGTCCATTCTGTCTCTCTAATGGTCCAATTGTATCCCTCGTTATCCTTTTGCTATTAATATAGCTGTAGAAACCCTTTGGATTTACTTTCACCTTTCTTGCCAAAGCAACCTCATATCTTCTTTTAGCCTTCCTACTTTCTTTCTTAAGATTCTTTTTATATTCTTTATACTCCTCTAGCACCTCATTTACTCCATATCTCCTATAATTATTGTAGATATCTCTCTTTTTTCGAAACAAGTGTCCAATTTCCCTTGAAAACCATGGCTCTTTCCAATTTTTACTATTTCCTTTCACCCTAACAGGGACATAAAGATTCTGTACTCTTACAATTTCCCCTTTAAATGTCCTCCATTTCTCTTCTACATCCTTCCCATAAAACAGAGTGTCCCAATTCACTCCTTTTTAAATCCTTACGCATTCCCTCAAAGTTAGCCTTTCTCCAATCAAAAATCTCCACCCTAGGTCCAGTTCTGACTCTCTCCATAATTATATTGAAACTAATGGTATTGTGATCACTGGTCCCGAAGTTCTCACCAACGCATACCTCCGTCACCTGACCTGCCTAATTTCCTAACAGGAGGTCCAGCACTGCCTCTTCTCTGGTCGATTACCTCTATGTACTGCTGCAAAAAACTATCCTGCACACATTTTACAAACTCCAAACCATCCAGCCCATTTACAGAATGTGTTTCCCAGTCTATTTTTGGAAAATTGAAATCTCCCACAATCACTACCTTGTGCTTACTACTAATATCTACTATCTCCTTACATATTTACTCTTCCAATTCTCGCTCCCCATTTGGCGGTCCATAATACACCCCTAAAAGTGTTGCTACACCGTTCCCACTTCTCAGTTCCACCCAAATAGCCTCCCTAGATGAGCCCTCTAATCTATCCTGCCAAAGCACTGCTGTAATATCCTCTCTGACAAGCAATGCAACACCTCCACCTCTGGTCCCTCCAATTCTACCACACCTGAAGCAACGAAATCCTGCAGTATTTAGTTTCCAATCACAGCCGTCTTGCAACCATGTTTCACTGATTGCCACTACATCATATTTCCAGGTGTCAATCCAGGCTCTAAGTTCATCCACCTTTCTTACAATGCTCCTAGCATTAAAATATACACATTTTATAAACCCACCATCCCTTATTCTCTGTCTATTATATTTTTCCTCTTTCTCGCCTACATTTTGGGTCCGAGTGCTTCCCTTCTCTGCCTCTTGCCCCACACCCTGTCGTCTAGGCCCCTCTACCTGAGTCCCTCCCCCCAGCCTTTCTAGTTTAAAGTCTCCCCAGTAGCCTTTGCAAATCTCCCTGCCAGGATATCGTTACCCTTTTGGTCCTTCTTCCTTCTCCTTAACTTTCCCCCCAACTCCCTAAATTCTCCCTTCAGGACCTCATCTCTTTTTCTGCCTATGTCATTGGTGTCTATGTCATTGGTATCTATGTCATTGGTACCTATGTCATTGGTACCTATATTTCTTCCCAGCCATTGCTACCACCAAAATCTTCATATCATGCCTTTTCCTTAACGACTGTGCCATAAGTCTCCAAAACCACCCTGGAGTGTTCTCAACCAATGCCAGTGAAATTAGAAGTCCTGTCCTAGAAATGTGATTCTAAGATATTGAATTTAGCCTCTCAATTACACCTGGTCATTCAAGAGAGGTGGTACTTTAGTTTAGAGATACAGTGCGGAAACAGGCCCTCTGGCTACCAAGTCAACACCGACCAGTGATCCTCACTCATTGACACAATCCTACACACACTAGGAACAATTTACACTTATTTCAAGCCAATTTCCATACATACCTGTACATCTTTGGAGTGTAGGAGGAAACTGCTGATCTCTAAGAAAACCCACGCAGGTCACAGCGAGAACGTACAAACTCCGTACAGACAGCATCTGTTGTCAGAATCGAACCCGGGTCTCCAGTGCTGCAGGCGCTGTAAGGCAGCAACTCTACTGCTGTGCCACCGTGACCGCCCAGGTTGTAAGAAAAATGTTTGCATTTAATATTGCAATTCCTCAAAGAAAAGTAAGAATTTTAAGAGTTACAAACAAAATAACTATCAAAGATCTGTCACAGAGACCAATTTCCATGACTAAATGCGGCTGTGGTATTCTTTAATGGTGCAGTAGTCTTGAAAAAGGTCATTCAGTTTAGAATAAAATGGTGTAATTTCCATGATCCACCAACGAGATTATTGCCCCTACTTATCTCTGTTCCTTTCCCACATCCTTGCTCTATGTAAAGAGGATTTTGATTGCAGAATACTGTTTGTTGATGTTCACAAAGGCAAATTACTGTGGTTTCTACATTTTCACTTCCTCTGTGGTAACCAACATGAAATGTTTGAAGAACAATGACTCAAGCTATAATGATCTGTGACAGAATAATTGTAGCCTTTTTCCTTGTTTCCCAATATGACAAATCTTTTATGTCCAGTATGTTGACACATGCAGGCATATTTCCATTGAATGAGAGGAGACTGACAAGAGACGACCTTTAATATTGTTGTCTTTAGACTTTCGACTTTAGAGATACAGCATGGAAACAGGCCCTTCAGCCCACCGAGTGCACACTGACCAACGATCACCCCGTACACTAGCATTTCCCACACACTAGGGACAATTTACAATTTATGGAAGCCAAATAACCTACAAACCTGAGTAAACCGGAGCACCCCGAGAAAAAACATATGGTCACAGGAAGAACGTGAAAACGCTGTATGGATTGCACACAGAGTCACAAGGCCATGAGCTTAATCAAGGAGCGTTCTCACTCCAGTCACTGCCTCTTCTCCCCTCTCCCATCAGACAAGTTTGGAAAAAACGCATACCTCCAGATGAAGGGACAATTTCTTCCCAGCTGTTATTAGGCAACTGAACCGTCCTATCACTAGGGAGCAGTCCTGACTTCTCATCTACCTCATTGAAGGCCTAACTATCTTAATTTGGTCTTTAATGGGCTTTATCATGAACTAAACGTTATACCCTTTATCCTCTATCTGTAGACGGTTTGATTGTAATTCATGTAGAGTCTTTCCGTTGACTGGAAAGCACGCAACGAAAAAGCTTTTCACTTGTACCTTGGTACACCTGAAAACGAAACGAAACTAAATTAAACTAAAAGGAGGCAGAGTGTGATGGTGGAGGATTGTTCCTGATATTTTAAGCCTGTGAACAGTAATATCCTGCAGGGATTGATACTGACACCTTTACTATTTATATTATGCATAATCAATTTTGATGCGAATGTAAGAGATATGGATAGTAAATTCATA
The DNA here is from genome assembly GCA_035221665.1 of Okamejei kenojei. Classification (NCBI taxonomy): domain Eukaryota; kingdom Metazoa; phylum Chordata; class Chondrichthyes; order Rajiformes; family Rajidae; genus Okamejei; species Okamejei kenojei. Next base: position 35,373,937 of record CM069145.1, on the reverse strand, counting down.
AATGACACAAAAAATGTTGGATTGATGTATTTTGAAATGAGGCTCGGACATACAAAATGGGTGATAAGATCAGAGGGTCCAAAGATCTCTGAAGGTGACAGTACAGGTAGATAAGGTGATTAAGAAGGCCTAGAGGATAGTTAATTTCATTAGATAGGGCATAAAAAATAAGAGCAGAGCATTTCTGGTGCAATTCATTAAAAATTTGGATTGGCCACAGCTGGAATATTGTGTGCACTCTTGGTTGCATGACTATAGGTACTATATCAACATTTGACATGGTACCATCACAATATTTAAAAGACCTTTGGACAGGTACATGGATAGGAAAGGTTTAGAGGGAACCACAAGCCTCTCCTGTCAAACTATGATCCAACTGTGAACACACTGATGGACTCGGGAAGAACAACATGTCCAAGCTTCAAGATATAACCGCAATGGCTATTTCAATAAGAGAGCGCCTCACCATTGCCTCTTGAAGTTTGAGGAATTGGATGGAATAATTTTCTCTGTAATTTAATGAGTACACATCAATACAGGAATACTCTCCAGTAAACAGTGGCCTACTTGATTTGCATCTCAATCACTGCTAGGGTTGCTAAATGTTCCGTATTATCCGGGATATCACATATATTGGGCTAAATTAGTTTGTCCCACACGGGACCGCCCTTGTCCCGTATTTGACTGGTACTACTCGGATCGAGCAGACTGTCGGGTAGGAGCACCGCGTCCGGCCTCGCCTCACCCGTCCCGATGTAGTGCAGCCCATGGAGTGCAGCAGCAGGCCTTCGCCCATGGTCCCGTCGGTCGGCAGCCCGGCCAGCTGTCCGACCTTCGGATCTTCACTTACCGCCGAGACCACCACTCCTTCTCATGGCCGATCATCGGTTCATGAGTTGGATGGGGTGCCGGACTTTGGCCTGGCACCAGGGGCCAAAATTCTTCAGCTGGCCTGATGGCTGAGCATTGTGTGCAGTCCAGCACACGGGCCAACACATCATTCACCCAGCCACGGCTGAATCGGTCAATGAATTGCCGTTGGGGATTTGTCCTTTATTTTGACCTTTTATCCCTTATTTGGGAATGAGAATGTTGACAACCCTAATCACTGCAGTACTGCTAGTTTTGTTTGGACCAGTGATAAGGTGTACTGCAGACACAAGGAACAACAGATGTTGGTTTACAAAAATAGACAAAGTGCTGGAGTAACTCAGCCTCCCTAGATAATGGGCATAGGTGACATTTCGGGTCGGGACCCTTTTTCGAGTTACCATATAACCATATAACAATTAAAGCACGGAAACAGGCCCTCTCGGCCCTTCCAGTCCGTGCCGACCATTTGTTTTCCCCTAGTCCCATCTACCTGCACTCAGACCATACCCCTCCATTCCCTTCACGTCCATATACCTATCCACTTTACTTTTAATAGTACACTACTAGAGTTGACTGTAGTAGTGGGGAAAAAGCGGGAAGTGTTTGAGAAGACTGATTAATGAGGTGCTGTTGAGTTGGAAGAGTGGGGGTGAGACAAGGCCTGATAAGTGATAGGTGGATTCATGTGAGTTTTTTTGTTAATTGGCTGATGATTGGACAAAGGTCAGAGATCAAAAGACAAAAGATGAGATAAGGATAGAGCCGTGTGAATTGTGAAGCTAGAGGAAGGAATATGGGTGGACAGGAATGGGAAAAGGGGGAATGGATGTGCATCCAGGGTGGGGGCAAAGGGAAGAGAGAGGGGAAATAGTTGGGCAGGGGGTAAATTGGGAAGGTTGATTGTAGGTTGGTTACATGAAAATCAATGTTCATACCAAGCTGAATATGAAGTGCAGTTGCTTTAGTTTCCGTGTGGCCTCATTCTGGCAAAAGAGGAGGCCCAGGACAGAAAGATCAGTATGGGAATGGGAAAGGGGGTTAAAATGGTTATTTGTGCATTAACCAGCATTAGCAGTTTTTTGTTTCTTCTACTTATACAATGAAACTTTATTGCTCGGTAATCCATTACCCGGTAATAGCGGACAAGCGGCAATAATGGACACCATTCTCCCCCCTCCCCCCCCATGGTCTGATAAAAGGAGGGTTTACTGTGTTCATACATGCACGTTTGTACTTATTTATGGTTATGCTTACGTATACTGTGATTTTACTGAATCTAGGTACATGTGACAATTAAGTATCATTGAACCATGCGAGGATAAGATTGACAGGTTTTCAGATATTAGGACATTTAGGAGACAAAGAGGATTTGAAGCATTATCATTTTGACTGGCTGTGTAGGCTTGTGGGGCCACAAGATCTATTTATTTTGTTCTTGTACATAAAATATATTTATCCAGATTACAAAATAATCTGTTAACAGTCTAACAAAGGCACACAGCGGAGCTGCACTTCCTTAGAGCACCAGAAGGGGGAGATATAATTCACAAAATAACCTCAGAAAGAAACTGTTTACGAAGGAACTGCAGATGCTGGAAAATCGAAGGTAGACAAAAATGTTTCGGGTCGAGGTCTGAAGAAGGCTCTCGACCCAAAACGTCACCTATTTCCTTAGCTCCATAGATGCTGCCTCACCCGCTGAGTTTCTCCAGCACTTTAGTTTACCTCATAAAGAAAATGGCTTGCTGCTGTGTGAAAATTCAAGTGTTCAAGTTGTGCTTGTTATCATGTGTACAAAGAAGGTGAGGTACAGGTACAATGTCATCACAGACTAGTAGGTTGACTCTGCCTAATCTCTGTGATTTACTGTGCCATTTGAATTAAGAACATAATAGACCATTGGACCTTTGACATTGACATGACAGTTTATAATATTTTGCACTCTTGGCATATCGCTTAACTTGCTGATTAATCTCTGTCTTCAATTTGCTCAACAATTATGGATTTTTGGGGTGATGAGGTCCATAATAAAGCATTTGAAATGTTTCGTCACCTCCATCCTCAGCCCTTACAGTGAGTTTGTAACCCATTGTTGTCAACATCATAGCAATGGGCAATTTCCTCCCAATATTTGCCTGGTCAAATGCATTGAGTATGTCATGTTTCTAATAAGGTCACAGTGGATTTTTCAGAACCCTTAAGTAGGTATGTTCCAAATCTTACCTTTAGCGGTGCTGCAGTTCTGTCACTGGCCCTGTGCGTGACTTTGGCACCTTTGAGGGGGGGGGGGGGCGGGGTTAAAATGCGGTTTTCCCTTGCCATCCAGAATTATATTTTCTCGGGGTGCGAGCTTTTGCTAAAGATTCATTCTGACTGCCGGTATGTGAAAAAAAAATTTTAAATCGCCCGACTATTTCAGCGCTGCAGTAAAATGAAAATTAGCTCCTAATGCCGTGTACGCCGACAACGGGGACGGATTTTACGTAGGGGACAGGTAAGTGAAAGCTGTTTATTTTTTCATATAAACTTGCTAGTTTAGATGACCTTAATCAACATTTCATGTTGCAAAACGGTGATTTATTCCCCATGTGAACCGGCAACGTTTTTCCTGCCGATATGGAGTTTAAATTCACCACAACCACAACATTCCAATCCATTGCGTTCCAGAAAAACCCACTCGCAAGCTGAATTAATGGCCATTAATTTACGGGCAATAAACACTAAATTCCTTCAATTTGGCCTATAAATTAATGACAATTAGATTTAAAAGTCGTGTTATATTGTGAATTCTTGTTTGAATGTTATTTGGACACAGGCTTAAAAAAAAATGCTAATATTTTCTTAAGAAATGGATAGATGTTTAGATCTAGTAATTGAATTTTGTAATTAGCTACAATTGGGTAACTAACTAATTATAAGCTTTAATTTCAGGTCATCCAAGTAAGATTGTTTCATATTAGTTTCAGAATGCTTCAATCTATAATAACTGATCTTTCAGTTCTCTTAATTTTTAAGAAAGTTATGGGCTTTTGAATGTCCTAGATCACAACTTTTGTGTTAAGTCAATGGAAAAGCAATAGGGAACAAGATGCTAATTTCCGAGTATGAAAATGGCCATAACCTTTTTAAGACTGAAGATATGAAAGTGAATTAGGTGTCAAATTAAACTTTTTATGCTTTATCTGATGGGATAAATTGCAGACTTGATTTTTTAAATCTCAAAAATTTGTAACATTGCTACCCTAAGGAATAAAGTTCTATTTCTTTTTTCAAGGCAATCTCATTCGTAGCAACCACTCAAGCAAACATTTGTCACACTCTCTCCAATTCAAGCACATCTTTTCCTAAGACATAAAGAACTGTAGATGCTGGTTTATACCAAAGGTAGACACAAAGTGCTGAAGTAACTCAGCGGGTCAGGCAGCGTCTCTGACAAAATTGGATGGGTGATGTCTATCAATCGGGTTGGGACCCTTCTTTTTCAGTCTGAAGAAGGGTCCCAACCCAAAACGTCCCAACCCGAAACCCATCCAGACATGCTGCCCAATCCACTGAGATACTCCAGCACTTTTTGTTCATCATGCACATTTTTCCTCTGCTGGTGGACCAACATCTCAACTCAATCGCAGGCTAAATGTGCAACATCGCAGTCTTTGCACATTCTGCTCCCACTTTTGAAATTCAGTTTCATTAACTTCAATCCCCTCTTTACCTCTAGCCCTGTTGCCTGGCTCCTCATTATCTAATGACATATTATCTAAAAAAAGCCACGTATAGTCTTGTCAAACAAGGGTATTGGTGTTCATAAATTCACGCTGATCTGGCATTTTTCTAGGCTTTAATGGGTGGTTTATTCCTTCCCCTATAATGATGGATTTGATGGTTTCCCAACTACTGCTATAGGATTAACTCAGAAAGACATATCATTTAAAGGCATGCAGTAAAATCAAAGAGGGAAAGGCTTACAAATATTGTCACACCAGGCACTCCAGAACAATGCCCCTCAAAATCTAATGATCTTACAACCGTGGGTAAATTAGCATTTCAAAGATGTTATCCTTTTTCTTACTTTCAGCGTGCGTTATTATTAATTATTCAGTGTAGCTCAGCAGTTAGAACTTTGGTAACCGATGTTCATTCTGGTTGTTGTCTGAGTGGAGTTTGCACATTCACCCTGTGATCGCATGCTTTTCACCCTGGTGCTGTCGGTTCATCCCACGTCCCAAAGACACACTGGTCAGTGGTTTAATTGGGGTGGAAGGAGTTGCTCTGAGGGAAGGTATAGATTCAATGAGCTGAACGGTCTATGGTAAAAGAAGAGGAGAAAAGATGCACCGTGCCCTACACATACTTGTCCCTCAGTTCAAAACGCTGCTTTTCTTACTGTCCTATCAAAAGCATAAAGCTGTTTCACTACAGGACTGTCAACAGCTGTCTAGATGCTACATTTGGGACTCGGGATTACATTTTTTCAGATTCAGAGGCATATGTGTTCCCACTGAGCAAGATTAATCCCAGTCTTGTTTGAGATAGCAATCCCATTATACTGCTATGTCCACTATCATTAAGCAGTTTCCCAGCAAATTAATCTCTTGGGTTCTGCTACAGGCGATAACGGAGAAAATTCCTTTGAGCAGAAAAGAATGATGTGTTTCTTTTTGCTTGTTTTCTTTGAATACTGGGCAGGGTGGTGGAACGTAGCAGGTTGCGTGAAGAAACCTCCATTACACTGCATTCGAGTAGCTGTGACAACCATCTGTTAGGGTGTGGAGAATCAAGCCCAGAGCGTAAAGTCATCAGTGGAAAATGTAAACCCTGCAACACATTCCACCCGTAGCCTGTGTTGAATCTTGCCTGCACAGGCCAGTTCTGCCATTTTCACCTTGCCTGGACCACGCAACTGTGGGGGAAAGTCATCAAGAGGAAAAAAGGGATGTGGATTCCCAGTGTCCATGCTGCACCTTCCGGTGGGGGTACAGAGGAGTCCATAGTGAGGGACTGGCCAAGCATGAATCACAACCAGGGTCACAACAAACTGCCCTGAAACTGCCATGTAAACAAGCCCTTCAGCCCACCGAGTCCATGGCGAACCTCTACACCAGTTCCATGTTATCCCACTTTCATATCCTACACAGTATGCACAATTTACAGAAGTCAATTAACATACAAACCTGCACATCTTTGGGATCATGGCGGAAACCGGAGCACCCAGAGAAAATCCACGCGGTCACAGAGAGAACGGCAAACTCCACACAAACAGGACCAAATGTCAGAATCAAACTGATCAGAATCATTGTCAAATTAAGCATGCAGGTACAGCAGGCAGTGAAGAAAGCGAATGGCATTCATAACAAGAGTAGGTGAGTATAGGAGCAAATAGATCCTTCTGCAGTTGTACAGGGCCCTGGTGAGACCACACCTGGAGTATTGTGTCCCCTAATTTGAGGAAGGACATTCTTGCTATCGAGGGAGTGCAAAGTACGTTCACAAGGTTAATTCCCGGGATGGCGGGACTGTCATATGCTGAGAGAATGGAGTGGCTGGGCTTGTATACTTTGAAATTTAGAAGGATGAGAGGGAATCTTATTGAAACATATAAGACTATTAAGGGTTTGGACACACTAGAGGCAGGAAACATGTTCCCGATGTTGTGGGAGTCCAGAACCAGGGGCCCCAATTTAAGAATAAGGAGAAAGGCATTTAGAACGGAGATGAGGAAAAACTTCTTCACATGGAGCGTTGTGAGTCTGTGGAATTCTCTACCTCAGAGGGCGGTGGAGGCCGGTTCTCTGGATACTTTCAAGAGAGAGCTTGATAGGGCTCTTGAAGATAGTTGTTGAAGGTTATGGAATTAAAAACAGGAAATACTGGAAATACTCAGTTGGGCAAACAACTTCCAAGGAGAAAGAGAAAAAGATAGAGTTTAATGTGGTGCAAATGGTGAGAGATTATTTTTTTGAATGCAAGCAATCTATCCCATAGTCCGAAGAAGGGTCCTGACTGGAAAAGTCGCCTATCTATGTTCTCCTGAGATGCTGCCTGGCCAGCTGAATTGCTCCAGCATTCTGTGTCTGCTTTTCGATAGCAGCATATGTGGGTCCATGTTTCTACCTGTCCAATTGAACATGTCCCTTTAAGGTCAACATAAAAGTGGGCTAGGTTCAGATTAAATGAATGTGGGAAGACCTTTCCTTAAAAAAATATAAACCTCTATTTCAGTGAAGTGTCAGAAAAGTCTGCTCATTTGTTGTTTACAAGTATGGCACCAAACTGACATTGACATTGCTAATATCACATCATCAGAAATCTGTAAGATTTTGTTTAAGGTCACTGTGCCTCTTATTGCAACCATTTATAATAATAATGTTTTCTATTTTTGGAAATTTATAGGACTTTGGTTAGGCCATATTTGGAGTAATACATGCAGTTCTAGTTGCCCCATTACAGGAAGGATGTGCAAGCTTTGGGGAGGGTGCAGAAGAGGTTTATCAGAATGCTGCCTAACTTAGATGGCATTGGCTACAAGGAGAGGGTGGACAAACTTAGATTGTTTTCTGTAGAACACAGCAGATTAAAGGGAGACCTGATAAGAGTGTACGAAATTATGAGAGGCATAGATAGGGTAGACAATCAAATCCATTTTCCAAGGTCTCTCATCGACTTCTGATGTTCTCCTTGTACCTACTATCACCTAGTCCAGGTGTTATTCTGGTAAACCTCGTCTGCACCATCGACTGTTATTGAAGACAATCATGGCAAACTATTTCCATTCCCTTCAAATGTGGAGATAGCCAACTCGATTCATCCCACGCCCAAAGGCACTCTGCTGTGCTGCTCCTGGGATGTTTTGCAATGTAAATGGCACAGTAATTGCAAATGAAGAAGAGTGCCAACCCCAAAACGTCACCCATCCATGTGCTCCTGAGATCCACCTATTATTTGCTGGGCTTGTCCCGCCCCCACCCCTTTTCCAGTTTTCTCCCCCCCACTACAAACAGTCTGAAGAAGGGTCCCAACCCAAACCATTGCCCGATCTATGTCCTCCACAGATGCTGCCTGACCCGCTGAGTTACTCCAGCACTTTCTGTTCTGTGCAAGATTCCAGCATCTGCAGTTCCTTGTACCTCTAATTGCAAGTGTTTAGTCCACAAAGAATGTCTGTTTTGGGAACAAAAATAACTTTTATTCACGCAATGCCTTTCGAATCTCTCAGTAGGTCCCAAAGTAGGTCACAATGATTAATCTTAAGATGAAGCCACTGTTTATAATGTGATTTCTGCACATACTAATGATCCCACAAAAAGCAAAGATTGATTAATCAATTTCTTATGGGTTTAGAGAATGTTGAGCAGGACATCAGGGGAATTCTCTGCTGTGCATTTGAATAAGGGAACAAGGTATTTTACTCCCACCTGACCATGTCATTAGTCATTAGTCTATTGTCACGTGTACCATGGTACAGTGAAATGCTCTTGTTGCGTGCTGACCAGTCAGTGGAAAGATAATACATGATTACAATTGAGCCATCCACAGTGTACAGATAGATACATGATAAAGGGAATATTGTGAATAACATTTGGTATAAGATAAAGCCAGTAAAGTCCGATCAGAGATAGTCCAAGGGTCACCAATGAGGTAGACAGCAGCTCAGGACCGCTCTCTAGTTGGTGGGATGGTTCAGTTGCCTGGTAACAGCTGGGAAGAAACTGTCCCCAGTTGTGCGTTTTGACATATCTATACCTTTTGTCCAATGGGAGAGGGGAGAAGAGGGAGTGGCCAGGATGCGACTCATCTTGATTATGCTACTAGCTTTGCCGTGATCTGGCAATATGGTTTCCTAGTTCCATCTGAAAGACGGCAGGTTTCTCACTGAAGCTCTATGTGCAAAATGACACCGCAACCGCAGCTTAGTACAGGTTACAATCCCGAGGGCCGCTAGTCCCAGTAGAACCGCAGGAGACATTACCGTCAGGGGAGCAAGGTGACGCTTTGCAGCCATGGGATTGGGGGCGGGTGCTGGACATATAGAGTTTGTTGCAATCTTAACGTCACGTTACAAAACTATGAGCTTTGAATCTATGTGGAGCTGACTTTGGAAAAATAAACACGAGCATAAACAATATATTTGTGCACATTTTCATTTGACGCTGAGTTGTAGGAGAATTAGCAAATGCTATTTTGGGAAACCTGGAATTGATGTAAGTGTAAGATAATAAAGGGGCCATAGTGTGGAAACAGGCCCTTTGGCCCAACTTGCCCACACAAGTCAACATGTCCCATATACACTAGTCCCACCTGCCTGCGTTTGACCCATATCCCTCCAAACCTATCCTATCCAGGTACCCATCTAACTGTTTCTTAAATGTAGGGATAGTCCCCGCCTCAACTACCTCCTCTGGAAGATTGTTCCATACACCCGCCACCCTTTGTGTGAAAAAGTTACCCCTCAGATTCCTATTAAACCTTTTCTTCACCTTCACCTTGTATCCTCTGGTCCACGATTCATCTACTCTGAGCAAGAGACTCTGTGCATCTACTCGATCTATTCCTCTCCTGATTTTATTCACCATTGAACCACTGAACCACTGTGTACTGCTGACACATATATTGGAGTTTTGCTTCCCCCCCCCTACACCCCGCACCCTCCAACTCCCTGCTCGTCCATCTTCCTTTGACTCGTCCCGTTAACAGGCGCCAGGGAACCCCAGTTGTGATCACCAGCCCTCCCCCACCTGTTACCCTCAGTGAAAGAAACCAATTAAAGTATCTTGAGTTGATCTTAACCTCTAATTCCATCTGGGACCCAGTAGAGAAGGAATCTTTAGGGAATATGACTCACCTAATCAACATTAACCCAAGTCAATAAATGTAAAATGTCTTTGCAGCTGAAGCCTAAAAGCAATTTTCAAGCTTGAAAGAGCATGCATGACCTAATTTAAAATAAAAGTGGGATTCAATGCTGTCTGATTCCATTAGAAGGCACTGCAATAGAAAGGAAGATAATTTCAGTATGAAATAGACAATTTTCTAACACGATGGGTTATTTTGTTCTGCCCACTTCAAGAGCTAAGCATCGGTTCATTACTGAGTCATACCGCATGGAAATAAGCCCTTTGGCAGAACTCACACTGTTGCCCCATCTAAGCTAGTCCTATTTGCAGTGTGTGATGCTTTGGCAGATAGTTACGTCTTGGGTCATAGGTTTAGGACCAGAGGAAGAATAGAAGACCATTCGGTCCTTCAAGCTTGTTTGACTATTCAGTGATATCATGCCTGATCTATCTTCCAACTCCAGTTCATAAGTAAAGAAATCTGTTTGCATCCCAACTTAGCAATCTTATCAACCAACAACAATGAAGCCTGGGGAATAAAAGGGTCAGAAGCTGTGTGGTTGAGATGTTGGTTTAGGACTAGAAATCAGAGAATCATATTAAACAACTGATCTTCTGACAACATGGAAATATACAGTATTGTTCCCAGGGGTTAGTGCTGGGACCATAGCTTGATGACTTTTAAATGGGTAGGGCAGATCTTCCACATTTACAAATCACACAAAGCTTTGACTATAGCAAATAATGAGAATTGTCAATATTGCACTTTATCTTGCACTAAATTTTACACCATTTATCCTGTATCTGTACGCTGTGGAAGGCTTGAATGTAATCATGTATAGTCTTTTCGCTGACTGGTTAGCACGCAGCAAAAAACTTTTCACTGTACCACTGTACTAAAGTAAACAAAAACTAAACTATAGACTAAATGGAGTTCTTTTAACTTGATTTCTCAATATATTGGCCCATAAACCTTTAAGCCCAGCAGAACTGGTTGAGGAAGTGTTTAGTAAAGGATTAAGAATCTTGTTGTTGAAAAATAGCGGCATAAGATACAACAATAATAAGATGATGTTGAACTTTCTTACTACTTTAAGCGGGTATAGAAGATGTGTTTGAGTGTTAATCAACTTTGTAGCTCTGCTGATGTGGTGACCAAGACCTGTGAGACATTGCAGCAAGAATTCTAAGTGGACCTAATGGATGCGTGTGGTAACAATTTATGGCCAGGTTCTTCCCCCTGGACATTTATGGCCAGGTTCTTCCCCCTGAAGAAGGGTCCCAACACGTCCCGTCCTTAGCAATAAAAAAAAATGGGGCAGCACAGTGGCGCAACAGTAGAGTTGCTGCCTTACGGAGCCAGAGACCCGATCCTGACTATGGGTGCTCTCTGTATGGAGTTTTTAACATTCTCTCCGTGACTTGCGTGGGTGTTCTCTGGAAACTCCGGTTTCCACGCACACTCCAAAGACATACAGGTTTGTAGACTAATTGGCGTGGTATAATTGCAAATTGTCCCCAGAGTGTGTAGGATGTTGTTAGTGTGTGGGGATCACCGGTTGGTACATGCTCAGTGGGATGAAGGGCCTGTTTCCGCTCTGCATTTCTGAACTCAACCCGAAACGTCATCTGTCTATTTCCCTCCACAGATGCCACCTCACCCTTTGAGTTCCTCCAGCACTTTGTTTTTTTTTTACTAAAGATTCCAGCATCTGCAACCTCTTGTGTCTAGATTTAACAATCTTCTTTATTGTGGCAAAAAGTCTCATGGTACCTCACAGAGGCGATATGAAATCAATGTTGACACCTGCCACACAAGGTTGGGGCCGAAGGCCTAGGAGTCCAAAAAGGAAAATTTCAAAGAGCGCTTTGAAGGAGCAAAGGATGGTGGGGAGATTGGAAAGGTTCAATGGGCAAACCCTAGACCTCCAGGATGAGAAGACGTCCACTAGTAATGTAGCCATTAAATGTGGGCATGATTACAAGACCAGAAATGAGAACCAAAATAAATTTTGGAAAGAGACACGAAAAGCTGGAGTAACTCAGCGGGTCAGGCAGCATCTCTTGAGAAAAGGAATAGGTGACATTTCAGGTCGGGACCCTTCTTTGGACTGATGGTCAGGGGAGATTTTGGAGAGATTAGGTTTGAAATTACAGAGACAAGAAGGAGTGAGCAAAGGAGGGAACTGACAACAAGTTTAAGAATGTACAATTAATATGTTGCTTAACTAGAAGCCAGAATGTGCAGTCTTTGTGTGAATGGGACCAAGTCAACTTTCTACTCCAATTACTAAGATCTTTCACTCACATTAAGATTTTGCAGTAACAACTTATAGTTAATGGGTCCTACATTTCAAGTGGAGTTCACCACAGTTCTTCCCTTCACTACTGTAAGGACTCTACAGGGCTACAACTGTGAGATCATATGATGTTACAATCAATATTTAATCGCTATTTTAAGTTTAATAAATATGTTAACACTAAATATCAATGGGAATTCATTTACCTTGAAAATGTCATAAAATAAGCAGTGAAATTCTGGCAATCTTTTTTTAACACTGTATGTTATTTTATTTTCCCTTGAAGTTAATCAATTTGGTGTTGGCTGATTTACACTACCATCCAAGGTGATTTCTATACTTCCATTTCACCTTACAAAATAATGGGATAACAGGAACATTAATTTTACTTTCATAATGACAATTGTTTCCCAAAAGAAAACCGAATGATAACAAAGAGAGGGTGAGGGTTGGGGAGGGAAGAAAGAGTGTGGGTGGGATGGGGGGTGAGGGAACTAATCTCCAACAAGAGGGCATGGTATTAATTTTGAATTGCCATGAACAACTACCTGGGAGGGTAATGATTTTGGCAAATTCCTGAAGGGTACTTGGGAGGTTACAACATGCTGAGGGCATTAGTTGTGTTCCTCTAGCTGCCTGGCATTCTGAGGATTGGGTACCCTGGTTAAACGTTGCCTATCCATATCCAGTCGGAAGAAGGGTTCCGACCCGAAACGTCACCTTTTTGCTACAACAGTGACGCAGCGGTAGTTTTGCTGCCTTACAACGGCAGAGACCCATATTCGATCCTGAATATGGGTGCTGCCGGTACGGTATTTGTACGTTCTCCCTCTGACTGCGTGGGTTTTATCCTGGTGCTCCGGTTTCCTCCCACACACCAAAGAATTACAGGTTTATTGGTTAATTGGCTTTTGTAAATGGTCCCTAGTGTGTATGAGAGAACTTAAAAGACGTTCGGACAGGCACATGGATATGATAGTTTTAGAGGGATATGGGCCAAATGCAGGCAGATGCCCAAGGCAGACTAATGTAGAGGGGGCATGTTGGTCAGCGTGGGCAAGTTGGGCCGAAGGGCAGGTTTCAATACTGCCTGACTATGACTTTATGACTCTATAACTAAAGTCGGGGTGATTCGCTGGTGGGCCGAAAAGCCTGTTTCCTACTGCATCTCCAAAATAAACTAAAACTCAAATTAGCAGTAGAGAAAATGTTGAAGACTGTGTAGCTGAAGATTGTTGTAGCCACTGCAGTTTCTTGGGAAGGTTAACCCGAGGGCAGTTCGTGCACCTGCAAACGCTTTTGCACGAGTGTCCAATGTGCTGGTCTTCTGGAGATGCTTCCTTTTCCCTCATTGCTCCCTTCCTGGATAAGCATGCGTCCCAGATTCCCCTCCTCTTCCTGTCTCCAGGGTTAGGAATCTTTGTTGAACAATGATATGGAGCATGTTGAACAAAACAATGGTCCCGGAGGGGTAATTAGTATTTGGCCCACTGCTTTAAGCTGCCTTTGTTTCATTTAGTACTGATCAATCATCAATGGTCAATGGATCTTTACTGTCACACGTACATACATACGTAGAGTGAAATTATTTTTTAGCATGCGGTTCAATAAAGTATTGCCATACCTAAGCACAATCTCCGTGCACAGAAAATGTCGAATGAAATCACATGCAAGAGTTGGCAGGTTTTGGCTCCATTTCTAAAGTCCTTTCCAGTGTGTATGCTCGGTCCCCTGGAGCAGTGCCTGATCTAGGTGAGCCCCAGGCTGCTGCAGGGCCTCCAGCCATTGCCTTCACCCAAATCGTCCTGTGAACTGTAGTCCCTCTCCTCGCTCAGCCACCTTCAGCCTTTGTGCCCCAGGGGCGCCTGCCACAGCCAAACTTGAGGGCATGGAAGGTAAAACACCAGTTCACTCTCCGACCACGGCAACAGAATGAAACTCTCTAAATGTGGGCTCATGTTCCATCTGTGTTGTAGATTAATTACCCAGCAACCTTTATAGAGTCATACAGCACAGAAACAGGCCCTTTGCTCCAACTTGCCCTGGCCGACCAATATGCTCCATCTATGCTGGATCCACCTGCCTGAGTTTGGCCCAAATCCCTCTAAACCTTTCCTAATTATGTACTTATCCAAATGTCTTTTAAATTTTGTTTTTGTACCTGCTGCAACTGCCTCCTCTGGCAGCTCGTTCCATATACCCACCGGAGTTTCCTGAGAACACCCAAGCAGATCATGGGGAGAATGTGTGGAAAAAAAAATCCATTCAGATAGATTCCTCATAAATCTTTCCCCTATTAACCATATAACCATATAACAATTACAGCACGGAAACAGGCCCTCTCGGCCCTTCCAGTCCGTGCCGACCATTTGTTTTCCCCTAGTCCCATCTACCTGCACTCAGACCATACCCCTCCATTCCCTTCACGTCCATATACCTATCCACTTTACTCTTAAATGTTAAAATCGATCCTGCCTCCACCACTTCTGCTGGTAAGCTCATTCCACACAGCCACCACCCTCTGAGTAAAGAAGTTCCCCCTCACGTTACCCCAAAACTTCTGTCCCTTAATTCTCATGTCATGCCCTCTTTGTTTGAATCTTCCCTACCCTCAATGGGAAAAACGTATCCAAGTTAACTCTGTCTATCCCTTTCATCATTTTAAAGACCTCAATCAAGTCCCCCCTTAACCTTCTGCGCTCCAAAGAATAAAGACCTAACTTGTTCAACCTTTCTCTGTAACATAGTTGCTGGAACCCTGGCAACATTCTAGTAAATCTCCTCTGTACTCTCTCTATTTTGTTGACATCCTTCCTATAACTAGGCGACCAAAATTGTACACCATACTCCAGAATTGGTCTTACCAATGCCTTGTACAATTTTAACATTACTTCCCTACTCCTATATTCAATGCTCTGATTTATAAAGGCCAGCACACCAAAGGCTTTCTTTACCACCCTATCTACATGTGATTCCACCTTCAGGGAACTATGCACAGTTATTCCTAGATCCCTCTGTTCCACAGCATTATTGATTGAGCAATGTGAAGTCAAATGCCACCACCATGGTAAATTGGAAAATTTTAATTCAAGTAATTAATTAAAGCTAATCTAAAAACAGAAACAAGAGAATACTTGGTAATTGACATGAAAATCCTCTTGCTTCACGTGGAATGCAGAAAATAAATCTGCTACCTTCATCTATTTGGACTCTTTGTGACTCCAATCTGTGGAAGTAGAGTTTCTGGAAAGAGTGCAAAGAAGATTGCAAGGATGTTGCGAGGACTCGAGGTGCTGAACAACAGGGAGAGCAAGGAGCAAGGGCCAGTAGGAGGGTGAACCAGGGTAATGCCTCCAACGCCTTTAAGATCGGCTGCAGGAGGCGCCTCGAGACACAAAGATGGCGGGATGAGAGAGTGAGATTGGTTCACGGGCCGATCAGTCGAAGGCGACGCAGGAAGGCCCTGCAAGAATCTGGGGTTTACCGGGATCGGGAACTGCTCCTGTAGACCGAGCATGCAGGCCAACCGCAATTTGGGCTTTGGAAATGGCGCTAAAACATGGCGGTGCCTACATGGGTAAATATGCAAAAACTATTTCATTGTGCAGGTGCACATGTGACAAATAAAGCACCAGGGAATCTAATACTTTCCTTTCGCACTCAGATGGCCATTATGAGGGAGAGTTGAAAGGTCTACCCTTGGAGTTAAAAGAGTCATGATGATTACAAAATGTCAGCCTGAGGTGTGGGTTAAGGAGGGTCGTAAATGATGGCAAGGTCTTGGAGAGAGCGAAGGGGAAGTGTGAGGGTAACAGTTTTCTTCTAACTTATACTTGACTCAAAGAATTGTGAAATGCCCAGGAACAGATGCTGGACACATCATACACAAGTAATTCAACATTTGATAGCATTTGGTTTCTAAGCCAACACTAGCAGAAGAGTGGAGCAGTAAGTTTATTCCGTGTAGAAAGGAACTGCGGATGTGTACCAAAGATAGACACAAAGTGCTGCAGTAACTCCGTGGGTCAGGCAGCAACTCTGGGGGGAAATGATGGGAAGAAGAAGTCTGAAGTAGGGTCCCAACCCGAAATGTTACCCGTCCTTTCGCTCCAGAGATGCTGCCTGACCCATTGGGTTAGTCCAGCACTTTGTGTATATCTTCAGTATGTTTATTGCACTGCTTTTCCCACCAGGTCTTCCTTGTTCCTTAGCTCAATGAGTGCTAAAGGGAATTATGGATTCAATGTTACTTGGTTGCAGGTTTGCCTCAGTCACCTCAGCCACAGTGTGATTCACATGGGCAATAAGATACAATTGATTCTATTCCGAGAAACCTCTGTGATACGGTTCACCCCCCACTGCCCCCCACTTCATGATGACTATAACAGCAATAAATGTCTGATTGCACTTAATTCCAGCTCCAGGATTTCCTTTTGTTGATGCTTGTACCTTCAATGAGTGGGAGAGTGGCTGGTTTGCAGGATTGATGATTCACAAAGCTCTCATCCCAGCATATCTCCTGTGAGCAATACTTGAACTGGAATCCTTTGTTGTTGCCGTCCGTGGGTGGAGTTCTTCCAGAAAGTAAAATGCTACCATGTAATGGTTTATTGAATACAGTTTCCAATGAAAGAGTTGCAAGAGAAATAAATCTATATAGAAATATTGAAAAAAAGAATGAAAGAAGTGCCCTTTGCCAAAATATCCTACATTTTAACCCTAGGTAGACACAAATACTGGAGAAACTCAGACTACATTTTAACCCTTGTATTTCCAGTTAAGTTAGTTTAGTTTAGAGATACAGCGTGAAAACAGGCCCTTCCCGGTCCGCGCCGACCAACGATCCCCGCACATTAACACTATCCTACACACACTAGTGGCATTTCTTACATTAATACCAAGCCAATTTACCTACATACCTGTACGTCTTTGGAGTGTGGGAGGAAACTGAACATCTCGGAGTAAACCCAGGGGGAGAATGTACAAACTCCGTACAGACAGCTCCTGCAGTCGGGATTGAACCCGGGTCCCCTGCGCTGCAAGTGCTATAAGGCAGCAACTCTACCGCTGCGCCATTGTATTTAGTAGTGAAGATAGACACAAAATGATGACGATACTCAATTGTCACTTGTATCTAGCCAGGACCAGTGAAATTATTTGTTTTTACACACAAAGTATACAAAAAGCTGTCACAAAGCACTGACAAGTTACAGGGGTTACGGGGAGAAGGCAGGAGAATGGGGTTGTGAGGGAAAGATAGATCAGCCGTGATTGAATGATGGAGTAGACTAGATGGGCCGAATGGCCTAATTCTGCTCTGATTGCTTATGAACTTAGGAAAAGCGAAGGGTGGAGATCATAACCAAGGATCGAGGTGATAAGACACCAAAGAACTGCAGATGGTGGCATTTGATAAGAGAGGAAGGTGAGGAGTGAAATGTAGAACAAAAAGGTGGGATGGTGGAGGAGCAGTTGGGAACAGGAGGGGGAGGAACTAGTTGACCCATCAAGGGTATTGGTAGGGGATGAACAGAAGATGAGCAGGGTGATAGGGGAAGGAGGGGGGGAGAGGAGTGGAAGGAAAATTATTTTAAGTTTGGAGGGAATTCAAGTTTGGGTGGCACAGTGATAGAATTGCTGGCTTACAGTGCCAGAGTTCGATCTTGAGTATGGATCCTGTATGGAGTTTGTACATTCTCCCTGTGACCGCGTGGATTTTCTCAGTGCTCCGGTTTCCTCCCGCACTCCAAAGATGTGCAGGTTTGTAGTTTAATTGGCTTCCTTAAAATTGTAGATTGTCCCTAGTGCATTAGGATAGTGTTAGTTTACAGGGTGATCGCTGGTTGGCAAGGACTCGGTGAGCTAACAGGCCTGTTTCCGTGCTGTATCTCTAAAGTCTAAAGTCTAAAATAAAGAAGCCTGATCGTTCTGTTAATGCCAATTCTTCCATCCCCCATTCTGCTCTTTCTGAAATCATCTAAGGTTTATACAGCACCATGACAACCGAACCATATGTGAACGCAATTCAAATAATGACACTGAAGCAAAACCGTGCGAGTGATTGTAGTCAGTCTGCAGATGGATCTACGTTTATTTATCTTGTTGAATGTTTTAAAGTTCTAATTCCAAGGAGTTCCGTTTCCAATGGCCATGAATATAAGATAA
Source organism: Okamejei kenojei (assembly GCA_035221665.1). Classification (NCBI taxonomy): domain Eukaryota; kingdom Metazoa; phylum Chordata; class Chondrichthyes; order Rajiformes; family Rajidae; genus Okamejei; species Okamejei kenojei. The sequence continues at coordinate 35,355,768 of CM069145.1, read as the reverse complement.
AAACCAATAAATCATATAAAGGATTCCAGAGAATAATCTTTCCCCAGACATGCAATATAGAGAGGATCTTGCAGCCACAAGGGATAGTTGAGGAACCCTCAATGTGGAAACAATAAACTGCAGATGCTGGTTTACAAAAAAATACATCAAGTGCTAGAGTACCTTAGTGGGTCGGACAGCATGTCTGAAGAGGGGTCCTGACCCAAAATGTCACCCATCCTTTTTCTCCAGAGATGTTGCTTGACCCTGCTGAGTTACTCCAGCACGTTGCATCTAATTTTGGCATGCTGTTCCTTTCTACACATCCCTGGAGTACATGAATAGGCGATGTTTCTGGTCGGGACCCTTCTTTGGACTGATTGTGGTGGTGGGGGGAGAGGGGGAGGGGGGGAGGGAGAAAGCTGTAAAAGAAGAGGGACAGGACAAAGCATGGTGAGTCATAGGTGGATACAGGTGTGAGGGGCTTTTGATAGGCAGATAGGTGGACAAAGGCCAGAAAAGAAAAGCCAAGAGGTTTGGGATAAGGAGAGAAGAAACCCCAAGTTGTGAAGTCAGAGGATGGAAAATAGATGAATGAGAGGGTGGAGGAGAGAAATGGGTCCAGGTGGTGCACAAGAAAGTGATGTGGAGGGAAGAAGAAGGGGGGGGGGGCGTTGCATTCAAACCCTAACATTGGAAAGTACATATGTATCTCTTTCAACACACGAGGGAACATTTTCAATCTATTTTTACTTAAGTCAAATGAACCTGCGTCTTTGGAGTGTGGAAGGAAACCCGAGCACCCGGGGAAAAGCCATGTGGTCACTGGGAGGACATACAAACTCTGTCAGGATCGATCCTAGGTCTCTCCACCGCTGCACCATCATGCTACCCATGTGACCAAAACAATTAATTTCTGTGTTAGAAATTCAATGTTATTTATAAACTCTTAAGGGTTTCATCGTGCTGGGTTTTGACATAATCAGAACCATGTGATCCATTGCTTGCCTGTCTTTGTGTTCATGCCATGACTTGGCAACCTGGACAGGTCCTTTTGTTGTGGTGCAATATTCTTAAACAGACAAAAACGCAAATAAAATCATTGATCAAGCAGTATAATCTTTATTTTGCCGGGGGGTGTGGTAAAACTCTTTACAGTATGCAGATTACAGACTATACAGAGTATGCATCCCCACACAAAGGGACAATAATCTCAGTACATGTATATATACTCCAATAATCAACGATTCAGCAATACCTCATCTACAGAGTATAGTACACTTGCTTCTTAAGATTGACAGATCCTTAAGATTGACAGTTTCTTAAGATTGACAGGTTCTTCTGACAGAAGAAGGGTTACCTTTATATGGTTATATGAGTAGGCTATATATCTGCAGAACAAGCATTTTGGTTTTTCCTACTTATGACGCATGTTATAATCTTATAGAGCAAGGGTTAGTGCCAAGAGTCTGAATGTCTCTAAATGTTTATATTATAGAGGAGACATTCATGAAGCTGTGCTTGTTATCTCACTTATGTTATGGGAAATGGAACATCAACAGTTTGCTGGCCTTGTTAATGTACTGAAAGCAAAGGTTAGTGCTTTTTTGCTAGCTTTGCAATTTAATAGGAGACGGTGACAGGCGTGTCTTAGTTTCAGCTGATTCAATTTAGTAAAGTAAAATCATTTTTAACTTCCACATTCCTTCCTCTTTATCAGTTTATGATAACATTCACAATCCCCGGTAGGTAGATAATGGTCGCAAGCAATTAACAATAACATTTTAGAGCAATGATTAATAAAACGATAGAGCCATAGTGTAATGTAGTGTTTCAAAGTCCATCAAGCCAACTGAATGGGCAGCATCTCCCATTTTACTTCATTGTACCCATGCATGTCACTGTCAACCTTATGGATTTTCTCAATTTATTGGGAAATGCGGGTAGCACGGTCATTATATTAGAGGATTCATCAGGGATCTAGGCACAACACTCTTCTTATTATAATACAGGTTCCTCTTTGTCGATCTTTATGATCAATACTTATTTCATAGTAAGAACGTTTTTTAATATACAATAGTTGTAAAACAGTTAACACGAATACATACAAAGATTATCAGGAATTAAGAATAGAGCTGTCAACTATCTTTATGCGGAACTTAAAAAAAACAAAGAGTAATATTTAGAATTCATACGTTTCAGTCTGTACCGTTAACTCTTATACAAATTTCCCCTTTAATTGCTTCATGCCATTTATCCATTACAGAATCTGCAGATTCGTTTTTAGCTTCTTTAAGAGATTAACATCCACAAGTTCAATGTTACATGATACCATGAACTAGAAACATTGTAATTATTATGTCTGATTGTAATTTGGTTTTGAATCTGTCCTTGAGCCCGTAAAGGATTATGGCACAAACCCAAAATCCTAATCAGATAAAGAACTTTGTTTACCTTACAGCAGCTAGTTCACTGCTTAACATTCCATAATTGTAGTTCTTCACTGTTACAGCGCGTAAGCAGGTTGGAATGTTATTCCACCAATGTTAGCAAAGCCACGGAACAATAAGCTATCGATCTTTATGCAGGGATATGGGGAAGAAGGCTGAGCATATGTCAATTACTGTAAAGGTGTCGGCTTCTGTCGTTATAGATGACAGAATAAGATGTCATTACGTTCTCCCACTTTCAGGGTCTATCACACAGACTTTGCATTTTCACTAACAGTGAATAGTCTATAGCTATCCCTTCTTCAGCCTCTGGGGCCAGTAAATATTGTTTTAATTCATGGCAAAGAAGCTCCCCTTTTTTATAGTTAGTTTATGTTCAGTGGCTGAATACACTCATCCCACATGATTCCCATTCCTTTCTGACCCATGTGATCTTTCCTTCTGTGTCATTGGCAACTTCAAACATGAATTGTCTGTCCTTCAGCCATTTATCATTTTTCCTACTTCTTTTGCTGTTGCTGGAGGTCGAGTAGTTATGATTAAGTGTGACTCAGAGGTGTCTCTCATTTCAAATTGATCCCTTTGGTTTTATTCCTAATCCCGGGACCCCAAAGAACAAATAAGAGGTCACTTTTAATTGTTCAAGTTTATTCAACCAGGGGAAAACACATTCCAACTATCCGGGATTAGGTAGGCATGTATATAATTCAGTTCAGTGCTTTCACTTATGTTCGCGGCTGGTTTTAACAAGATACTGTAAATACTGGCCTTTTTTATTTGTGTGTACGGCTTCCTTTTACCTTCAGTCTTGCAGGAGGACGTCCACGTTCATAATTCCTTTTTCCAGTTTCCAATTATTTCACAATAAGTTAGGTGCATCCAACGAGGATTATTTTCGATCTTCACTGTAGGTAGGTGTAGTCAGTAGTACTGGGAAGGGCTCCTTCCACCGTTCTCCAAATTCCACCGATCCCAATTTCTTATCAGTTCATGATCTCCTGGTTGTAAAGCTCCTGTCCCACTTAGGAAACCTGAACCAAAACCTCTGGTGACCTTGCGCCCCACCCAAGGTTTCCGTGAGGTTCCCGGAGGTTTTGGTCATTCTCCCTAATAGTTGAAAGTGGTTTCCACGTAGTCAAGGCTTCTTCTATGTCCCTGCAATTATTTCAACAAAATCAAAACCGGTCTTGACTAAAAATAGGTTGCCGTTTGGTCGAAGCCAGTGGAGTGGGGTCGCTATTTACTTACAGGCAGTCGAAGGCAATCTCCTTCGCTGACCAGCTGTTTTGATTAGCTCATTGGAGTTTTCAGCAAAGGTCCTATAGGATCTTTGGTTTTCAGGACCTAGAAGATCCGCCGGAAGGTAAAATGCCCGCTAACTTTATTAAACTTCTTAAAACTGTCTCCAGTCCTTCTTCCCCCCCCCTTCTCTCCCCTTCTCTCCCCTTCTCCCCCCTTCTCTCCCCTTCTCTCCCCTTCTCTCCCCTTCTCTTCCCCTTCTCTCTCCCTTTCTCTGGCCTTCTCTCCCCTTCTTTCCCCTTCTCTCCCTCCCTCCCGCACTCTCTAAAGGACTTACCGTGCTCTGTGGCAGCCGTTCACCTTCCTCTTCATCGCGCAGACAGCACTCCTCAGCTGTCCCTGGTCCACACCTTTGCAATGTGTATGTGTGTGTGTGTGTGTGCGGTCGGTAGCAAAGATCCTGTAGGATCTTTGGTCAGTAGATGCAGCTCACGCTTCAGTCAAGGCTTTCCAGGCGAGTGACCAAAACCTCTGGCGACTCATGGAAACATTGGGTGGGGTGCAAGGTCACCAGAGGTTTCCGTTCCGGTTTCCGAAGTGAGACAGGGGCATAAGGATTTCTCTGGTTTAGTGGTTTCTGTAAGACTAACAATGTTCTGGTCAATTGCTGTGTATATGTAATTAATTCACACCTAAGTCCTGTCCAGTCTCAGTCAAGGCATTACTTAAACTCTTAAACTACTTACAAGGCAGACCCTTTAAAAATAGGTCATTATAAAGAAAAAAACTATTTCAAAAATTATTCCCAATTCTCTTCCAGCACCTTAATCTGAATTTCACATGGCCAATGCATAATTCCGATCTCTCTTGAATTCAATTCAAAAGGTAAGAAATAGGAAGAAATCAAACTTAAAATATCGACAAGGTCACCAATCCTAATGCCAGGTTATACAGTGAAGAAAATGAACAGTCTCTTTGCTGAGCTACATCACCGGTTTAATAAAAGTTGAGAAGACAGAGAATACACAGTTAATTTCCACATAGATAACCAATACATTTTCAAAGAGCAAAGAAAAAGAAAATATCTTTGTCCTAGGCTCAATGCCCGTACAGCTGCAACTTTTTAAAGAGACACTACATTTTAAAACACATGAGATTCTGCAAAGATTTATCATGTAAATGAGCAAGCTCATTCAATGACTTCCTATTTCATCTTAATTATATGATTAATTCAACATTCACCAAGAACTGGTTCCACAAACAAGTAACAGTCTTTAACCTCACTCGCTCTACACCTTTTCTGTGCCATTCGCTCACAAATTTCCACGCCTCATGCAATATGCTAAATCTCAGATATTCACACAAGTTAAAGCAATAAAATTCTTGCAGTAAAACACAGTTATATACTCCTCAAGGAAATCATGCAAAACTCTTAAACTTTGATTCACCCAAAAATGAGAATTTTACATTTTAATATATGACTAGACTAAGTGGGACCCGCTGGAGCACGTGCATGGGAGTTGTGGGTCGAAGGGATTGGTTTCCAGAGGGCTAGTATGGACATTGTGGGCCGAATGGATTCTTGGGCTGGAAGCTCAGTCTCAGGCCTGGTGGGCTGACAGCTCAGACACTCAGGCCTGGTGGGCTGGCAGCGCAGACACTCAGGCGTGGTAGGCTGGCACCTCAGTCACTCAGGCCTGGTTGGCTGGCAGCTCAGTCAATCATGGCTGGTGGGCTGGCAGTTCACTCACGGCTATTCCTTGAAATTCCATTTCAAGCAGAGTCCAGGCCACCAAATTCAATTTCATAGCTTTTCAACCAGTGTGCAGGCCACCAAATTCAATTTCATAGCATTTCAACCTGAGTGCAGGCCACTAAATTTAATTTCATAGCATTTCAAGCAGTGCAGGCCACCAAATTTGAGTTCATAGCATTTCTAGCAGAGTGCAGGCAACCAAATTTAATTTCATAGCATTTCGAGCAGAGTGCAGGCCACCAAATTCAATTTCATAGCATTTCAAGCAGAGTGCAGGACACCAAATTCAATTTCATCGCATTTCAAGCAGATTGCAGGCCACCAAATGCAATTTCATACCATTTCAAGCAGAGTGCAGGCCATCAAATTTAATTTCACAGCATTTCAAGCAGAGTGCAGGCCATCAAATTGCCAAACAACTCATTGCATTGTCATTAAGGGCTAACAAATCATTTATTGCAAGTACATTGCAGACTCATTGTTCAGTTGATTCACAGTTTAGAATCACAGTTGTGGACTCTCCCTCACGATCTTCCAGAGTGACTGCCTCACGTCCAGGCATCCAGGGTTTTATAGTCCTGTCCCCCCCGGAAGGGGCGTTAGTTTTGTTGTGGTGATTGACAGGCGAGAGGACCAATCAGCTGATCTCAATATTTTTAATCGATCGAAAAATTCCTCGGGGCTGCCTCAGCGGAGGAGGACTGTGAATAAGATGGTCAAAAATCATAGTGATATATGGTAGCATTTTTCTAAAATCATTATACAGCACAGACAGGAAGTGGTCAAGATGAGACTTTTAGTTGCATAAATATTATCAGGCAAAGGCACTATGTCTTGTGTTGTTGTGTTGCTAATCTTGACCAAGCTAGCTTGGGAGAATTATAAAACAGAAGCCATATACTTCTTTTTTTTTGTAAAATATTTTTATTAGAAGTAATTACATATTAAGAAGAAATATAAAATCAAAGCGATACAAAAAGAAAATATTATCGTCACATACATTCTTAATATATTTAAAATTTACAGTCAATCTTATTTGTACTTCTATATATTTTTTTAATTTTATAAGAGTAGGAAATAAAGATAGATAACAAAAAGAAAAAGAGAAAAAAAAGAGATAATTGAGTGGAATATTAAACAAGATATTCTTCATTGGAGATATATTCATGATCTATTATATATAATTCTTCATCTATTCATTCATTCAGGCTTTAGTTATGGCTTCGAACCGGACCATCTTGACCCTTTAAATATTCAATAAACGGAGACCATATTCCTCTGAATTGATCCAGCCTGTCCATCAGGACAAGTCTTAATCATTCCAGGTGAAGTGTCTCCGACATTTCTGTAATCCACATTTTAGTTGTAGGGGAAATAGGACCTTTCCAAAATCTTAGTATTAATTTTTTACCAATTATTAAACTATAACCAATAAAAATTATTTGTTGTGTTGTTAATATCTGATTTGTTTCTAGTATTCCCAATATGATTAGTTTTGAGTGGAATTAAATTTGCATTAACTACAATTGAGATTATCTTAAAAATTTCTATCCAAAAATTAGTAATTTTTATACATTCTGTGAATGAATGCGTTAAATTAGCTTCTAATTGTTGACACTTATCACATATTGCGGACACATTTGAGAAAATTCTATTTAATTTGGATTTTGAGAAATGTAATCTATGTATAACTTTAAATTGTATCAAGGAGTGTCTAGCGTTTAATGAGCAATGGTGTATATGTTGTAAACTTTCATTCCATACTTCTCTACTAATTACGTGGCCTAGTTCATTTTCCCATGCTTGTCTATATTTATCCGTATTTGGTAAATCATTTTCCAATAAAATATTATAGATATATGATATTAATTTTTCTGTATTCGGATGTTTATTTAAACATTCATCTAAAATTTCTGTCTTTCTATTCCTAAAATCTAGTGTATTTGATTTAACATAATCTCTAATTTGTAGATATCTAAAATATTCTTTAGAATGTAAGCCATATACTTCTTAAATATAATTTAAGAAAAGCAATAAGATAGTAGACAAGATTCATATATAGGAAAATGTTATTTGTCAGCCAGCCATTTACATAACCTTGAGTTTATACCACTTGAGGATTTAATTTCCTCACTTAATTACAAAATGTATTTAAACACCGCTGGAAAGTTGCTTCACTAGCCAAGGTCAGTGCTCCACTAAGTTTACTGAATAAGACATTTAAACAAATCATTCACCGATAATGTTCATACTTGTTCATAAATACAACACAAACTGAAGTACGGTTTCAACCCAAAACACACTCTGGACTCTCACTCTCTTAGACACACGTCATTTCATTAAAATCTTCAAAGTGTAAGCTATTTTCCACATTCTCTTCCCTCCTTATCAATACAAATTTAATATGAAAGTTGCAGGAAGGCATAATTATGTAATAACATTTCTCAGCTCCTTCTGCATCCCCCTTTATTATCCCTGCTAAAATAAATTTCAGTTGTCGCAAATCCAATTGTCTTGATTTACATTTTACACATAAAAACCAAATTGAAGCACATTGTTGCTGTTTCTTTACATTTCTCAACAATCCTCTCAACATAATTAATTAACTTTACATTCCCTTGTTTGAAAGAGGCGTTACGTCTACCAGAATCTTTGGTTCTGTGGGGACCAATGTGCAGAATTCGTAATCTGCTGTGTGGGCAATAATGTCAGTTGGAGACTTCGTTGTGGCCACTTGTAGTTGGACTGGGCGAGTTAAGGGCCTGTCCCACTTGGCCTTCATTTGCGCGCCATTTACGCGACCTGGTAGTGTGTGGGTAGCATGTGGGTAGCGGGGGACAGGCACATGGAGTGGCGTGGAGGAGTGTGGAGTTGCGAGCGGTATCGTGCAGCGATCCAGGATTTTGTTCTGTACGGAATCTTAGCGCGCCACCGGCCTGTCGCGTACATGACGGCCAAGTGGGACACCCTGGCGCGGCGCAACATCTCACCTCCAACAGCAGCAGAAGCAGGCAAGCGATCACCGAGCTTGGCCTGGGGCTCACGGCCAATGCGGATCCGGATCCGCCCCCATTCCTACTCCCAAAGCGGGGCCAAGACGATTGGAGATAGACACAAAATGCAGGAGTAATTCAGCGGGACTGGCAGCATCTCTGGAGAGAAGCAATGGGTGACGTTTCAGGTCGAGTCCCTTCTTCAGAGTGAAGAAGGGTCTAGACCCGAAACATCATCCATTCCTTCTCTCCAGAGATGCTGCCGGTCCCGCTGAGTTACTCCTGCATTTTGTGTGTATCTTCCAATGACGTCACGCGTTCCAGACGGCTGTGCGGACGCATGATGAAGTGCGCGACCGTTGCGCGACCGTCGCGCGTCAGTCACTACCGGCCTGTCGCATAAATGACGGCCAAGTGAGACAGGCCCTTTAAGGCATGCAGTAGCAAGTGCTATTTTTAAGTTGCGAAAGTCTTCTTCTTCTTGGAGTGAGAGAGTTAGAGAGAGAGTTGCTGTTGTGCCCTGGCGGAGACACCAATGTATTCACCGCCGGTAGAAATTAACCAAGCGCAGAAACAGGATTGGTCCGATTACTCAGTTTCCCCTCTCTCTCCACTAGGGAGATGCGCTCTGTTTTTCAAACAGGCCAGAGTCTTTTGTTTCAAGTTTGTTTTAAACTGTACCGACTGTTGGCTGCAAAATGTTACGGTTCTTGGGGCAAAAGTGAGCAGCATAGATTCTTGCAGGGTAGTTAAGGTACAGTGCCTCGAAAGCCACCAGCTCGACATCCTGCTTTATCTTTTCAATCTTCTTATTTATCTGCTGTTTCTCTTTCCTGGTGCTCTGTGTTGTTTGACTCTCTCTCACTGCTCTTCCTCTTCTGCCTTTAGCCCTCTCCCTCCTCATCTTCCTTATCAGTTCTTCCTTCTTCTAGGGGTGATCTTCCCTGTAGGCGTACTGGAACCCCTTCCTCTTCACGGGGTCTGAGTGTTGTAGCTCCTGTTGTTAGTGACTGGTGGCCAGGGCATGGGGGAGGTAGTCTACACTATTTCCAATTGTTTCTCTCCCCGAATTTGCTCCTTATCCCCCCCTCTCTCCGTAAACAAAGTCGCTATGTCAGACAAGGGGTCCCCAGGGATATTTTGCTTAGGTTTCCATTTTTACATACCAATTATTTAATATTATGTTGGCCAGCCATATTCCCTCTCTTTTTTTATAAACATTATGCAATCTTTACGTTTTCCCTGGATCCAAATAACACATATGCTGTACCAAAACTCCAACGTACCGAAACTCCAACATACCAAAACTCCCACATGTACCGAAGCTCCCTTATTACTCTTATCCCGAGCCTATCCCATTACTGGCCCAATATCGGCTTAATGCCTCAAACAGCCTACTTAGTCTGAGTCAATAATCCCAAATATTGTCTTACCTACGTTGTATGTTCTGAAAAATCATGGAGTTCATGCATACTAAGCTTCATTGTAGCATTATAGGGGTGGCACAGTTGCGTAGTGGTGGAGCTGCTGCCTTACTGCGCCAGAGACCACGGTTCGATCCAGTACGGAGTTTACACGTTCTCCCTGTGACCGCTTGGGTTTTTCCGGATGCCCATGTTTCCTCCTCCATGGGAGGATGTGGATAAATGTGAGGTTATCCACTTTGGTAGCAAAAACAGGAAGGCAGATTATTATCGAAATGATGTCAAATTGAGAAAAGGGGAAGTACAACGGGATTTGGGGGTCCTTGTTCATCAGTCAATGAAAGCAAGCATGCAGGTACAGCAGGCAGTGAAGAAAGCGAATGGCATGTTGGCCTTCATAACAAGAAGAGTATAGGAGCAAAGAGGTCCTTCTGCAGTTGTATAGGGCCCTAGTGAGACCACACCTGGAGTATTGTGTGCAGTTTTGGTCCCTTAATTTGAGGACATACATTCTTGCTATTGAGGGAGTGTAGCGTAGGTTCACAAGGTTAATTCCCGGGATGGCGGGGCTGTCCTATACTGAGAGAATGGAGCGGCTGGACTTGTATTAGAAGTAAGCTTGTATTGAATTTAGAAGGATGAGAGGGTATCTTATTGAAATGTTTAAGATTATTAAGGGTTTGGACACACTAGAGGCAGGAAACATGTTCCCAATGTTGGGAGAGTCCAGAACCAGGGGCCCCAATTTAAGAATAAGGGGTAAGACATTTAGAATAGAGATGAGGAAAAACTTTTTCACACAGAGAGTTGTAAGTCTGAGGAGTTCTCTGCCTCAGAGGGCGGTGGTGGCCGGTTCTCTGGATACTTTCAAGAGAGAACTTGATAGGGCTCTTAAAGATAGTGGAGTCAGGGGATATGGGGAGAAGGCAGGAATGGGGTACTGATTGTGGATGATCAGTCATGATCACATTGAATGGCAGTGCTGGCTCGAAGGGCCAAAATGGCCTACTCCTGCACATATTGTCTATTGTCTAAGGTCAAAGACATGCAGGTTTGTATGTTAATTGGCCGGTAAAAAAAATTGAAGATTGTCCATAGCGTGTCAGATGCTGCTGGTGCATGGGGGTAATTGCTGGTCAGCAGGGACTCGGTGGGTTAAACGGCCTGTTTCCGCGTCGTAGCTCCAAAGCCTTTCAAGTTCTGAGAATTTTATATAACACTGATAATCCATCCGTTAGTTTCACTGCAAAAAGTGTACATTTGCATCATGAAACCAGTGGTAAATGAGTCATATGTTGAATTATCATAGATAATGACACATAGGAAGTTCAGCCTTATGGTAGCAAGTTACTTATTCAAGGCAGTTTCAACCCTATGCACTCAATAGAAACCAGCAGGCATGATTATAAAATCACCAAGTTGCTCAGCGAATCGAGGTCCTGGAGGACTTGCGAGTAACTAACATTGTTTCTTTGTTTAATAGGGGAAGGAGAGATATTCCATGAAATTATAGGCCAGTGAGCCTCACATCAGTGGTCGGGAAGCTATTGCAAAGGATTCTTCAGGATAGGATTTCTTCACTTAAGGAAGAGAATGGGATAATTAGGGGCAGTCAGCATGGCAGGGATAGCCGTGCCTTACAAAGAGTATTTTGAGGAGGTGTCAAAGGTGTTTGATGAGGGTAGGCTAGTTTCCGTATGGCATTTGACAAGGTCCCCTATGGTAGGCTGATCCAGAAGATTAAATTGTATGGGATCCACGGTGACTTGTACTTTTAGATCATGTTTGTCACAGATGTTGTGGGCCGATAGGCCAGTTCCTGAGCTGTACTCTTCTATGTTCCATGTTCAATATTAATACAAATGTTGCTCGAACTGCCAGATATTTCCAGCATTGTCTGTTTTTATTAAAGGCTTCTTAACACTAGTGCACGGTATTCCCAAATTCAATATTTTATATTGGAATTCAATTCCTTTTTAACCCACATTAGTGTAAACTAATGTAATCTCTGCTGCCACTGTTTCAACTAGACATTCACCATGAACCTATTCAAATGGTCTTTTAAACCTTGTTGAACTTCACTTTTTCTCCCTACTGCAGTGGTTTTCTCCCTACTGCACTGATCTCTCTCGCTGGAACTTTTGTGGCTGGCAAGATCAAGGGACTATTCAGTCAGTCTTGGTCTCGCCCTTTCATTCAATGCAGGATCATTTCATTCGACTGCTTGGGAAATGGAAGCAGAGCATAAGCAGGTTCAATGGTTCAATGGTACTCTATTTGTCACGTGCAACTGCACAGTGAAATCCTTTTCACATTTTTACACCTGGAGGCGCTGTCATGTTTTGCCGCCATTTCCAAAGGCCAAAGTACAGACCGCCCGTGTGCCCACAACCAGAGTGCAGTGCTGAACTATATCTACCATTGGTGACCCTTGATTGGACTTTGCTGGCTTTACCTTGCAGGAAACATTATTCTCTTATCATGTATCTATACACTGTAAATGGCTCGATTGTAAACATGTATTGTCTATCTGCTGACCGCATAGCACGCAACAAAAGCTTTTCACTGTACCTCGGTACACATGACAACAAACTAAATTAAACTAAACAGTTCCCGATCCAGATAATCCCCAGGCTCCTGCATTTGGGTACTCAATAAAGGCTCCTGCAGGGCCTCCCGCCGTCGCCTTCGACCAAATCAGCCCGCGAACCCACGTCCCTCTCCTCGCCCGGCCATCTTGGTGTCCTGGGGTTGCCTCCTGCAGCCGACTTAGAAGGCACTGGAGGCATTAACTCGGTTCACCCTCCTATCGGCCATTGCTCTTCATGTCCAATATCTCCAGCAGCTTCCTCTGCAGTCTGCCGAGCCTTCGGGTCATGGGGGGGGGGGAGGAGGGGGGGGGGTCTCTGCTCCATGGCAGTGTCACCACGGGAAGGCCTAAACTGAGGTTTCCCTTGTTCAATGGCTTTCACAACATGTGGTTTGGTGCTTTTAACCATGTGTCACATGAAACCGAGAACCCAGTGTGGGTGAGGGATAATGTTTGGTTGGAACCGGTGTGGCATACGCAGACATTAGTTTATCCTAACACTGGGTTAGAAAAGAAAGACTCCCAAATCATTCCAGCTCTTTATAACCCTCTATCACTTTAGTTCACAGTGACTGTATCGGTGACTGTGGTTTTCATAATAAAGGCCATGTCCAGCGACAGGCAAAAGATAGGACTATTCGGTGAACTCTTCTAACCTTGTCGGCACGAGATGTGACGACTCTTATGTAGCTCCTAGGCGAAGTCTGCTGCATGGTTTTACTGGGTTGTGTGCAAAAATAAAGCATTTCACTGTATTTGGGTACATGTGACAATAAAGTATCATTGATTTCATGTAACTATAAGGCAAGAAGGTGAATGTTAAGAGTCAAGAGTGTTTAACTCCAACAACAAGGTAAGTTTGCCTGGTGCAAGGGCTGGAAGTTGACCCATCAGCTGATGAATAAAGGTTGGCCCAAAGCAGAAACTTCAAATGTAATTCATTACTAACTTTCCGCAGTTCAGACGAAAGGGCATGATTCTAAACTGCTAGCTCTTTTCTCTTAACACAGACGTTGCTTCGTATAATCAAGCCCAGTCTTGTTTTAACCTGAAAGCTGCTGAGGGGCAGGCACCATTTCTGCCTCTCCCTCTCTCATCACTTTTACACTCAAGTCATTGTGAAGTGAAGATTGAAGTCGAGCTCCTTTCGGCTCACCCACCTTTTTGGTGAGCTCGGAATCAATCACTGTTCCCCTGCCATCTGTTTATTAGTTCTGCAGGATCACTTCTCTTCCAGTTCCAGGTTGTGAATCAGAGATGAGTTCATTCGCCACATCATGCACTGAGTCACCAGGTTTCTTGGAGTTGGATCTGGTGGCAGTGTGCTTGCAGCAAACGCAGTGAGTCTTGTTCCCATCGGCATAGAGGTATCTCAACACCTCCCTTTGACTCTGTTTGTTTGAAAGTACCTCAGATTCAAAGTAACTCATCCCTTCCCATCCAAACCACCCCGCCCCCAGGTACTTTCCCCTGCAACCGCAGGAGATGCAACACCTGTCCCTATGCCTCCTCCCTCGACTCCATTCAGACACCCCAACTGTCCTTTCAGGTGAGGCAGAGGTTCGCTTGCACCTCCTGTACTGTATCTACTGTATCCGCTGTTCCAGGTGTGGACTCCTATTTCTCAAACGAAACCAAGCACAGACTGGATGATAGTTTCGCTGAACACCTTCGCTCAGTCGACCTTGGCCTACGCAATTTCCCAGTTGCCATACACTTTAACTCCCCTTCCCATTCCCATACTGACCTTTGTCCTGGGCCTTCTCCATTGCCAGAGTGAGGCCAAACACAAATTGGAGGAACAACACCTCATATTTCAGTTGGGCACCTTACAAACCAATGGTATGAAAATTGATTTCCTTGAAAATTGTAAGATAACTCCTTCTCTCCATCCTTCCCCCAACCTAGTTGCCGTACTAGTTTCACTGTCGTCCTGCTGAGTTTCACTGTTTGTATCCACTCGTTATCACCGTCTCCACAGCCAACATTGTGCCATTGTGGGCTCCCCTTTTCTTGATCAGCGTTGCTGGCTTTGATTTGCCCCTTTGCATACCTTTCATTCATTTTGTGTATGTGCCTTTTCATATCTCTCGTTTCCCTCTCCCCTGACTTTCAATCTGAAGAAAGGTAATTAATTCATCATCAATGCCTGTTTTATTTTTGTATCATTCTTTGAGATTAACAATTTATATCTTTCTTTGATCCCTAAACCACGACGGGGAAAACGAGGATGTTCGTGGCAGGTTCTGGTGGCTTATCAGTCATCAAAATGTCTGGGCAATGAATGGAGGAAAATGAGAAATAGGAGCGGGAGCAGGCGATATCACCCTTGGATTCTGCTCCACCATTCAACAAGATGACACCAGATTTTCTGCTCAATCTCCTGTTTCCATGAAGATCTTGCGTATTCTTCCCTGAAGAAAGACACCTGATATTTGTTTTGTTTCTCTTTTGTTTCCTGAATCTCACATTTAGAGTAGGTAACCCAGAGGGAGAGTTGCTGCCTTACAGCACCAGGGACCCGGGTTCTATCCTGATTATGAGTGCTGTCTCAATGGAGTTTGTAGAGTACGTTCTCCCTGCGATCGTGTGGGTTTTCTCCGGGTGCTCCGGTTTCCTCCCACATTCCAAAGACATGCAGGCTTCTGTCAATTGTCCCTAGTGTGCAGGATAGAACTAGTGCATGGGTGATCGTTGGTTAATGCGGACGCAGTGGGTTGAAGGACCTGTTTCCATGCTCTATCTATAAAACTAAAACTACATAATTTATACTTTCTGCAAGAGATATACCTGAGTTTTGTAATTTTCCCTTTTTTACAAATCTAAAGATGAATTTGTAATTAGTTTTTCTGTTTCCCATTGGATTATTCATGTTATACTTTCGCTTTTCTTCTTGATGTCTTGCCCCTCCTTTACAGAATTCTGGAATACTCCCAATCCTTTAGCTTACTGCACTTCTTGGCAACATTGCAGTACTTTTTCTTTGATCTAATACTGCTGCTAACTACTCTTGATAACTGGTTGGATTATATTTTCTGTTCCTTTTGTGCCTTAAAGGCATACATATTAATACAACAATATATTAATTCTATAAATATTAGCCACGGATGTCTACTGACATACCTTTAAATAAAGTTTCCGAGTCTAACATAGACAACCCACATCTCACTCCTCACCGACTATTTTGTTGAGATTTTGATTGAATTAAATTAAGTTCAATCTTTGCTTAAAATTCTATCGTATTTATGATCACTCTTCCCTGAAAGAAGTCTTAGCCACAATGTTATTCATTACCTTCACTATTCACAATATCAGATGTAAAATAACAGGATGAGAGGCATAAATAGGGTAGAGAGTCAGAACCTTTTCCCCAGGGAGGAAATGTCAAAGACTAGAGGGCGTAACTTTAAGGTGAGAGGGGGAAAGTTTAAAGAAGATGTGCGGGGCAAGTTTTTTTTACACAGAATGTTGTAGGTGCCTGGATTGTGCTGCCAGGGGTGGTGGTGGAGGCAGATATTGTCGTGGCATTTGAGAGGCTTCTGGATAGGCATGTGGATATGTAGGGAATAGAGGGATATGGATCATATATAGGAGATTAACTAAGCATCATGAACATTGTGGGCCAAAGATCCTTTTTCTGTGCTTTACTGTTCTATGTTGCAAATTCTAATATAATCTGTTCTCTAGTTTGTTCCTCGGCATTCTGATTTAAGAAACCATTCTCATACACTCCATGAATTTATCTTCCACATTCGTTTCAGGTTAGTTTAGTTTAGAGATGCAATGTCGAAACAGGCCCTTTGGCGCACAGAGTCTGCACCGACCAGCGATCCCCGCACACTGGCACTAACCAGCACACTCGAGGGACAATTTACAATTATACTAAGCCAGGTAGCCTACAAACCTTCGCATCTTAGGAATGTGGGAGGAAATTTGAGCACCAGGAGAAAACCGACGCAGGTCACAGGGAGAATGTACAAACTCCGTACAGACAGCACCCGTAGTCAGGATTGAACCCGGGTCTCTGGCACTTTAAGGCAGCAATTCTACCGCTGTGTCACTGTTGTAGCAAAAAGTCTAATGGCACCTCATAGAAACATTATAAAATTAATTTGAGTTCCTCCATTTGTTTCTCCCCACTTTGCCCACCTCTAAAAGTTAATATTTAAATAATTAATTCTCAATTCTTGGCACTATTGCAATCAGACCTCTGGTTTCTTTCTGATTTATGTTGCAAATTCATACATCTTCCACAGTCGCTCTGCATGCCTCTATATTATATAATATTAGGAGTTGTATTTTGTACAGAACAATAAGAAACTGCATGCACCATTCTGAAGAAATCATTTTGGAGTATTTTTTATCCTTTCATTGCCTTAGTTCATGATTGTGATACAATTTTCTGCTTTTTGCATTCAATTCTTTCTTTTTTGCAAAGCATGGCCCGATTATCTTTGATTACCAGTAACATCTCTCACATGTTAGGCAGGTAGAAGCAAAACACAAAGTGTTGGAGGAAGGTAGACACAAAGTGCTGGATTAACTCAGCGGGTTAGGCAGCATCGCTGGAGAAAAGGATGGGTGACGATTATGGTTGAGACACATCTTCATACCTGCTGAGTTGCTCCTGCACTTTGTTGCTCAAGATTCCAGCATCTGCAGTTTCTTGTAACTTCATTAGGCAAATGGGATATGAAGCATGAGTCACTTAGCCATTTTACAGCAAGTGGGCGAATTCCTGACACACCCACCAGTTAGCCTATCCATGAACTTCAGAAGTTGATCTCGCAAAGTAATCCCCCACTACATCAGATGGAACAAGAGTGGACATGAAGAAGCTGTCAAATGTCTTTTTTTATGAAACATGTTTCCGTACAATTTCTGGGTTTTTAATAAAATCTTGCTAGCTTTTCTAGTACTAGGGGGAGACCACAACCCAATGTTGGAGCTTGGCATGGTCCAAGATCCCAGACAACATGTTAAGGGGTGGGCTTTGGCTTGATGGAGTCACTGCAAAGCATCTAGGGGAAAGGTCATAGTTTAGCCTTTTCCGAGGTGCTGGAAACTATGTAAAGACCTCACAGGGTTGACAATTTCAGATGGTTTGGAAAGAAAAAGTGATGTAATGCAGATAACATATAAATCTTGCAAGGAAATGTAATAACGTGGTTTGTTCTGTGCTTGGTAGCAATATGTCATGCAAACTGGAGGAAGAATGCCTCATGATCTACTTGGGTAACTTATAATCCAACGGTATGAACATTCAGAGTTTAGGAAGAAACTGCGGACCTGGTTTATACGGAAGATAGACATAAAATGCTGGAGCAACTCAACAGGCCAGGCAGCATCCCTGGACAAATAGAAAAGGTGATGTTTTGGGTCGGAACTATTCTTCAGACTGAAAGTAAAGAGGGAGGGGGAACTAGAGGTAGGAAAAGGCCAGAACAAATAAGGGCCAGCAACAGATGACCATGGAAATGTGGGGCCCATAATGGCCCATTGTTGGCTGGGGAAGAGGTGATAACAAAGGGATACAGGGATGCAAACAGTGGAACTAGTAGAAAGAGTGGGGGGGGGGGGGGGGGGGGGAATGTAGAGTTTACAGGAAATTAGAGAAATCTAATTTAATTCCACTGGGATGTAAGCTGCCCACGTGAAATATGAGTTGCTGTTCCTCCAATTTGCACGTGACCTCACTCTGAAGGGAGCCCCAGGATAAAAATATCAGTATGAGAATGGGATGGGGAGTTAAAATGTTTGGCAACTGGGAGATTGCATAGGCCAAGGTGCACTGACTGAGTATGGTGGTGTGAACATTGAATTCTCCAATTATAAGTATTTCCTCTCCTTCTCCCTATCTCTCTTTCCTGTCCCTTCTCTCTCCCACTCCAGTGTGCACCTATTTCGCCACTACTTGCCCCTTTGCCCATTCCCCCCACCCCCTTCCATCTACATCCCTCCCTCCGGCTTTATATTTAACTCCTCTTCTCTCC
The DNA here is from genome assembly GCA_035221665.1 of Okamejei kenojei. Classification (NCBI taxonomy): domain Eukaryota; kingdom Metazoa; phylum Chordata; class Chondrichthyes; order Rajiformes; family Rajidae; genus Okamejei; species Okamejei kenojei. The sequence continues at coordinate 35,337,344 of CM069145.1, read as the reverse complement.
TCATCTGACACCCTTTTGTCTCGTTTTCATCTCTAGCCTTTGTCCACCAATCCACTAATCAAACCTCCCCTCGCCCACCCCATCCGTATCCACCTATCACTTGCCAGGATTTGTCCCGCCTCTCTTTTCCAACTTTCTCTCCCTCCCCACTATAATCAGTCTGAAGAAGGATTCCGATCTGAAACGTCGTCTATCCATTCCCTCCACAGATGCTGCCTAACCCACTGAGTTACTGCAGCACTTTGTATTTTGCTCATGACTGCAGCATCCCCAGTTCCCAATGTGCTCTTTTATATGTTTTCATATAAAATATACATTATATATTAATATATATTATTATATATATTTTAGGTCAACAATACTTTCCTATGGAAGTCCACCCATCCGCAGCACGGTGGCACAGCAGTCGAGTTGCTGCTTCACAGCGCCAGAGACCTGATTGCAATCCTGACCACGGGTGCTGTCTGTAGGGAGTTTGTACATTCTCCCTGTGACCATGGGGGTTTTCTCCGGGTGCTCCGGTTTCCTCCCACACTCCAAAGAAGTACAGATGTGTAGGCTAATTGGCTTCTGCAAATTGTCCCTAGTCTGTGCGATAGAACTAGTGTGCGGGGTGATCGCTGGTCGTTGCGGACACGGTGGGCGGAAGGGCCTGTTTCCGCGCTGTATCTCTGAAACTAAACGAAACTAAACATTCTGACGCATTTCATGTATGAACATCTTACTGGCTGGTTGCTTGGAGCTGCTGACAACATAAACAATATCACGTTTGAAGTATTCAATGTGCTTCAATGTGTCCGGGCAGGCTTGCGGGTTTGTTCAGTGACACATTCGGGCGTTACTGTTAGGAATTCAGCACATCCCAGGTTGAGTGTCCTAGGTTTCATGATGCCCTGTGCTTTGTACTGCATTGTACGGCGGGCTGGTTTTGATCTGCAGAGGAGACAGGGAAGGAGTCTCTGAGTCAGAAGAAAGTGATACACCACTGCCTGCTGAGATGCTAATGTTGCTAATCAGGGACAGCACATGGACAGCGGTAGAGTTTTTGCCTCGCAGTGCCAGAGACCCGGATTCCATCCTGATTACATTTCCCTTTCCCCTGACTAGTCTGAAGGGTCTCGACCCGGAATGTCACCCATTCCTTCTCCCCAGAGATGCTGCCTGTCCCGCTGAGTTATTCCAGCTTTTTCGTGTCTATCTTCGATTTAAACCAGCATCAGCAGTTCCTTCCTAGACAAACACATGAACAGGCAGGGCATGGAGGTTTAATGGGTTTTGGTTCAGGTTTACTAATGTCACTGAGATAGAGTGAAAAGCTTTGTTTTGCATGCAGTCCAAATAGATCAGATATGACTTCCAAAGATACAATCAGTTCAAACTCGTGCAATAAAAAGAACGAAGGAGAAGATAGACAGATGGGATCAGTTAGATTGGCATCATGGACAGCACAGATATGGTGGGCTGAAGGGCCTGTTCTATGTTAGTGATTATGTAACTTTTATGGTTGACTAAATTGTCATGGTTATTTCAACAAATATTCATGAAAAGTACATTCACAATGTATATTCACAAATATTCACACATATTCAGGAAAGCCCATTGAAAGTACAAAAGGCTATTGCTGTGGAGTAGATGCAGGGTTGGATGGCTTGCAGTTTGGAAATGGGACAAAGAGCGTTCAGAAAAATATGTTCGCCGGCACAATTGTGCACCAGTGGAGCTGCAGCCTTACAGCGCCAGAGACCTGGGTTGGATCCGGACTACGGGTGTTTGCACGGAGTTTGTACTTTCTCCCTGTGACCCCCGTGGGTTTCCTCTGGATGCTCTGGTTTCAAATGCTCTTAAGTGGCTCTTGAAAATCCAAAAGCTTGACAGGCTAACTTTTTTATATTAAATCTGCATGCATACTATTGCACAACTATATTGATCCAAAATATTGGGTGGTTTCTCTCTTTACAGGTGCTACTTAACCAACTTTCTTAGAACATAGAACATAGAACAGTACAGCATAGAAAAAGGCCCTTCTGCCCACTATGTCTGTGCCAAATATCTACTTGCACAGGATCCATATCCTTCCATTCCTTCCAAAGTGGTTGTTTTCATTTCAGTTCTTACTTTGCCACGTAATGCTCCCAAACCGAGATTGCGGCTTAAGGTTAAGGATATTTGCCATATCCGAGTATTTGGTGATGCTAGAAAGAGGTTAAGTTGAGGCCACCTGAGAGTCTCTCCCAGGTTGTTGTGAAAGTTCCCATGGCACTATCACGAAGAAAAGCATGTGTGTTGTCCTCAGTCTTCTGGGAGATGTTTGTCCCTCAGTCAACATCACAACAATAAATTATCGAGTCATTATCACATTGTGGCAGCTTGCAGAGTGGAAGTTGGCAACTTCCTACTTTACAACAACCACTCCATTTCAAAATGTTATTCACCAGATGGTAAGTTTCGAGATGCAGCATGGAAACAGGCCCTTCGACCCTCTGAGGCCATGCTGACCCTCGATCACCCATTGGGCGGCATGGTGGCGCAACGGTAGAGTTGCTGCCTTGCAGCGCCAGATCCGCCAGTCCAATCCTGACTGTGGGTGCTGTCTCTGCAGAGTTTGTAGGTTCTCCCTGTGACCGTGTGGGTTTTCTCCGAATGCTCCGATTTTCTCCCACAGTCCAAAGACATGCAGGCTTGCAGGTTAATTGGCTTCTGTCAATTGTCCCCAGTGTGTGGCGTATGGGGTGATCCTGGTCGGGATTCGCAAGCTCCACACAGACAGCACCTGAGGTTAGGATCAAACCTGGACCTCTGCTGCTGTGAGGCAGCAAGTTGTTTGGGATGACCCAGTGCCAGGAAAGGCAGTACATGAAAGCAAGTCTTTACATTTTTAGACTTTAGATATACCGTACGGAAACAGGTTGTTTGGCCCACCAGGTCCGTGCCGTCCAGCAAACACCCCGTACATTAGGACCATCCCACATGCTAGGGACAAGTTGCAATTTTACCATAGCCAATTAACCTACAAACCTGTAGGTCTTTGGAGTGTGGGAGGAAACCAAAGCACCCGGAGAAAACCCACGCGAGCACGGGGAGAACGTACAAACTCCGTTCAAACAGTACCCGTAGTCAGGATCGAACCCGGGATAAAGTCCTTTATCCTTCATTTGTCAGAAGGAAATGAGTGGCTGCATAAGTCAAAAGGGCTTTGCTATATCTGCGCATCCCCTAGCCAATGCATTTCCGCCAGCATTCATGCAGTTATTTATTATAGAGCCATCGCAGTTGAGGTGAAAAAGGCATTACTCATGTACATGATATAATAAAATGCTTTGAAAAAGCGAAGTGGGCGAGAAAAGCATTTTTTTACATGTAATCCATCATGAACATCTGCATTGTAGAGTCTTGTTATACATACAAAGATAGGGCTGAGAGCCTGGCATCACCTCAGGAAGAAATTTACATTATATCTGAGTCATTCCGTTCAAGACATTGCTCCTGCTTTCATAGAACATAGAACACAGTACAGCACAGGAACGGACCATTTGGCCCACAATGTCTGTGCAGAACATGATGACAAGTTAAACTGATCTCATCTAGTGGGATAGTGTTAATATGCGAGGATCGCTGGTCGGCACGGGCCTGGTGGGCCGAAGGGCCTGTTTCCGCGCTGTATCTCTAAACTAAATTATGCTCTCTAGTGTTCGACATTTCCACCCTGGGAAAAAGGTTCAAACTGTCTACCCTGTCTATGCCTCTCATAATTTTATATTTTCTCTGGTGCCTGCGTTAGCAACTCATTGTGTTTGTCCAATGATACGTAAAGGAGTGCAACATGGTCCAGTTTTTATCTTTCTGTGAAGTTTATCTATCTATGTTCAAGGCAGAATTATTAGTCATTTCCCAGTTCATTACAGTACAAATGTTCTTGTGCATAATTGCGTCAAAGGTTTGATTCATCCCACACAACAGTCCCCTGATCAGATAGCCGAGACTTAAAAAAAGTGTCTATGCTTTAAAGTAGAGCCTTGAGTTCAGAGACATCTGCCCTGCTGAATTGTATTCTGTCTATCTGAAGATTCTTTCCTCTACATATAAGCATGAGAATATTTATGAGTTGCGCAAAAATAGTTATAAATAATTCTGTCTCAACTCATCCTACTCGACATTTCTCCTGTTCTCTCTCCCTTACTTCCAGGGATCAAATACAAAAAACAGAAAACGGAACACTTTAGATGTTGGTCTATACCAGTACTGTGGGTCAGGCAGCATCCCTCTGGGTGACACAGTGGCGCAGCGGTAGAGTTGCTGCCTTACAGCACCAGAGACCTGGGTTCAATCCTGACTATGGGTGCGGTCCGTATAGAGTTTTTACTTTCTCCCTGTGACCGCGTGGGTTTTCTCTGGTTTCCTCCCACTTTCCAAAGACATCCAGGTTTTTAAGTTAATTGGCTTCTCGTGGGGACTCGGTGGGCTGAAGGTACCTCTCTAAACTAAACTGACCTAAACTATAGTTCATAAGTATATAATTTCTAGGAGCAGAATTTGGCCATTCGGCCCATCAACTCCGTCTACTCCGCCATTCCATCATGACTGATCTATCTTTCCCTCCCAACCCCGTCCTTCTGCCTTCTCCCCATAAACCCTGACACCCTCACTAATCAAGAATCTGTCAATCTCTGTCATAAAAATATCCATTGACTTGGCCTCCACAGCTGTCTGTGGAGAAGAAGGGACCTGGAGCAGATTGTCAATATGTGCAACTTGGTTCATCCTTGTTATGGCTTCTCCTGCCCTTGTTTTCCTCTCTTCCTCTCCAGGGATGATTATATTATTGCAAATGGGCGGCGCATTTCCAGTGTGTCAAATGAGGCTGATCCTGGCCAGCTGCTGCTGTTGTTGTTTGGTTGCTTTGAAGATGCAAGATGGTTTGGGTTGAATTAATATGTCTCTCAGCTGTTAAACATTCAAGTTACTTTTCAGAGATCTAAGTGTTACTTTAATGATACATCAGTTGATGAATACAATCAGTTCTGAGAACTCCTACACACGTGTATTTTATAGCACTGGATACCAGACCAAATGAAAAGACTGATCTGATTGTATGACTTTTACAGCTGTACAGACTTCACAGATGATTTGAATTAACTCATGTCAGTAGTAGAGAAAGGCAGGTTTTATAACATTTGGTGATACATGGATGTGATCATAATTTCCATTTTAGAATATACAAGAATATATATATATTTTTGTTTTTAAGCTTTATTTTCAGACTTGTGCAATCATGGAATCATGGAAAACATTATTGTCATTCAGACCTTGCGGTCTGAACGAAATTTTGTTGCCTGCAGTCATACATATTGTAAATAACAAAAACACACAATAAACACATATTTAACATCCACCACAGTGAGTTCACCAAACACCTCCTCACTGTGGTGGAAGGCAAAAATCTTGTCTTTGTCTCTTCCCTTCTTCCTCTTCCTCTTCCTATGCGCTGAGGCGACCCAGGCCTCCGATGTTGTGACCGCACCGGGTGATGTGAATAAGTCCCGCGGGTGATCGCGCTCCGTGAACGGGCCGGTTCCACTCCGCGGCCCGGGGCGGTCGAAGCTGCCGAAGCTGCCGCCCTCCAGTCCAGCGGACGCAGCTGTTGCCGCGGGAGCTCCAGAGAAACAGGTCACCAACCTGTGAGCTGCGAGCACCCGACGATGTCGTCCACTGGGCCCGCGGCCGGGCCTCCGAAGTCGCTGCCGCCGCCACCGCAAAGCCGCCACATCTCCGAGTCGGGCCGCCGGAACGCTGGAACGCCTGAACCCGCCACAGCCCCAAAGTCAGCCAGCCCCGCGCTGGTAAGTCCTGGCTGGCTCTGCCTCTGGAGCCTCGAGGTTGGTCGCAGTTAAAGTTGGAGGCCGCCAGCTCCGCGATAGGCCTCAGCGCAGACGGAGACGGAGACGGAGAAGGGGGATACGACAAGAAAAGTCGCGTCCCCCCAAAAGGAAGAGACTAAGAACGTTTCTCCCACCCCTCCCACACACATATACTACATAATAACTCAAACTAACTCTAAAAACAAGACAAGAAAGCAACAAATAAAAAGAAAAACAGACGGACTGCAGGCGAGCCGCTGCTGCCAGGGCAGCGCTGCCCCACGCAAGAGAGTGGAAGAAAGGGAAAGAAAGAATGTTTCCAATTTTTTTGTTATGCTGACTTTAGACTTTAGAGATATAGTGCAAATACAGGCACTTTGGCCCACCAAGTCCACACAGATCAATAATCACCCTGTACACTAGCACTATCCTGCAAATTAGGGAAAATGTACAATTCTAGAGAAGCCAATTAGCCTGCAAACCTGTATATCTTTGGGATGTGGGAGGAAAGCTGAGCACCCGGAGAAAAATCACGCGGCCACAGGAAAAACGTACAAACTCCGTACAAACAGCACTAGCAGTCAGGATTGAACCCAAGTTCTTGGCGCTGTAAGGCAGCAACTCTGCCACTGGGCCACTGTGCCGCCTAACGATAGACGGAAACAATACATTGCCTGCAATGCCAAGGGGAATACTCGTGATTTTCCTGACAACCTTGAGGAAACATCTACCGACTCTAACTTAATGGTTCCCTACATTAACATTGATATATTGGCTTGCAGAATTATTCCGGGGCCCAGAATCGCTGTGCATTATTCTTTGGCATAGGTTCATTGTAAACTCTTCTGTGGGCAATTTGTCGGCTCTTTAATGCAATTTTTTCAACTGAGCTGACTGCTGTTAGTGCTGTTAGATTTGTAGGCGTTCTCATTCGAGAACTATCATAGTGCAAATACAAAGAGAGTAATCTCCATTTACTTTGCCTTAATGACGTCTTTACAATTGATTACCTTCCCATCAAAGGCAAACCAATGGAAGATGCTTTCATGATTACCTTTGGCTGTTGTGATGCTGGTTTTAAACTACTGCGACACATTGATGTGAAAGTGACCAATTTAACTCAGCAAAATGGTCAAAAATGGTTGACTGCCAAATATTCTGAAGTCAGATAAATCTGCCTCAGTGATCTCACATCCATTAAGTGCTCTAGTCAATGCAATAAAGCTCCTGCCCAGTGAAATGACACATATTAATAGTCCCCAGCAAGCACAATATTTCACATTAAATGCTCTGATTTTCACATTTCTTTACATTAAACTTTACGTTCCCCCAGAGATGCTGCCTGACCCACTGAGTTACTCCAGCACTTTGTATCATTTTCTGGAAACCAGCATCTCGAGTTCCTTGAGTCTACATTTTGACTGCTCCAGTGCAAATTCTCCTCAAGGCATGCCTACTTCGAAAAAGTTATCTCCTTGAGTCAAAAGAAGGGACCCCTTCGACCCAGAACCCCTGACACCCTTACTAATCAAGAAATCATACAACAGGCCTCACCTAGGCAGTGCACAAGAGTCACCAACTGTTTGTAAATGTGTTTGTAAGCCTGCACACCTGAAATATCACATTCTCCTGCGATGCTGCCTGACCCACTGAGTTACTTCAGCACTTTTAATTGTAAACCTGCATTTGTATTTCCTTGTTTCTCCATTTAACCTGTATCATGACGTTCAGTACAAAGTCGCAGTTAGCAGATCCACAATAAACGTTATCAATTCTCTCCTGAAACTGGGAGCTGTAACGCTAGATGTTAAAGTCAAGCTGCATGATTTTAAAAATATGTAGACTTTTGCAGGAAGCCAGTTGTGGTTTTAGTGGTTCTCTGTGCTAAAGGTTAATCAGACATCTGACTTCATGATTAGAATCTGCCACCAGGAAACCATGTCATGGGCAAGTCATGCTCTTCTACGTAGTCTGTTCTGCTCAGAAAAAGCGACATTGTTTTCAAATTAAGTCAAATTTCCCCTGATTTAAATGCGGCACTGCACAAATCGAACAGAATATATTTTCAAATTGACATATTCCCAGCTGACAAGAATTGCATGTTATCTTGCTCTCTTTTGTACCTCAGTTATATGTTAATTAATTTTTAAAAAGACTTACCATTTATCGCTGCATCAATTCAGATAGAGTGGTACAACATTTCTGTATGTTTGAAATAATACAAAAGTCCCCCGTTGATCAAACATATACAATCGTAACCGTAAATTAAACGCATTTGCATGTTTCTACACCGAGCTATGAAGGGAAGCACAGAAGCAAACATCACCTTACACATCAAATTCTGCAGGTTTTCAGTTTACAATTTTCTCATTTTAAATCCTTCTTTATCTAGATTATTTTTTTCAAAAATTGTTTGAGAAGTGAGAACTGCTTGCTTAGAATCCTTAAACCTTTGTGTACTGTCTCAGTGAAGTCTACTATTACACTACAATCGTTGCACTTTTGCACTTATCTATAATTGTGCTTATTTATACTATGATTAGTATGATTTTACTGGATTGTATGCAAAACAAAGAATTTTGCTTTAGTTTCATAAGTACATGTGACAATAACGTATCATCATCAACCATACATTTATTAGACTGAGATAACAGGTCTGTCATATGAACACAGATTGAGTAAAAGAATGAGACATGACATGGAAACATGTGAAGTCCTTTGAGGGCTCAGAAGTAATCACAGGGAGGATGTTTTTCCCCTGGATGAGCTGTCTCGAACTTAGGGTGACAGTCTCAAAATTAAGGGTAAGTTATTTAAGACTAAAGTGCAAAAAAATGTCTTCATTCAGAGGGATTGCTTTGGTTCCTTATTATTGTCACATGTAACACGATCTACTGAAAACCCTGGTTTTGCATGCTCTCCAGGCAAATCGTACTGCACATGAGTACGTCAGATAGTGCAAAAGAGGAAAGAAACTGTGTGCCGAATATAGTGCCACAGCTACTGAAAAAGTGCTGATCAAAAATAAATGCAAAGGCTGTAATGAGGTAGAATGGAGGGTCAGGAATTCAATAAATGTATGTGCAAGGTCTGCTCAAGAGGCTGATTACAGAGGTTAAGAAGTTGTTCTTGAATCCAGTGAAATGTCCTTTCAAGATTTTGTATCTTGAATCCAATGGTATGTCCTTTCATGGGACGGCGAGCTCCATGATGTTATGTCCGCAGGCTACCGCGGTTGGAGCTCCCGAAGTCGATCCCTGACAAAGGGACCGCCAGCTCAACGATGTTAGGCCACAGTGTGGACGGAGATATGATACGGAAAAAGTCGCATCTCCGTCGAGGAAAGAGATAAAAAAAGTTTCCCCCACCCACCACATAATACAAAACTAAAGATACACTAAAAACACACATTTAACAACAGACTACAAACAACAAAAGAAGAAAAGGACGAGACAGACTGTTGGCGAGGCTGCCATCGTGTGGCGCCACCCGGTTATTTGGCTGCTTTCCCGAGGCAAGTTTTCCCGAGGCGCAGCGTGAAGTACAGATGGAGTTGATGTGGGGGAGACTGGTATATGTGATGGACTGAGCCTTGCTCACAATACTCCATTTCTTGTGGTCTTCGGCCACTCTGCTGCCTTATTGGAGACATGTTGAATTTCCTTAGCCTTCTGAGAAAGTAGAGGCGTTGGTGCACTTTCTTGGCCGTAGCATCGATGTGTTTATATGTTCAAAACCAAGACGGATAGATTTTTGGATATTGCACAAATAGGTAGGGGGATAAACAGAACATTGGATACGATTTTGTGGAAAGTCAGAACAAACATTTCAGTCCCAAAGCCATACTTCAGTTCTTCCGTCTTATGTTCTTGTAGAATGTGCTTTACATGTAATTGGTGCAGTGAACCTACCAGCTTTTCTCTCTCTCCTTGTCCTTTTCTCATTGCCCTCATTTCCCTCCTTCAAATATTTATTCATTTCCCTTTTTGAAAGTTATGGTCTAGTCTCTTTCCATCAGCCTTTCAAGGACAAGCATTCCAGTGGCCTGTCCCACTTGGGCCGTAATTTACGCGACAGGCCGGTAGTGGCTGACGCGTGACGGTCTCACGCGTCATCATGCGTCCGCACAGCCGTCTGGAGCATGTGACGTCATTTGAAGATGGACTCAAATTGCAGGAGTAACTCAGTGGGACCGGCAGCATCTCTGGAGAGAAGGAATGGATGATGGAAAAAAGAATAAGTGACGTTTTGGGTCGAAACCCTTCTTCAGAGTGAAAGTGGAGGAGGGGGTGGAGGAAATAAACTGGAGGCAAGAAAAGGCCAGAGAAAATTTGGGCTGGCAACAGATGACCTCAGGAAGGGTGGAGCCCATATTGGCCCATTGATGCTGGGGGAAGATGTGATGACAAGAGGGATACAAGAATGTGAACAGTGGAACTGGTAGGATGAATAGGGTGGAGGGAGAGGGGGGCTGGACAGGGGAGGGAATGCAGGAGTTACTTGAAATTAGAAAAATCAATATTCATATCGCTGCCAGAGTGAAATATGAGGTATTGTTCCTCCAATTTGCACGTGACCTCACTCTGACAGCGGAGGAGACCCAGGATAGAAAGGTTAGAAGGGGAATGGAAAGGGGAGTTAAAATGTTTGGCAACTGGGAGATCGCGTAGACCAAGCCAAACATTTTATTCCCTTTCTATTCCATATAGAAACAGAACCAGGCCATTCATGCCCCCATGCCTGTTCTACATTCGTGATTGATTTGTAATTCATCTTTGTTTTCCTGCCTTTTACCCAAATCCTTTGATAGCCTCGGTCATCAAATATTCATTGGACCTGATCATTACAGGTTAAACCAGCCCCCCCCCCCCCCCCCCCCCCCCCCCCCCCTTAGTCCTCCCATGCTGAGCCAGATAGAATCATAGAGTTCTACAGCAAGGACACAGGCCCTCAGGCCCAACTTGCCCACACCGGCCAACATGTCCCATCTACACTAGTCCCACCTGCCTGCATTTGACCCGTATCCCTCTGAACCGGTTCTATCCATGAACCTATCCACATTTTTCTTAAATGTTGTGATGGTACTTGCCTCAACTACCTCCTCCAGCAGCTGGAATGCATAAAAATTGCTGAGTTTGAATTGTGAGAGTAGCAATGAGGCATGACAGATGCTCCTCATCCCTTGCTCCATGAACAATGATGACACTGTGAAAACCTTCAGTGGAACTATTAATCTATGTCTTCAGAGACATTCCCAGCAGTTTTACTCAGAACAAAATTCTGAAGAGCAAGTAAGGAACTAGCCCAGAGCAATGTTAGTGGTAGCAGGGTCATGTGGATACTGTGAGTGGGTGTGGCAGGAAACCAACAGGCCATTTGAGTGAATAGTTTGCCGGTCATGTGAATGTAAAAGGAGGGGGACCTTGCCATTGATGTATGAAGACCTGGCCTTAGAATTCCTTACCAGACCCAGGTTCGATCTTTGTCTATGGGTGCTTTCTGTAAAGAGTTCATACATTCTCCCTGTGACCCCATGGGTTTTCTCCAGGAGCTCCTGTTTCCTGCCACATTCCAAATCCGTACAGGTTTGTAGGTTAATTGGCTTCTGTAAAATGGTCCGTAGTGTGCAGGATAGAACTAGTGTACGGGTGATCGTTGGTCGGTTTGGTCTCGATGGGCCGAAGGGCCTGTTTCCATGCTGTATCACGAAAGATAAAGTAAAGATGGCGGCTCGGTGCTAAAAATGTCAGAAGTTAGAGTATGTCACTTCGTAGAGCAAATCATGAGGCGAGTGACCATCAGTGGAGCAGTGTGGTGAATATCAGGTGTATGTATACCTTCAAGAAATGAGTGAACCACGTGGGCTGATGTTTGATTATTTGTTGTTCCTAAAGTAAGCTGCTAAATTAAAAGTTGATTAATTTTAGGATGTAGAAACAAGACCTGCAGATGTTGGCATCCCTTCAGGGGTGCTGCCTGACCCGCTGAGTTACTTCAACTCTTTGTGTCCTTCATTTTAAGATGTTTTGTCAGTACCGCAACCTCTGTTATTTGCCTTGGTAAATAATTCTAAACAACTCACAGACATTACTTTGTCTAAACGGCCCACTTGTTTCATTTAATCCTTTAGCCTAGACCATCACAGAAACCAGCATCTATTTTTCAGGATGTTTAAGAAAGAACTGCAGATGCTGGACAAATCGATGGTAGACAAAAGTCTGGAGAAACTCAGCGGGTAGGCAGCATCTGTGGAGCGAAGGAATAGGTGACGTTTTGGGTCGAGACCCTACTTCAGACTGATCAGCTATTCACCTGTTCCTTCGCTCCATAGATGCTGCCTCACCCGCTGAGTTTCTCCAGCACCTTTGTCTACCTTCTATTTTTCAGGATATTTTTAGGGGGTTTATGCACGATATGTCGGCAAGCTTTTACCACAAATTCTTGCAATATTTCATCTCATGCTTCAAGTGAATCTCATCAGAGTTATTAGCACAATAATCATCACAACATCTTTTATTAGTTATTAACATAGAAACATAGAAAATAGGTGCAGAAGTATGCCATTCTGCCCTTTGAGCCAGCACCCCCAATCAATATTATTATGGCAGATCAACCAAAATCAGTACCCCGTTCCTGCTTTCTCCCCATATTCCTTGATTCCGTTAGCCCTAAGAGCTGTATCTAACTCTCTCTTGAATACATCCAGTAAATTGGCCTCCTCTGATCAGAATTGTCCAGGCCTAGGTTACCCCTGCTGCAGTGCGGTCTATGGCATGTTCAGAGCGCGGTTGAACGAAAACTTTTGATGACTGCAAGGTAGGGCTCAGCCCACAAAGCCATCAACCTAGGTTACAGCTCTGATCACAACCCTTTCCCCTTTGATGTGGGAGTAAGAGATACCGATATCCTCCTATCTCAAGCATAAGATAACTGATCTTCAGAACAATGCATCATATGTAAGTCTGCATACACAAGACTGCCTCCTTTGTTCACTAATCTGCATGGCAACTGGCCTGGAATCCATGGCTGGGAAGGTCCTTGGGCCTGTTCCCACATCTTGGCCAGCAATGCAAAAGGAAACCTGGCGGACTTGGAGCAATTTCAAGGAAATTCCCTGCCGATGTCAACTGGCTTATATGTGATTTTGATTACATTTAACATTACAAAAAAATATTCTGAACTAACTAGACTGAATTAAGTATATACAGGTATATGATGAACCAACTTTATTTATTATTGGATTATATGTATCAATCGAAAATTATGTGCATTGTCGTAAGCATAAAAGATGTTATGGCCACAGTGAAAGATGAACAAGGTCTTCTGATCCAAAGCCCAGCTATTTATTTACTTTTAGTTTTAGTTTTTACACATACAGAGTGGGAACAGGCCTTTCAGCTCACCGAGTCCATGCCGACCAGCGATCACCCGTTCACATTGGTTCTGTATTATCCCACATTTTCAACTACAGAGGCCAATTAACCTACAAACCTGTACGTCTTTGGAATATGGGAGGAAACCGGAGCACCCGGAGAAAACCCACACAGTCACAATGATAGCATGTAAACTCCACACAGACAGCATCCGAGGTCAGGATTGAACCCGGGGACTCTGGCACTGTGAGGCAGCTGCGCCATTGTACTGGCGTAATATGGTATTGTGATATTTTAATATGGTATTATCAGGCCCTGAGAAGCAAGTTAGAATATTTTTGCAGTTGCTATATAAATAAAAGTTGTTGTTACGATTGATGTGCTAGTAAGACTAATGAGGTTCACTTAATGCATGAGGTGAAATATTGCAAAAAAGTTGTGATGAAGAGTTGCCCTCATTTCGTCAATAAAACCCCTAAAAATATAGTCATATAGCATGGAAGCAACCCTTTGATACAACTTTCCCACGCGGACCATTATGTCCCATCCACACTGCCTGCATTAGGCCCATATCCCTCTAAGCTTTTGCTATCCATGTACCTATTCATATGTCTTTTAAATGTTGTTATTGTACCTGCCGCAACCACCTCTTCTGATGACTTGTTCCATATACTCACCACCCTTTGTGTGAAAAAGTTGCCCCTCATGTTCCTATTAAATCTTTCCCCTCTCACCTTAAACCTATGTCCTCTGATTCTTGATTCCCCAACTCTGGGTAAAAGACTCTGTCCATTTACCCGATCTATTCCAGAGGCACTTAGAAATGATGGCTTAGCACTTCAGAATTGGTTTTACTGTGAAAATTCGAATGTCACTCCGAGTACCTTTAGTTTAGTTTTAGTTTAATTTAGTTTGGATATACAATGTCGAAAATAGGCAATTCGGCACTGAATCCATGCCGACCACCAATCACCCATATGCTAGTTGCGTTATCAAGCCGATTTACCTACAAACTACATGTCTTTGTGATGTGGGAGGAAACCGGAGCGCCTGGAGAAAACCCACACGGTCATTCCGCACAGACATCACCTGTAGTCAGGATCGAACCCGGATATCTGGAGCTGTGAGGCAGCAGCTTCACAGCAGCACCAATGTGCCTTATTCTAAAAAAAATCATGTTTGTTCAGCATCTATCGACTTAGGTAAATGTTAGCTCACAGTGATTAGAGTAGCAATGATAAATATCCGTAGCCATTGGCAAGCCTCACAAGTATTTGGTTTGTAAATTGTAAGTAACATGTTTACAGCCAGAAGAAAAAAAACAGCAGTGATGAGTTACCTCGTTATGCCACACTTCTGCAAAACATCTGAAAATGCTTCAGATTGTTTAATTACTTTCAAAGTACTGCGAAAGTCAATATCTGGGAAAAGCCTGCAGGCAACCTGCACGCAGTGTTTTTTCACAAAGGTCACAAGTCCCTGTTCATCTTCCACTGAAGCCAAAAATTCTTGTAAATTCACTAGGATGAGCAAAACGTTATTTTTCTCATGACACGCACAGGGTTGTCCAGCAAAGAAACAGGCCCTTTGGCCCATCGCGACCGTGCCGACCCACACATACGCATCAGTCTGTAGAATATCCTGACCCAAAACGTCACCTATCCATGTTCTCCAGAGATGCTGCCTGACCCGCTGAGTTACTCCAGCACCTAGTGTCGATTTTTCACATCTGATGAAATCTTGTTTTCCTGCACTTGGCCCACAGTCTTTAATGCCTTGGTAGTTCTTGCATAGAACATAGTGCAGTAGAGCACAGGAACAGGCCCTTCGGCCCATAATGTCTGTGCCGAGCATTATGCCAAAACCGTTTTGTCTGCCATATCCCTCCATGCCTATCCAAACGCCTCTTAAATGTCATTAGCATATCTGCCTCCACCACTCAGTAGCGCGTTCCAGGTCCCTGTGACAAAAAACTTGCCCCGCACATCTCCTTTAAACTTTGCCGCTCTCACTTTAAAGATATACCCTCTATTATTTGATATTTCCATCCTGGGGAAAACATTCAGACTGTCTAACCTACCTATGCTCTCATCATTTTATATGCTTCTATCAGCCCTCCCTTTCATCTCAGATGTTCCAGAAAAAATAATCCAAGTCTATCCAACCTCCCAACTGTACCTAATATCTTCTAATCCAGGCATCATTCTGGTAAACCTCCTCCGCACCCATTCCAAAGTCTCCACATCCTTCATATTGGGGATGACCATAATTGCACGCAGCCAAAAGTGCAACACCTTGTACTTGCTTGGACTAAACACCACCTGCCATTGCTCTGCCCATTTCTGCAGCTGATCTATACTTCCTAATGTATACACAGAGTAAAGGGCCTCTCCAACTGCTGTATACTTCCTCACAGTATACATATATATATGTGTGTGTGTATATATATATATATATATATATATATATATATATATATATATATATATATATATATATATATGTATATATATATATATATATGTACTGTATATACAAACATACATATACAGTAAACCTGCCTGGCCTGTGAATTCCTGCTTGGTTTAACCCTCTCCCTCTTCAACACTGCATTTCTTCTCTCCCGGCCCTGGGTTAAACTACCCCCCCCCCCTTCCCTCAATTGGTTACAGTGGACAACCTATGGACAATTACAGACACCAATAATGGACAATCAGCATTAACAGACACCAGCCCACCACTCCTTGTTCTGTTATTGTGAGGGTTAGCACATTTCTCATTGGCCTAGCATTTTGTTTACTCTGACTACTTCACTAATCTGGGAGATTTTTTCCACAATGAATATCAAGGTTTGTTGCTTCAGCCAAACTTGTTAAGAATGTAAGCAAATAGGAGCAGGGGTAAGCTTCATATCCCCTTGAGCCTAATCCACTGCTCAATAATATGACGGTTGAGGAAAATCTCAGCAACAACCCTACCTTCTTCCTGCATGCTCTCTCTAATTAGAGTCAGAGGGTCATACAGCACAGAAACAGGCCCTTTGGCCCAACGGTCCATGTCGACCACCTGCTTATTTTTAGCCTCTATCCCTCTAAACTTTCCCTCTGTGAAAGACTCTGTGCATTCATCCTATCTATTCCCCTCATGATTTTATATACCTCTGTAAGATTACCCCTCATCCTCCTACGCTCCAAGGAATAAAGTCCTAGCCCAAACTCTCCTTATTGTTCAGGCCCCCAGGTTCTGGCAATATCCTCGTAAACACTACTAAACTATAAAAATATATTTACAAGGATGTGGTTAATCCTCGGGGGACTCTATTCCTTGGAGCGCAGGAGGCTGAGGATTTATTTTATAACAAATAAAAAGTCATCAGGGGAATAGGCAGGGTGATTGCACAAGAGTTTTTTACACTGGGTTGGGGCATCAATAACCAGGGAACATAGGTTTAAGGTGAGAGGGGCAAGATTTAATAGGAACCTGAGTGGCAAATGTTTCATTCAAAGGATGGTGCACATATGGAATGAGGTCGTTGAGGCCAGTAATATAACAGCATTTAAAAGGTATTTGGACAGGTACGTAGATATGAGATGTTTAGAAGGATATGGGCCAAAATTAGACAAATGGGACAAGCATTACGGGCAACCTGATCGGCATGAGTTGGCCCGGTGCCTTTTTCTGACTGTATGAGTCTATGATGCTATTTACGTCAGCCTTGAATATATTTAATGACTAAAAGTCTCCAAAACTATCTGAGGGATGGAATTCCAAAGATTCATAACCTTCCAAGAAAAGAAACTTCTCCTTGACTCTATCTTGATGGCTTATCCTGAAACTATGCCTCCCCCACTTCACAAGTTCACAAGTTATAGTAGTAGAATTAGGCCATTCGGCCCATCAATCATGGCATATCTCTGCCTCCTAATCCAATTTTCCTGCTTATTCCCCATAACCCTTGACACCTGTTCTAATCAAGAAGTTATCTATCTCTGCCATAAATATATCCACTGACTTGGCCTCCACAACCCTCTGTGGCAATGAGTTTCACAGATTAACTAACTTCAGTTTAGGGCTACTCACCAAGGAAAAGCTTCACTGGATCAATTCCCCTTGTCACTTCCCATCAGTATCCTGCATATCTCACTCATCTAACAGCATAAGAAAATAGGAGCAGGAGTATTCAATCCCTCAGGCCTACCCTGTCATGTTCTCCAAAGTTAGGCACAAAACGCTGTAATTCAGCGGGACAGGCAGCGTTTCTGGAGAGAAGGAATGGGTGACATTTCGGGAGACCCTTCTTCAGACTGAAGAGTCAGGGAAGAGGGAGACCAGAGATATGGAAATGTACGGTGTGAAAATGATAGATCAAAGCAGACGATGATTGAGGAAATGTAGAATGGTTAGCTGAAAGGAAGGTGACAACAGGGCATACAATCAGTAAAATTAATCAGGAGGACAGCGAAACTAGTCAGAGAACTAGGGTGGGGGAGGTACAGGGAGAGAGGAAAAGCAAGGGTTACTTGAAGGTAGAGAATTCAATATTCATAGGGTTGTAAGCTGCCCAAGTGAAATATGAAGTGCTGCTCCTCCAATATACGTTGGGCCTCACTCTGACAGTGGGGGAGGCCCAGGACAGATAGGTCAGTACGGGAATGGGAAGGGGGAGTTAAAGTATTTTGCAACCAGGAGATCATGTTGGCCAAGGCAGACTGAGCGGAGGTGTTCAGCGAAACGATCACAGAGTAAAGGGCCTCTCCAACTGCGGCAACCTAATTTTCGAGTTCTAGAGTTTGCCCTCGACTCATATTCGCAGCATGGTCGACACGAGGTCTTAGGAGGTCTTTGTAATGCCCCTGTCCCACTTAGGAAACCTGAACGGAAACCTCTGTAGACTTTGCGCCCCACCCAAGGTTTCCGTGCGGTTCCCGGAGGTTTTTGTCCTCCGGCAACCACCTTCAACTAGCATCGCAACCGGCTACGACAAAAAAATTACCGATTTTTAAAACGGAAACCACTTTCGACCATTAGGGAGGCTGACAAAAACCTCCGGGAACCACACGGAAACCTTAGGTGGGGCGCAAAGTCTCCAGAGGTTTCTGTTCAGGTTTCCTAAGTGGGACAGGGGCATAACTCTCCTTCATGTTCCAGAGTAGTCCCCGCATACTCGAGGCCTCAGCTAGGTCGTGGCTTTTTTTTCAACATGCTGAAAAATCCCTGCGAGTAAAAAAAGGTTGCCATGGGAAAAAATGATATTTTTTTACTCGTAGGTTTAGTCGAGGTAGGTCGTATTAGGACGTAATGCTATCATAGGTAATCAAAGGCAATCAAAAGAAATCAAAAGTAGTCGAAGGTAAAGCTTGTTGAGAAAAAAAAGGTAAGTAAACTGACCGGTAATGTTAAATGCCCGCAAAGGTTGACTGGCTTCTTAAAAGTGTCTCCACTCCTTCTCCCCCCCTTCTCCCCCTTCCCTACCCTTCTCTCCCCGTCTCTCCCCTTCTCTCCCCCTCTCTCCCCCTCTCTCCCCACCCCCACTCTCCGCGCTCTATAAAGGACTTACCGTACACTGTGCAGCCGTCTTTTACCTTCCTGTTCATCGTAGGTGTGAATTTCAGACAGCGCTCCCCCGCTTTCCCTGGCCCCCG
The DNA here is from genome assembly GCA_035221665.1 of Okamejei kenojei. Taxonomy (NCBI): domain Eukaryota; kingdom Metazoa; phylum Chordata; class Chondrichthyes; order Rajiformes; family Rajidae; genus Okamejei; species Okamejei kenojei. The sequence goes on along the minus strand of CM069145.1, from coordinate 35,318,474 downwards.
CCTTTGTGATGTGTCCCTCTCTGTGTGCCTCCGTGCCCCTCTCTGTGTGTCCATCTCTGTGTGTCCCTCTCTGTGTGCCTCCGTGACCCTCCCTGTGTGACTCCGTGCCCCTCTCTGTGTGTCTCCATGACCCTCTCTGTGTGTGCCTCCGTGTCCCTCGCTGTGTGCCTCTGTGCCCCTCTCTGTGTGTCTCCATGACCCTCTGTGTGTGCCTCCATGCTCATCTCTGTGTGTCCCTCTCTGTGTGTCCCTCTCTGTGTGCCTCCGTGACCCTCTCTGTGTGCCTCCGTGCCCCTCTCTGTGTGTCCATCTCTGTGTGTCCCTCTCTGTGTGCCTCCGTGTCCCTCTCTGTGTGCCTCCGTGCCCCTCTCTGTGTGTGCCTCCGTGTCCCTCTCTGTCCTTGCGAACTTACCGCGGACTTCGCTCCAACTTTGCGTCAATCACCGGACCTCTGCGCGGCCCCCGCTTCTGGTTTAGTCGCGCTCGCCGCATGCAGGTGCATGCTCGTGGGACAGGCCCTGTACGGGGATCAGTCGACCTCCGCGCGACCCCCGCGCGGCCCCCGCTTCCGGTTTGGTCACGCTTGCCGCATGCAGGTGGCGTGCCCGTGGGACAGGCCCTTTACCCCCATACTCCAGTGCCCCGTGGTTTGTTTTCCCATCATAATACGTTCTATATCTCAAGCTACGACTTGAGTTCAGGGACACAAAGTGCTGGAGTAACTCAGCGGGTCAGGCAATATCTCTGAGAACGTGGATAGGTGACATTTCAGGTCTGTTTGAGTTCAGAGTGTGGCCTAGCATTGCAATGCAATCCATTTTTAACTTCACCTCAGGGCTTCACCTCATGGCACAACACTGCTTTACCAAGATGAAAGCTTCAATAACCAATGCTAGAGTCTTCGCTGAGGACGCTGGTTGATCGTGGGAGACAAATACACTCAGAATTACCTGTAGAGCAACTTGTGGAAAACTCCAACTGTAACGCATGTGGCTGGAATACATTGGGTGTGTAGCCCTTTAAGATTCGGACCATGTGACCAACTGCTCTCTGTTGCTGTATCATTGGCATTCAGCGTGTTCGAACCAGTATTTACACAGAGAAAAAAAACTCTCTCTCTCTCTTTCCCTGAGTTCTTCTGTGTAATAAAGTTTAGTGTAGTTTGTCATTAACATCTGTACTGAGGTATAGTGAAAAGCTTTTGTTTGCGTCCCATCCAGTCAAAGAAAAGACGATACGTGATTACAATCAATCCGTCCACAGAGCACAGATAAAGAATAAAGGATGCAACATTTAGTGCAAGATAAAGTCTGATAAAGTTCCATTAATGGGCTTGTCTCACCTAGGCGATTTTTTCAGCGACTGCCGGCGACTGTCATAGTTGTAGCAGGTCACCGAAAAACTGGCGACCAGACCCCACTACCACAATGTGTGCGACAATGTGTACAACAAGCTACCACCTAGTCGACGTCAAGCTCCGTCAAGCTACCAACAACCGGTGACCATTAGGACGTCCACTTACGACCACACCTATGACATCCTACGTCCACCCGCCACAAGCTACGACAAGGCAAGACAATTCAGTCGCCGATACCTGTCGCCGGTTGACGTAGGTGGTCGCCAATGGAATTCGCCGAAGACAGCACCGGCGACAGCCTACGTCATCCTGGCGACAACGTACTTTAACCTGGCGACAACCTACCATAGCACCTGCGTCTGGAGAAGTCAGGATATATGCTCATATGCATCAAACCCGCTGTCGCCAAAAAACGTTCAACATGTTGAACATTTTGCGGCGACCAGAAAGACGCTACAACTCTTTGCGCGACTGAGGAGACTACGCACGACCATACAGGCGACAGCCCGGCAACCATCGGCGAACATGTGGCGACAGACAAGTCGCCTGCAGTCGCCTAAAAAAATTGCCTAAGTGGGACAGGCCCATAAAGATAGCTCAAAAGTCTCCGATGTGGTAGATGGGAGATCAGGACTCCAGATCAACTCCAGCAGCTGAGAGGACCGTTCAGTTGCCTGATTACAGCCGGGAAAAAACTGTCCCTGAATCTGGTGGTGTGCGTTTTCAAACCTCTGTATGTCTTGCCTGATGGGAGAGTACTTTGCTAGTTTAATTTGTCAGCTAACCTCTAAGATGCCAGAGGCTGATACTAATACACTCCATGTCTGAACCAACTTGCTTACAGCCTGGTGGAAGTGAACAAAACAATTGCAATGCATCGAATGCTCACTGTTAATGAGAAGTAAATCTCCAACAGGGAGAAGAAGCAGCTACACTGCGCGGTAGTAGCAGAGGAAGTGGAGGAGGAAGAGGAAACAGATGTGAAGCTAAGAAGACTATCGAAACAGGAGGTCCGTTTCCACCAGTTTCCCATTATGAGCCCACACAAATATCGCAGACAAGCGACTCCCTAGAGACCGGGGCAAACTTTACTCTGCACTACTTATCTTTCTCTTGTCCTTGCACTAAAAGGGAAGGAATTAAATATCATCACCATCACTAAAGATTTAGTTTTAAGTACATTAATGGGGCTAAAGACTGGTCATTCCCCAGGAATTGAGGGTTTGCATTGTTGAACCCTTAGATGAACACAGAATATTGAACATAGAGCAGCAGAGCAGAGGAACAGGTCCTTCGGCCCACAATGCCTGCGCCGAACATGACATCAAGACCAACTCTTATCGGCAATGCAAGGCAAAGCAAGGCATTGATGGCAAGGAAAGGCTTTGAAGACAACGGAAAGCATTGAAGGCAAGGCAAGGCATTGAAGGCAAGGCAATGAAGGCAAGGCAAGACAGGACTAGGGCTAAAGACTGATCATTCCCCAGGAAGTGAGGGTTTGTATTGTAGAACCGCAAGAAGAACACAGAATATATAACATAGAGCAGCACAGCAGAGGAACAGGTCCTTTGGCCCACAATGTCTGTGCTGAAAATAATGTTGACCAATTCTTATCGGCCTGCACTTAATCCAAATCCCCCCATTCCCTGCATATCTATGTATCCATCCAAAAGTCTCTTAACAGCCACGATTGTATCTGTCACCACCACCACCAACCCTGGCAGCGCGTTCCAGGCCCCCACCAACCTCTGTGTAAAAAAAAACTTGCCCCGCACATCTCTTATGAAAGGTAACATTGATTGAGGATACAGTCTTCCAAAAGTTCCTTGACTATGGAGAAGACCTGGAGAATTGGAAAACTGCCAATGTGATGCCCATAACTGAAAAGGGTGGAGGCAAAAAGATGGTAAATACGGGCCAATTATTTGATTGTACATTATTGGTCAATGTTATCAATTATCAAGGAGGAAATAGCAGACATTTGGAAAGTCTAATCGGATCAAATAGAGTCAGCATAACATCATGGAGGGGAAATCATATCTGCCATGGTTATTAAAAATCTTTGAGGAAGGGTGGCACAGTGGCGCAGCGGTAGAGTTGCTGACGTACAGAGACCAGGGTGCGATCCCGACTACGGGTGCTGTCTGTACAGAGTTTGTACGTTCTCCCCATGACAGCATGGGTTTTCTCCGGGTTTCCCGCCACACTCCAAAGACGTACAGGTTAGTAGGTTAATTGGCATGGTCAAAATTGTAAATTATCCCTTGTGTCTGTAGGATAGTGTTAGTATGCGGGGATCACTGGTTGGCGCAGACTCGGTGGGCCGTAGGGCCTGTTTCCACGCTGTATCTCTAAAAAAGAAAACCTCCTGCAACTGCCTGGAAGTGGTCACTGCAGCAGTGTTGACTTCACGCATCGTAACAAGAGAGTTCCTGTGAACTTTCGGGCGTTTTCTGCAAGTTGTGTTGCCACATTGAACATGTCGGCATCCGTTGTTCACCATTTCCGCAGACCGTGGCTAGCCACAGCTTTCCGGAAGTCTGATGGTGCCATTCCAGGAAGATCGTACATGGGCTTCATTGCACGATTCTGTGCCTGTCAAGTCACACTGGTCCGGTAGCTTTTGGCTGCCGGACCAATGTGGTTAAGGGCTTTGGTATAAATTGTATGGACTTGGTGGGCTGAAGGACCTGTTTCCGCACTGTGTCTCTAAACTAAACTAAACTAAACTAAACTAAACTAAATTAAACTTTGGGCCCTGCTCATATGAGTGCATTTCAATACAAATTCCATGCCATACCTGATGCCAGTCATGCTTCGCAGAACACCTCTCAGCAACCGAATTGGATCATTACTTGCCCCATTAAAAACATAGCCTGCAGCTTCTCTGTGAGAGAAGGAAACAGGATGTTTCCATGCTTTGTGTGTAATTCCCTGAGGCTGCTCGCTGCTCTCAGATTGGTTTTGCCCATCGCGTACAGTGACCTGCGAATAAAATGATACAATTATTTCTGGGCCCATTTATTTTTGCTCAGCTTCCAAGACCATGAACGTTCGTTGTTTGTTCATAGATCACGTGGACTTGGTGATTTCACTCCCTCACTCTGCTGCCTCCACTCGACTAACTTTAAACCCTTCATCGAGAGGAAGGTGACCTTGGTCTCCAAGGAGAACAACCCTCCCTTCCTGCATCTGCTGTAGGCAGACCGCGCATTCTCCCCACAATCCTGCTTCCAGACATTGTTCCTGAGTCTCCGACAGTTTTCCTTGCAGCTGGTCACAGCTCTCCTGGAGACAGAACTTTTGCCACGGTTAAAAGCCCTCTTCCTTGTAAGTTTCGGTATTGTTTAAAAAGTTTTTTAAATGTTTTAAAGATACAGAATGGAAACAGTCCTTCAGCCCACCGGGTCTGCATCGACCATCCATCACCTGTTCACACCCATTCCCTACATATTAGAAGAAATTTACAGAGGCCAATCAATTCGATGGCATGAGTTGCTGCCTTACAGCACCAGGGTCCCGGGTTCGATCCTGACCACGGGTGCTGTCTGTAGGGAGTTTGCACCTTCTCCTTGTGACAGTGTGGGTTTCCTCCAGCTAATCTGGCTTCCTCCCACATTCCAAAGACGTGCAGATTTGTAGATTATTTGTCAATTTCTGTAAATTGTCCCCAGTGCATAGGATGCAAAAGTGGGATAACATCCAACTTGCGTACGCGTGATCGATGGTCGGCACAGACTCGGTGGGCCGAAGGGCCTGTTTTCATGTTGTATTTCTAAATTAAGCTAAACTATGAACCAACACTTGTTTGGATGGGGAAGGAAACTAGAGCATCCAGAGGAAAACGACGCTCTCACAGGAAGTACGTGCAAACGCCACACAGACAGCGAACAAGTTCCAAGGTAAACACAAAATGCTGGAGTAACTCAGCATTTCTGGAGAAAAGGAATGGGTGACGTTTCAGCTCGAGACCGTTCTTCAGAGATGCTGCCTGTCCCGCTGAGTTACTCCTGCATTTTGTGTCTACCTTCGATTTAAACCAGCATCTGCAGATCTTTCCTGCAAACAAGTTCAGGATCTTGCTTTGTGAGGTAGCATCTCTACCAGCTGCGCCACTGTACCATTCCTTTGTCAACATAGAACAATGGTCAAGAGTCTGGACTTGTATCTGAAGGACTGGACTACTGATTTAGAGATGTGAATTCAAATCTCACCTTGGATGCTGGGGAGTTTAAATTTGAGTAATTAATAAACCTGGAACTAAGCATTAGCTATTGGTAATTGAGGCCATGAAGCTATCTGATTTAGACTTTTGACTTTATACTTTAGAGATACAGCGTGGAAGTAGGCCCTTCATCCCACCGAGTCTGCGCCGACCAGCGACCAGCGATCACCCCGTGCACTAGCAGTAGCCTACACCCCGTGCACTAGCAGTAGCCTACACCCCGTGCACTAGCAGTAGCCTACACCCCGTGCACTAGCAGTAGCCTACACCCCGTGCACTAGCAGTAGCCTACACCCCGTACACTAGCAGTAGCCTAAGCCCCGTGCACTAGCAGTAGCCTACACCCCGTGCGCCTACACCCCGTGCACTAGCAGTAGCCTACACCCCGTGCACTAGCAGTAGCCTACATCCCGTGCACTAGCAGTAGCCTACGCCCCGTGCACTAGCAGTAGCCTACGCCCCGTGCACTAGCAGTAGCCTACACCCCGTACACTAGCAGTAGCCTACGCCCCGTACACTAGCAGTAGCCTACACCCCGTGCACTAGCAGTAGCCTACACCCCGTGCACTAGCAGTAGCCTTACACCCGTGCACTAGTAGTAGCCTAAGCCGCTAGCAGTATTGCACTAGCAGTAGCCTACACCCCGTGCACTAGCAGTAGCCTACACCCCAACTAGCAGTAGCCTACATTCCCGTAGCCAGGCCCCGTACACTAGTAGCAGTAGCACACCCCGGCTAGCGTGGCAGTAGCCTACGCCCCGTACACTAGCATAGCCTACATCCCGTGCACTAGCAGAAGCCTACACCCCGTGCGCCTACACACCGTGCAGTAGCCTATACACTAGCAGTAGCCTACACCCCCGTACACTAGCCCTACACCCCGTACACTAGCAGTAGCCTACACCCCGTACACTAGTAGGTGCACTTGCAGTAGCCTACAGCCCGTACACTAGCAGTAGCCTAAGCCCCGTACACTAGCACCTACACCCCGTACACTAGCAGTAGCCTACACCCCGTACACTAGCAGTAGCCTACACCCCGTGCACTAGTAGTAGCCTACGCCCCGTACACTAGCAGTAGCCTACGCCCCGTGCACTAGCAGTAGCCTACACCCCGTACACTAGCAGTAGCCTACACTCTAGGAACAGTTTACAACTTTTTTTTACAGACACTTATTAACCTACAAACCGGCACATCTTTGGAATGTGGGAGGAAACCAGAGCACCCGGAGAAAACCCAGGGAGTACATACGAACTCTGTACAGCAAGCACCCATAGTCAGGATTGAACCCAGGTCTCTGCCGCTGTAAGGCAGCAACACTACCACTGCGTCACTGTGCCACCCCTAATTGCTGTTTAAAGACCCATTCATTACTAACTTTACATGGCCAGGCTCAGATGTGTCTCCAAAGCTGTAGCAACCTGCCTGTAACGAGAACAACCTGTGAGATACTTAATTCAGGACATTTATTGGCAATAAATTCTGGAGTAGCCAATGATATTCACTTTCTCTGAAGGCATTATAGTAGTCCCTTAGGATGTTTTAACTTTCAGCTAATCTTGGTATTTTCCATGTTTTACTGTACCAACTTCTCATATAGAAGAAAGATTGTTAACATGATAAAGATCTGTCATGCATTTTTCTAGACTTTATTATGCCCCTCATAACAATCACGTTTCTGAATGGTTCTTTAAGGGGAGAGTTGAATGACAGTACAGCTTGTAGAAGAACCATTCGGAAACTTGATAACAGAAGGGTATAATAAAATCTAGAAACATGCATGACACATTTTTATCATTTTAACAAGCTTTCTTCTGAATGAGCACTAGGTACAGGAAACCTGGAAGATTGAGGACATTGGACTTTGTCTATGGAACTGATACACTACAATACTAAGAACTATATTCTGCACTCTGGATTTTCACTTTTGCTCTATCTATTGCACTCGAGATTGACTTGATAGTACTGTAGTTATGTATGGTATATCTGATCTATTGATAGAGATGTTAGAGGAGTTGCAAGAGGGATGTTACACTTTCATGTGAAACATTGTCCACTAATTTCGGCAAAAAGCAAAAATCATGAAGAGATTGCTAAATTCTACAAGCATTTCATATATATATAAATAAATAAATATACAATAAAATATAAATATAAAATAAATTATCTATCTATCCATCCATCCATCCATCCATCCATCCATCCATCCATCCATCCATCTATCTATCTATCTATCTATCTATCTATCTCTATACATAAATAAGCTCTGATATGCTCTTTCGGTTTGCGGGGTTTTTCTATTTACGCAAAAATGGTACGCGATAGCGCTACGATTTTACGCCTGCTCATTCGCCGTTCTCCTGTGCTGCGAGTACAACGTGTTTAGGTCTGATTGGTGGTATATTGTAAAAGTGAACGAGGTTTAAAAATTGTATAATCCGCGTGTGCAGATTGATCTCCTGTCCTGCCAGTCGCTTCTCCTGTCGCTCCCTGGGATGGTCCGCTCCTTCCTGCGCCATCGCGACTTTACTGGAGCTGAGGGACGCTGTGGGTGCGATGGACAGAATTTTCGGAGGCACCGGAAGCGGAGCGGCGATGTCGTCAAATGGAAAGCAGTGAATCTGATCCTGGCGGAGGTGAGCGCCCAGCGCCCGCTGTGGGTCCCAAATGCACCGCCATCACATCGCCCTGCAGCTCCAGCCCCTTCCCCTCTGGTCCCCCTCGCTGGCTCCTGCTCCCTCCCCCATGATACCCCCCTCTCCCCCATGGCTCTTCCCCATGGCTCTTCCCCATGGCTCTTCCCCATCTTTTCTCCGAGCACTCCCCCCCCCCCCCCCCCCCCCACACACGCCTTTCCCCCTCCTGGCCGAAGCTTCTGGTGTTTCCGTGCCGATCTGAGGCCTGGCTCCGAGGGTGCCGATGGCTGATCTGCCTCCGGGTCATGCAAGAAGGGAGAGGAGCGGCAACCTCAAGATCCTGGGGAAGGAGAGTGGGGGAGGACAGGGGATAGATGAGTAGGGAGGGGAGAGGAGTTATGGAGGGAGTGACTGAGGGTAGGGGAAAGTAGAGGTGAGGGAGGGATAGGGGGAGGGTAGGAGGAGAGGGAAAACATGAGGGAGAAGGTGAGGAGGGAGAGTGGGGGAGGAGGGGGAATAGAGGGAGAAGAAGGGAGGGAACAGACGAGGGGGGAGTGGGGAAGGTAGGGAGTGGGGAATAGAGGGAATGGAGGGCAGTGGTGGAGGTGAGGGAGGGATAGTGGGGGAGATAGGGGTTGAGGTGTGGGGGAGGTGGGAGATAGAGGGATAGGAGGATGGTAGGGAGGGAAGAAGAGTTACGGAGGGAGGGAGGGAGGGAGTAGGGGAAAGGAGAGGGAGGGAGAGGTGAGGGAGGGATAGGGGGAGGGGAGGAAAAGAGGGGAAAGAAGGAAGGTGAAGAGGAAGGGGAGAGAGTGGAAGGGATGAGGGGAAAGGAGCTGCGCCTGTGCAGTTGAGGACTATGGGTCAGTGGTGGAATATTGCGTTGATGGACCAAGCCTCCTGTGTGACAGAGACCCAACGGGTTCCACTTAGTCTAGTATATTACTAAAACTCTCATCTTGTTTGTTCTATGTGTGGGTACACAAAAGGCTGGAGAAACTCAGCGGGTGCAGCAGCATCTAAGGAACGAAGGAGATAGGCGACGTTTCGGGTCGAGACCCTTCTTCAGACATGTTTCTATATGTTTCTATGTGTGTCTGCTTGTGTGGACGTCTCTGTGAACATTTTATGTTGGGGGACTGGGTGAGTGGTGGAAACGGGTTGCGTTGGGAGAACAGGTGAGTGGTGGAATATTGCATTGGGGAACAGGGCCCAATGGGTCCCACTTGGTCTAGTATATATATAAAATGTCCGTAGAATTTATCATTCTGTTTTTTAGCAAGTCACAGACCGAAAGCATGAAGATATTGCTAAATTCTATGAGCTTTTATATATATATAATTTATTTTTTATATATCTATATATGAAATGAGCTCAGCAAGTCATTGCAAGTCATGCGCTTATTTCATATATATATATATATATATATATATATATATATATATATACATATATACATATTAAAAATAAATTATATATTTCTAAAATGCTTGTAGAATTTAGCAATATCTTCATGCTTTTTGTCTGACTTGCTGAGCTAATTTCTGAGCCCTGCCACATCGCTTGATGTGGTTTGCTGATGTAATTCTGATGTCAGAGGAAGTATGATATTTACCTCCTTTGATATTTCTTTCAATGAGAACTTGCCCAATCAATATCTAACTGGAAATTAGCTACAGTCCAAGTGGCCGGTCATTTAAAACTGAGGTGTGTTTAAACTACTCTAAGAGCATTACTTTGCCCCCAAGGTGGCCAGATCATCAAATATATTTAAGTTTAGTTTAGTTTAGTTTAGAGATAAAGCATAGATACAGGCACTTTGACCCACCAATCCGCATCAACTATCGATCACCTGTACACTATTTAGTTTAGTTTATTGTCATGTATACCAAGGTACAGTGACAAACTTTTTTGTTGCTTGCTATCCAGTTAGCCGAAAGACTATCCATATATTACTAAAACACATCTTTTGTTTGTTTCTGTGCATGCGTGTGCGTGATATTCCAAAACCCCACCAAAATAGTACATGATAGCACTACAATTTTGGCCCACCTTACTCACCATTGTCCTGGGATGTAAAAGAGACAAGATTCGTTCAGATTGATGCTATATTTTACAAGTTATTGACATTTTAAACTTTACAAAAAACACTTTTCCACCTGCCCTGCCCGTCAGCCACGTTCGACGTCATCACAATGACATCACAATGGGATCCTGAATCTCATTTATGTAAAAAATCGCGATTTTCAAAATAAATCTGTTTTCATTAACAGCTAAATTTTTAAGTTTAGTTTAGTTTAGAGTTAAAGCATAGATACAGACACTTTGACCCACCAATCCGCATAAACTGTGTTTAAGTTAATTTAAAGAAAAATCGCAATTTTCATTGTGTGGGGGGGGGGGGGGGGGGGGGGGGGGGGGGTGGGGATAGCGGGGGGGTGGAGGTTTCATTTAAAAAAAACATCGTGATTTTCATTGTGGGGGTTGGGATATGGGGGAGGTTTTCATTTTTTTAAAAACATCGTGGTTTTCATTGTGGGAGGGGTGGCATAGGCAGGGGGTGAGGCGTGGGTGAGCAGGGGGATAAGAGGGGTAGGGAAGGGAAAGGGAGGGGAAAGTGGGGGAGGTGAGGTGGGGAGGAGGGGGATAGAGGGAGAGGAGGGGGGAGTGGGGGAGGTAATGAGTGGGGGATAGAGGGAGAGGAGGGTAGTGGGGGGAGGTGAGGAGGGGAGAGTGAGGGAGTGGGATAGGGGAGGTGATGAGTGGGGGAGCAGGGAGAGGTGAGGGAGGGAGTGACTGAGAGTAGGGGAAAGGAGGGAGAGGTGAGGGAGGGAGTGGGGAGGAGGAGGGGAAAGAAGAGGGAGGGTGAAGAGGAGGGGAGGGAGTGCTGGGGATGAGGGGGAATGGAGGATAGGGGTAAGAAGAGGGATGCCGAGGCACAGATGATGGAGGGTTGCCGTGACTCGCGTCACAACGGGGATCTCTGGCGTCACAACGGGAACCCCTCAGCTGCGCCTGCGCAGTTGGGGGCTATGGATCAGTGGTGGAATATTGCCTTGGGTCCGCACCTAGTCTAGTACATGATAATAATCAAGTCGGTTACAGTATGCAGCTACAGGGAATAATGTATAGTGCAAGATAAAGTCCAGTAAAGTAAGATTAAAGGTAGTTTGAGTGTTCCCAGTGAGATAGATGGCGGTTCAGGGCCACTCTCTAGTTGTTGGTAGGATGGTTCAGTTGCATGACAGCTGCAAAGAAACTGTCCCTGAACCTGGAGGTGTGCGTTTTCACACTTCTGTACCTCAGACCTGGTTGGAGAGGGGAGAAGAGGCAGCAACATTACCACTGCTCCACTGTGCTGCCAAGATGGAGAGAAATAAATATTTGAAAAATGGGGGAATTGAGAGTCATGGGGAACTGGCAAACAAGAGGACATGGCCAGAATAGATCAACTATGACCAGCAGGGCAGGTTTTGAGGGGCTTGGTGACCAGTTCCTCCTCCTGTGTTCCTCCTCTTGTGGAAAGTGCTAAATCATCACAAATTTAAAATGCATCAGCATTTTAGCTTCAAATTTGCTCTTGCAGCCATCTCCCGAAGCATTAGGATTAAAAATCAGTGATTAATGAAAGGAAATGGCTTTCCTTTCAAATACCCATCTCAATGGAAATCAAATTGATATGTCCTTGTATGTAACAGCACAATAAATAATGTGAATGACTGCTCATTCCTATTGAACATGACAGGTAGTTTCTCCAGTGCTTCCAGTTGAAAGTAGAGTTGTAGAATCATACAACACGGAAACAGGCCCTTCGGCCCAACTCTTCCATGCTGACCAAGACACCCCATCTAAGGTAGGCTAATTTGCCTGTATCCCTCCAAACCTTTCCAGACCATGTCCCTGTCTAACTGTCTTGGCTTTGTTTTGGGAATAGCTCAATCCAGGACTGCAAGAAATTGTAGAGAATTGTGAAAGTAGCCCAGAATCTCACGCAAACCAATCTCGTCGTCCATTGACTTCCTTTACACTTCACTCTGTCCCAACAAGGTCACCAGCATAATCATGGACTGGTCTCACCCTGGTCGCACCCTCTTCATCCCTCTCCCTTCAAACAAGAGATATAGAAGTGTGAAAACGCACATCTCCAGATTCTAGAGCAGTTTCTTCCCAGCTGTTATCAGGCAACTGAACCTTTATCTCCAACTAGACAGCAGTCCTGATCTACCATCTACCATCTACCTCAGTTGAGACCCTTGGACTTTAATTGGACTTTATCTTGCACTAAATGCTTATTCCCTTTATCCTGTATCAGTACACTGTGGACAGCTTGATTGTAATTGTGTATAGTCTTTTCACTGACTGAATAGCATGCAACAAAAAAAGCTTTTAACTGTACCTCAGTGTATGTGACAATACTAAACTAAACTAAACTAAATATGAATTCCATACTTCAGTCATTGCCACGTGCAAATTTAACATCCATTTCTTGCTTTTCTACGTAATAGCCCATTGTATGTAACTCAGAACCTCAGTTTCCATCATTAGCTTTTAATCTTTTGTTCATCACATCTCCTCTTATGTTCCATTTCATAGTCTGCAAGTTACTCAATATAACAAGATTAAGGAGATAATAAACAAATATTTAAAACAACATCCTTTTCGTCATGAATATCATTTCCCCCTCGTGCTTTGCGTTTCTGTTGCCTTTTTGACATCAACCCTGGATGAACTTTAGTTTAGTTTAGTTTAGAGATGCAGCATGGAAATTTGGCCCCCGGGTCCACATCGATCAGCAATACCAACGCTATCCTACATGCACTAGGGACAATTTACAATTATACCAAACCAATTAATCTACTGACCTGTATGTCTTTGAAGTGTGGGAGGAAACCGGAGATCCTGGAGAAAACCTACGCAGGTCACGGTGAGAACGTACAAACAATGTACAGACAATAACCCGTGGTCAGGATCGAACCTGTGTCTCTGGTGCTTTAAGGCAGCAACTCTACCGCTGAGCCACGGTGCCACCCTGCTCTGACTCCGAATCTGTCAGCATCCTAGGATACGGATCACTAATTGACTGCTGTATTGAAATTGTGACTAGTTTCCACCAAGCTGTAAAATGTTGGTCTACTTTATAGCAAAACAAATATAGTAAATGCTCAAGGTAGAAACAAGGAAATGAAGACACAATGTTTTGGAGTAACTCAAAACATTAGTTAGTAACTCAAAAGGCCGGGCAGCACCTCTGGAGAACATGGATAGGTGACATATCTTCTATCCTCTAGATCCTTCTATCCATGTTCTCCAGAGATGTTGCATGACTTGCTGTGTTATTCCAACACTTTGCATCTTATTAAATGCTGGCACAAGTCTTAAAGGGCTTGCTAATTCTCCTCTAAAATCACTCAACATTAGAATTTCACAGCAAAATGGGAAAATTTGACCATGTTTTGTGCATTGTATTCATCAATGTGTGATATGATTATATGCATCATGACAATTTCCAATTTTCATGCTGCTTTTATGGAGCTTGGGCATCTGGTGGACCATAGTAGCCCTAAACATAAGAAAACGGGGAACAAATTTATAAATTACTTCTCTGACTCGGAGTAAAAAGATCATATAGCATGGAAGCAAATCTTCCATGCCAATCAAAATGATCCATCTAAGCTAGTCCCATTTTCCCGCTTTCTGCTCGTATCCCTCACAATCTTCCCCATCCATGCACCTGTCCAACACTATTTTAAATGTTCATGCATTCATTGAGAATTTAATTTACCTGAGGGTATTGAGTGTAGGATTGAGGAACTTACTGAACATTGTTCGCTCCCCAATTTTCTACATTCTGCACCCTTTGCTCAGGTATAGTGTAATTATCTATAAATCAAAAGGCACAGTTAATAACGGGCAACAATTGAAATCTATTGGAATGACAATGGCTGCCTGGATAGCAAGTTGTCTTCTATTCAGACCAGAGGGAAGTGTGTTGAGGTATCTCATAAGGATTAGCATTGACCAATGTTGTTTTTGATATGTGTGAATAATCCAAACTCCACTATAGATCCAGCACAAATGTAAAGGAGTGGATAGCCACCTTCTGTGCATTCCATAGTGCAGTGAGTAAAGTTCGGACATTATGGACTTAAGCTGTTTTGTTCTGTCCAATTAACTACTCCCTGGTCAGGCATGACGTGGGAGGTGCTGGGGTTAGCTTCCTTTTCTCTGCTGAAATGAAGCACTCCATGATCAATTAGATGAAAGTTAACTCTTCCTTCACTCTGCCTTAAAAATGTGCATTTGCTCAAAACTCAGCATCAATGTGATACGGCTATTTTTCAGGAAAGTAAACCTATGATGTTTAGTTTTGGAGAGACAGGGCCTTCAGCCCACCGGGTCCGTGCTAACCAGTGACCACCCCATACACTAGCACTATCCTACACAAACTAGGGACAACTTACAACTTGCAGAAGTCAATTAACCTACAAACCTGTACGTCTTTGGAGCGTGGGAGGAAACCGGGGCACCCAGACAAAACCCACTGGGTCACAGGGATCACGTACAAACTTCATGCAGACAGCACCTATAGTCAGGATCGAACCCGGGTTTTTGGCGAAGACTCTACTGCTGCACAACCGTGGCGTCCATTCATCCATGTGAAATTACAAGACTGTTCCCAAATGTTGACAGTACTTTGCCACCAAATAATTTTGATCCAAGGTGCTTGCTGGATAATGTTAGGCAGCATTTCTTTTGGGATATCATGGAAAGAGAACGGATAAGCCACTTATCTGCAGATATCATGGAAAGATAAGCAGATAAGCAGATGGCCTCTGCCATATTCCAACTGTGGTTGCAAGGAGTTTTAAATTTATTTTTTGTTTGGGACATGCTTGGCCTTGTGTTTATTCAGCCGTATAAATTGGGGAGGCACGGTGGCTCAGTGGTAGAGTTGCTGCCTTACAGCGCTTGTAGTAAGCCAGAGACCCGGGTTCGATCCCGACTATGGGTGTTGTCTGTACGGAGTTTGCACGTTCTCTCTGTGACTGTGTGGGTTTTCTCCGAGATCTTCAGTTTCCTCCCACACTCCAAAGACGTACAGGTTTGTAGGTTAATTGGCTTGGTATAAGTGTAAATTGTCCCAAGTGTGTGGAGGATAGAGTTAATGTGTGGGGATCGCTGGTCAGTGCAGAGTCGGTGTGCCAAAGGGCCTGTTTCCACGCTGTATCTCTAAACTAAACAAAACTAAACTAGAGGATCTCAGGGTTTGATCAAATGATAGAATTATAGAGTCATGTACCACCATAACAGTCCATATAGCATACATTGTCCATGCTGACCAAGTTGCCTAATGGAGCTAATCTAATTTCCCTTGTGTTTGGCCAATATCCCTCTACTGCATTAATATCCACGGACCTGTCAATATTTCATTTAAACGTTGTATCTGTGTCTGCCTTTATCACAACCTCTGGCAGTTCCTTTCACATATACACCAATTTGTTGGAAAAAGTTCTGTACTTCCTTCAGCAACCTCAGCTTGAGTGTTAATTAGTTTCAACATCCCTGGATTAGTGCCAAGGAAAACTGAATCAGTTCTCTAAGTATTGATCAATGTCCATTGATTCCTGTGCGCATTTTTTGAATGAGTGCATCATGTGCCGCTTTCTTTCTACTTGTCTGCAAATCTATACCACTACTTACTCATCATAGAGGTCATTTGGGGATTGTGCCAGAGGAAAGATGGCATGAGTGAAGTGTTAGTGTTGCACCTGGTTGCTGGACTCTGTAATAGCAGAGAAAATAATGTTAAAGGAAAATGGAATACAGATATTGACCAAGTGGTTTCCATTCCATATGATTAAAAACGTAGGTGAAGTCTGATTTATAAAATCACCGTTGCTTGCCAATGAAAGAACGCATGGACATTATATCAAGAAATGCAATCTGGAGGTCACTTTGGACCTGATGTGACCTCACCAGTGACAGAGAGACTGACGAAATGACTTAATAATAGACCATTATCACTTCATAATGGAGAATAAGGTCTCCATTGTAAAGTCATGTAGTCTGTGTGTAGTCCAATAACAAATTGTAACAAAACTGTTAGACATATGTTTCTCTCCACTGCTGGGAAAATGGGGTCTGAGATGAATCTCAGTATATTTATCATTCTGAGTATCGTATTGAAGGGTGCCAACTCAAAATGCCCAACCCAACCAGCTTGGGCAAGGGTTGGCATGGAAGTACTTCCGGAGGATCTTGTTGACCCAAACCTTCCTTCTGCTTCTCAGTGGTGTCTGCCATATCCCCTTGAAGAAGTGTGCATCAGGGATATCGATGGCAAGCAGATCGAAGAGTTGGTCACATTTCAAAATCTTCCTATCAAAACCTTGGTGTTTTTGGTGGCCTTTCTATGTTTAATTCTTCTCAAGAGAACTTGGAGCCCCAATGAAGAACAGGTGAGTGACGTTTTCAAGTGACAGGGTGTATGTGGACAATTAGGAGAGGGTTCAGGTGAAGTTTTCCAAAACATTGCTTAGATTAAAAGGGATTAGCTGTAAACAAAGGATGGACAAACTCAGATTGTTTTCTCTGCATCATCGTAGTTTAAGGGGGGGATCTGATAGAAAGATATCTAAAATTATGTGAGGTAATTGGGAAGGAAAATGGGATACAGATATCATTGACCAACTGATGAGGTAAAATTTCAATAATCCAAGCTCATATTCCATCGATCAGCAAGTATTTGAACAACTCTCCTGGAACCACGGATATCTGCTGGCTGAATTATTTCAGTTGTGTGTTTTCCCATTTCATTTGATTAAAAGTGGAGATTAAATCTGACAAAAGAATGGTCACCTTTGTTTGCCAATGAAGAAATACATGGACATTATGTCAAGAAATGGGATCTGGATGTGACCTCACCAGTGGCAGAGAGACTGACAAAATGACTTCATAATGGACTTTGTTATCATTTCATAATGGAGAATGATTTCTCCATTGTGAAGTCTTGTAGTCAGTGAGCTGTCCAACAATGGATTGTTCTGATGTTCCAAAACTGTTGGACATCTTTTTCTGTTCACTGCTTGGAAAATGCAGTCTGAGATGAATCTCAGTTTATTATTCCTTCTGAGTATCATATTGAAGGGTGCCAACTCAAAATGCCCAACCCAACCAGCATGGGCAAGGGTTGGCATGGAAGTACTTCCTGAGGATCTTGATGACCTAAAGCTGCAGTCTGTTTCTCAATGGTGTCTGCCATATCCAGTTGGCACAGTGTGTTTCAGGGATATTGATGGCAAGCAGATCGAAGAGTGGATCACAGGCCAACTTCCTATCAAAACCTTGGTGTTTTTGGCACTACTATGCTTAATTCTTCGCAAGAAAACATGGAGCTCCGATGATGAACAGGTGAGTGACGTTTTAAGTGACAGAAAGACGCGTGTGGTCTTTTGAATGAGTGCTTAAAAGCTTTACCAGAAAACTGTCTGGATTAGAGTGTATTAACTATAAGGAGAGAAGT
The DNA here is from genome assembly GCA_035221665.1 of Okamejei kenojei. Taxonomy (NCBI): domain Eukaryota; kingdom Metazoa; phylum Chordata; class Chondrichthyes; order Rajiformes; family Rajidae; genus Okamejei; species Okamejei kenojei. The sequence goes on along the minus strand of CM069145.1, from coordinate 35,300,734 downwards.
AAGACAAACTCGGATTGTTTTCTTTGGAGCATTGTAGGGTGAGAGGAGACCTGATATACAATTTGGAGAGATATTTGGAAAGAAAAATGGAATATAGATATTATTAACCAACTGGCATGGTTTAATTTCAATAATCAAGTTTAGAGTCCATCTATCAGCAAGTGATGATACTTCCCACCTGGAACCACAGATATCCGCTGCCTGAATTATTTATTTTGTGAGTCTCTTTCCATTCCATTTGATTAAAAATGTATGTTAAATATGATAAACGAATGTTCACCTTTGCTTGCCAATGAAGAAACACATGGACATTGTATCAAGAAATGGGATCTGGAGGTCACACTGGACCTGATGTGACCTCGCCAGTGACAGAGAGACTGACAAAATGACTTCATAATGGACTTTGTTATCACTTCATAATGGAGAATGACGTCTCCATTGTGAAGTCGTGTAGTCTGTGCACTGCCCAACAATAGATTGTTCTGATGTTCCAAAACTGTTGGACATCAGCTTCTGTTCACTGCTTGGAAAATGCGGTCTGAGATGAATCTCAGTTTATTTATCCTTCTAAGTATCATATTGAAGGGTGTCAACTCAAAATGCCCAAAGCAACCAGCCCGAGCAAGAATTGAAGTACTTCCTGAGGATCTTGTTGACCCAAAGCTTCCATCTGCTTCTCAAAGGTGTCTGCCATATCCCCTGAGAACAGTGTGCTTCAGGGATATCAATGGCAAGCAGATCAAAGAATGGATCACAGGCCAACATCTTCCTATCAAAACCTTGGTGTTTTTGCCACTCCTTCTATGTTTAATACTTATCAAGAGAACTTGGAGCTCCAATGAAGAGCAGGTGAGTGACGATTTTAGGTGACAAACAGAAGTGGAGGCTTTGGAGAGGGTGCAGATGAGGTTTACCAAAACTGCCTGGATTAAAGGGGATTATCTGTAAACAGAGGTTGGATAAACTGTTTGTTTTCTCTGGATCATCGTAATTTGAAGGGGGATATGATTGAAAAGTATCTCAATTTATGTGAGATAATTGGAAAGGAAAATGGAATACAGATATTATTGTCCAACTGGTGTATAATTTCAATAATGTAAGCTACATACAAAGAGTCCATCTATCAGTAAATGTTTATATTACTCTCCTGGACCCACGGATGCCTGAATTATTTATTTTATGTCTTTCCATTCCATTGATTAAAAGTGTAGATTAAATCTGACAAAAGAATGGTCACCTTCTCTTGCCAATGAAAAAAACACATGGACATTGTATCAATAAATGGGATCGGGAGGTCATTTTGGGCCTGTTGTGACTTCACCAGTTACAGAGAGACTGACAAAATAACTTCATAATGGAGAATGACGTCTCCATTGTGAAGTCGTGTAGTCCCAACAATGGATTGTTCTGATGTTCCAAAACTGTTGGACATCAGCTTCTGTTCACTGCTTGGAAAATGGGCCTGAGATAAATCTCAGTTTATTTATCCTTCTGTGTATCGTATTGAAGGGTGCCAACTAAAAAAGGCCCAAAGCAACCAGCCCAGGCAAGAATTGGCTTGGAAGTACTTCCTGAGGATCTTGTTGACCCAAAGGTTCCATCTGCTTCTCAAAGGTGTCTGCCATATCCCCTGAGAACAGTGTGCTTCAGGGATATCAATGGCAAGCAGATCAAAGATTGGATCACAGGCCAACATCTTCCTATCAAAACCTTGGTGTTTTTGGCACTCCTTCTAAGTTTAATACTTCTCAAGAGAACTTGGAGCTCCAATGAAGAGCAGATGAGTGACGATTTTAGGTAACAGAAATATGTGGAGGCTTTGGAGAGGGTGCAGATGAGGTTTACCAAAACACTGCCTGGATTAGAAGATGTCAGGAGTGGTTGTTCAGACTCAGCTTGTTTTCTCTTGAGCATCACAGGTCGAGGGCAGACCTGATAGAAGTATATAAAATTATGATAAGCAGAGATATGTTCAGAATCTTTTTCTCAGGGTGGAAATGTCAAAGATCAGAGGGGGCATAGCTTTACTGTGAGAGGGGCACATTTTAAAGGCGATGTGCGGGACAGGGTTTTTTATACCGAGAGTAATGGATGCTTGGAATGTGCTTCCAGGGATGGTGGTGGAGGCAGCTATGATTATGGAATTTAAGAGGCTTTTAGATAGGCAAATGGATATGCAAGGAATGGAGGGTTTGGGAACTTGTGCAGGTAGAGGAGATTAGTTTAACTTGGCATTATATTTGCCATGGACATTATAGGCTGTAGGACCTGTTTCTCTGCAATAATGTTTAATGTTGTTCAATAAAACCTATAAATCCAATTTGGAATGAGAATGTATAAGGCATGATTAGTAAGTTTATAGATAACACTAAATTGGGTGGTGTTGTAGATAGAGAAGATGGTTATCAAAGGTTACAGCAGGCTCTTGCTCAGTTGGGCAAGTGGGCAGAAGAATGGTTAATGGAGGCTAATACCGATAAATGAGGTGTTGCATTTTGGGAGATCTAACCAGGGCAGGACCTTCATAGTAAATGGCAGGCTTTGGGTATTGTTATGGGGCAAGAGGCATCTAGGAGTTCAAGTACATAGTTTCTTGAAAGTGGCAGTGGAGATGCCCTGGTCAAGAAGGCTTTCTGGCCTTCATCTGTCAGGGTATTAAGTTTCGAAGTTGGGATGTTATGTTACAGCTGTACAAGGCTCTGGTGAAGCAACAGTTGTAGTATTGCATTCAGATTTGGTCACCCTGCTATATAAATATGTTGTTAAGATAGAAGGAGTGCGGAGAAGATTTACAAGGATGTTGCCAGGACCTGAGGGCTTGAAGCTCTAGGGAGAGGTTGGGTGATCTTACAGACGTGTATAAGATCATGAGAGGAATGCAGTAGATGCACAGTCTTTCACCTAGAGTGGGGGATTCAGGAACCATACGGTAGGTTTGAGCTGAGAGGGGAAAGATTTAACAGGAATCCGAGGAGCAATTCTTTTCACACAGGATGGTGGCTGCGTGGAATGAACAGCCCATGGAGGTAGTTGAGGCAGAAGCTATAGCGACACTTAAAATACATTTGGACAGGTTTATGGATAGGAAAGGTTTGGAGGGATATGGACCAAATGCGGGCAGGTGAGACTTGTGTATATGGGGGCACTTTGGTCGGCATGGTTAATCTGGGCCGAAGGGCCTGTTTTTACACTGTATTACTCTATGACTATAAAACCTTACCATAATGCCTCAAACTAAAGATAGGATTGTCTCCATTTGCTATCCATCGTGGGAAGCATTTAGTTGGAATAAATTATTAAAATCCTCGACTTATTTCTTCATTCCGTGTCCAGGGTTGCTGGTATTTGATGAACCAGGTAATTTGATATAGGAATGAAATCTGAAACTGATACCTTCTGCAATGTATGAGTCAGCAGCATGTCATCCAGCCCATTCATCCACTTAGTCATCCCCATAGCTTGTTATTCCACTTTGAAGGTTAGGTTTGCTCAGCAGTACAGCTCATCAATACAACAGTAGCTTCTGCCCAAGGACGCAGGTTAATGCTTGCAATTTTCTGAAGAGAGTTCTCATTCTGAGCCACTGGATGTTTATTGCAGTCGTTGAACAGGGGAGAAGTGAGTCATTGAAAATTAGAGTAGGGAAGAAATAAGGGGAAAGCATGCATTTACATAACGCATCGCAACTTGAAGCCAGCACAAAGCACCTGGCAGCCAATTGTGTATTCCTGAGGCATTGTTGTTGCAACAGAGGCAGCCAATGCTTACCTGCCATATCCAATGGATCCAAATCCAATCCAATGATAAAGCTAATGTGTAAGAAGGAACTGCATATGCTGGTTTACACCAAAGATAGACAAAAAATGCTGGAGTAACTCAGCGCATCAGGCAGCATCTTTGGAGAGAAAGAATAAGTGACGTTTCATCGAGACTCTTCTTCAGACTCATAAAGCCATAAACCAATCGTTTATGTCGATCGTTTTTTATTTTGTCAATGATTTTGGTTATGAGATGGGGGTGGGAGATTGCAACCTTCACGTGGTTCACCCTGTTTCGACGAATGCAATCAACCTGGCTTGCACAAACAAGGTCAAACAGGACAAGTTGTCGTACAACTTTAGGCTGTGCTTGCTATACGCAAGAAGAAGAAGTTATGAGATACATTTTGGCCAGAAGATATAGGGAGGTAGTTCTATGATTCTCTTTGAATACTCGTATTGGATCATTTTCAGAGGAAAGGTATGTTTCTTTAGACATTAGACTTTAGGGAAACAGAGCCCTTCAGCCCACTGTCCCTGTCGACCGCCGATCACTAACACTAACATGGCATTTCAGGTTGGGATCTGAAACATCGCCGATCCATATTCTCCAGAGATGCTGCCTGACCCGCTAAATTACTCCAGCACTTTGTGACTCTCTTTGTCAACCAGCCTCTGCAGAGTTCCTTGTTACTACTCACTGACTGTCAATATCAATATTTACCCTTTTGTATATTTTTTCATCAGGCCAACGCGAGTACTGATGGCACTGATTCCGGTTCAGACAACTTCATTTACCGGGATGGTCCCGAGAATATCCATGAAATTCTTTCCAGGATAGAACACCTGCTTGGGAAAGTGGAACAAATAGAAGAAATGTTTATGTCAATAAAGTACAGCAAATTGCCTGTGAGACAATTTTGACTGCAAAGTATTTCTGCAAGTGTCGATATTAGTCAAAAACTATTTTTATGTTTTATAAATATCTTATCAGTTAGTGTATTCCCAATTGAGTAAACCCAATGAATAAGTTTTCTTTTTAATTTCTGTATAAAATAAACAGTTTGTTGTGTTGCCTAATGGAATTGTGCAGGTGTGAGATTAATAAAGAGGTAATATTGTAAAAGTAAGGAATAAGGGACACGGGGCTCTCTACAATATCACCTCACAACGTTTCAGAAACATTTAGACAGGCACATTGATAATAGTATAGCTTTAGAGGGATATGGGCCAAATGCAGGCAGGTTGAACAGCTCCAACCAAGACTGCAAGAAATTGCAGAGTATTGTGGACCACGCAGCTCAGACCATCACACAAACCAACCTCCCTTCCATTGACTCCATCTACACCACGCTACCTCAGCAAGGCCAGCAGGATAATCAAGGGCGAGTCGCACCATGGCCACTCCCTCTTCTCCCCTCTTCCATCGGGCAAGATGTATGGAAGTGTGAATACGCACATCTCCAGAGTCAGGGACAGTTGCTTGCCATCTGTTATCAGGCAACTGAACCATCCTACCAACAACTAGAGAGAAGTCCTGCGCTACTATCTACCTCTTTGGAGACCCTTGGACTATCTTTGATTGGGCTTTACTGGACTTTATCTTGCACTAAACGTTATTCACGTTGTTCCCTGTAGTGTATCTTATGCACAGTGGACAGCTTGATTGGAACCATGTATTGTTTTCCTACTGACTGGTTAGCACGCAACAAATACTTTTCACTGTACCTTAGTGCATGTGACAATAAACTAAACTAAACTGAACTAAACTAAACTAAACTAAACTAAACATGTTGGTTGGTATGGGGAAGTTGAGCTGAAGAGCCTGTTTCCATGCTGTATGACTATGACATTATGACTACCATGATCTATGGTCTCCCCACGATCTCTCCCCACTATCTCTCCCCGTCATGCATCTGTGACACTTGGATTGGCACAGCTCAAGTAAGACTCCAGAATAGACTTGGGGAATTTGTACTAAGAGTTGACTTCTAGCCTGGCAAAGCAAACTAGCCAAGTCAAATCTGCTGCAAACTTACGACTGGAGAGGTGAAGTGTCTCATACTAGGGTGTCCAGGTTTACATTTTGAAGGCTGGGCTGTAAACACATTTGCAAATAAAGTTGGCAGGCACAGTGGTGCAGCGTTAGAGTTGCTGTCTTGCAGCGTCAGGGACTTGGGATCGATTCAAACTACAACTGCTGTCTGTATGGAGTTTGAACGTTCTCTCTGTGATCACTTGCCTGAGATGCTGCCGGACCCGCTGAATTACTCCAGCATTTTGTGTCTACCCTCTCTGTAATCATTTGGACTTTCTCCGGGTGCACGGGTTTCCTCCAACACTCCAAAGACATACAAGTTTGTAGGTTAATTGGCTCTGGTAAAAATTGGAAACTGTCCCTCTTGTGTAAAATGGCGCCAGTGGATGGGGTGATCGCTGGTCGGCACGGGCTCAGTGGCCGAAGGGCCTGTTTCTGTGCTAATTCTCTAAACTAAACTAAACCAAACTTGCTTGTCTTTGGAAAGGGGCTAAACAGGAAACCCGCAGTAATTTTTCTAGGGGGTTGTGATTGAATCCAGCATTGCATAATCATAAGTACCTTAAGACATAGGAGTAGAATTAGGCCATTTAGACGATCGAATCTGCTCCGCCATTTATTCTATTCTTCACCTCTCCAGTCGTAAGTTTGCAGCAGATTTGACTTGGCTAGTTTGCTTTGCCAGGCTAGAAGTCAACTCTTAGTACAAATTCCCCAAGTCTATTCTGGAGTCTTACTTGAGCTGTGCCAATCCAAGTGTCACAGATGCATGACGGGGAGAGATAGAGGGGAGAGATCATGGGGAGACCATAGATCATGGTAGTCATAATGTCATAGTCATACAGCATGGAAACAGGCTCTTCAGCTCAACTTCCCCACACCAACCAACATGTTTAGTTTAGTTTAGTTTAGTTTAGTTCAGTTTAGTTTAGTTTATTGTCACGTGCACTAAGGTACAGTGAAAAGTATTTGTTGCGTGCTAACCAGTCAGTAGAAAAACAATACATGATTCCAATCAAGCTGTCCACTGTGCATAAGATACACTACAGGGAACAACGTGAATAACGTTTAGTGCAAGATAAAGTCCAGTAAAGCCCAATCAAAGATAGTCCAAGGGTCTCCAAAGAGGTAGATAGTAGCGCAGGACTTCTCTCTAGTTGTTGGTAGGATGGTTCAGTTACCTGATAACAGATGGCAAGCAACTGTCCCTGACTCTGGAGATGTGCGTATTCACACTTCCATACATCTTGCCCGATGGAAGAGGGGAGAAGAGGGAGTGGCCATGGTGCGACTCGTCCTTGATTATCCTGCTGGCCTTGCTGAGGTAGCATGGTGTAGATGGAGTCAATGGAAGGGAGGTTGGTTTGTGTGATGGTACTGAATCTCCTCATCCAAACATTTGTCACCTCCAGGGTCTACTCCTTCTTCAGACTCAACCCAAAGACCCTTCTTCAGACTCAACCCGAAACGTCACCCATTCCTTTCCTCCAGAGGTGCTGCCTGTCCAGCTGAGTTATTCCAGCTTTTTGTGTCTATCTTCGATTTAAACCAGCATCTGCTGTTCCTTCCAACACACACCTTCCTTCTTGTTAGGTGAGGCATGCTGTTAGGGTGTCAAAGGTTACATGGAGAAAGCAGGACAATTGGGTTGCGAGGGAGAAATAGATCTGCCGGAATCAAATCTTCAGTGTAAATCAGCATCTGCAGTTCCTTCCCACACAAAATCTCCAATACAATGTCTCAGTTCTCCCATTGCTTGGCCTTTTCTACATCCTAAAACTCTTTCAGTACTTCAACCCAAGGACTCCCTGCATGCTGTCTGTTCTGGCTTACTGAGGAGGTTCTGATATAAATGCAAACTGGTCCAACATCTCATTTTTGATCATGGAGTTGAGAGAAATTAAGATATAAAGCTGGATATTTCATTCATAGACAGATGGAGAGACACTGCATGGAAACAGGTCCTTTGGCCACTGAGTCCGCACGATCTTCAATCAGCCATTTACACTAATCCTGATCCAATGTTATTCCCTACCTATTATTATTTCTCTCCAGATTCTACCACTCAATTATGCACAAGGGATAATTTACAGAAGCAAATTCACTACCAAAGCGCATGTCTTTGGGGAGGAAAACTGGAGAACCTGGAGGAACCCCACTCAGTCACTGGAAGAACATTGTTCACTCCATTACATGCTGGCCAACCAGTGATCAAGGGATCTGTTCCCAGCTGTTACCCTTCATTTAATTTAGTTTAGAAACACAGCATGGATACTGGCCCTTCCGCCTACTGAGTCCACACCAACCATCAATCACCCATTTACATTAGTTCTATGTTATCCCACTTTCTCATCCACTCCCTACACACTAGGGGCAATTTACGGAGGCCAATTAACCTTCAAACCCACACATCTTTGGGATGTGGGAGGAACCCATGCGGTCGCAAAGGGAACATGCAAACTCCACACAGAGAACACCCAAGGTCAGGATTGAACATGGGTCTCTGGCGCTGTGAGGCTCATCCCTTCCTCCACTGTGCCACCATGAAGTTGATTTACTGGCGGTTGATAACACTGCTCTGGGAGCATGGATCAACAGTGATCCAAAGCCTGTGGCAGCCCTGGCAACTTAATGGGAGGGAAGAGAAACCATTATAGAAGATATACAGGCTGCACTGAGATAGATTGGAGTGAAATGAAATGTGGGTACGGTTTGAGAGTAGAACTGAAATTTGGAGGCTAAATGCAATTGCTGGTAAATTACATGATTACTGCTGACACTGAGGACAAACACATTTCTACCCCGATGTTCTGCACCTTTTTATATCTCGTGCAAGAAGGAACTGCAGATGCTGGCTTACACCAAAGTTAGAAACAAAATGCTGGAGTAGCTCAGCAGGTCAGGCAGCATCTCTGGAGAATATGAATAGATGACATATCGGGCCGAGACCCTTTATGAGACCTGATAATGGGTCTCGACCCAAAACGTCATCTATTTCTTTTCTCCAGGAGATGCTGCCTGACCCATTGAGTTACTCCAGCATTTTGTGTCTATCCTTTTTATATCTCTATGTTTTCAAGTCAATGAAAAAGTAGACTAGACTGGTTCTACTTCTGCACAATTAGATAAGGGAAGTAAGTACTTTGTGGGAGAAAGACTTCGAGGAAACCGTGATCTTATCATGATTAGTTTCAACTTAACACCTGAGAAGGGGAAGAAGTGGGTCAATATTGGGGAACTTGATGTTATAAAAAGGGAACAAACGCCTGGCAGAATGAATGTTGGCAGAAAGAAAAACAAATATGTGAAACTTTTGAAGGGGAATCACAAGCAAAATACCTTCCTGTAAAAAGTCAGAGTCATTGTGGATAAACCTGGACTTTCCTGCTGAGTAGTGAAACTAAAGTTAACATGGCAACGTAAAAACAACAAGGGACAATTTTTACAATTTTATCAAAGCCAGTTAACTTACAAACGTGCGTGTCTTTGGAATGTGGGAGGACACCAGAACACCCGAAGGAAACCCACGTGGTCTCAGGGAAAACTGGCAAACTTTGTACAGACAGTACCCTTAGTCAGGATTGAATCCGGGTCTCTGGAGCTGTGAGGCAGCAACTCTACCGCTGCGCCACTGTGCCGCCCTACCAGCTTGTGAACTTCTTTGCCAATCGTATTGAAGTTATCCATTCTTCCTTCCCCTCCATTGCCCACCTGCCCTCCCAATCTCCAGGACAAAATTCCCTGAATGTTCCCCAGTCTTAACCAGAAGTTCACCTTTTACTCAATTCAATCACAACTCCCTAGAATTTTTTTACCTTTATCCCTTCAGATCTTAACTTGCTCATGAGATACTCTTAGTGGCCCCTTCCCAGGGCTCTGTTCCTGAGAACTGTTTGTACCATGAACAGTTCCCGAGTCGGAAATGTGGCCACCTACAAATATAATCAAATTCAAAAAATAGGCCAAACAAGGGTGACGTACATTTAGTTTAGTTTTGTTTCGAGAAAGACGCGGAAACAAGCCCCTTCGTTCCCACTGAGCCCCCACCCCTTGCAATTTCTACCAAAGCCAATTAAACCTACAAACCTGTACATTTTTGGCGTGTGGATAGAAACCAGAGCACCCGGGGAAAACCCACGCAGTCACGGGGAGAATGTTCAAACTACGTTCAGACAGCATCTGTAGTCAGGATCAAAACCGGGTATCTGGCGCTGTCTGGCAGCAACTCTACCGCTGCGCCACCGTGCCACTGCATTTTAGCACCTCAGTGACTGACTGCACCATCCAACTTTAATGTCCGTCATCCACCCTCATGAGGAGTTCTGAAAACCTCCTTGAAAACATGCAGCATTTGCTCAAACCATATGACGAAGCCATTTTCGTCCACTGATTCCGTCCCATCTCACAGAGTGCTCCCATTCCCCATTCATTTTTCAAGTAATATTCTCTCCACATTTCCATCAACTCCACTCAAGATTCTAACATCCATCTAGACAATTTCCAATGGTCAGTAAGGGTGGTACAGAGGTGCAGCGATAGAGTTGCTGCCTTACAGTGCCAGAAACCCGGGATCAATCCTGACTACGGGTGCTGGCTGTACGGAGTTCGTACATTCTCCCCGTGTCCACATGGGTTTCCCCCAGGTGCTCTGGTTTCCTCCCACACTCCAAAGATGTACTGGCTTGTCGGTTAATTGGCTTTGGTCAAAACATTGTAAAATGTCCTTGGTGTGCAGTGTATGGGTGATCGTTAGCCAGTGCGGACTCGGTGGGCTGAAGGGTCTGTTTCTGTTCTGTATCTCTAAAGTCTAAAGAAAAGTCCAAAGGGTGCTCTGGTTTTCTTCCACCTTCCAAAGACATCCAGATTCGTAGGTTAATTGGCTTCTGTAAATTGCCTCAGGGGAGTAGGATATAACTAATGTGCAGGTGATCGTTGGTTGGCACGGACTCGATGGGCCAAAGGGCCTGTTTCCACACTGTATCTCTGAAAAATAAAATTCACTCACTAGCCAGCACGTCTTTGGAGTGTGGGCGTTAACATGAGTGTACTGGGGAAATCCATGTGACCACAGGGGAGAACATTTTTTTTTTTTTTAAATCTTTTAAAATATACTTTATTCAAATGATAAATATATACAATACATGAACCTTGCGGAAAATCCATCCGACATTTTCAGAGGCTGTACAAATTGATGAATACTGTTTAGACATTTCTTTTCCCCAATTTCCACAAATCAGTCCCCCACTCGTGTCACTCATGTGGCACAATGGCATGGGATACCTTCCCTTATTTTGAGGGGCGTCTCCACCATACCGTGCCCCCCATGTCCAGCAGCGGAAGGACCTTAGACTGTGGCCCTCCCCCACCAAGCCAGGGGAGAACATGCAATCTGCAGAGAGACAGAGGTCAGGATTGAACCCAGACCAGTGGAGCTGTCAGGCAGCAGCTCTACTTGCTGCACCACTGTTTTGTCCGTGTGATGCCATTTGGTGTCATTAAATTTGAATTGCCAATCCTAATTTATAATTTTACAGGACAAGACATTTCCGTTTAGGCGAGAGACGAAGAAGAAAATAATAGCCTGGCAGACAACTATAAGACAGGGGTGAACACTTTGGAACTGATTGAACGTTTCTCTGCATCTGGTGTATAATACTATACTGACTATTAAGTTGCTGTAGACAACAGGATTTTATTGGTCAATCATATCTTAAAATAACTTTGCAGATTGAACCCACCTGCGTGGGTTTTCTCCGGGAGCTCTGGTTTCCTCCTACACGCCAAAGACAGGATTGTAGGCTCATTGGCGTGGTAAAATTGTAAATTGTCCCTAGTATGTAGGATAGTGTTAGTGTGCGGGGATTGCTGGACGGTGCGGACTCGAAATGGGCCAAAGGGCCTGTAACTGCGCTGTATCTCTAAACTACATGAACTCAACAGCATCCGCAGTTCCTTGTGTCTCCATTTCTCAATGCTACTCCCTCTCTCCTAATTTCCCTGCAGCACTGCAAGTTATTCTCTCTTATACTGTAGGCCCCTTAACACTCCTTTTCATTCTTTTCTCACCTACCTATAATTTCACACAACTTTATGCTTCTTTGTTTTCACTGTTACAATCAACTCACTGCAATTTGTCTCCAGCCGCAAGCATTAACGTGAGAGGTTCTACAGGACAGTATGTACACACCTAAATCATATCTCATCTAATTATTCTTTCATGGTTGGGAATTCATTTTGCAATCCATCAAACTGAAATAATGAGAGTGGACAGCTATTTTGTTCTCGTTGTTCCTTGTTCTATAACACAGCTGTCAGTAGCTGTGCCTGGGCGGAGGAACTACAGCAGACGAAGATGACAACATTTAGTTTAGCTTAGTTTAGTTTGGAGATCCAGCGTGGGAACATGCCCTTTAGCCCAACTTGCCCACACCAACCAACATGTCCCATCCACACTGATCCCATTTGCCTGCATTTGGCCCATATCCCTCTAATGTACATGTACATGTCTAATTGCTCTTTAAACGTTCCGATAGTCCCTGGCTCAACTACCTCCTCTGGCACCCACCACCCTGTGCGTGTAAAAGTTACAGTTTCCTCAAATTTCTATAAAATCTTTCCCCCTTCACCTTAAATCATTGCCCTCTGGTTCTTGATTCCCCCACTCTGGGCAAGAGACTGTGCGTCCACCCGATCTGTTCCTTTCATGATTTTATACACCTCTATAAGAGAATGGGAATCCAGTAATCATGATACAAGTGTATATAAAAACTCAATTTTCAAACTAATTTTATTCATCGAAAATTCACGAGAACCTGTTTATTGATATTAGAATCTGTGAGCTCTTCAAATGTGCAATCAGACATCTGGATTATAGGGACTTCACATCAATTCTATTTAAAGGAGATTAGTCTTCATTTCAAACAAGGGCTTTCAAAGGTTAAGTAGTGGTAGTAGTCAGCGTGTGGTAGCATTAGTTCCAAATGAAAGGATTTGGTTTCTAGCCTCCCACACAGTTTTGTGTGTGTGCACAGTATGGACGTGTACAGCTGATGAGCAATTCGATGGAAAAACAGCCTCACAGCTATTCCCCTGGTGTGTAAAACGCCTTTATCTAATTGTCTTTATCGTGGTTTATCTTTTGCTCTTAATATGAGTTGAATGCAGCAAAGACATGCTACCCAAACTAGTACTAAGTTTGAAAAGAAGAAGGGCAAATGGTGTAGCAAATCAGCCACATGCCGCCTCTTCACACTGTTTCCTCCTCACTCATCAGCCCACATCCTCACTGGTGGGATGTCCGGTGGTGTCTGTGGCTGGAAACATTTCAGTTTGTGCCGGTCACTAAGACTATCACTGGCAGGCTACGGCATTCACAGCTAACAGTCACTGCACTAATCCTCGCTGAACTCCATGACGAGAGAGTCCACTTCATCTGTGTTTTCTTTGACTTCACTAATGGTTCTCACATAGAGTCATACAAAGTGGAAACAGGCCCTTCAGCCCACACCGATCAACATGTCCCATCTTCACTCCACACGCCTGCGTTTGGTCCATATTCCCTCTAAACCTGTCCTAGATCATGATTTTATACACCTCTATAAGTTCACCCCTCATCCTGTGCTCCAGGGAATACTCAGGCAGTAAAGAAATCAGTCATATGTCTTTGGAGTGAGTGAAGAAGCCGGAGCTCCCGGAGAAAACACGAGCGGTCACAGGGAGAATGTACTAACTCCGTACAGACAGCATCCACAGTCAGGATCAAACCCAGGTGTCTGACGCTGTAAGGCAGCAGCTCTACTGCTGCACCACTGTTCTGCCCTTCAAGCAGAAAGGTCAGATTTGTTGACCAATGATCAATAAAGTTGTCTGCTTGGCTTTTCTATAAAATAGACTAATTTAAAATCCAACATAGAACACAAAGTGCTAGAGTAACTCAGCTGGTCAGGCAGCATCTCTGGAGGACATGGTTAGATGATGTTTTGGTCTGAACCCTCCTTGCAGTCTGATGATGGGTCCGGACCCAAAACACCTATCCACGTCCTCCAGAGATGCTGCCTGACCCGCTCAGTTGCTCCAGCACCTGCAGTTTCTCATATCTGCTAAAGTTAATACCAGGTAGTCACAAAATGCTGGAGTAACTCAGCGGGTGAAGCAGCATCTCTGGAGAGAAGGAATGGGCGATGTTTCGGGTCGAGACCCTTCTGTAGACTGAAGAGGTTGCCCCAGCATTTTGTGACTACCTTTGATTTAAACAAGCACTGCAGTTCTTTCTTTCACAAAAGTTAATACCAGTTAAGCTCCCTCCTGCAAAACCCTCCAAACTACAAGTTTCAGATATGCAGTTGATAAACCTGTTTTGTTTTCAATTTTGTATGATGTACATTTAAATTGGTATTATCAGCTATATAAGGGATGCATTCCTTATTGTCAATCTTCAGCTCAATGTCCCAAAATATCACAGATTAATTCTGTGTGATTGTTGTTTATGGGATATTTTTGGAAGTGATTATCTGATGCATTTGTCTGTAGCTTGACACAACTTTCCAAAAATGACGCTCTTTAGTACACTTCGAGTTGGCTTGGTATATTAGTTTATTACATAAATGGCAATACAGGTATTTCCAGTTTAAATCTTTTCAATGAGACAGTCATAACCATTTTTATTTTACAATAAGGTTTGTGTTTAAAACCACATGAATATTTGACTCTGTATTGACTGTGGGTCACACATCACTTCAAAGCAATGACCGTGAAATCTAGAAACATTTCATTTTGAACAATAATGCCTCTCTAAGGAAATAAAAACAAAAACATTTGGAGATTTTTATGCTTACCCTTCTTTCCAGACTGATCTATGTATACCGGCTAAAACATCAACGAGGCAAGATTTTGCTTTCTAAAAACAAATGAAATGGCCACAAATTAAAATCTAGGAAATATTGGAAATGCTTAACAAATCAAATTAAGTATTTTATTAATGACTTAATTTATTTATTCACTCATATGTGGGAAGGGAAACAGGGGTGATGTCACAGTTGTCCTAAATGTTGACACAGGCCACAGTTGTCCTGAATGTTTCTCTTTTCACAGATGCGGGCTGACCTGCTGAGTATTTCAAGCATTTTCTGATTTTATTTTAAATTTCAAGCATTTGCCATTTAAAATAAAAATGCACTCATTGCCTTTTAACAATAAAAGGTGCATCAATATCCTGAATGACCATCTTGTTTTAAATTCCAGATTACCTCCATTGCAA
Organism: Okamejei kenojei; assembly: GCA_035221665.1. NCBI lineage: Eukaryota > Metazoa > Chordata > Chondrichthyes > Rajiformes > Rajidae > Okamejei > Okamejei kenojei. Next base: position 35,285,682 of record CM069145.1, on the reverse strand, counting down.
TTAAATGGAAAGCTTATTTTACTTTATTCAGTCAGTATGCATCAACAACATAGCAGGGAAACTATCATCACAGGCACAGGGATCTAAAAAAGTTCAACAAGAGTCAAAAGTCACGAGTGTTTTATTATCATATGTCCCGAGACGGAATTATGAAATTCTTACTTGTAGCAGCACAACAGATATGCAAACATAGTACTCTGTAAAACCTATAATAAACAACAACAAAAGAGAATGTAGGATGACTCATTGGCATACGATTTTTTGGAATTATTTTTGCAGTGTGCATGAAATGTGTTTTCCAATAAAAGCCGAGAATACTAGTGTCAATCTTAGGCTGTTGACTTGAATTATTGATGAGGCACAAAGTAAGAATGCGGTGTGCTTAATCATTTTATTACCCCATATTCCATCCCATTTTTCCATGAACTAACATTTCCCTTTTCCATGGGCACATTGAGATGTGCTTATGCACTGCGTTTTAAGCAAAGAAAAGAAATGCTGATACGTCAACTCTTGGATCAAACTACGAAACAAATCATCAGAACGCAAGCCCCAAAATCTTCAACTGCTGAAATCACTCGCTTTTAAAAATACTCATGGACGTCACAAAATGGCTTTGGAAATGCTGCTTTTGGAAATACACTTCCCGATAAAGAGGGGAAAGTTCTGGGAGGCCCAGAAGAGCCAAAGGTCAAAGAAACACATAGAGCAGGGGTCAGAGTCAAGGAGTTATGAGCTTTTAATTGTCAAATGTACCAACAATGGAACGATGAAATGCTAACTTGCAGCAGCGTCACACTCATCGATACCATGTAATAAACCAATTCAACAACACAGGTTTTTACGACCGACGATATGAGGAGCAACGTGATACAAACAAAGAAAGCCATGCTGAATTAAAAAATATATATTCAATGGCAAATTTCACAAAAGCCTTATCTGTAAAACGGATTTATTGGTTTCATTGTTCTGAACCTCTCCTCCAATAGTGGATGCGATGTTAAATGCAAGTACCCAGCATCACATGTGTATGCATAATATACCTAATGCATGGAAGCATGCGACTCAGTGTTGTAAATACCAAATCTCATATTCCGCTTGCATAGCTTACAATCCAATGGTATGGAGATTAAATTCTCCACCAAGGTCTCCCACTATCCCACCCCCTTTCCACTTTCCCTTGTCCCCTATCACCTAATTCCTTTCCTCTGGCTTCACATTGGACTCCTCTCCTTTTGTCTCCTTTACATCCATAGCCTTTGTCCACCCATCTACCGATCAAAACGCGCTCATCAATCACTTGCCAGGCTATGTCCCACCTCCACCTCTTTTCCAGCATCATCCCTTCTACTACAATCAGTTCCCGACGCAAAACGTCGTCGATCCATGCCCTCCAGAGATGCTGCCTGACCCATTGAGTTACTCTAGCACTTTGTGTTTTGCTTATTATTGTACAAAATGCCTCCACCAGCTGCGTGACTGTGCCGATTATGTTTGCACTCAAGGAGATGCTCATAACATCAGCTATCAATGCTCAATGTTTAAGTGTGTTTTGGTATTGGTGGTCATTTCCAAGAATGGGGTTTTGAGCTCCAGAAAGGAACCATTGATAACATAGACTTGATGGACTGAATGGAAGTATAATATGAAATGGACAGCTCTACGATCCTTGACATTGCACAATTGCTTTTCAGGACCAATGCGGCAAGCATTTCTTGTGGTGCTTGCGGCAGAACCCGTGTGTGATCCCAGCCTTTGTAGCTGACACTTCAATGTCCTTTCCTTCATCCGAGCTACAAGCCACCCATGCATTGTGACTCATCAATGCAGTTCCTATCGTGCAACTACACTCTAAATCAGGCACAGTGGCGGTCTGTGAGCTGATGGCTAGGGCCATTAGACAGAGCGATGGTGGGTCTACATTCATTCCTTGCTCTCCTATCACTGTCTCATCATTACGATGGGATATGGTGGGCATCAGGTTAGGAAGAGGACAATGCTTCAGTTTGTAAATTATGGATGGCGGGCAAGCGGGATGTGAGGAGGGGAATTAGGTATAAGGATACGATCAGCTTCTGTGTTTTCAGATGTGCTGGTGACCTTACACTTGGTAATGGTTGTTGTTTATTTTTCCTCTTAGTTTTGTTTAGTTTATTATTGTCACGTGTAGCAAGGTATCGGAGCGGGGAGTAGAGGGAGTGGCAGGCGTAAGACTCATCCTTGATTATGCCGGTGGTCTTGCCAAGACGGCAAGAAGTGTAAATGGAAGGGAGGTTGGTTTGTGAGATGGTCTGGGCTGCCTCCGCAATTCTCTGCAGTTTCTTGCGGTCTTGGATGGAGTTTTTCCCAACCCCTGCCTTGATGCATCCCAATAAAATGCTTTTTATGACGCATCTGTAGAGGTTGGTGAGAGTTGTGGGGGACATGCCGGACTTGTAGTGGATCGTGATGAGTTTCAGGTACAAGTCCTGACTGATAGAGAGCACTGGTGGAGGTCAGTGATGGGGTGCGGTGCACTGAGTATTGTCTCAGGATTGTGGTGCAGTTATGGCTCTGTGGTTTTTGATGACACACTCTCCGACCTTTGTCAGGGATGTAAAAGGCTTTGGAGCTTCTTGTAGCTCTGCACCAGGTTCATGGTGCTTCAATCGTGCCGTTAACCTCCACACCTATTTCCTCCCTCTGCATTGATAGTGTGTATCTGGAGCCTCTGTGTCTCAATGGAAACATCATAGCTCACCACCACACCACCTCCCCCAATCAATTTCATAATTGAATGAAGCAGAATTAGGCCATTTGGCCCATCAGGTCTACTCTGCCATTCAATCATGGCGGATCTATCTTTCCTGCTCCACCCCATTCTCCTGCCTTCTCCCCATAACCCCGGACACCCGCACTCAAGAACAATCAGTCAATCTCCACCTTCAAAATATCCTTTGACTTGGCCTCTACATCTATCCGCAGCAATGAATTCCACACATTCACCACACTCTGACTAAAGAAATTCCACCCTCACCTCTTTTCTAAAGGTTCCTAAAGGTTTCTAAAGGGAAAGTTCTTGAAATCTTCTGAAGATTTCAAGCGTAGCAATAGAACACGATGAAGCCTGCTTGGTCTTCCTTTTTGAAATGACAGACGGCAGATTGAGTTCCAGAACACTGACAGGTATTTTAACGGATTGATACAAAATGCTGAAGTAACTCAGCGGGTCAAGCAGTGTCTCTGGAGAAAACAGATCAGTGACATTTGGGGTCATTAGGGACCCTTCTTGTGGGGGTGGGGGATGGGGGGTACTTGAATACTATCTATCACAATATATTATAGTACAGAGCTGCTGCCTGACCCGCTGAGTTACTCCAGCACTTTATATTCTATATTGGTATTAAATGTATTCTGTTTTAAAGAAGAGCCGACCAGAACCAATCAGAATAACCAGTTTATTGTTGGTATGAAGCAGCATCTGCATCCTTTTTATTGCATGAAGGATTTTAGGGACATTGAATGTATGAGGCAGGAAGTCATGACGCAGCTCTATAGGACTTTGGTTAGGCTGCATTTTGAGTATTACGTGCCGTTCTGATCGCCCCATTACAATAGACAATAGGTGCAGGAGTAGGCCATTCGGCCCTTCAAGCCAGCACCGCCATTCAATGTGATCATGGCTGATCATCCCCAATTACGGGAAAGATGTTGAGGCTTTGTACAGGGTGCAGCAGAGAGTGACCAGAATGCTGCCTGGATTTGACGGGTTCAGCTACAGAGAGAGGGTGGATAGTCTTGGATTGTTTTTCTCTGGAAAACCACAGGTTGACAGGGGCGACTTGATAGAAGTATATAAAATTATGCAACACATAGATAGGGCTGACAGTAAGAACATTTTTCCCGGGGTGGAAATATCCAACACTTGAGGGCATAGCTATAAGGTGAGAGGGGGGAAGTTTAATGGAGATGTGTGGGTCGTGTTTTTTACACAGAGTGGTGGGGGCCTGGGTCGCATTGTCTGGGGTGGTGGAGGAGGCAGTTACGATACGATGGTGTTGATGAGGTTTTTAGATGGGAACATGGAAGTGCAGGGAATAGCGGGATAGGGACCATGTACAGGCAGATGCGAGTAGTTTGTCTTGGTATCAAGTCAAGTCAAGTTTATTCGTCACATACACATACGGGATGTGCAGTGAAATGAAAAGTGGCAGTGCTCGCGGACTTTGTGCAAAAAAACAAACAAACAAACAAAAAACCAAACAAACTATAAACAGAATCACATGTTCTTTTACATATTAAATATTGTGGGCGGTATTGTGGTACAGTAACGTTAGTAACGTTAGTCCCTGGTGAGATAGGAGTTTACAGTCCTAATGGCCTCTGGGAAGAAACTCCTTCTCAACCTCTCCGTTCTCACAGCATGGCAACTGAGGCGTTTGCCTGACCGTAGCAGCTGGAACAGTCCGTTGCAGGGGTGGAAGGGGTCTCGCATGATCTTATTGGCTCTGGAGTTGCACCTCCTGATGTATAGTTCCTGCAGAGGGGCGAGTGAAGTTCCCATAGTGCGTTCGGCCGAACGCACTACTCTCTGCAGAGCCTTCTTGTCCTGGGCAGAACAATTCCCAAACCAGATTGTAATATTTCCGGACAAGATGCTTTCCACAGCCGCTGAGTAGAAGCATTGGAGGATCCTCGGAGAAACTCTGAATTTCCTCAATTGCCTGAGGTGGTAAAGGCGCGGCCTTGCCTTACTCACGAGTGCTGCAGCGTGTGATGTCCATGTCATATCCTCAGAGATGTGGACTCCCAGGTATTTAAAACAGCTCACCCTATCCACATTATCCCCATTTATCCTCAATGGTGTGTACGTCCTCGGATGATGTGCCCTCCTAAAGTCCACGATCAGCTCCTTAGTTTTTTTAATGTTCAAGAGGAGGCTGTTGCCCTGACACCAGAGTGCCAGATCAGCCACCTCCTCCCGGCACTCTCAGCATGTGGGCTGAAGGGCCCGTTTCCATGCTATACTGTTCTACATTCTATGTAATACCTAAAACCCCAGTCTTCCTCCTTTGTACAGAGGTTGTGGGAAATTCTGCTGAAGTTCTATATCCGGGGGAACTTCAGCTGAAAACCACAACTGCATTTTTAATGTCTGGAAGAGAAGCAGGAGACACTATAATCACGATGAAGAAATGGGATAATTCTGAGTACAGTAACCACTGAGGGATTTCCCTGTTATCTGACTCTTAGTCACAGTCACACAGCACAGAAGCAGGACTACTCATCCGCATGAAATATTATTGCCAGGATTGTCCTCAACAAACTCTTCCCAGTAACCCAACAGTTGCTCCACTAATCATAGTGTGGAATCTTCACGTCTAACGGCACAGTCTGCAGGAATGGCCATTTGAGCCAAAGGGTGCTTCAAGATCAAGTCTCAAATCCAAAGGAACACTCATGGAGTATCAAGCAGCATTGATCCCAGCCCACCCTGTATGCTTTGGAGACTGGAATTACCTGCAGCAGGCGACTCCAAACACTGTTACAGTTTTAGTTTAGTTTAGTTTATTATTGTCACATGTACTAAGGTACATTAAACATTTTCTATTTGCATGCTATCCAGTCAAAGGAAAGAATATACATGATTACATTCAAGCCATCCACAGTGCACAGATAAAGGGTACAATATTTAGTGAAAGTTAAACTCCGATAAAACACCAATGATGTCTCCACAACCACGACGCCGTACATTAGTTTAGTTTAGTTTAGAGATACAGCGTGGAAACAGGCTCTTCGGCCCACCAACTTCGCGATCACCCATACACTAGTTCTATCCTACCCACTAGGGACAATTGACAGAAGCCAAATAACCTACAAACCCGTACGTCTTTAGGATGTGGGGGGAAACCGGGGCACCTGGAGAAAACCATCCTGGTCACAGGGAGAATGTACAAACTCCTCACACACACACACAGTCAACACCCGAGGTCAGAATCGCACCTGGGTCTCCCGCACAGTGAGGCAGCGACTCTATCGCTGCACCCCTGAATACTGACACAGGATGCACTGCCATAGTAAAATGGCAATGCAAATGCTCTCAAATGTATTGTTCCAGTGGCAGGATAAGCAAAACCACGTCAGCTCCATCTTCCAATCCAACATCCCCAACACTGAGGCCGGAAACACTCAGTTGGCTCTGATGCTCATCGTGCTCTCTGAAGATGTGCAGGTTGCATTTCTACTCCGGGCTCCATAATATTAAGGGATCGCTACACGGAGAGAGGAAATGATTCAACGATGTCCTCAAAACCTTCTTGGAAAAAATGTAAGGTTTCCATTGACTCCTAACAACCGTTGGCCCATGATCCCTCACAGTGGAGAAGAAGCTTTCAAGATGCGATTGAAAACCATGATGTCCATTTGCCAGGAGTGTACAGAAACCAGCATAAACCATGAAGCTCCCAAACCACTCAAATCCTGCCTTGACAAGTGCATCCTTCGTTTTTAGTTTAGTTTAGTTTAGAGATACAGAGCAAAATCAGGCTCTTCGGCCCACCGAGACCGCGCAGACCAGCGATCCCCACACACTAATGCTGTCCTACACACGCTGGGGACAATTTACAATTATACCAAGCTAATTAAGCTACAAACTTCTGTACGTCTTTTGAGTGTGGGAGGAAACTGGAAATCCTGTACAAAACACACGCAGGTCACGATGAGAACATACAGACTCCATACAGACAAGCACCTGTAGTCAGGATCGAACCTGGGTGTCTGGCGCTGTAAGGCAGCAGCTCTACCACTGCGCCACTGTGCCACCGTGCGGAAGTGGGATTCTTAGATCACTTACTTTGGCACATGATGAGCTAAAGCTTTTCTCTTGTTTCTATTATTCTCAAGCAGGCAATTATTATTTTTGGAGCACAAAGTTTTGGCTCCAGTACAATAAAATAGTATACGTTCCACTTAGAAATCAATAAACCCCAAAGTGTTTTAAAAAGTTGATAGTTGCTTGAAAAATAAGCAATTTAAAATAATAAACTTGAAAGGAAATGATTTGGTAAAGTAAACACTTCAAACTGTACATATTTTCTGTACCTAATTAAATGAACTACCGGGTAGATGCCCTTGATGATAGTGTTAGTAGAAGAGTGACTACTGTGGTCAAATTGATACAGGATGCAAACTCCATAGTAAAATGCCAATGCAAATAATAAATGCCCTCAAATGTGTTAGCTCATCCAGCCCAAAGGCAGTGTTGATAGTGATTTGCATCATGCCACTCTTGATTTGACATGATCCCATTAATGCTAAATGCTATCGCACATGACGCTCATTTTGTGCCAATTGATGCCTAGCCTCCCCTTGGTTTGCCATCGTAGAGTGAACTGGGGAACTCAGATGTGGCTTGGTGGCTCAGCCGTAGAGCTACTGCCTTACAGCGCCAGAGACTCCGGTTCAATCCTGACTACAGGTGCTTGTCTGTACAGAGTTTATATGTTCTCCCGGTGACCTGCGTGGGTTTTCTCCAAGATCTTTGGTTTCCTCCCACGCTCCAAAGATGTGCAGGTTTGTTGGGTAATTGGCTTTGAAAAAAATTGCAAATGTCGCTGGCGTGTTGGATAGTGCTAGTGTATGAGGGTGATCGTTGGTCGGCATGGATTTGGTCGGCCAAAGGGCCTGTTTCCGCACTGTATCTCTAAAGGCTGAAGTAAAGCCTAAAGCTGGGATGCAGGTTGGAGGGAAAGTGCAGTTAAGGGCCTGTCCCACTTGGGTGTCATTTGCGCGTCACGCAGGTGGCGCGCAAGGATTTTGAGAATCCCCAAATCCTGGGGCGCCGCGCACTACCGCTCGTCACTGCCTATGCCACCACATCTCAGCACGCGCCATGCGCGCATAATGCACGCCACGTGTGCGTCGTGCGTCATGACGTGTAAATTATGTCACGTAAATAAAGTGCAAATAACGCCCAAGTGGGATAGGCCCTTTAGTGAGAGGGGCAGTGACAGCTGTGGGTGTGAAGGTTTAGCAGTGAATGGGTATGCAATGGAAAGAGGCCTGGTCATACAATGGAAAGCGAAGCAGGGTTTTTAATCAGTACAGGAATTGGTATTACCAGTGAAAGACACAAAATGCTGGAGTAACTCAGCAGGTCAGGCGGCATCTCTGGAGAACATGGATAGGCAACGATTCGGGTCGAGACCCTTCTTCAGACTGGTCACAGGGATGGGTTGAAAGAAAGCTGGAAGAGTAAGGAGGGGGGATGCTACTTGATGATAGTTCCATGGGCTAATCTCCGCGGTTTGGACCCTCAGACAGATCCCCTTCAAATCTCCTTGAAACAAGTCTGGTGATCGTGGTGAAGGGACTATTTCTGTAGAAATGGCCCACATCGTTCATGCCATGCTTGCCTGACTGAATTAGTGGGAATGGAAAATAGTATGGTGTTGGATGTCACAGTGGCCTCTGGGCACCTCCTGCATAAGCTCGTCATAAGGACTGGCAACTGCTATGATAGATGTAATAAGCGCATGATTCAGCAACTAGTTTTCTGGAAAATTCCATCACAAAGCCCAGGTGGATGTACTTTGAGAGTTCTAGGCCATCTCCTTTATCGAACCTACAAAATCAAGATGGAGACTATAATGACAGTACTTTTGGGTAAGATGGTTCTGATTGATTGTGAAGTACAGCATGGAAACAGGCCCTTGGGCCCACCAAGGATTCACCGACCATCGATTGCACATTTACACTAGTCCTATGTTATCCAACTTTCGCATCCACTCCCTACGTACCAGAGGGGATTTTCTGAGGCCTAATAACCTACAAATCTTTACTTTAGATTAGGAATGGACTCAGGGCTACTTGGGGTAACTTGGCCAGCATGGACAAGTTGAGATAATGGGCCTGTTTCCATGCTAACCCTATGACAACTAATGATATATCTCAACAACCATACTGATACTTCGAACTAGCCACTATTTAAACAAACGGCTGAAGGAACAAAGTGGTCCAGCGTGGCCTCTGCAGAGGGAAATTGACAGACAACATTTCAATTTAAGTCCATTCCACATAAGTCTAAGGAATGGCCCCGTCCTGAAACATTATCTGTCCATTTCCTTCCACAGATGCTGCCTGACCTGCCGAGTATATCCAGCAGTTTGTTTTTCACTCAAGATGCAAGCATCTGCAGTCTCTTGTGCCTGCATTATCTAAATGGTTGGAAATTAAAGAGAATGCTTTCTACAAACATACATGCTGCTTCTGTTTAAGTACAACAGTGCGTCCAAAATATGGACTGATATTAATTGAATGGCCTCCAATTTTGTAACATAGCCTTTCAGAAGTTGAGGAAAAGCAGTTAAGAAAAAAATAAGTGGATTTTCTGGTTCAAGATTTACTGTAGGACAGATCAAGAGATACTTTGTTTAAAGAGAAGTATAGTTATGTTAGTCTTTGTTCTATTCCTGCCTCCTCAATATGTTCCTTTCATCCCATGGTAAATCACATTACCTATGCCTTAAAGCAGTTTTCTTGGTGTGTTTGCCCTAACATGCGCACCCTGGTCTTACAAAAATTATCCCAGGAATGATTAGGTTAACCTATGATGAGCGTTTGACGGCAGCTGGAGTTTAGAAGGATGAGGGGGATCCTCACTGAAGCTTACCTAATGGTGAAAGGCCTGGATAAAGTGAATGTGAAGAGGATGTTTTCACTGGTGGGAGAGTCTAGGACCAGAGGACATAGCTGCAGAATAGGACATACCTTTAGAAAGGAGATGTGGAGGAATTTCTTTAGTCAAAGGGTGGGAAATCTGTGGAATTCATTGCCACAGACAGCTGTGGAGGCCGTCAAAGGATTTTTCTAAGGGGAAGATTGACAGATTCTTGATTAGTATGGGTGTCAGGGGTTAAGGGGATAAGGTCGAAGAATGGGGTGAGGGAGAAAGGTATATCAGCCATGATTGAATGACAGAATAGATTTGATTGGCCAAATGACCTAATTCTGCTCCTAGAACATAAACATTCATCTCTGTGTCAAGAGGCTGTGGTGTTGGGTCCCAGCCCAAGAACTGGCCATGAAAATGTCGGCAGATTCTGCAGTGCAGTCGTAAGGGAGGTATGCATAGTTGAAGGTGAAGAAGACCTATAGAACCTATCCCTTGTGTCTAAACCTCCCCTGCTTCTCGTCAACGGCAATGACTTCTCTCTTACAAAATGGTGTCCAGTGTTGCACACAAATACTTCAAGCTTAAGACTTTTCACCTCTACTGCCATTGATACGGGCCACTGGTGGTCATATTAGGGACCAGGGTCATTGGCAAAGTTGAGAACCAGGACCTTTGGCAAAACACCAGAGGCAATAAGCTGTTGAAGAAATTAGTACAGGGAATGGGCTTCTGTCTGAATAAGGTCCAAACCCGAAACGTCATCTATCCAATCTCTCCACAGATGCTGCCTGACTCACTGAGTTCTACAGTGTTTTGCTCAAGATTCCAGCATCTGCAGTTTCTTGTGCTTCCATGGAAGAAACTTCAGTTACACATTTTAGTAAGACATGTATAGAGAGACTGGAAAAATGACCCGAATGCTATGTTGCAATGTGCTCTCGTGTCTTAACCTTTCTATCACCATGTTTCCAGCTAGGCAAAAGCTTCCCAAGAGGCAGCTACACTTTTGCTAAAAAGTGAATGTGGAAGCAGTCTGTTTGGAATATATCTCCCGTCTGCCCATATGGAATAGGGCAGCACAGCAGTGCAGCGGTATAGCTGCTACCTCACAGCGCTAGAGATCCAGCTTCGAACCTGACTATGGGTGCTGTCTCTGCATGTTTGCTCGTTTTCCCTGTGACCACGTGGGTTTCCTCCAGGTGCTCTGGTGTCCTCTCACATCCCCAAAACGTGCAGGATGTGGGGAGCAGCACAGTGGCGCAGCAGTAGAGTTGCTGCCCTACAGCGCTAGAGACCCAGGTTCCATCTAGACGACGGGTGCTATCTGTGTGGAGTTTGTTTGTTCTCCCTGTAATAAAGTGGGTTTTCTACAGATGTTCCGGTTTCCTCCCACATTCCAAATACATGTAGGTTTGTAGATTAGTGTAGGAGGGAACAGCAGATGCTGGTTTAAACCAAAGATAGACACAAAAAGCTGGAGTAACTCAGCGGGACAGGCAGCATCTATGGAGGGAAGGAATGGGTGATGTTTTGGCTTTCACACCACCCATTCCTTCTCTCCAGAGATGTTGCCTGTCCCGCTGAGTTACTCCAGCTTTTTGTGCCTATCTTAGGTTTGTAGATTAATTGCCTTCTATAAGTTGTTCCTAGTGAGTAGAATATAACTAGTGTATGGGTTATCGCTGGTCGAGGTGGGCTGAAGAGTCAGTTTCCATGCTGTATCTCTAAACTAAACTAAACCAAATTTCAGTAAAGATGCTGGTGTGCTGGCTGTAGAGGCAAATTGCTGCAAACAAATGAGATAAATTGTAGGTGTGAGGGGTGAGTATTTGTTCTCGTCAACCATAAGCAAATTCTGCTGCGGATTTCCTGCTTCCTGTGGAAGGAAGTGAGGGTTTTATCATTCTTTGTCACCCTCTGAGGAAATTGATCTGAACAACCTTTGGTTTGTATCATTCGTGCGAAGCAGGCTCCCTAAGAGTTCATTTTCCACCCCTTGTGGAGGGCAAGCCCTTCCTTGGAAAGTACCCAAAAGTTAAGTCGTAGTGATGTGGGCGTCCAAGTTCACTTGTAGCAGTCTGACAGAGTAAAAGGGAAAACAAGAAAAATGAATAAAGTTAAGCAAATCTGTTTTCCATTCTGTGTGTAAGCTCTATTGTGGTGAATGACTTTGCTGATTAAACCTACTGGTTAAACAGTGTAGTCAGGTTAGCACACTGGCACGGACGGCAGTACAGCGCCAGAGACCCGGGTTTAAGAGGGAAAGACCCGGGGTTGAGGGGGAAAGATGATCAGAGGCCGCATGGCCTAATTCTGCTCCTAGAACTTATAAACATGAACGTAATGATTCAATTATACTCTATTGTCACATGTACCTAGGTACAGTGAAATGCATTGTTTTACATACAGTCCAATATAAACCATATATCCGACCTCACCATGGCAGTACACAAGAGTCGCCACGTTTCAAACGCCGACAAAAGTTATCGATCCTGACAACGGATGCTGTCTGTATGGAGTTTGTACGTTCTCCCTGGGACCATGTGCATTTTGTCCGGGTGCTCCGGTTTCCTCCCACACCCCAAAAACGTGCATGTTTGTCAGTTAATTGGCTCCTGTAAATTGTCCCTCGTGTGTGGGATAGACTTAATGTGCAGGTGATCACTGGTTGGCATGGACACGGTGGGCCGAAGGGCTTGTTTCTACGTTGCATCTCTAAAACTAAATAATAGAAACAAGGAACTGCAGATGCTGGTTAATACTACAAGGTGCTGGAATAACTCAGCAGGTCAGACAGCATCTCTGGAGTACATGGACAGGTGACATTTCGGGGTGATCTGTAGAGGGGGCCTGACCTGTTGCGTTACTCCAGCACTTTGTGTCCTTTCAGGTTACACAGTCATTGTTTTGCACACTGGGTGTGTTGCTAGAGTTGTAGGCACTTACCATTGATTCCTAATTGCCCCAAATGTAAGGAAACATGTAACAATCAGCACAGTAGTGGTCTGGAGTCTGTAAACAAACAAGGTAACAACAGCAGATTCCTCCCTGAAGGAAAATAATGCAGTTAACTAGTCTTTTATGACATCTAGCAGTTATATGGCAGCCAGCACTAAACTACCATTTCATTCTAAATTAATTACTTGACTTTAAATTCCCCAATTGCTGTGGTGGAATTGAACTCATGCCCCTGGAGCAATGCTTCAATAACTCAATGACTGTATCACACTGTTTTTATTAGTATTATTCTCTTTAATATTAAACTCGGTCTGCTTAGAGCACATTTTCAAAGAGCTAGTTAGTCAACGGGATCAACAATTGCAGATTTTTCCCCAGAAGGACCCTATGTTTTTCTACACAGGGGGGACATTCAAAGTCTATTCATCTTTTCTGCCTCTAGGGTATATGTAGAGACACAAGAAACAATTGGCCAAAGATGAGAGCCTGGTGCTTGCAACACATTAGAAATGGGAACACATTTAGAGAACTGTGTTCAATTTTTGGGCACTATGTTTTAGTAAAGATGTTGTCAAGTTGGAACGGGTGCAGGGAAGATTAATGCGGATGTTGCCAGGACTCAAAGGCCTGAGCTATAGGGAGAGGTCAAGAAGGCTCCTGTAGAGTGCTGGAGGATGAGGTGCGATCTTATAATTGTTCAAAATCATTTGAGGAAATGTGCGGGTATCGCTGGTTGGCGCGGACTCGGTGGGCTAAAGGGCCTTGTTCCGTGCTGTATCTCTAAATGAAACTCAACAAAACTAACTAAATATATTGGGTAAACTCACGGCGTGTTTAAGGTGAGGGGGGAAAGATTTCTCATGCATTCACAGGGAGAACGTACAAACTCTGTACATACAGCACCCACAGTCAGGATTGAACCTGGGTCTCTGGCGCTAAAAGGCAGCAACTCTACCGCAGCGCCACTGTGCCGCCCAGCTGATGATTATATTGAATGGCAGGGCAGGATCGCGAGGCTGTGGGCCTACTATTGCTCACATTTTCTTGTGTCCTTCCATATAAGCCTGTTGGGTAGAGACCTCCAAAGGTTTTCAAATTTCTCCTCATCTCATTCCTAACTGGTTATCCCCTTCATTTTGAAAATATTTGCGCAGATCTAACCTCACCACCCAAGGAAATTTTACACAGAGGATGGAGAGTGCCTGGAAGGTATTACCGGGAAGTGGTGATGGTGGAGGCAAATACAATAGTGGCATTTAAGAGATTTTTGGATAGGCACAAGGATATGCAAGGAATGGAGGGATATGGATTATATGCAGGCTGTTAAGAATTGGCCTTGGCATCATGTTTGGCACAGATATTGTGGGCCAAAGGGCCTGTTCCTCATGCTATACTGTTCTATGTTCTAAGTTAAGACTGCTGGGTCATGTTGCCGGATGTCAAAAGACCACTCCTGTGGCGTCAGCCTAGACACGGGCCACTTATGCTCGAACCCTCGTCAGGAGATATGAGGGGGGGCACGTGACGTCATGGGCTAGAGGGAGTGTCCTGGTACTTCAGGTCATCTCACCTCAAGACCTTAAGCAGTCAACAGGTAGCTGAGCCCAAGAGTACAACCTCGCTCAGCTACAGCAACATTGTAATATGGTTAGCGCACCAACTGAACGTGTCACTACTGAATAAACAACACTTTGAACCGGCCTGACGTCTCACCTTTATTCACCACGTATGGTGCCGCTACATTGGTGAAACACTAAGCACTCGTTCTATAATGCAAATACCTACGGTAGCAAAAATAAGCCAATTGGCCCCTCATGGCGATCAATGAGATCATGGCTCTGACCTTAATTCTTTAACCTTAATTCCTTTAATATCTAAACATTTGACTTCCTGACTCTTCCAGTATATACAATGCCCCCAACCAATGATGGCAAGCATACCATATGCTTTGTGTACCACTCTATCTACTTGCCTCCATTTCTGTTAGTATAGTATAATATAGTATAGTATAGCCTAGAAATACAGCATGGAAAGAGGCCCTTCGGCCTATTGAGTTTGCGCTGACCAGCGATCATCCATACACTATTTCTATCCTACACACTAGGGACAATTTACAGAAGCTATTAACCTACAAACCTGTACATCTTTGGAGTGTGGGAGGAAACTGGAGCACCCGGAGAAAACCTACCTGGTCACAGGGAGAACATACAAAGTCCGTACAGACAACATCCTTAGTCAGGATCGAACCTGTGTCTCTGGCGCCACTGTGCCCTAAATGTGTTCTGACGTAAGTGTGCAAGCTGCACTCAGTTCATGGGAAATTCAAGATGGGTAAGATATGCTGGTCTTGCCAGCAATGCCCACATCCTGTGACTGAACATAAAGTTACCCAATTCCTTGCTGTACCAGCATGATGGCTTTCTGCGATCCGTGTACAAGGACATCCATCTAAACATCAACATTTTCCATTCTCTTTCCTTCTAGAAGTATTCTACCTGTCAATATTTCCCAATATTTTCCATGCCATTGCACATGAAATCAATAGGTTTGCATTCCTTTGAAATCTTGCTTTGCCCTTCTCCCCCAGATTTGTATTATCAGCAGACTTGAATGCAAAACCTCTCAGCTCCCTCATCTGTCATTGGTATTTATCGTAAATAGTTCAACTCGAAGCACTGATCTGATCTCTTGGCTCGAGATTCATTACGGTGCTGGCAATAAACAATAATATCCGGATGCCAACAGTGGAAAGCTACTACACAAACGTGCCGCCGATCGTGGAGCAGAGGTCAGGCTTCTGTTCAAAAATTGTAATAAAAGAAAGAAATGCTTGTATTTATGCAGCGGCTTTCAAAATTTTCAGACTTTAGACTTTTGAAGATACAGCGTGGAAACAGGCTCTTTGGCCCACCTGGTCCATGCCAACCAGCGATCACCTGTACACAAGTTCTATCCTACATGCACGAGGAACAATGTACGATTTTACAGAAGCCAATTGGCCTGCAAACCTGCATGTCGTTGTAGTGTAGCAGGAAACCAGAGCACCCGGAGAAAACTGACACGGTCAAGGGGAGAACGTGCAAACTCCATACGTCGTCAGGATCGAACCTGGGTCCCTGGCGCTACGCCACTGTGCCGCCCAAACCTTGGCCTGTGCTAAATCACTTTACAAATGTGGAAGCACTTCTGAAATGTACTCATTGTTGTGACATAGGAGATACATAGAGATTCATTGAGTAGTCACTTAATTCATTTAAATCAATAGTGAGAGAACTAGTGTATAGGTGATTGTTGGTCGGCAAGGACTCCATTGGTCGAAGGACCTGTTCCTAATCTGTATCTCTAAACTAAACTAAACTATTTAGGCCATTCCTTCCACAGTTTCTCTCTCCACAGATGCTGCCTGATCTCTTAAGTATTTACAATATTTTCTATATTTATTTTATATTTCAGGTATTTGAAGTACGTTGTTTATGTACAAACTATTGTTGCTCATTGAGGAGCTTTGGCGAATATAGGTTATACAATTCAATAAGGCCATTCATCCCACTGAGACTGGGCCAGCTTTTACAAAGAACAATCCAAAGTTTCACTAACCTGCTCCTGGCCCATTGATCTGTAAATTTATCTTCAATCATGTGCCTTTTTGAATTATACTTTAGGTATTATATCTTCAAGAAATGTAATCCAATTCACTGGATGCATAAGACTATTTTTTTCTCTGAAGATAGACAAAAAACTCTGGAATAACTCAGCAGGTCAGGCAGCATCTCTGGAGGAAAGAAACAGGTGATGTTTCGGGTTGAGACCCTTTTCCTGTCATCTATTTTTCTTTTATCAATCCCTTAAATCTGTAACAATGTAACTCAGAGTGCATGGTAGATGTGATGCGGAGCCAAGATCGCCCCGACAATGGAAGGTTCGAGTGCCCCGACTGCGGGAGAACAAAGAAGGGAAGAGGATTGAACTATTTTTGCCTTCCATCACAGTGAGGAATGTGGGGGAGTCGCTGTGGTGAATGTTCATGTTAAAATTTTATTTGGGTGTCTTTTTGCTCTTTATTGGTATGACTGTATGGCTAATCAAATTCCTCGTATGTTGCAAAACATACTTAGCTAATAAATTACTATTTTGATTCTGATTATGATTATGATTAAAAATCTTGGATGATTACCAAATGAAACAGGAAAAATGCAAAGCATATTCTCAGAAACAATCACCTTCCCAAGAAGAACATCCTCTTATTGTTCATGTTGATGCATTTAATTAAATATATTCTCAATATTTATTTCACAGTTGCACTTTTAAATGTCCCTTGGAGATTGATGGCAAAGTTCTAGTAGTCAATATTTCCAACACGTATGCAAGGAAGTCTGATATAATGAGCTATGAAACTTTCATATCTATCTTATTGGAATCTAAGGATTGATGCCCAGTAGCATGGCAGTGGCAACTTATTAGTTGCAATTGAAGTAAATGTCAGACTCACCTCTCCCAATACAGACAAAATGTATTTGCATTAACATTAACCATATAACCATATAACCATATAACAATTACAGCACGGAAACAGGCCCTCTCGGTCCTTCCAGTCCGTGCCGACCATTTGTTTTCCCCTAGTCCCATCTACCTGCACTCAGACCATACCCCTCCATTCCCATTCCGTCCATATACTTATCTACTTTACTTTTAAATGTTAAAATCGATCCTGCCTCCACCACTTCTGCTGGAAGCTCATTCCACACAGCCACCACCCTCTGAGTAAAGAAGTTCCCCCTCACGTCACCCCTAAACTTCTGTCCCTTAATTCTGTCATGCCCTCTTGTTTGAATCTTCCCTACCCTCAATGGGAAAAGCGTATCCACGTCAACTCTGTCTATCCCTTTCATCATTTTAAAGACCTCAATCAAGTCCCCCCTTAACTTTCTGCGCTCCAAAGAATAAAGACCTAACTTGTTCAACCTTTCTCTGTAACATTAGTTGCTGGAACCCAGGCAAACATTCTAGTAAATCTCCTCTGTACTCTCTCTATTTTGTTGACATCCTTCCTATAATTAGGCGACAAAAATTGTACACCATACTCCAGAATTGGTCTTACCAATGCCTTGTACAATTTTAACATTACTTCCCTACTCCTATATTCAATGCTCTGATTTATAAAGGCCAGCACACCAAAGGCTTTCTTTACCACCCTATCTACATGCGATTCCACCTTCAGGGAACTATGCACAGTTATTCCTAGAACCCTCTGTTCAACAGCATTCGTCAATTCCCTACCATTTACCATGTACGTCCTATTTTGATTTGTCCTGCCAAGATATAGCACTTCACACTTATCAGCATTAAACTCCATCTGCCATCTTTCAGCCCACTTTTCCAAATGGCCCAAATCTCTCTGTAGACTTTGAAAATCTACTTTATTATCCACAACACCACCTATCTTAGTATCATCTGCATACTTACTTATCCAATTTTCCACCCCATCATCCAGATCATTGATGTACATGACAAACAACAGTGGACCCAACACAGATCCCTGAGGCACCCCACTGGTCACCGGCTTCCAACCTGACAAACAGCCATCCACCATTACTCTCTGACATCTGCCATTCAGCCACTGTTGAATCCCATCTTGCTACTCCACCATTAACACCCAAAGATTGAACCTTCCTTAACCAACCTTCCATGGGGATCCTTGTCAAAGGCCTTACTGAAATCCATATAGACAACATCCACTGCTTTACCCTCATCAATTTCCCTAGTAACCGCTTCAAAAAATTCAAGAAGGTTTGTCAAACATGACCTTCCAGGCACAAATCCATGTTGACTGCTCCTGATCAGACCCTGTTTATCCAGATGCTTATATATATTATCTCTAAGTATCCTTTCCATTAATTTGCCCACCACTGACGTCAAACTAACAGGTCTATAATTGCTAGGTTTATTCTTTGAACCCTTTTTAAACAATGGAACAACATGCGCAGTACGCCAATCCTCCGGTACTATTCCCGTTTCTAATGATATTTGAAATATTTCTGTCATAGCTCCTGCTATTTCTACACTAACTTCCCTCAATATCCTAGGGAATATCCTGTCAGGACCTGGAGACTTATCCACTTTTATATTTTTCAAAAGTGTCAGTACTTCCTCCTCTTTGAATCTCATAGTTTCCATAGCTGCTCTACTTTTTTCCCTTACCTCACAAAGTTCAATATCCTTCTCCTTGGTGAATACCGAAGAAAAGAAAAGAAATTGTTCAAGAACATTGCACTCTAAAAAACTTATGGCCAATGAGTAATGGTTGATGTAATGTAGGAACCATAGCAGCCAATTCGTACAATGCTCTTACGAACTGAAAAATGACAACTGGATAATTTGTTTTAAGAAAACTGTTAATTAAGGGATAAAGCTTCATCAGAACCTCACAAATAACAAAGTTTAAAGGAGATGTGCGGGGCAGGCTGTTAGTACAGAGGGTGGTGGGTGCCTAGAACGGGCTGCCAGGGGTGGGTGTGGAGCCAGATACAATAATGGCGTTTAAGTAGCTTTTAGATACGTAGTTTTTTATAGTTTCATTTTTAGATTAGTTTAGAGATACAGCACGGAATACTCTGCTGATCTTTGCAATTGTGTTCTGGGATTGTTTATATCCAATTGAAAGAGCAGGTCAGATCTCAGTTTAATAATATTGTCACGTGGGACAGCAACCCCACCAGTCCAGCACCCTGAATATCAAAATTGAACACCAGGGTGGATTTTGTACTAATTTTGTAGGCCCCCCTCGGTCATGACTGACCATGGGTAATGCATCCTAGTTGTTGGCTGCTTGCCTGCAAACCTCGGCTAGAGCAGCGTCGCTTGTGGCAGAAGAGACCAATGCGGGAGTGACAGTCTGTGTCGCAATGGTCACATTTGTGTGAAGTCCTCTTCCCCCGTTTTGAGATGGTGGTTCAGGATACGTCTCCACTTTGTGCGGTCAGCTGCAAGGCACTCCCAGGACTCCACATCAATATGGAGCGCCTTCATATCTCTCTTGTAGACATCCTTGTAACGTAGCTGGGGGCGGCCGATGGTTCTCCTTCCGGGATGTCTTTTGGAATACGGCCATCCTCCATGCGGTAGACATGGCCCAGCCACCGCAGTCTGTGCTGCCTGAGTAGAGTGCACATACTGGGAAGACCAGCGTGAGACAGGATCTCGGCGTTGGACACTCTGTCTTGCCAGGATATGCCCAGGATACGGCGAATGCTTCTAAGGTGGAAGGTGTTGAGTCTTCTCTCCTGTCCATGTTTATGTAGTCCATGTCTCACTGCCATACAGCAGCGTGCTGTTGACACAGGCGTTGTAGACTGCTATCTTTGTCTTCACCGTCAGCTTTGGGTTGGTCCACAGTCTAGTTTTGAGGCGAGTGAGAGTTGTAGCTGCCTTCCCGATCCTCTTGTCAATCTCTGTGTCCAAGGAGAGGTGATGGCAGGTGGCGCCTCTGTATCCGGCCCCAGGACGTTCATCTTCTTCAGACTGATGGTCAGCCCAAGTCCTTGCATGCCCGATAGAAGCGGTCCATCAGTGACTGTAGTTCCTGCAGGGTGTGGGGCACAACTCTGCGTCATCGGCAAAAAACAAGTCTCTGATGAGAGCTTCACGTACTTTTGTCTTTGCTCTGAGGCGGGTGAGGTTGAAGAGCCTGCCATCTGTTCTAGTACACAGGTAGATCCCCTCTGTTGCAGTGCCGAAGGTATGTTTCAGAAGCAGAGCGAAGAAAATCCCAAAGCGTGTGGGAGCGAGGACGCAGCCTTGTTGACACCACTGCAGGTGTCAAAGGGCTCAGAGAAGCTGCCATTGAACTAACTGCACTGTCCCCTTCGTGTTGATGTGGAAAGATTCTATCATGCTCTGCAGTTTTGGTGGGCAGGCGATCTTTGGCAGAGCCTTAAATAGGCCATCTCTGTTGACGAGGTTGAACGCCTTGGTAAGGTCAATGAAAGCAACATACAGGGGTATCTGCTGTTCTCTGCACTTCTCCTGGAGCTGGCGAATGGAGAAGACCATGTCCATTGCTGACCTTCCAGCTCGGAAACCGCACTGTGACTCTGGGTAGACACATTCTGCCAGCTTCTGCAGGCGGATCAAGATGACCCGAGCAAAGACCTTGCTGATAATGTTGAGGAGGGGGATGCCTCTGTAGTTGTTGCAGTCGATTCTCTCACTCTTGTTCTTGTAGAGGGTAATGATCGTGGCATCCCTCATGTCCTGCGGTACAGCTCCTTCTTGCCAGCACTGGCAGAGGACTTCATACAAAGGAAGCAGTAAGGTCGTCTTGCAATGCTTGATCAGGTCAGGGGGAGTCCCGTCGCTGCCTGGGGCCTTGCCTGAGGCCAGGCTGTCAATGGCCTTGCTGAGCTCTTCTACTGTCAGCTCTTCGTTTAACTCATTCATGGTCGGCAGGCACTTGATGGCTGAGGGGGACACAGTGTTCTCTCTCGAGTAGAGGTCGGACTAGTGTTCCACCCATCTATTCATCTGCTGGTATTCGTCTGTGATTACATCCCCAGTGGAGGATTGGAGGGGGGCTGTCTTGCTCTGGACTGGTCCTAGTGCCTTCTTAATGCCATCGTTACTAAGTCCTCACTAAGCTGTGTCCAGTAGTCATTGGCGCAACGCCTGGCAGTCTGCTGAACCTTGCCCCTGGCAGCCCTGAGGATCTGCAGGTTCTTCTCGTTAGCTGACCGCTCGTACTCGGATAGGGCGGCGCACTTGGCTTCGATGACGGGAGTGATCTTGGTCGACTTGTCCTCAAACCAGTCGTGCATCTTCAAGGTCTTCTTCCCAAAGCTAGCCAAGGCTGTGCGGTGCATGGTGTCCCACAGAATTTCCCACTTCTCTGTTGCAGAGTCTCCAGGACACGAGGTGCCAAGTTCCCTCTCAAAGGCCTCTGCAAACTGTTGCACAAGGTCTGGACGGGGCATCTTGCTGACATCGACGCTGGGTTTCCCTGCTTCTTGGTACGGTAAAACCTCTTTGGTTGCAGCCTGATTTTGCAACACACCAAGGAGTGGCCTGTGTCGCAGTCCGCACTGTGGTAGGAGCATGTGTGGAGAACATTCTTGATGGCAGCGCATCTGACTAGGATCAGATCCAGTTGATGCCAATGCTTTGAGCGTGGGTGTCTCCAAGAAACCTTGTGCTGGGGCTTTGTCTGGAAGTAGGAGTTGGCGATGCACAGGTCATGGTAAGTGCACAGCTCAAGCAGTCGCTGTCTGTTATTATTCATTTTGCCCACACCAAAGTGCCCAAGGCAGGAAGACCACGATTCGTGGTCTGCACCCACTCTGGCGTTGAAGTCGCCCAGGAGAACCCGGGATGCTGCTGATGATGGATGCGAGGTTCTCATAGATCTCATCCTTTGTGTCTGATGTGGAGGACAGTGTCGGGGCATACATGCTGACAAGAGTGACTGGGCCTGCGGTGGTGTTGAGGCGGAGAGTCAGGAGTCGCTCTGAGCCATTACTGCCTGGGTCCACCGTGTTCAACAGGCTGCTCCTTACTGCGAAGCCTACTCTGTGCTCTCTGGGCTTGTCAGATTCCTTCCCCTGCCAGTAAAACGTGTACTCATTCTCCTTCATCGTACTCTTTCTCTTTCAGTGTGCCCGAGTCTGCCAGCCTTGTTTCCTGAAGGGTGGCAATGTCTGCGTTCAGTCTCATGAGCTCGTCGTTTATGACAGCTGTTATCCTGGAATTGCTGATGTCCTGCAGGTTTTCAGAGAGGCCGGTCATCATTGTACTACTATCAGTTGATATATTTGACTTAAAGTCTCACATGCTAAGGTTCTTTGTGTCTACATTTAAACTTGAAAAGTATAAATAATGTTAAGTATACGTTGGAAATATTGATTTCATGAACTTTGCCATTAAGGAAAAGCAGGTTACTTAAGAAACCACCATCATCGAGATCAGTCAAACTAACTTCCTTTAAGTGAATTGTAGTGGTTATTGCACTGTATGTTTCAGTCGCATACATTAAGTGTGTGTGCACTTTGCTGGTGAAGTACCGCTGTGCAAATAAAGGGGGGAAAGTTAGATGTGATAAGATTAGTTCAACATTAGAGAATGTGTGTGCTGCAAACAATTTTCAAATTGCGCACTATTTTAAATATGCTTCAGCAAGAGAGAGAGAGACTGTTTCATTGTCATCCCCTTCACACTTGTTAGCAAGATCAGAGAACTGGGTCTCTATATATCCCCAGGCAGATGTACTTACACAGAATGTGTCTGTGCACGGTTTTATAAACTCATCTCTATTAACTTATTGACTCGGTAGGATTAACCCACTTCGGGTGTCCCTCTTGCTTACTGGAACTGCAGCACATATCGATTATACAGAGATCCGACTGTTCCCAGTGGAGGATTGAAGGTGACCTTGGTTGATCAGAGGAGCATTTCCACAGTCTTTACATCGCATGTTGTTCCATTGTTTAAAAAGGGTTCAAAGAATAAACCTAGCAATTATAGACCTGTTAGTTTGACGTCAGTGGTGGGCAAATTAATGGAAAGGATATTTAGAGATAATATATATAAGCATCTGGATAAACAGGGTCTGATCAGGAGCAGTCAACATGGATTTGTGCCTGGAAGGTCATGTTTGACAAACCTTCTTGAATTTTTTGAAGAGGTTACTAGGGAAATTGATGAGGGTAAAGCAGTGGATGTTGTCTATATGGATTTCAGTAAGGCCTTTTACAAGGATCCCCATGGAAGGTTGGTTAAGGAGGTTCAATCTTTGGGTGTTAATGGCGGAGTAGCAAGATGGGTTCAACAGTGACTGAATGGGAGATGCCAGAGAGTAATGGTGGATGGCTGTTTGTCAGGTTGGAAGCTGGTGACCAGTAGGGTGCCTCAGGGATCTGTGTTGGGTCCACTGTTGTTTGTCATGCACATCAATGATCTGGATGATGGGGTGGAAAATTGGATAAGTAAGTATGCAGATGATACTAAGATAGGTGGTGTTGTGGATAATGATGTAGATTTTCAAAGTCTACAGAGAGATTTGGGCCATTTGGAAGAGTGGGCTGAAAGATGGCAGATGGAGTTTAATGCTGATACGTGTGAGGTGCTACATCTTGGCAGGACAAATCAAAATAGGACGTACATGGTAAATGGTAGGGAATTGAGGAATGCTGTGGAACAGAGAGATCTAGGAATAACTGTGCATAGTTCCCTGACGGTGGAATCGCATGTAGATAGGGTGGTAAAGAAAGCCTTTGGTGTGCTGGCCTTTATAAATCAGAGCATTGAATATAGGAGTAGGGAAGTAATGTTAAAATTGTACAAGGCATTGGTAAGACCAATTCTGGAGTATGGTGTACAATTTTGGTCGCCTAATTATAGGAAGGATGTCAACAAAATAGAGAGAGTACAGAGGAGATTTACTAGAATGTTGTCTGGGTTCCAGCAACTAATTTACAGAGAAAGGTTGAACAAGTTAGGTCTTTATTCTTTGGAGCGCAGAAGGTTAAGGGGGGACTTGATTGAGGTCTTTAAAATGATGAAAGGGATAGACAGAGTTGACGTGGATAAGCATTTCCCATTGAGGGTAGGGAAGATTCAAACAAGAGGGCATGACATGAGAATTAAGAGACAGAAGTTTAGGGGTAACATGAGGGGGAACTTCTTTACTCAGAGAGTGGTGGCTGTGTGGAATGAGCTTCCAGCAGAAGTGGTGGAGGCAGGATCGATTTTAACATTTAAGAGGTAAAGTGGATAGGTATATGGATGGGAAGGGAATGGAGGGGTATGGTCTGATTGCAGGTAGATGGGACTAGGGGAAAACAAATGTTCGGCACGGACTGGAAGGGCCGAGAGGGCCTGTTTCCGTGCTGAAATTGTTATATGGTTATATGTTATGTTAATACGGCTCACGTCCAAAGAAGCATATTTGATTGTTGTTATCTTAGTATATACCTATATGTGTATGTGCGTGTGTGCGTGTGTGTGTGTGTGTGTGTGTGTGCGCGCATGCGTGTGTGTGTGTGTGTATGTGCATATATATATATACATACGTATAAATATATATATATATATATATATATATATATATATATATATATATACGCGCACACACACACACACACACACACACGTGTATATATATATATATATATATATATATATATATATACACATTTATTTTCCAATTTAAGCATTGGGAATAGATATTTCACCAGTTACTCTATTTTTAGTAGCGATGGTTGAGAGAAATTGTTGATGTAAAGATGGGGAGAATTCACTTCCCCCCAACCTGTTCTTCCAAACCTATATGTTCATAAGTCATAGGAGCAGAATTTGGCCATTCAGCCCATCAAGTCTACTCCGCCATTCAATCATGGCTGATCTATCTTTCCGTTTTGCCAAAAAAATGAAGCAGATTAGACCTTTCGAAATGGTAAAGTCATCAGACCCAAACCACTTAGGGTTAAAATTAGCTCCAGTATTTTATTTCTCACTGTTCATTAGAACATGGTTGCAAAGTGTTCAGCTTTCATAACAAACCTATAGTACTGAGGAAGCCAAACAGGCAAATTATGTGTTTTGGAACGAAAAGATTCACCAAAATAGTTTCTTCCCAGCTGTAATCAGGCAACCAAACCATCCTATCAACAATGAGAGAGCAGTCCTGAACTACCGTCTACCTCATTGGAGACCCTCAGACTATCTTTAATCAAACTTTACTGGACTTTATCTTAACGTTGGGGTGGAAGATTGCAACCTTCACGTGGTCCGCCCTGTTTTGACTAATGCAATCAACTCGACGTGCACAAACGGAAGATCAAATAGAACAAGTTGTCCAACAACATTAGGCTGTGCACGCCACACGAAAGAAGAAGATCTTAACGTTATTCTCTTCATCCTGTATCTGTGCACTGTGGACGGCTCGATTGTAATCATTTATAGTCTTTCTGCTGACTGGGTAACACGCAACAAAAAGCTCTTCACTGTACATCGGTGCATGTGACAATAAACAAAACTAAATAAACTAAACTCAACTAGAATATGTAATGACTGACAGTGGTGTTTCAAGAACCAGTTCAGACAGTTTGTAAAGCTGCAGCAAGTAAGAATTGCACTGTTCCAGTTCACATCCGATACATGTGACAAATAAACACATTTGACTCTTGATTGGAAAGGGTTTGTTGAGGACATGCAGGTAATGTTTTAGAAAGAGTTTAACAGACTCACTGAGGCTGGAGACATCAGCAGCTGGTTGCGAAAACGCTGTCAGGAACAGGAAGGCTGTGTAAGAACCTCGGCAAACCGTAAAAGTCTGACCCATTGTGTTGTGTCAAGAAATCCACAACTGTTTTCGTATAATGGCATGAGTCAGAGCTGTCCGCATGAGGCGACTGTTAATAATTCTCAGAAAGATATCAAACAGTGTGAAATGGCAAAATTCCCAATGCAGCACCTCAACATAACAGCAGTCAAACTCATTCAAGTAATTGTTCTTCTGACGAAAATGATCGGCAAAGTGTGTGGATATAATGAAGAGGTTCAAAGCAAGTGGGTGTATTTTTAGAACTTGAGAAGGGGGGCTTTTAGGCTCTGCGGAAGATTGAGAACAGCCATCAATTCAGGGTCCATGTAATACTTTGCTTGTTGTTTCCTCTCATTATTCCCGTAATAAACAATGTGTTAAACCCTTCCAATGTAGCACTCACTGAAGTCAGCGTAGAAACGCCATTCAGAAATAATGCATCTTCCTCTTCTCTTTCTTTACTAGCTTCGTTATAGTCTAGAGATACAGAATGGAAACAGGCTCTTCAGCCCACTGATTCCATGCTGACCTTCGATCACCCGTTCACACTGATTCTATCTTATCCCACTTTCACATCCGCTCCCTACAACTTCTAGAGGCCAATTACCTTACAAATCCAAACGCCTTTGGGATGTGGGAGGAAACACATGAATAACCCTTGTGTACAGAAACAGGTGCATTTATTATGGGGAACAAGGAAATAGCAGACGAGTTGAACGGGTACTTTGGTTCTGCCTTCACTAAGGAAGACACAAACAATCTACCAGGTGTACAAGGGAACAGAGGACCTAGGGTGCCGGGGGAACTGATGGATATTCACATTAGCCAGGAAATGGTTTTGGGTAGACTGATGAGACTGAAGGCTGATAAATCCCCAGGGCCTGATGGTCTGCATCCCAGGGTACTCAAGGAGGTGGCTCTAGAAATCGTGAACGCATTGGTGATCATTTTCCAATGTTCCATAGATTCTGGATCCGTTTCTGTGGATTGGAGGGTAGCTAATGTTATCGCACTTTTTAAGAAAGGAGCAAGAGAGAAAACAGTGAATTATAGACCAGTTAGCCTGACATCAGTGGTGGGGTAGATGCTGGAGTCAATTATTTAAAATGTAATAGCGGCGTATTTGTATAGCGGTAACAGGATCGGTCCAAGTTAGCATGAATTTACGAAGGGGAAATCAAGCATGACAAATCCTCTGGAATTTTTTGAAGATGTAACAAGTAAAATGGACAAGGGAGAGCTAGTGGATGTAGTGTACCTGAAGTTTTAGAAAGCCTTTGATAAGGGCCCACATAGGAGATTAGTGGGCAAAATCAGAGCACATGGTATTGGAGTAGATTGTTGAAATGGATAGAAAATTGGTTGACAGACAGGAAACAAAGAGTAGGGATTAATGGGTCCCTTTCAGAATGGCAGGCAGTGACTAGTGGGGTACCGCAAGGCTCGGTGCTGGGACCACTGCTATTTACAATATACATTCATGATTTAGATGAAGGAATTAAAAGTAACATTAGCAAATTCGCAGATGACACAAAGCTGGGTGGCAGTGTGAACTGTGAAGTGGATGTTATGAGGATGTAGGGTGACTTGGACAGGTTGGGTGAGTGGGCAGATGCATGGCAGATGCAATATAATGTGGATAAGTGTGAGGTTATCCACTTTGGTGGCAAGAACAGGAAGGCAGATATTATCTGAATGGTGTCAAGTTAGGAAAAGGGGAAGTACAACGAGACCTGGGTGTCTTTGTGCATCAGTCACTGAAAGTAAGCATGCAGGTAGAGCAGGCAATGAAGAAAGCTAATGGCATGTTGGCCTTCATAACAAGAGGAGTTGAGTATAGGAGCAAAGAGGTCCTTCTGCAGTTGTACAGGGCCCTGATGAGACCACACCTGGAGTATCTGTGCAGTTTTGGACTCCGAATTTGAGGAAGGACATTCTAGCTATTGAGGGAGTGCAGCGTAGGTTCACGAGTTTAATTCCCAGGATGGCGGGACAGTCATATGATGAAAGAATGGAGCGACTGGGACTGTATTCACTGGAATTTAGAAGGATGAGAGGGTATCTTATAGAAACATGTACAATTATTAAGGGATTGGACACGCTAGATGCAGGAAACATGTTCCTGATATTGGGGGAGTCCAGAACCAGAGGCCACAGTTTAAGAATAAGGTGTAGGCGATTTAGAACTGAGGTGAGGAAAAACATTTTCACCCAGAGGTTTGTGAATTTGTGGAATTCTCTGCCTCAGAAGGCAGTGGAGGCCGATTCACTAGATGCATTCATAAGAGAGTTAGATAGAGCTCTTAGGGCTAGTGGAATCAAGGGATATGGAGAGAAGGCATGAATGGGGTACTGATTGTGGATGATCAGCCATGATCACATTGAATGGCGGTGCTGGCTTAAAGGGCCAAATGGCCTACTCCTGCACCTATTGTCTATGTATCCTGTATCTTCCCTGGGTTCTTTCTAATCCTCGTAATACTATTAACAAAATACCTTTTCTGGATTATGCTTTTCTGAAATGTCTTATTAATAATTTGGGCAGGACTGACCATGAAAACTATGGTAAGGGGCATCTTGTGGGCCGGATGTCCTGGGACATGATTCTATCAGTACTAGGACATCAACCTTCACACCTGGTTGAGGCGACAGTTTAAGTTTGAGTTTAGTTTATTTACATGTGTAACGAGGTACAGTGAAAAGCTTTTGTTGTGTGCTAACCGGTCAGCGCAAAGACAATACATGATTACAATCGAGCCATCCATAGTTCATAGCTCGTGTCCATAGAGGAATGTTTTGAAAGTGACAGCGGTGCCTGAAACCGGGAAGGTCATTGGAAAATTGGTGGAAAAAGCAAGTGGAATGGAAGAGTAGTAATCAGAAAGATCAAATTATGTTTTCAAATATTGTAGCAATAACACTTCCAGTATCTCTGTGGTAGGAACCCAGAATGATCATCACACTTGCAGCAGTGGAGAAGGCTAGAAGTCTAATGATGCATTGGAAATATTATGGAGTCATAGAGTCAAATTGGCCCTTTGGCCCAACTTGTCCATGCTGTCCAAAGTGATTCAAGAGCCCACACAATTTCACAGTTGGCCCTTAATCATGTAAATGACAGCAGCTTAAAAATAAATTTGAAGAGATAACTTCCTAAATGTTCCACAAATTTAATTCAGATTTGTAAATGAATGGTAAACTGCACAGGCCCCCAAAGCCTTAGAGGGTGACTACATGTGCCTATGCAATGCTGGTAGCTTTGCTTTCATTTTCATGGACATTTCAGGTACGCAACAAAATCACTGACCAAAGATGTGTGCACAGCTTAAAGTGAGTAGAGATCTGGCCAAATGGATGTGTTAATCTTTTACTCCTTACTTCCAGCCGTCTAGGGTATGTAGATACAGCAGTAAATATAGCCATCAGGCTAATAAACACTACAACCTCCAAATAAGCTCTAAACTACATAGACTTGGGGGCATTGGTTTTGTCTTTTCACACTATTCTTATTTGTTTTTTTTTGTTTTTATGTGTGTTTGTGTCGATTCATTTTATGAGAGTGTTTAGCAGTGATAGCACTATGTTTACATATTCTGAAGATAGACACAAAAAGCTGGAGTAACTCAGTGGGACAGGCAGCATCTCTGGAGAGAAGGAATGGGTGAAGGTTCGGGTCAAGACCCTTCTTGAGACTTCTGAAGAAGGGTCTCGACCTGAAACGCCACCCATTCCTTCTCTCCAGAGATGCTGCCAGTCCCGCTGAATTACTCCAGCTTTATGTGTCTATCTTGAGTTTGAACCAGCATCTGTAGTTGCTTCCTACCTAGTTACATATTCTGTTGTGCTGCTGTAAGTAAGAATGTCATTGTTCTATCTGAGACATATGACAATAAAACACTCTTGAGATGCTTAGTGTAGGTGGTGAGGGAATAATAACACTGAGGTGTAATGACTATATGTCAGAGAAAGTTGAGATCGTTCTCTCGGCTGTAGAAACGTCAGTCGACCTGCTCCTCTTCCAACAAAACAAGCCATTTAAAGTAAAATCCTTCCAGCTGTTTCCTGGTCAGAATGGCAGTACACATGGGTCAAGCATCCTGGTCATAAGTTCTGCCCATGTGTTCCCTTAAGCTTGGAACTGGGCTCCTAACAATACCACTGGGAACCGTGTGAAAGAGGCCTGACGCTTGTTTCTGGAGCGATCTTCACCAAGACAGTGAATATGATCATCAGGCATGACTCAGTAGTAAGATCAACAATCTCGTTTTTAGACTTCTTCCCACTGTATTATTTTTCTTCCCTCCCCTCCCTGCCACTTCCCACTTCCCCTTGCCCAGGGTGAATTTCTTTGAATTCATAATAAAGAAAGGATTAGGAGATACAAGGAACCACACGTGTGGGTTTAATACAAGAAAAGACACAAAGTGCTGGAGTAACTCAGCAGGTCAAGCAGCATCTCTGAACATAGTTATACAGTGTGCAAAACAGGCCCGTCGGCACAACTTGCCCACATTAACCAACAAGTCCCATCTATACTAGTCTCACTTGCCTTCATTTGGCCCACATACTTCTAAACCTATCCTATCCATGTACCTGTACAAATATTTTTTTAAATGTTGTGATAGTACCTGCTTCAACTACCTCTTCTGACAGCTCGTTCCATTTACCCACCACATTTTGCATTAAAAAAAAGGTTGCCGCGCAGCTTCCTATGAGAACTTTCCCCCCTCACCTTAAACCTATGTCTTGATTCCCTTACTCTGAGTAACAGACTCGGTGCATTTATCCTATCTATTCTAGGCGACGTTTTGTGTCGGGACCCTTCTTCAGACTGATTGTGGGGAGGGGGAAAAAGCTGGAAGAAAGGTAGGGCAGAACAAAGGATTAGTTGCTGAAAAGCAAAAGCAACGCATGTGCTAGAAATGCATAAAAATGCGGGGGATTCTCCGGCATCTGTGGCGACAGAAACAGAATTAGTCAGTTTGATTACCTTTCATCAGTTCTGAAATGTCAACTCTGTCTCCACGGAAACTGCCTCACCTGCTGTGTATCTCCAATGGTGCTTTTTTTAAATTTAGAGAGTTAATTGTTGGAAAGGTGATGAGGGAGCTCTTGCTAACTTAGAGACGACAAGGTGTGCTTGTCGAATTTAATTTTAACTGTGCTTCTACAATTATTATGGTTATGATGGGTTGTAAACATCAATTTTTGCAAAGATATGGTAGGATCCAAAATAACGTGCAGCAAAATACAAGGCAGGATGTAAATGAAGGGAGTTATCTGGAAGAAAGAACACAGGCCATTCAATATGTTTTAACTATTGTTAGAAAAATAGCACAAAAAAAGCATTTGAAGTCCAGGTCCCCTTGGAGCGAACAGGCAGAATTCAGAGGTTGCGTGTAAAGTAGACTGCTACAGCACATCTCGTGGTTTTATGATTCAATTATTCTTGAGGTCTGAAGCATTTTCTTGTGGATTTAAAGGTATCTACCAGAGGTTTCCAAGTTTCTGAACATTTTCGAGGGATTAAACGATGACAGGGTTGGTGAATCAGTCACCAGGAATTAACATTTAAGCTTATGAGAAAAAAGAAGGGGGTGGTTAAAGATTTTTGTTTCTACATGATGATGTGGAAAAATTTGTTCCTGCTAACAAGTATTAACATAGCAATATAGGAGGGGTGTGATTAAGCGAGATAGGATGCAAAAATGATTTGCTTTGGTGTTGCCGAGACCTAGAGTTGGGATTAGGGTGTCATGTAATGAGGAACATGTCATCTTATATGATGGGGGTTAGGTTATCATTTATTGGGCAGTGGGACAAAATGCCCTCTGGTGCTCATTGTTCTCCCCCTGGAGATTCCTTTTCACCATGTGCTGCCGCTTTGGTTTGGCCTCATTACCCTCGTCCAAATCTACTCGCCTTTACATTTGCCCTTCTGTAGATTTGTAGGAGTCAGTCAGAGTCCACTCTATGTTTGAGCTTATGCTAGGTTAAGGCCATTGGTCTCTCACGTCCACAACGCTTCAATCAACTTCCTCTCTGCCCTCTTCCTATGCCTGGTTGACCAATTGATGTTTATTTCTAGGCTCATGATCTCGAGGGACTGGGTCCCGTGCTGCTGGAATTATCTGCGAATGAGTTTGGACCGGTCACCCCTTGTAATGTTGCTGAGGTGTCCTGTCAGCCTGACTTGGAGGCTGTTACCCATTTCGCCTATGTACAGTAAATTACACTTCTTACATTTAATTGCATACATCACATTATTTTGCTCACAGGTTATCCTCTGTTCTGTCTGGCCTCTTTTTCCTGTAACACTATGTTTTTGGCTATTACTAGGTGGGTACCAGTCCCACATTGCCTTTGCCCACAGCTTGGGCTTGTGTGTAGGCTTGTACTGACCAGGATGTCCCTCAGATTTTTAGCTCCGACATTACTTTGCATCCCTGCAACGTGACAAGTACTCTTTGAAATTGTTTAAAGTGGCCTTCAACAATTCTGTGGGCCTGGACAGCCATGTTACTGCATCATGTTATTCGTGGTAGGCTCAGGGTCAACCCTGGCCTAGGTCTGGGCCCTTGCATGCTTTTTAGAAAATCTGATTTGATGTGTCTTGGGTTAGGGTTAGAGTTAGGGTTCGGACGGCTTGGGTTTTAAAGGGAGACTGGATAGGAGGAGACTGTTTACCCTGGAGGAGGCTTAGGGGTGACCCTACAGAGGTTTATATAATCACCCTGGATATAGAAAAGCGGACAATCACTGTCTTTGGGGAATCACTGGGGAATCTAGAACTAGACAGTGTAGGCTTACGGTGTGAGGGGAAATATTTAAAAATCTTTAAAATACCCTGAGGGGCAAGATTTTCACACAGAGGACGGTAAGTATATGGAATGAACTGCCAGAGGAAGTGTTAGAGGCATGTACAACGTGAAAAAGACATTTGGGCAGATTCATGGAGTGAAAAGAATTAATGGAGTGCTATGAACCAGAAGCAGGCATATGGAAATAGCCCAGGAAGATACCCTGAGACACTCTGGTCAGCATGTGTTGATTACTCTGCTTTATAACTCTATGACTCTATATTTCTTTGACAATAATGAAAGATATGTAAAATATATTCTGCTTTCAGAATTGAGTTTCACTGAATTTCATGGTAACTTTCAGAAATTGGGAACAGACCAGAGGCACCACTATATTGCACGTTTAACATATGTGACCAGATACAAATGTCTATCCCATGCTTTACTGCAGGAGATAAAATAATCCAGGTAATTAGACTGGTAGGCTTATTAGCCAGTAAATTGCCCTTTGTATGTAGGTGAGAGGCAGAACGAGGGGAGTTGACGGGAAAATGAGATGGGATTTGTATAGGATTAGTGTAATTCAATGCTTGAAGCCAGCATGAACTCGTTGGACCAATCCTCTTGAATGAATCGATTACAGATATTTTTCTTTAGTTTAGTTTAAAGATACAGTGTGGAAACAGGTCCTTTGGCCCACTGAGTCCGTGTCATCCAGCAATCACCCCTACACTAGTTCTATCCTACTCACTAGAGACAATTTACAGAAGCCAATTGACCTACAAACCTGCAAGTCTTTGGAATGTGGGAGGAAACTGGCACATCAGGAAAACCCCACGCAGATAAGGGAGAATGTATAAACTCCGTACAGACGAGCACCCGTAGTCAGGATCGAACCCGGGTCCCTGGTGCTGAAAGGCAGCAACTCTACCGCTGCGCCACTGTGTAGCCTGCAAGTTATGCTGCTGCAAGTAAGGGTTTCACTGTTCCGTTTTGGTACATATGACAATTAAAGGCTCATGCCACTTGACTCTTTAATCACTTGACATGGACAATCCAACAGCATCCCACAACATCCCAAACACAGGGTAGAATCGCAAGCTGCTTTACAGGTCATGTAAGGAAATAATAGCTGAGCAAATGAATATTGAGACATTTAAGGAGCATCTGAGGGAAGAAAGTTCTCATGAAGAAGAAAACCTGAGCGTAGAGCTGAAGGCCTCAGCAGTTCCCAGGACCGCCATTAATCATGGAGCAATTAAAAGTGGTGATTCTCCCTTTCCCATAATGTGTTTCAGCATCCATTGTCCTTCTTTTGCGATGGAATGGATAGTAGAGATTGTAATTTAAGTGCTAAGCACCATTACCAACAGATTGTTTAAGAAAGAACTGCAGATGCTGGAAAAATCGAAGGTAGACAAAAGTGCTGGAGAAACTCAGCAGCTGAGGCAGCATCTATGAAAAAAAAGGCGACGTTTCAGGTCGAGACCCTTCTTCAGACTGAGTCCGAAGAAGAGCCTCGACCCGAAACGTCGACTATTCCTTCTCTCCATCGATGCTGCCTCACCCACTGAGTTTCTCAATCAGCAACAGATTGATCATTCTATGAGACTTTCATATAATCAGCACATCTGAGTCAATGAACCAAAAGGTTCACTGAATATATGCAGCAATTATCAAAACTGTTTAGTTGTACTCAAAACTTGCCATGCTGCAGTCATATCTGTTGAATCAGGCGAAGGTCATTCACTCATTTGCTCTGACTGTGCCTCTGAAATGCAAAAGGTTTCTTAGAACAAGTTGCCGCGCAACACAAAGTATCAATGATGTGTAAGAGAATGCTGAAAATTCATTAGAGGTGAATCAGCATCCACAAGAGAAAAGCAATTATCAGTTGGGTGTGGCTTTATCAACAACGTGCCTTGGCCATACTGACATCTTTCTTGGTATTAATAGTATTTATTCCATTATTTGGAGGTATTTACGATGTTTCGCTTGAGGAAGAATCATTACCTTGAGGTCTGGACAAGCTTAGCAACTGAAACGCCCAGGAACAGCCTGTGACAACATTGTTTTGTTTTTCTAGCTAGTAGTTACTCGCAAAGGTTCCATTGCATCCAATGGCATTATGTAAATTTTCACCACTTCCTTCTTGTAAAGCCAGTTTCCTATTTCACTTATCTTTAGTTACACTGCATTTTGCTTTCATAATACACCATGCATTGTGCAGGGTGGCAATTAGTGTAAGTTTATTAGTGAACTACAGCATGTCTGTTAACTAACTGGTAATTTTATCTGGTTGTTTTGCTGTGGTCACCCATCATTTTATTTATTAACCTTCTTGCTACCCTTGTGGCATTCTTTGGTTAAGTGCGTTCACAAATTTGGGCTTGCTTTCGATATCTGCTCGTCCTCAGCTGTTTGAATTTCCCCAGAATTTGTTTCAAGCATCAGATGTTCTTGTTGTCTCATGTGGCCTTTCACCAGCACAAATGATTGAGTTGCCCAGGGATATGACATGGTGCAGTGTTGTAACCTAACTTAGATATTAGTGTAAGACACAAAGTGCTGGAGTGACACAGCGGGTCAGTCAGCATCTCTGGAGAAAATGGGTAGGTGATCAAGGGTCCTGGCCTGCTTTGGTGTTGCTGATGAAAGGCCAAACAAACAATTGGTTAGATTGAATTGATGTGAATCAGTAAATTAGTTTTATTCTCAAGTAGACTTGTATATAATTGCACTAATTTATTTCACCCAATTTAATTGATCTTCTCATTATAATGTAAAATAAACAATGTCACATCACTAAATCATTTAGTTTAGAAATACAGCGTGGAAACAGGCTGTTTTCAAGAAAGAGTTAGATTTAGCTCTTAGGCCTGAGGGAATCAAGGGATATGGGGGGGGGGAAGCCAGAACGGGGTACTGATTGTGGTTCATATTGATCATGGCTCGAAGGGTCGAATGGCCTACTCTTGCACCTATTTTCTATGTCTATGTTTTCTAGGCTCTTCGGCCCACCGAGTCAGAAGTCTTAACAAATCATCTCTGACAATTCTCTTTTACATTCCAAATTTACTGGAGACATGTTATTTGATGCTATCTCTGTCCAGAATTCCACTAAGCTGCACTGTCCATGAGTTTTATTTCCCGTTTTTTACAGCTAGAAGGGGAAGGACCCGAGACCACCAGTGCAATGAATGACAACACTATTAAGCTGGACTGCCCTGAAACCACAGTGGTCAAAGTTAGGTGCGAATGGGCCATCAAGTACTAAGCCCTCTAAGTACTACATGCCCTCTAATGCTCCACTATTCTACCAAATCTCAGTTGATCTTCTATCTCAGCTTCTTTAACCAGCACTATATGTCAAATATTGGAGGGCATTAGAGGGATTTAGAGGGGCAAAGTTTAAAGGAGACGCGCAAGGACACGTTTTTTTTATGCAGAGGGTGGCATGTGCCTGGAACATATTGCCAGGGGTGGTGGTAGTGGCATTTGAGAGGCTTTTGGATAGACACATGGAGATGCATGGATCACGTGCAGGCAGAAGAGGTTAGTTGAACTTGGCATCATGTTCGGCACAGGCATTGTGAGCTGGGCCCTCTCCTCTGTACTGGTCTGTGTTCTATATCCAGAATACTGTTGGGGAAGTCCAGAACAAGGGGTCACAGTTTAAGAATAAGGGGGAAGTGTCTTGGGACCGAGATGAGAAAAACATTTTTCACACAGAGAGTGGTGAATCTGTGGAATTCTCTGCCACAGAAGGTAGTTGAAGCCAGTTCAATAGATATATTTAAGAGGGAGTTAGATGTGGCCCTTGTGGCTAAAGGGATCAGGGGGTATGGAGAGAAGGCAGGTACAGGATACTGAGTTGGATGATCAGCCATGATCATATTGAATGGCGATGCAGGCTCGAAGGGCCGGATGGCCTACTCCTGCACCTATTTTCTATGTTTCTATGTTTATAATACTCAGAAATCCATGGGCTGAATGATTGAATGAGCACCGACCACTGGGGTGGAACAATTCAAAATATCAACACCTTTTGAGTGAATGTTTTTCCTCATCTCAATCCATATATGGCTTGCTGTTCTTTTTGTCCTAAAAGTGGGGCCAGTTGGAGTTCTTGGTTGTGAGCAAAGATACTAGGTTGTGAGCCTTTTTAATTCCACTTGCTGTGATTGTATCACCATACATGTTCCTGGCCTCCTCCAAAGGCAGAGTGAGGCCATGCACAAACAGATACCTACAACCCAACGGATTCACCATTGAATTCTCCAATGTCACATGATTCCCCGCCCCCCCCCCCCCTTCTCGTCGACCCAGGTTTCCTCCCCACACATTTTTTCCACTCCCTCTCCCGCACCATGACCCAGTTCCTTTCCCCTCTTCCGCTTCTTCTTTCCACTCATCACCCACCCACCCTTCCCTCCTCTTTATCAGATAAGGAGAAGTGTGAAAGAGGAGTGAAATATAACGCAGGAATGTTGGTAGAAGGAGTCGTGGAGAGGGAAAAGGGGGGAGAGAGAACGAGAGAACAGAGATGGGAAGGGAGAGAAATGACGAAAGAATTGTCGCTGGGGTAGTGAGAGAAGGGAAAGAAAGCACGATGTGGTGGGGTGTCACGGGGGGAAGGGAGGGCAGGGGAGGGGGTGGTTCTTATCTAAAAGTGGATCATTTAATGTTTATATAATTGGGCTGTAATCTACCCAAAAGGAGTATGAAGTTCTGTAGTTTGCCCGTGGCTTCTCTCTGGCAATGGAGGAGGCCTGGGAGAGAAATGTCACGTACAAAGTGCTGGAGTAACTCAGCGGGTCAGGCAGCATCTCTGGGAACATGGGCAGGCATCGATTCGTCGCATGTCCCTATTTTCCAGAGATGCTGCCTGGCCTTCTGAGTTACTCCAGCACTTTGTGCCCTTATTAAAACAAAATTAAACAGGCATCTGCGGTTCCTTGTTCCTACAGAAAGGTCAGAATGGGAATGGGAGTTAAATAGTTGAGCAGCAGTGATAATGCGAACCATGGCTACTTCATCCAGTTTTGTCATTGTGGGAGATGAGCTGATTCTGATGCAAACAGATATTTGGCACATGCACGCGCATTTTTTGTGTGATTTTTTTTCTCTCAGTAGCAGGATGGCCTGGCTTTGACTAATGTCTAGTGAGTAAGTCCCCCACCCAACACAACCCAACCCAACCCCCATGACTGAGAGGTCGCTTTGCGCGGGGGAGGTCGGTGGGCGTCAACCTTGGATCCAAATATGGAAATCCTACAACGTCGTATTCCGTATATGGATGGCGCTTGACGTCACACCCCATATATGGGCATTTACGTCGCACCGGCAGTTCCCCACTTATAAATGCTACTAGAGGGGAAATCACCCTTCTCAGAACCTTGATTAGTTTCAACCCACGGCCACGGAGGACAGATGCGCTTTCTCCGTGGTTTAACCATATATCCTCGTACTTTAAGAATCTGAACTCGGAGACAAAGTTTTTCTTTAAATATACGAAATAATATATATTCAGTCATGACAGTCTCAGCGATCGACAGCCAGCGCTTGAAGAAATTTATTCGCAAACAAAGGGGTAGAAGCCTGATTCTGGATTGTAGACCGTTTCTATCCTTCGCCGCGTCCCACGTTCACGGCTCGCACAGCGTGAACCTGAATTCGGTGGTGGTGCGAAGGTCGAGAGGTGGCCCGATCCCGCTACAGTTCATCATCCCGGACGAGAGAGCTAGAGCCCGCCTGCGAGAAGGCAGGGTGTCGACCGTGGTGATACTGGACGAGGGAACTTCGCAGAGGCAGAGGCTGAGCAAGGATAGCACGGCACAGAGCGTGTTGAACACGCTAACTGCTGTCATCTCAACAGCCAAAATCTATTTCCTAAAAGGTGAGATTGGGATGCAAATCATTCGCACATTCAATATTTTAAAGCGGCGGGGATTTCTGCAGTTTAATGCAAGAAATGTATTTAATTCAATCTCGACCCCCACATCCCCACCCCTCGCCGCCACCACCACCTCTCTTCCCAAATCTCTAGGAGAAATCAGGTTAATACTGTAGAGGCAGGCATCGCTGCAGCTTCGGGTTACCTCTGTGCATGTTCTTGGAATGAATCTTGAAATAATCAGCTCAATGTTTGGAATTATATTATTTCCGATATTGTTTCTCAAACTGCCCATAAACTTGTAAAGCCACACGGAATGCCATTGTTGCCTTTCAAATCGATGTTTACCTTGGCGAGGCAAATCCCTTTCCGACTGTGTGAGATTGCATCGTTTTGGCGTCACGATACTCAGCGAATTGATAGAGAATTGTGTGCAGGAAGGAACTGCAGATGCTGGTTTACACTGGAGATCAACACAAAATGCTGGAGTAACTCAGCGGGTCAGGCAGCAACTCTGGAGAAAGGGAATAGGTGACGTTTCGGGTCGAGACCTATTCTGAAGAAGGGTCTCGACCCGAAACATCACCTGATAGAGATTTATTTTGTGGGGAGGAACTGCAGATGCTGGTTTACACCGAAGATAGACTCAAAATGCCGAAGTATCTCAGCGGGTCAGGTAGCATCTCTGGATAGAAGGAATGGGTGACGTTTCGAGTCGAGAGAAGGGTCTCGATCCGAAACGTCACCCATTCCTTCTACCCAGAGATATTTTTTTTCTCTGGCCTTTTTTAGCGGCTGAGTTTGTGCACATAAGATAAGCGTTGGTTCAATTGTGTGGTGCGATTTTTATACTAGGATGTTTGGGGCATTAACTGGAGAACGCTGTTCGAGGATGCAACGCGAATCGGGGTCGAAAACTATGTACAATTGAGCATATGGTGAACCTGATGACGGGGTAGTTATTCGTTCGTGTGAGTGCCTAAAAGGAATTCTTGAGGAATGGTAGCAAGTGGGGAAAGGCGGGCCATTTACAGTAAATTCGTCACAAGCTGAGCAAAAAACCGGAATCAAGGTTTCAGGTGTGACTGTTGACGTCAACTCCAAACCAAATCCACGCATGGCGAGTCACACCCAAAACATCACTCATTCTATCTCCCATGCCCACTCACCCGGCCCCGATCCATTTATCTTGGCCCAGTTTCTCTACGCATCAAGGCTAATGGGAAGAGAGCTGGGGAGAGCGAAGGGGTGGGTGGGTGAACGGGGATGATGCACGGGTTTAGGAAGAGATTTGTGCACTGAGAACACTTCAGCGTCGTTTTGGTGAGAAACCATCCAGCATTATGGATTGAAGGCCGCCTAACCCATAAGCTTCTGGTTACAACGAAACATGCTTATCTATTACGAACGTATAGACACGAAGTGCGGGGTTAACTCAGCTGGCCAAGCAGCATCTCCGGAGAAATACAGTAGGTGGTGTTTCAGGAACCCTTCTTCAGAAACGTCGCCTATTCCTTTCAGCCGGAGATGCTGCCTGAATTACTCCAGTATCTTGTGTCTATCTTCAGTATAAACCAGCATCTGCAGTTCCTTCCTACACCATTGTCTATTGCATAGACATCAACAAAAATTGCTGGAGGAATTCGCGGGGAGCACCTGTGGAGGGAAATGGACAGACGAGGTTTATTCAGACAAAGGTTCCCTACCCGAAACGTCGTCTGTCCAAAGATAAACACAAAATGCTGGAGTAACTCGGCGGGACAGGCAGCATCTCTGGAGAGAAGGAATGGGTAATGTTTCGGGTCGAGACCCTTCTTCAGACTGGGTCGAGACCCGAAACGTCACCCATTCCTTCTCTCCAGAGATGCTGCCTGTCCCGCCGAGTTACTCCAGCATTGTGTGTCTACCTTCGGTTTAAACCAGCATCTGCAGTTCCTTCCTATACACGTCGTCTGCCCATCTACACAGATGCTGCCTGACCCGCGGAGTTCCTCTAAATCTCAGTGTTTTGTTCAAGATTCCACCTACTGCAGTATTTTGTGTCTCTATTGTATGAACCGATCTGATTCACATAAATCTAGAAATGTACAGATCCTTGCGTCCGCGCCAGGACATTTCAACTTGAGATTGCATCAAATGTATTTCACAGCGCAATAGACGTAATTGTAGTCACGAGTGAAGTGACTTGTTCTACTAAAATCGACGGAAAGAAGTCAGATTAGTTCATTTTTGACAATAGGAGATTTCAACCATGTAAGGAGTACAACGATACTAGATCTGGCCATGCATGTCTGAAGGAAGGGGTCCCGACCCGAAACGTCACCCATCCTTGTTCGCCAGAGATACTGCCTCACCTGCTGAGTTACTCCGGCACTTTGTGCCTATCTTTGGATCTGGCAATATGGGGGAAAATGGATTAAGGGGAGGGTATGTGTGGGCATTGAGATCACCAAATGAACAGTAAAGTTAACAATATTTTCCCTCAACGGCAGAAGTATTTAGGTGTCTATGCGAGCCAGCTTCCAAGTCTATCAGCAAAGATATGATACCAGAGGGGTGAATCAAGCAATAAATGGTAGCTACTGTCAGTCACCACTGCAGGACATTATTGTAGCTTGAATGAAGTGGAAGATATTGTTCCTTGACTGAAAGGGTGATCAGGTGGGTTCCCTCTCCCCAATTGCTGTATGGTGAAAATGAACGCCACATTTTCATATCTGTGGACTGTGGCTGGTTTGGGAGCCTTTTGTCAAGCAAAGGGACATTTTGTTTAACTATAATCGTTGATATCCAAATCTGATATAGAGACTAATAAAACTAGACAATAGGCAAAAACCCAGAGCAGAAACAGTGAGCCATCCCGCCCACTCACCCAAATGCTCATGAGCAATTATTCTCTGGAGACCAAGGGACTGCAGATGCTGGTTTACAAAAAAATAAAATAAAGTGCTGGAGTCAGTGTCAGGCAGCACCTAAAGAGGATGTTTTAGGTCAGACTGAAACAGAAGGGTCCTGACTCAAAATGCTGTCCATCCATATACTCCAGAGTAATTATTCTCAGTAGTATTAAGAAGCAATTAAATCCTTCCCTTAACCCGGGAGGGATTAGTGCATAAATTCATAAATTCTAGGAGCTGAATTAGGCCATTTGGCGCATCAAGTCTACTCCACTATTCAATTGTGGCCAATCTATCTTTCCCTCTAAACCCCATTCTCCTGCCTTCTCCCCTTAACCTCTAACACCCATACTAATCAAGAATCTGTTAATCTCTTCCATAAAAATATCCATTGACTTGGCCTCCACAACTGCCTGTGGCAATGAATTCCACAGATTATCACCTTCTGACTAAATGAATTCCTCTTCATCTTCATCTCTATTCTAATTTTTTTTTTAATCAAGCAGTGCTGTCCATATTCTTTACATCGCTCATTCTTTTATTTTGAAAAATAGTGATCCAGTTTTCGTCTAACAATCCAGACTGATCTTGGAAAAGTATCCATTCTGGAGTTCATTCCACAGAGAGTTAGACCCCCAGGAAAAAAATCCTATCTGGGAGCCAAATAGGAGATAAATTGTTGTGCGGCAGATGTCAAAAAGGCTTTTGGGGCACATTGGCCTTTATCAGTCAGAGTGTTGGGTATAGAAGTTGTAAGGTCATGTTGCAGTTATATAAGATGTTGGTGAGGCTGCATTTAGAGTATTGTGTTCTATTCTGGGCACCATGTTATAGGAAAGATGTTGTCAAGTTGGAAAGGGTACAGAGAAGATTTACAACAATTTTGCCAGGACTCAACATTGTAGCTTTGACTCAACATTTATAGCTCAGATAGGTCTGTGCTATAAGGAGTTTGAGCAGGTTGGGTCTCTATTCCTTGGAACGCAGAAGGATGAGGGGTAATCTTATAGAGGTGTATACAATCATGAGAGGAATAGATCAGGTAGACGCACAGAGTCTCTTGCCCAGAGTAGCGAAATCAAGAACCAGAGAACATAAGTTTAAGGTGAAGGGGAAAAGATTTATTGGGAATCTGAGGGGTAATGTTTTTGCACAAAGGATGGTGGGTGTATGAACGAGCTACCAGAGGAGGTAGTTGAGGCAGGGACTATCTCAACGTTTAAGAATCATTTAGGCAGGTATATGAATAAGACAGGTTTAGGAGGATGGGAAAAATGCAGGCAGGTGGGACTAATGGGGATGGGACATGTTGGTTGGTGTGGGCAAGTTGGGCCGAAGGGCCTGTTTCCATGTTGTATGACTCTGTGACAATGTGATTTCGCTGTAAATGTGTGGGGTGTGTATCATATACTGAATGTGTCACAGCAGCTGGCATGAAGAGATAATTAAGAGCTGTTTGAAATTTACTTGAAGGCAATTTATTTCATTTGAACTGGCAAAGTTGTTATCTTGTAAAAACTGAATAATTCACAGGTAGACTTTAAAAAAACCCTCCTCACAGCCGAGGTTAATACTCAGAATGTTGGATCAACATTAAATATTTATGTGCAGAAAGGAACTGCAGATGCTGGTTTCTACTGAAGACAGACACAAAGTGCTGGAGTATAACTCAGCGGGTCAGGTAGCATCACTAGAGAAAAAGGATGGGTGATGTTTCGGGTCGCACTGTGTCTGAAGAAGTGTCCCAACACGAAACATCACCCATCCTTTTTCTCCAGAAACGCTGCCTCACCCGCTTAGCTACTCCAGCACTTTGTGTCTATCTTAAATATTTATGTTCAGGTATTTAATGCAATACCTGCTTATTCCAAAATAAATTAAAACAAAACATGCTAATAAAAGGTTTGATAAGTATCTTTACCAGAAAGTGTGTGTCTTACACATTGTGCCAATCGAGCCTTTTCATCAGTTACGATGGTCAACCTACAGAGATGTTGGGGTTGATGGCTTGAATTTATTGCATCATTTCTCACAGTGAGACTTTAATGCTCATTTTAAAACGGGCTCCGGGCACCTCTGTCGATAATCGCTTTCCAACCCATTTTTAAATTGCATGTTTTTTTAGCAAAAGTTCGATTATTTAATACATTTTCAAAATTCTGTTGCCTATTTCGGTTAATTTGTTCCATTTGACACTAAATGCTTTGCTCTCAGCTCTTGTAGGCGAGAGATTGTTGTGCGGCAGATG
Organism: Okamejei kenojei; assembly: GCA_035221665.1. Lineage (NCBI taxonomy): Eukaryota > Metazoa > Chordata > Chondrichthyes > Rajiformes > Rajidae > Okamejei > Okamejei kenojei. Next base: position 35,241,922 of record CM069145.1, on the reverse strand, counting down.
GTGGTGGTGGTCAACTCTTGGTGGTGTTTTATATTGTGAGGCTCAGTTTTGTATTTGCTGTTGTAATGCACCCGAGGATGATTTAGCTTTTTAAAAGCTCTGCAAAAACGCAACTGTTCTAGCGTTACAATGGACTAATGCGAGGGACAGTAATGGCAATTATTTTCATACAGTTGTACTTTCCTCAGTCAAGTGCCTTATCCCATCATTAGTTTCCAGTGGTCTCCAATGCCCCCTACCTAAGTCGGAATTTATACTTTTGTTTTCTTACATTCTGTGAATTCAATCATCTGTTTTCTTGTTTGTAATACTGTGTTCAGCAGATGCGAAGTAAAGTCTCCTACTTATCCTGTAATGTATTTTATGGAATTTGCCATTTTTGACTTGGTAAGCAGTGTTGTTTGAAACAATTTTAATGTAAAAGACATGGATATTAACCCTCTAGTGTCATAATATCAATGCTTTCTTAAGCGTGAAATTGAGAAAGAAAGGATTTTTAATCAAATGGAAGCATTCAAACTTATGTTTTCTCCTTTGATTTTTGTTTGTAGGGGGATATGAAGACTTTCACTCCCTGTACCCAGAGTGTTGCATTGAGACAAAGCCAACCTTGAGCTACCCAAGTCTGCAAGAGGTTGCAGAACCTGATGCAAGCCAACTTGAGAAGCCCTGTGGCAATTGCAGACCAGCCTACGATCAGGTGCGTACAGCTATAGAATAAGCACTAAGCCCTTTGCTGAGGGAACAGGCTGACCTTAGGGTACATTTCCTTAGAAAAATGCCACAAACGAGGAAACGGCATCAGATGGAGTTGTTTTTCGAAAGCCACTGTGGGTAATTGCCATCACAGCATGACATCATCCATCATAATCGGGCACATATAAACGTAGACTATACCAGAAACCACTGCTTCTTGAATCAAAAACCCAGTGGATCAGTAATGTGGCGTGGTGTTTTTTAATTAAAGTTAACCTAATTCCTATTTCCTGAGAGTTTTAGCATATGCTATTTTATGGGTTTTCTTGTTTCATTTGTCTTCCCTATTTTGCATCTGCTTTGCAAAACAAGTTATATTCCTGTAATATCTACAATGCAGCAAGGTGGAAGCGGATGTTTGAACAGCTCTGCTTAAACAAACAATTTAGTCTGAATTAACAAATGATTTGCCTTAAAACAGACCAAAATCGTGCAAGACAATTTGTGATTACTCAACTTTTATTTTGCATGAATTATTTTCTCTGATATCTGTACATTGCAGCTCAGGGTAGCATTTACTACCCATCCACATTGTTCTTGATAATGAAAGAGTGGGTTGGAACCTTCGTAAACCACTGCAGTCTTTGGGTGAAGCAACTCCCATAGTCCTGATGGGAATGGAGTTCCAGGGTAATGTATTTCCAAGTAAGGATTGTGTCCAAACATGTGGATGGAGTTCTTGTAAGTAGTAATCATGGGCATGAGAGCCGCTGTTGGAGTGATCTGGGCAAGTAATTGCAATGCAGTTTGCAGGTGGTGGCTGTTGTGCAGTGGTGACAGGGGGAAAGAATGCGTGGAGAGGTGAAATAGGCCACTGGTCAATCAGGCGGCCTTGACCTGGATGGTGTCGAGTTTCTTGCGTTTTGTTGGAGCTGCACTCATCAGGGCAGGTTGAGAATATTCCATCCTATTCTGACTTTTGCTTCGTAGGCAGTGAATAAGTTAACGTTCATCAGTTCTCGGAGCAGAATTAGGCCATTCGGCCCATCAAGTCCACTCCACCATTTAATCATGGCTGACCTATCTTTCCCTCTCAAACCCATTCCCTGCCTTCTCCCCATAGTCCATGACACCATTACTAATCGAGAATCTATTAATCTCTACCTTAAAAAATATCCATTGACTTGGCTTCCACAGTCTTCTGTGGCAATGAATGGCACAGATTCACCACCCTCTGACTAAAGAAATTACTCCACATCTCCTTTCTAAAGTTATGTCCTTTTATTTTGAGGCTGCGACTTCTGGTCCCAGACTCTCCCACTAGTGGAAACATCCTCTCCACATCAAATCTATCCAGGCCTTTCACTATTGGGTGAGATTCAATGAAGTTCCTCTTCATCCTTTCTAAACTTCTGCAAGTACAGGCCCAGTGCCGTCAAACGCTCATCATATGTCAACCTAGTCATCCCCATGATCATTCTCATAAACCTCCCCTGGGCTCTCTACAATGGCAGCACATTCTTCCTCTGATATGGGAGCCCAAAACTATTCACAGGGATGTCGGGAAATGTGCACTTTGCCACAGTGTCCGCAAATTCCGACCTACTCTTGTATCCACAGTACTTGCATTTGGTGTATTTGAGTTTCTGGTCAATGCACACACACACAGGAGGTTGTTGATGGAAAAGGACTTGGAAAGTGAATGGTCATAAATGTTAATTGTAGATGCTAGGCTCTCTTATGTTTGCAATGGTCATTATCTGTCATCTATCAACTTATTCCTGAATGTTGTTTAGTCTTGCTGGGCTGCATTATTTTGCTGAAGAGTTGCATTTGGAATTGAAGGATTTGCTGTCATAAGCGTACATTTGACCTTCTGGTGGAAGGAAGGTCATTGATGAAGCAGCTGAAGTTAGTTGGGCATAAACACTATCCTGAAGCTGGAATGAACAACCACAATCAATGCAAACTATGACTCCAACCATCCAAGTGTTTTCTACTTGATGGCCTTTGATTTCAGTAATTTGCTGCAATTATGTCAAAAGCCATCATCCTCACCTCATGTCTAGTATTCATCTTTTTGGTCCAAGTTTGGACCAAGCCAATTATGGGGTCTGGGAGAAAGTGATCCAGATGTAACCCAAAGTAGCAACAGTGAGTTGGTTATTGGTAAATCACTCTTGATAGCATTTCCAACAACATTTCCATCACTTTGACGATTGATAATACTATACAATCCTGGGTGATATCTTACCTGGCACCCGTAAAGGAGGCTCCATGGCTAATTTTGAGGGGATATTGAACTTTAATCATAACATCAACTGGAAGTCAAATCAGAATGCATGAGACCAATGAAAATAGCATTCAGTCTCCAATAATTGATCATTTAGATCACAATTTGTTGACAGTATAAGTAATGAATTTCTCTTATGAAAGACACCATTGTCTTGAAATGGTCCCAAATATTTTTTACTGCTCTACTTTTCTGGATTTTCTTTGGTTTTCACTCCAGTTCTATGGGTTCTGAGGTGGCTGTTGGGATCAATATGGGATCTGTGTACCCTGCCACAGGTGGGGGCAAGTGGTGCTCTTCAGAGCAATGCGTGGGTGAGGGAAAACGTTCCTTCTACCATTTCCACTGAGCAAATGCATTTACTGATAATCTGGTTACTCCTGTCTCCAGACCGGATATTGTGGAGTCCCATGACCGTAATTGAGTTAATACCAGTGGAACAAACCCATAATGACATCAACATTTAAAGTAATGTCGGCATACATTTGCCTCTGATTAGTTTACAATTAAATTAATATTTAATATCATAATCAACTTAAGGCAATAAAACATTCCTCGGTCATTTCCTAAATTTTTCGCCGGACTTCCTGATGTCACTCCAAAGCAGTCCCACAGTTAACTTGAAGGAATCCGGGGACAGAATGATTGCCTTTAACTGGAGATCAAACTGGAACTCATGAGGCTAATGAAAATCACTGGAGTGTTGCCAATAGCGGAAGTAGAAAACTTTTTCCACTTGAGAATTCAAAACCTAATTGTTCTTTGTAAAAACGGAGCACACCTCCACCCTCAGTCAAAATGACAGAGAATATAAACAGACCTCGTAAACAAAAGAGCAGCTAATTTCTGAGACCAATTATTTTTAACGCTACATTCTTTGAGGCAGTTATCCTATTTGCATTTCGAGGCTGAGCTGCATGGCATATTGTGCATGTCATTACAAACTTCTACCTCCAGCTATGGCTCTCCTTGATGATTTGAAATAAAAGGAATGTTTCTCTCAGCTATTTACTGTTTTAATTGTCTCCTGTCTAGGCAGAAAATGATTATAATGTTAAGCATGGAATCAAAAAAACTCCTTTTAAATTCATGTTTGGGGCTATGATATTTTTTAAGAGAGGTACCTATTGCTCCTTTTAAATTATTAAAGATTGAGCAGAACTGGCGATATGGATGCCCAACTATTCTTATTTGTGCTCAATATTGATTCTCCATTTTTATATTACATCCACTCCTTGTGCTCCCTCTTTCCTGTGACCTCATCTTGGTGCGCACCAATTTCTCCCACTATCGTGCTCTTCTTTTTCCTCTCTCCCTCTCCTCCCTACAGCTCTGTCCCTCGATCTGGCTTTACATTTCACTCCTCTTCTCTCCTTTAGTCTCTTTTTCATCTGTAGCCTTTATCCACTCATCTGACAATTAAACCCTCCCTCACCTGTACTCAACTATACTGACTATAGGTACCGGCTTTTATTCCCCCCCCCCCCCCCCCCCCCACTCTTTTCCAACTTTCTCCCTCTCACTATAATCAGTCTGGTTCCGACCCGAAAGGTTGCCTATCCATTCCCTCCACAGATGCTGCGTGACCCACTGAATTGCTCCTTCGCTTTGTGTTTTGCTCAAGATTGCAGCATCTGCCAGTTCTTGCACCCCCATTCATCTTTGTTCTGGTATCACTCCAGACACCAGACCATTGATTGCACAGCTAAGAAGACGGGATTGTAGTTTTTAAGTAGAGATCTGATGAAGAGTCACACAATGGATGCCATTTGTACCCCAGATACATCTAAATCTATGGAGACAGGGCCATTTAAATTAAGAAACATCATTCATGGCAGGAGGAAACTGTTATATATGCTATCAGCATGATCCATCATCACAAAATATATTTTAATTTCACTTGCTTTCTAGTGGGTAGACAAAGCATTTGCTCAAACATATCTAAAACATATCAGCATCAGGAAATAATGGCCCAGTGAGATTTCTACTTAGGTTTTTTCCTTCCTATACATATGAACCTGGTTTCTGGTTCACCCATGACTGTGTGACTAACGATGTACAGAAAATTGCAATTGCACCTCTCATTCAGCACAGCAAATTGAGTGGTAAGCTTTCTGCGTCATTGTACGATTCTCGGATTCAAAAGATCCGATATCTGCAGTTGTGTAAATGGCCTGAGAGTAAGAGCTGCTAAAGACACTGCAGGAAGTGGGTAGCAGCAAGAAGGCAGAGTGGAATAAGTGCAAACGTTACATAAATAGTGAAGTGCTTGAGTTCCAATAATTAAACTAAATTTGTACAAAAACCCATCCTTATAAATATCCGAGATGAATAATTTAATCCTGCGTCTCATTGTTCTGCCCAGCTAGACAGATCATCACAGTGGGTCACTTATGCTTAATGATATTAGCTTGCATGTGCCCACGCAAATAAGATGGTCCACCACTTTAACAGGATATGATTAGATGTGGCTGGTGTCTCTTTGTTAGCAATGACTGTTCATTTAATTATAGGCATCATAGGATAGAGATCTTAAAGCGACCCCTAGAGATGTTTACCATTTGTTTTTCTGATTTTTAAACCTTTTTCTGGAGCATTGATTTCTCTATGCCAATGTTACCGTGGTTAATGTTTACATCCATTTGTATTCTGAATTAAATACCTATTGAATTCACTGTGGAACATGGCTAGGGAATGGAGCAGCTTAGAATGGTGCAAGGCCCAACATCTAAACACATTAGTGTCCTTACATTTTAGAAAGCAGATTCCCTACACAGGAAATTTTCAATTAAGCTGAGATGCTTCTTCCACATTATTTGTGAGAACACAAGTGATTGACGAAGGGTCCCAACCCTAAATGTCACTTGTCCATTTGTAGTTTTATTTATTATTATTATCACGTGTATCGAGGTACAGTGCAAAGCTTTTTTGTTGCTTGGTATCCAGTCAACGAAATGTCTATACATGATTAAAATGAAGCCTCCCATAATGTACAGATGCAGAATAAATGGTGTAAGAGCAAAGTAAAGTCCAATTAAAGATAGTTCAAAGGCCTCCAATGAGATCGAAGGGAGGTCAGGACCGCTATCTAGCTGGTGAGTTCCTCCAGCACTTAGTGTTTTGATCATTTGTGAGAATACCACTTTCCAATGGATGAACATGAACCAATACCAGTGTTACGTAGAAACATAGAAAATAGGTGCAGGAGGAGGCCATTCGGCCCTTTGAGCCAGCACCGCTATTCATTGTGATCATGGCTGATCGTCCGCTATCAATAACCTATCAATAATCCCCATATCCCTTGACTCCACTAGCCCCTAGAGCTCTATCCAACGCTCTCTTAAATGCATCCAGTGATTTGGCCACCACTGCCCTCTGTGGCAGGGAATTCCATAAATTCACAAGTCTCTGGGTAAAAAATGTTTTTTCTAATCCTCAGTCTTAAATGACCTCCCCTTGTTCACAGAGGTCAAGTAGTCCATGAGAACACATGTGAACTGGAAAGACAACAAAGTAAAAGATGACAAAAGAATTGTGAGGCACCTTATTCAGTTCTCTAGTGCTTTGGTGCTGCCATGTTCTATTTTTTGTCTGGCTTTCTATGTGTTGTTGACCGTGTTTTGTTCTTCAATTTCCAGGGGAAACCTGTGGAGATTCTGCCCTATTTGTACCTGGGCAGTGCATACCATGCATCCAGACCAGACTTTTTAGATGACCTCCACATCACTGCTTTGCTGAACGTCTCCCGTAACTGTGCGGAATACTTCACAAACAATTATCTCTACAAGTTCATCCCAGTGGAAGACAGTGCCTCAGCAGATATAAGTTCCCATTTCCAGGAAGCCATAGACTTCATTGGTACGTACTGACTGTAGGTTTTATGTCTTCCAATATAAGACACTGTATGTCTTTTTAAAGACATTTGCAGGAATTGAATCTAGGTTGGAGTTGGTAAAATTGTTAAAACTTACCGAATAGTGAAAGGCTTGGATAGAGTGGATGTGGAGAGGATGATTCCACTAGTGTGAGAGTTTAGGACCTGAGGGCACGGCCTCAAAATAAAAGGATGTACCTTTACAAAAGAGATGAGGAGGCATTTCTTTAGTCAGAGGGTGGTGAATCTGTGGAATTAATTGCCATGTAGAGGCCACGCCATTGGGTATTTTTAAAACGGAGATTGACAGGTTCTGGATTAGTATGGGTAACAAGGGTTATGGGGAGAAGGCAAGAGAATAGGGTTGAGAAGGAAAGATAGATCAGCTATGACTCAGTGCCGGAGTAGACTCGATGGGCCAAATGGTCTCATTTTGCTCTTCTGACTTATGAACTTCTAACCTTCGAACGATATTATTAGTCCAGCAATTAAAGGGGTGATTTTCACACAAATGAAAGATCTTTTAGTTTTGAAACTATTGGTTCAATTAGATTTCTGCCACACTCTACTGAAGCAGGAATGGAAATGCCTGTTACAAATCAATCCACAATTGGCCAAAGGAAAAGATATATTTAATTGTGGATTAATATTTGACAATCATTGCTTTTTCCTCATATCTGAGGTCCAATTTTATGAACTATTTCCCTTGATTCCAAAATCGGTCTTTGACAAGAGGTCAAATAATGGTATAAAATATAAAATGAGATCTAAATCAACTCTAATTACTCAGAGTGGCTTGTCCCACTGACTTACTCCAGCACTTATTGTCTACCTTGGGAAACTCCAGTTGATCGGTTCTGGTTGATAAAGTATACTTAATTGAAAATACGCTTTAAAGCCCTGTCCACTGTACGAGTTTATTTAAGAGCTCTCCCGAATTTTAAAAAAAACCAAACTCGTGGTAAGCACGTAGAATGTACGTAGCGGGTACGTCGGAGCTCGGGGACGTCTCTTAACAGCTCATAATGCTAACGGCAGATACTCGGGAAACGCGGTAAGCTCGGGAAGACTAGTGAAGATTTTTCAACATGTTGAAAAATGCCACGAGAGCCCCGAGTACCTACGAGCGGCCATTACCGTAAATCTCTGAGTTCGAATCAGGGCAACTCGGGAGAACTCTTGAATGAACTCGTACAGTGGGACAGGGCTACTAACTGTAGTTCACGGACAAATCAGATGTTTTGGAAAACAAGCTGACCATGAGTTAAATTGAGTTCATGTTATTTTACAGATCACGTGAGACTCACAGAAGGGAAGGTCCTAGTCCACTGTGAAGCCGGGATCTCTCGCTCACCCACGATCTGCCTGGCCTATCTAATGAAGAGCAAGCAGTTACGATTAGAGGAAGCCTTTGACTACATTAAAGAACGAAGAAATACAATTTCTCCAAATTTTGGATTCCTGAACCAGTTACTGAATTACGAAACAGAAATGCTCCCCCTCGCGCACACCGTCAGTTCGTGTCAAAGGGACACCGCGTCTTGCTCCGCAGATGAATTGACCTTCAACAAAAGTTTGGACGGTTCCGTTTTCACCTTTCCCAGTTCACTCTTAAGTATAGTGCCAATACCACCACCGGGTCACCAGTTCGAATTCAACCCAATAAAGGTATCACTTTCATGCTGAAATGCAGCACAACAGCAGATACTGTGGAGTGAAGAAACATGAACACTCACAAGTCTTATGATGGTGAACTTTGGCTGCTTTTAAATGGCTTCTTCAAGTCCTGCAATATTTTGTGCTTACCAAGCTTGGCTCTTGCGATGTTCGTCCCATTTAAGAACCTTCAGCTCAGCACATTTTCTGCTCAAAAGTTGCTGACTGCCGTAACTCATTACTGTGCCCACTGGAGTGTGTGCTGAATATCGTCTCTGTTACTTATACTGCATACATGTCTACCTAGCCTAGTTAGGCAGGAGGTCTTTCATTGTTTTATGGCTCAAAGTGTCCGAGTATAATAATACAAACCAAAGCTGACATCAACAATATACAATGCTTCTATATTTACCCATGAATGTCCAATTCGAGGTCCGCATGGTTTTGTGTTTGTCTCAAATGATTGCATGAACAGTCATAGTGTTATATGTGTGATGTTAAACAAGGTAGAACACCTAGTAAATGTCTTTCTCCAAGAAAACAGCCATCATACAAAGGAATAGGGGAGACGGCTACAAATCTTTATCATCATTGTTCATGAACTGTAGTCCCTGCTGGTTTATAGTGTCAGGATAAATGGTTAACCACTTAAAAATAATTCCAAATTGAAGTAAAAAAATAATCAAATTAATTGACGTATGTTTTTACCCCAAGCATCAAGTTTTACCTGATTGTACTACAACTAATTATTTTCTTTCTTAGAACCAGTAGATTTCAAACTCTTGATGTTCATTCCAATTGTTAGACACATCCTGTTTGCACAGTAGCACATTTACATGGAAATGGAACATCAACGCACTATTCTTCCAGAAAATAAAAATCTTTGTATCGTATCGTTCACCTCTGTAGGGTGTATCACAAAAAATAGTTAAAATTGGATAAACTCCATGCATAGGAAGGAAATGCAGATGCTGGTTTAGACCGAAGATAGACACAAAGTGCTGGAGTAACTCAGTGGGTTAGGCAGCATCTCTGGAGAAAAGGTATAGGTGACGTTTGTGGTAGTAAGAAGTGTTCTGACCCAAAACGCAAATTATTCATTTTTTCCAAAGATGTTGCCAGACCCGCTGAATTATTCCAACACTTTCTGTCTATTTTCGGTAAACTCCAGTTGATCTATTCTGGTTGGGATACCAAAAGAGTTCTTTACACTTGATTTTTTCCCATTGGAGAGTGAAAACATTTTATGGTGTAGGATTGCCTTGTGAGCATACCTTGTCCCACTACAGGATGCTATGTATTAAGACTAGTGGTTGGACATGAAGCCATAAACTGTTAGACTGCTGACAACATATGAGGAAAGATTGGGAAGACTGGGCTTGTAGTCACTGGAATTTAGAAGGATGAGAGGGGATCTTATAGAAACATGTAAAATTATTAAAGGACTGGACAAGCTAGATGCAGGAAAAATGTTCCCAATGTTGGGGGGGTCCAGAACCAGTAGCTACCGCCTAAGATTAAAGGGGAGTCCATTTGAAACTGAGATGAGAAAAAAAACCTTCACCCAGAGTTGTGAGTTTGTAGAATTCTCTAGAAGGCTGTAGAGGCCAATTCACTGGATGAATTTAAAAGAGTGTTAGATAGAGCTCTTGGGGCTAGTGGAATCAAGGGATATGAGGAGAAGGCAGGCACGGGTTATTGATTGTGGATGATCAGTCATGATCACAATGAATGGCGGTGCTGGCTCGAAGGGCCGAATGGCTTCCTCCTGCACCTATTTTCTGTTTCTATTAACATGGGGTTGGTGACAGGGAGACTCTACAGATGTCCTGTTTTTTTTTTCTCTCTCTTATGATTTGCATTCTTCCATTAGGATTAGGGTTATGAATGTTCTATATCCCTCAACAACTCTCCCCTCATGCACGTGCTAAATCAGCATAAACATGGGTCTTCTCAATCCAGGACAGATTAGCATTCAAAACTCAGATTACTTCCTCGCTCTGTATTGCTGAACTTCCATGGGTTGATTCTCTGCCTCCCCATTCCATCACTCAAATCCAAGATATCAAACGTTCTTCATTTATTTTTATATAACATCATACTTTTTCTGCAACTACAAAGGTGCTCTGGTTTCCTCCCACATTCCAAAGGCGTGAGGGTTTGTAGGTTAATTGGCCTCTGTAAATTGCTCTGAATGTGTAGGGAGTGGATGAGAACGTGGGAGTAGATAGAAATAGAGTGAATGGGTGAGCGGGGGTTGGCATGGACTCGGTGGGCCAAAGGGCCTGCTTCCCTGTGTTTTATTTTCAATAAATCAATATAATCCATCTCACCGGGTGTATAAGGGTGTATAAGGGGGTGAATCATACCTCCTGAATATCTTAGCACAATACTACCTCTGAAAGTTGAAAATAAATTAAATGTTAATGTAACCTTGGTGCTCTTTACACTTACAACGCTGTTGATTCCCACGTCTTGTTCCTCTAGCTCTCCTGCTGATATAATAAACATTGAAATGCAGTTTGAGTCATTTTGTCAAGTTTGTCTCATATCCTGTGAAGTACTGTATACAACCTGTGAACAGTGTGTGAATATTTTCAGGGAAAGTTGCAATATCTTATTGTACATGAGCAATACATTTTTGGGAATATGTGCAGTGATGTTTATTTGTATGTTTTCCTGTACAATATCAATAAAACAAGATTTCAAATGAAAAAAAAATGGATTAAAGTCAATAAATCTCTTCCCCACTAACACCCACAAAAGAAACATGTATTACACCAAGTAATTATATGGCACAGTTGGTAGAGCTGTTGCCTCAGAGAGCCTGATCTTGGTTGCTATCTGTGTGGAGTTTGCACAATCACCCTGTGACCGTGTGGGTTTCCAGTAGGTGCTCCTATTTCCTCCCACATCCCAAAGATGTACAGAATTGAAAATTAATGAGCCTCTAAAATTACCCCCTGCGTAGGGAGTGGATGAGAAAGTGGGATAACTTCGAAATAGTGTGCGTGGACTCAATAAGTGAAAGGGTCTGTTTCCACGCTGAATCTCAAAAAATCTAAACTCTAAACAAGTCCTTGTTATTCATAAGGGATATGGGCCTGGGCTTTGTACAAACTACAAAGCGCACAGATACTGCCACTAAGGCTGCTGGCAATAACGCCAAGGCTGTAATGACACACAGACATCTACACCTCCATGGACATAACAAGTAGATGTAAGTTACAGATCAAGTTACAGTATCACCTTGTATGTAAACCCAGCCACATTCCCCACCACTCCTTCCCCAAATACTAGACGGCAGAGCCTTGAGGTGTGAGGGGCAAAGCTTAATGGAGATGTGCGGGGAAAGTTTTTTTTTTACTTTGAACATGGTGGGTGCCTGGAACTCACCGCCGGGGATGGTGGTTGAAGCAGACATGCTAGTGGCATTTAAAAGACTTTTGGATAGGCATATGGATATGCAGGGAATGGAGGGAAGTGCATTATATGCAGGTAGATGAGTGATGGCCTTGGCATTGTAGGGCACAGACATTGTAACAATGTAAAAGATATTCACCCTTTCATCTCCAACACCCACTCTCTTTCTCACGGCACCTTCCCATTTAACCGTCCTTTTAACTCCTCCCTTCCACCACCCAGGAACCCCAAAATTCATCCTAAATTATTCTTCTCGTGATTCTGTACATCTCTATAAGATCACGCCCACAGGCCGAAGGGCTCGTTCTTGTGCCGCACTATTTAGTGTTCTATGTTCAGCGTTCTGGAGTTCCTAATTCCAACCCTGACCCATGACCTCAGATCCAGTTGCACGCTTGACCCATACAACCTGTATTCTATTCCGGCTACAAAACCATCCATATTCATAAGTTCATACTATCTAGGAGCAGGGTAAAGCCAGTCGGCCCATCAAGTCTACTCCGCCACTCAATCATGGCTGACCCATCTTTTCCTCTCAACCCCATTCTCCCCATAACCCCTGACGCCGCACTAATCAAGAATCTGTCAATCTTCACCTTAAACATATACATTGACTTGGCCTCCACAGCCATTTGAATTCCACAGATTCACCACCCTCTGACTAAAGAAAATTCCTCCTCATCTCCTTCCTAAAGGTACATCCTTTTATTCTGAGGCTATGCCCTCTGGTCCTTGATTCTCCTACACGTAGAAATGTCCTCTCCACATTCACTCTACCCAGACTTTTCACTATTCAATAAGTTAGATATTCCTGACTGCTAGTGTACCCAATCGCAAATCCATGAGCTTATGGATCAATGGATGGTAAGTCAGCAGATAACTATAGTTTAGCCAAGTTAAAATAATTTATGAGGAAATCACTACAGGGTCATCATTTCCTGAGGAAGTTAAATGCCACTTCGACCTTCTTTGCTGTTGTTTTTCGTAAAGACTGCTGCAATTAAGATATTTTAACATGGAGTTGCCTCAATGAGCTACACCTCCATTGCTATTACGCTGATAGATTCAAGAATGAGTCACTGACATCCGCTGTCAGAAAAACTGAGAACAAGTGGTGGTGGAGAAGGAACAGTACACACTTGTAACCACCACCCTGCTTCCTGCCCTCCTCCCCTCTCTAACCCATGTACTGCAATTCAATCCAAACAAGGCTGCAGTCAAATGGACTCCGTCACTTCCATTCAATTCACATTTAAAAATACGAGGTTTGTGTCCTTTGTAAATAATTTGGATGCCGGACTTGCTTTAAGTGAGAAAGTAATGACATGGCATTACATTCAAGAGAGTTACTGAACTCCAGCATTCCAACTGAAAATCCCCAACCTTCCCCTTAAATTCATCAAAGCCCTGTATTGTCCCATGACTTCATTCAAGTAATACATCTCCTTGTTTGCACGTACAGTATATGAACAAACCTAAGGCATTGTGTTTCCAAAAAAATCATAAATTAAAGAGTAGGCATTAATTCATTTAGGTTTAGGCCACTGTAGCGGGATAAACTCCTGTGGAAATGTGTAACATTGGGAACTAATAAAAATCATTATCTTAAAATTATTTTAGAGTTAGCTATGCATTAGTTTAGTTTAGTTTAGTTTAATTTAATTTAGTTTAGTTGAGGTTGATTTAGTTTTGTTTATTCAGCGTGGAAACAGGCTCTTCGGCTGATCGGCAATCCCCACTCGCTAGCATTATCCTACACACATTATCCTACAAACCTGCATGTCTTTGGAGTGTGGGAGGAAACCGGAGCTGCCGGGGAAAACCCATGCAGTCACGGGGAGAACGTACAAACTCCAAACAGACAGCACCCGTGGTAAGTATTAAACTGGGCCGGGTCTCTGGCGCTGTAAGGCAGCATCTCTACCACTACCTCACTGTGCTGACCAGTTTGGAGAGGAATGTTTAACGATCCTAATTTTGATTTTTGCATTGCTACTTTGAAGATTTTATTTTAAGATTTTTTTGTATGTAGGAAAACAATATTTTTTATTTATGTAATGCCATTCAGGGGGTCTGGTTGCCCCGAAGCTGTTTAAGTTTAGGTTTAGGTTTGGGTTTATTATTGTCACATGTACCAAGGTACAGTGAAAAGCTTTTGTTTGCGTGCTATCGAAACAAATCAGGTCACACTGTGCATGCATACAATCAAACCAAACACAAATACAAAAGATAGAGCCTACAGTCAAGTGGAAAAGAGATTTAAACAAGTAGAGCGACTGTATTTGATGATAGAAGATTTTCCTCTGGGACCAGCATGCAAAGAATCATCATCTTGTAGCTATGCCGAGTGAAATGCATTCTCTTGAATTGTAATAATGTGGAACATATGTTAAACAATTTATGCATTGCAAAGCCCCAAAGCAACATAAAACCAATGATTGGATAATGTCTTCGGTGCTTTTGTTTGAGTCCGGGACATTGCGAGAATTTCCCTTCTCTTCTTACAAGAAACATCCACCTAAGAGGGACAACCTGACTATTTGAAAAACAGGAGCTGTGTATTGCACTGAAACAGCGTTCTAGATTCCGATTTCAAGTCCCTGACGCGGAATATCATGTCAATAATGGATTGTAACAGAAAATCAATTATTTCATCACTTAGCCTTCCTCCTCAGAGGTCGCAATCTGGCCTAAAGCTTAGTGAGTCCTCAGAGCCCACTGAAACTCCCCTCTAAAGGACTGCGCTTTATGGCTAAGTTTACACAGTATATTCAACTTCACAGCATCACTGTCAAGTTCAATTATATTCACCATACAAGAATATTTCATAGCAGTAACTCATGTAATGACCAGGAACAAGTCTTGTGTGCTTTGCAGTTGTATGAGAAGGTTCTGCAGGAAGGGCCAGGGTTGGTGAGGAAGGAAGAACAGACCAAGTAATTGGTCTCTTTGGCAAAGTGAAAGGGAGGGGAAGATGTGTTGGGTGGTCAAATCTTCTTGCCGCTGGCAGAAATGGCAAAGGATGATTCTTTGAATGCTGAGGCAGATTGGATGGAACATGAGGACCTGGGGATCTCTGTCCTTACCATGACTTGGAGGAAAAGGATTGAGTGTAGAGGTGCAGGAAACAGAAATGTGACCAAGGCCTCTGGTAACAATGGTAGAGAGGCTTCTTCTTAATCTGTGGCTTCCCTTCTTCCAAACATATAAAATTCATTTTCTGGAACCAGGGAGATTTAGACTTTAGACTTTAGAGATGCAGCATGGAAACAGGCCCTTTGGCCCACTGAGTCCATGCCATACAGTCATCACCCCGTATACTAGCACTATCCTACACACTAGGGGCAATTTACATTCTACAGAAGCCAATCAACCTATAAAGCTACAAATCTTTGGCGTGTGGGAGGAAACTGGAGCACCCAAAGAAAACCTATTTGGGGTTTGAGAACGTACGGACTCCGTACAGACAGCACCCATAATCAGGATCGAACCCAGATCTCTGCCGCTGTAAGGCAGCCACTTAACTGCTGTGGCACTGTGCCGTCCAAAAAGTAACTTAAAGAATAAATATGGCACTATTAAATGCACACTTTACACCTGAAATAGTTTGTAAATATTTTGGGGCAGAAACGTTCTGTGGTTAAATGTGGGAAGCATTTAATGTACTCAAATAAGTGTAATATATTCTGCTTCTGAAAAGTGGTTCCATTGAAGCCAATTGTATCAAATTTCGGAAATGGAATATAACATACTCTTAGCATTCAAGCCCTAGAACAAGAGCTAAGCTTTTTTCAATGATCTCTGCAGATTACACTGGAGAAAGGCACAAAGCAACTGAAGCAGCTGCCTGTGAGCTTTATTACACCACAGGTTCATGAAAGTAAGGGTAAATATTTGCTCCTTTTATTTGTAGACAATAAGGACCTAGTTGTAAAATAAGCATGCCATTTAATATTACAATGGAAAAACACCAAAAGCAGGTAGCCATAGTAAATGTGAGTAACTTTGCATATTGTTAGATATGGAAGCCATGTTCACATCAATGGAGATTCGAGCTTGTCACACTGCATCCAAGGCAGTCTTGTCCTTGGAAGCATATTGAGGCATATTTGTATGACGTCATTGTTTTCTTTGGGAGGAGCAAGCAGATTATTGGTAGAGATTTCTGAGTTTACAAATTACGTATCAAAGAGAAGAGAAATGAGAGATCATCTCAGTAGCACTCTCGGGTAAGTTTAGTTTAGTTTATTAGTACGGTGAAAAGCTTTGTTCAAGTTCAAGTGAGTTTATTGTCTGTGTCCCTGATAGGACAATGAAATTATTTTATGAGACCCTGCCACCCAGTCAGCAGAATATTACATGATTACAATCAAGCTATCCACAGTGTGCAGATATGGGATAAAGGGAATACATTCCCTTTTGTGAGGGAAATTTGGAATACATTAAAAAAATTGGAAAAATTAAGGAGTAACCTTTATAGGAAATGTCGTGCTATTTTATATATTTCATATTCCATGTAATTGGAGTGATTCCTTCTTAATAAACATGTTGACAAGTTTATTTTAGTCCTGACTCTTGTATTAATAATTTTGAATTCATTTTCAAAAGTACAACAGTTCTGTGACATAAAAGAGACCAGGAAATTCATTGACATTAGGAACCAGCACTAATGCATGGAGGGTCAATAAATTTGTGGATTCACTGCTAAAAAATCACTGTCATGTACAAAGCCCCAGGCATTGAACTGCAATACACAAGGTCTTATGTGTCAGCCCTTTCCTCCTCTAGTTCCATGGTGGCTGAGTGAACAAAGGAAAATATGTTCATGTATTTTGCTAGAAAAAGGTAGAAACTCGGAATATATTTTAAATACTGAGGGATTGAAAATTCTTGATGTTAAGAAGGACCTCAGTGTCCTTTTACACAAATCATTCAAAGTTATCACCAGGTAAATCAAGCATTTTGGAGGGCAAACAGGATATTGGCCTTCAATGCAAAATGAATTAGTTATGGAACTCCTACTACTATTATATTGGTATAATAGTAAGGGCTGACGCATATTCCTCCTGCCAAGTGAGTTTGTGCTTGGATCATTCCATACTTTAGACTTTAGAGATGCAGTGTGGAAACAGTGTGGCCCATTGAGTCCACGTTGACCAGTAATCACCCCCCATACACTAACACTATCCTGTGCATTAGGGACAATTACAATTTACTTAAGCCAAATAACCTACAAACATATACATCTGTGGAGTGCAGGAAGAAACCAGAGCATCCGGAGAAAACCTACACAATCACAGGGAGAACGTACAAGCTCCATACAGACAGCACACGTAGTCAGGATCGAACCCAGGCTTCTGGTTCTGTAAGGCAGTAAGGTCACTGTGCCATCCTATGCCTGTTTATGTCTGGTCGGTGATACTGAATAATACAGTTGCAATAGATTTATGCAATGAAGTTACAGCAGTTTCATTCCAGAGATCTTTTTCCTTTGAGGAGAGATGAAACAGTCTGAGACTATGTCAGAATTTAGAAGAATGAAAAGTCCTATCATTGAAATATTTTAAAAAATGACCACAGAGCTTGACAGGGTGGATGCAGTGCAAATGTTTCTTCTGACTGGCGTGCCCAGAACTAGAGGTCACAGTCTCAAAATAAGCGATTAGTTGCTCAGGATAAAAATGAGAAGAAATTTCTCACCCTAAGGACCGTAAATCTTTGTGAATTGCAGACGTGGTTCAGACGGGGTTTAATCAAATCAGATTGTTAAAGACAAGAGGGCACAGCTTTAAGATGAGGGGTGGGGGCATTTGAAGGGATGAGTGGGACAAGTTTTTACAAAGAGAGTGCTGGATGCCTGGAATACAATCCCAATGGAAGTGTTGGAGGCAGATAAACTAAGAAGCTTTTGGAACATGGTTCTGCAGAGAATTGAGGCATACGGATCATGTGCAGGCAAACAGGATGCAGGCAAATTACATGACATCATGTTCGGCCCAGACATTGTGGGCCGTAGTGCTTGTTCCAGTGCTGTACTGTTGCATGTTCTCTGTTCAGAGGTTGACAGAAAGCTGGAAAATGAGGGAATCAAAGGAAATGGGATCAGTGGAAGAAAGTGCAACTGAGGTAAAAGACGCTTGATGGCTCACTGAATGGTAGAGTGAGTAGGCATGTGGAGAAATGGCCGCTTCCAGCTTATCCTCTTAGTGGAAACAAGAAACTGCAGGTGCTGGTTTATCAAGAAAATACACAAAGTGCTGGAGTAACTCAGCTGGTCAGGCAGCATCCCTGGAGAAAATGGATAGGTGACATTTCAGGTTTCACCTAAAGAAGGGTCTTGACCTGAAACTTCACCTATCCATGTTCCCCAGGGATGCTGCCTGACCCGTTAAGTTACTCCAGCACGTTGTGTTCATCTTCTTATGTCATTTTGTAACTACATCTAGAACGGTTAACTTTACATTGCTCCTATTTGCAATGTTTTTAAACATTGTAAGATATTATTTTCTAGCATACATTTGTACAATATGACTGAGATGGTATAGTGGGCTGCTCTAAAATCTGTTCTAGATTAGCTGCACATAATTGAACCTGTCATTATAAAATACTGTCTGCTTATCACAACTTTGGAATTTACAATATATTCCATCATACATTTATCAACCCTTTCTCTCTTTGCACTTTTTGCCTTGGTCCTTCCAGAAAAATTACCAATTTAATTAAATGCCAGAACGAGTGAAGGTTGGCAGTTAAAATGCTCATTCTATGTGCAAAGAAGTTGGTTGGAGATGTTTTGTTTAAAATAGCCTTTCTGAACAACACCTCACCCAAAAGCCAAACCCATATCCCTCCCCTCCCAAATGAATCAGGAAACTGCCCACTTCCTTTTCCAATGATTCAATGTTCATTTGTGGCAATTCCACAAATAAAGCTGCTTCATTTACAATTCAAAATGTCACAAATTTTCATATTTCATGCTTCTTTGACAATTAATTCTCTATCTCACAAATCGTTTAAAAGCTGTCAAAGGTTACGTCATCCCACTTATCTGTACAATTATTAGATCAACATTAGAGTTATCTACCTTAGAATTATTTCCCTCTTCGTTCCACCCCTTTGAGTATTCATGCTTTCCAAATGCCATTGAACTGTTTTCAATAACTGTTTGTAATAATGTACCGCACACTGTGCAGGTGACACACTGGTGCAGCGGTAGAGCTGCTGTCTTGTAGCATCGGAGACCCGGGCTCGATCCTGACTACGGATGCTGTCTGTACGGAATGTGTACCTACTCCCCGTGACAGCGTGGATGTTCCCTGGCTCCTCCGGTTTCCTCCCATACTCCAAAAATGTACAGTTTGTAGGTTAAATGGCTATGGTAAAGATCGCAAAATGTCCCTAGCGTGTAGGATCATGCTAGTGTACGGGGATCGCTGATCGGCACGGACTAAATGGGCCAAAGGGCCTTTTTCTGCACTGTATCTCTAAACAAAAATAAACAAAACTAAACTGTGGATGTCATTGTAATCATCTTTCCGCTGACTGATTAGAGTACAACAAAAAGCTTTTCACTGTACCTCAGTACACGTGACAACAAACTAAACTAAACTAAAACTAAACAATTCAAAACTCCTCTTGGCACTTCTAGTTTAATCTGATTCATGTTATTTTTGCACCAATTTTATCCTATATTTATTGAATTAAACAATTAATAAAGAGTTCAAATCTTGAATCTTGTTTAAAATTAAATTAGCAAACATAGTAATTCTTTTTCAATTTTTTTTTGGATAGCGGTCATTGCTAGCATATGTGTTGTCCATGACAAAGTGGAGGTGAATGTAGCAAATGTAAATTAAAGATAGTGGTCTATAAACCTAAATGCACACACCCTTGGTGCTAATTACCAATGAATGGAAATTATCCACCCATGTTTATGCTTTTACAGGGAGTGATGAATCCATTTCCTCACTGAGGTTGTGTGAACTGCAAACCAAGCAGATTCACGAATGGAAAGACACAAAGTGCTGGAATAACTCAGCGGGTCAGACAGCATTTCTGGAGAACATGGATCGGTGACTTTTCGGGTTGGGACCCTTCATCTGACTGATTGACTCCAAAGAAAGACAAAAAATGTTGGAGTAACTCAGCGGGTCAAGCAGCATATCTGGAGGACACAAAATGCACGAGTAACTGAGTGGGTCAGACACAAAATGGTTGAGTAACTCAGATTAATAGGAAGGTGAGGAGCTGGAGGCTTGTTGAATGGGGAAACAAATGATCCAACCACCATGGTGAGCTGACATTCCAACAATAATATCAATAACATTGGACATGCAGAAAAAAAATCCTTTCCCATCTTTGATTTCACAATCATTTGCAAATCTCCCTCAGTGTGGGTTGCATTTCTCACTACAATTCCATCCTCGCAAGTAACCAGATATGCTGGACATTAACTGTTGGTGAGTATTCAAACCCAGGAAAGAACTGGATAATGAAAGGCCTGGCTAGAGTGGATGTTGAGAGGATGTTTCCAGTCGTGGGAGCGTCTCGGACCAAAGGGCACAGCCTCAGAATAAAAGGACGTACCCCTAGAAAGGAGATAAGGAGGAATTTCTTTAGCAAGAGGGTGGTGAAAGCTAATGGCATGTTGGCCTTCCTAACAAGAGGAGTTGAGTATAGGGGCAAAAGCCCCTCTGCAGTTGTACAGGGCCCTAGTGAGACCACAACCTGCAGTAGTGTGTGCAGTTTTGTTCTCCAAATTTGAGGAAGGACATTCTTGCTATTGAGGGAGTGCAGCGTAGGTTCACGAGTTTAATTCCTGGGATTGAGGGACTATCATATGTTGAAAGAATGGAGTGACTGGGCTTGTATACACTGGAATTAGAAGGTTGAGAAGGGATCTTATTGAAATATATTAGATTATTAAGGGATTGGACACGCTTGCGGCAGGAAACATGTTCCCGATGTTGGGGGAGTCCAGAACCAGGGGCCACAATTTAAGAATAAACGGTAAGCCATTTAGAACGGAAATGAGGAACAACTTTTTCACACAGACAGTTGTGAATCTGTGGAATTCTCTGCCTCAGAAGGCAGTGGAGGCTAATTCTCTGTATGCTTTCAAGAGAGAGTTAGATAGAGCTCTTAAAGATAGTGAGGGGTCACGGGATGTAGTGAGAAGGCAGGAACGAGGTACTGATTGGGGATGATCAGCCATGATCACAGTGAATGGCGGTGCTGGCTCGAAGGGCCGAATGGCCTACTCCTGCCCCTATTGTCTATTGCCTATTGAATCCTTGGAGTTCATTGCCACAGACGGTGGTGGAGGCCAAATGATTGGGTAATTTTAAAGCAGAGATTAATCTTGATTAATCAAGGCATCAATTGTAATGGGGAGGAAGCAGGAGAAAGGGTTTGAGAGGGAAAACTGTTTTTTTCGTGATTGAATAGCAGAGCAGACTCGATGGGCAGAAATGCCTAATTCTGCTCCTATGTCTTATGGACCAATGAATAAAAGGGGAAGATGTCAGATTTTTACACCTGGTGTCTAGGCAGAAGGATCAGGAAATTTGGCTTCCCACAGTCCACTAAATAAATGAAAATTCAAGAGAGAAATTATTTTTGCCAGTTTCTTCTGTGAAGGGATTGAATCTACTGTTTTGTGGCAGCTTTAAAATAGAACAACGTCCCAGGGCAATTCACAGAGGCGTAATCAGACTGATCCATCATTCACTATCATGTGCAATTTTAGGCAATTGCTGCAATTATTTAGGCCTGGAAATGCTAGCTTTGTTTGTAACACCCACTCCCCATGACGGAAGAAAGAAAATTATCTGGTTTCCATCATGGGAGTAATTTGTCATGAGTGTGTGTAGGCATTTGGAATGAAACGACTACCTGACAGCGGGGTCATTAAAATACATCCAGGCCAAAGCAAAAGCTATATCCCTACCATTAGTTTAGTTTAGTTTATTGTTATTGTCACATGTACCAAGGTACAGTGAAAAGCATTCTTGTTGTGTGCTACCCAGTCAGGGAGAAGACAATACATGATTGCCATCAAACCGTCCACAGAGTACAGATACAGGATGAGGGAATAACATTTAGTGCAAGATATAGTCTGGTAAAATCCAATTAAAGATAGTTGGAAGGCCTCCAACGAGGTAGAAAGGAGGCCAGGGCCGCTCTCTAGTTTGTGAGAGGACGGTTCAGTTACCTGATAGCAGCTGGGAAGAAACTGTTCTTGAATCTGGAAATATGAGTTTTCACACTTCTGCACCACTTGCCTGATATGAGAGGGGAGAAGAGGGAGTGACCAGGGTGAGATCGATAATTGATTATGCTGCTGGCCTTGACTATAGTTTCATTCTTGTTTAGTTTGATTTCGTTTGATTTTGTTTAGTTTAGTTTAGTTGATTGTCAAGTGTACCGAGGTACAGTAAAAAGCTTTTGTATTACTGTACCTCGGTATATATGACAAAACACTAAACCAAATTAAGTTGAACTAAAGAGTAGTGGTTTGTAAAATACATGTCATCCCACTTTCCCATCCTACACACTAGGGGCAATTTACAGTGGCCAATTCAACTACAAACCTGCACATCTTTGGAATGTGGGAGGAATGTGGGAGCAGCCGGGAAAAACGAACATGGTCACAGGGAGGATGTACAAACTCCGCACAGACAGCACCCGCAGTCAGTATCGAATCCGGGTCTCGGGTGCTGTGAGACAGTAGCTCTACTGCTGTGTCACTGTGCCACCCTTATGTTTTATGCTAAATCTCCATTGAAGAGATTCTTCTTTCGTATGTCATCTAATTTGTTAAATTTCATCTTTGCATCATCTTGGTAAATGGTCTCTCTTGGAGGTGGGAGATGAATGCAGATTGTTGTTGTTGAAGTAGCAGTAACTGGAGCTACACAGCCAGTTCCTGATTGTTAGGTTCATTTGCAGACAGATTGTACAAGTGTAGCCTTCAGAAAATCCTCCAAAGTACCTCTTTATCCGTTACATTCACACTTGTAAATGATTGAACTCGAACAGAAGAAATTTGAGTTGTTGAAGCACTTTATAATATCTGAGTGATCACAAATTTAAAACCTTAACTCATTGCAAATATCTTTGCCATGTTGCAAAATAAATACAATTTGATATAACCAAATAATTAAATAATCTCATTGATATGTCTTGCTTGGGTCTTTCTGTTCCCCAGCAATTATGAAGGACATAGACACAAAATGCTGGACTAATTCAGCAGGACAGACAGCATCTCTGGATAGAAGGAATGACAGTCTGAAGAAGTGTCTCGACCCAAACCGTTTTGCGTCGAGACCCTTCTTCAGACTGTCATTTCTTCTATCCAGAGATGCTGTCTGTCCCACTGAATTACTCCAGCATTTGGTGTCTTTCTTCAGTGTAAACCAGCACCTGCAGTTACTTCCTCTGCATTATGAAGAACTTCATGGAAGAGGCTGTGAATGGAAAATGTGAATGTTAATGATACCAAAAAGTCTCAGTGAACAGAGTTCCCTGAGGAAAATAATACTATTGGAGAGTTTACAGAGACATAATAATTGCACAGATGTATTGTATGTGACATTTAAAATGCAGAAATATGGAGTAAAGAATGTAATGCTAAAAATAGCTAATTTGATTATACTTTAAAGGGCATTTAATTTAAAAAGGCCTAAATGTGAGAGCTTCAGGAATGCTGAAGTTGTTAAATTAAATGTCAATGGTTGTTGAAGCAAATAGGACTTTGTTTGTAGGAGAAGATCGACAAAACAATGATGTGGAATGTAGAACATAGAACACAGAACATAGAGCAATGCTGCACAGGAACAGGCGCTTCGCCCCACAAAGTCTGCCAAACATGGTGCCGAGATCACCACTTATCTGCCTGCCTATATTCCTCCATTCCCTGCATATCAGTATGCCTGTCTAAAACTATTTTAAATACAATATCAAACTTGCATGAAACATGAGTTCTGAGTGACTGTCCAAATCTGGTCAATGTATTTATCAAAGGAAATGACAAGAGTTTGATGGAAAGAAATAATGGGTACATTATTGAGCTTAATGGCTAATCCAACACATCTCTCTTGCTCTCTCTTTCTGTCTCTCTCTTTCCCACTCCCTCTCTCCATCTGTCTGTCTGTCCCTCTTCATCTCTCTCTGTCTCTGTCTGTCTCTCTCTCTCTCTCCATCCCTCTCTCTCCATCCCTCTCTCTCTCTCTCTCTCTCTCTCTCTCTCTCTCTCTCTCTCTCTCTCTCTCTCTCTCTCTCTCTCTCTCTCTCTCTCTCTCTCTCTCTCTGTCAACAGTACGCAGAACAATATTTTCACGAACACCCAACTTTCTCTCTCTCTCTATTTCCTCATCTCCACGGTTACTTTGGCATTGTCATATTGCCTCTTTGGCATAATTATTGATGTGTTAGCCCCCCAGTTGCACCCAAACACCCCACATTATTGCCAGGACACACACCCCCTCAGCCCACATCAGCCCAGACATGAATGGAAACCTCAAATTGGAGCTATTGTAGTAATATGCCACTAGACTACAGACTACAGCCAACTTAAATGAAATTAAAATCCTGCCACTCAACCTGATACTTCCGCAAAGTTCTTTAATAAACATGGTGGATGTAATTTGCCCTCCATGGTGTTATTCGGAGTCTATTCGATCAAATTAGATTTTACAAATGTCTGCTATTTCCTCCTTGATAATTGATAACAATTTTGAATGATGGACATTCAACTAATCAGCCTAAATGTACTCTTGTTTTGTCTCCACCATTTATGAATAAGGGCATCACATTGGCAGATTTCCAATCCCTCAGGTCTTCTCCAGAATCTAAGAACTTTAAACAACTGTATCCACAATCTAAATAACATTCTTAGGGGCAAAGTTTACAGGAGATGTGCAGGGTGAGTTATCAGGCAACTGAACCATTCTCACATCAGCGAGAGTGTGGTCCTGACCTCCCATCTACCTTGTTGAACTATCTTTAATTGGACTTTATCTTGCACTAAATGTTGTACCCTTTATCTGTGCACTGTGGTGGGCTTGAGTGTAATCATGTATAGTCTTCTTAATCCGTCTACGCCGCATTTGCGTTCAGGATGAGGTGTTCCATACCAGGACATCCGAGATGTCCTCTTTCTTTAGGGAACGGGGGTTCTGCTCTCCCATCATAGATGAGGCCCTCACTCGTGTCTCCTCGGTACCCTGCGGCTCCGCCCTTGCTCACCCTCCCCCTAGTCGCAACAGAGGCAGAATCCCCCTAGTCCTTAGCTTTTGCTTCATCATCCGTTGCATGCAACATGTGGTCCTCCGAGATTTTCGCTACCTCCAACGGGATCCCAGCACTGTTCGCATCATCCCATCTCCACCGCTTTCCGCCTTCCACAGAGACCATTCCCTCCGCAACTCCCTGGTTAACTCATCCTTTCCCACCCAAACCACCCCCTCCCCAGGTACCTTCCCCTGCAACCGCAGACGTTGCAACACCTGTCGCTATACCTCCTTCCTTGACTCTGTCCAGGGACCCGACAGTCCTTTCAGGTTGGGCAGAGGTTCACTTGCACCTCCTCCAACCTCATCTACTGTATCCGTTGTTCAAAATCTGGACTCTTATACATCGGCGAGACCAAACGTAGACTGAGCAATCTTTTCGCTGAACACCTTCGCTCAGTCCACCTGATCCTACCTGATCTCCCGGTTGCTAAACACATTAATTCTCCTTCCCATTCCCACACAGACCTTTCTATCCTAGGTCTCTATTGTCAGAGTGAGGCTAAATGCAAATGCAGGCACAGCATCTCATATTTCGCTTGGACTGCTTACAGCCCAGTGGTATGAAAAGTGATTTCTCCCACTTCAGGTAGACCCAGCATTCCCTCTCTCTCTATCCCTCCCCCACCCAAGTCACACAAGCTTCTTGTTTTCACCCAACAAACAACTAACAATGGCCGGTTTCCTTTATCATCGTTAACTTTTTGCATATCTTTCATTCATTGTTCTTTATCTCTCGACAGGAGGACTACTGATCATTAGGAGTTGGTCTCCTACAATAACACCGAGGAGAAATGACAAAGAAAGGATTGTGTCTCTTTTTTTTAACATACAAAAAAGATTGCTCTTGTTAAAATGGCGAACTTTCCTCGAGGCGTTGTCTAGTCATTTTTTCTTTGGAATGTTAATTCAAGGTTTTTATGTTTCATTTCAACAAAGGATTGACAAAGAACAGAAACTGTGGCGGGGAAAATAAATTGAGACTATAGTGTAATATAGAATATTATCAATGGACGTATATAGAAATTTATGATTTAAGAAATATATAATTACATACTAACATAAAATATAATTAATAAAATTGTGTAATATTAAGGCATAGCTTAACTATAGCTGATGTTTATTTCATGATGTTAATTATTTGCTGATAAGAATAATGAGTTAAATATGATTGATAAGTATTAATAACATATTAACAAATTTTATGGATATAGTAGACAGTCTAGATTGTGCGTAAAGGGGGGGGGGGGAGGAGACAGATACTTGGAAGTTATCCAAGGGTTTTCCTCTTTGAAGATACATTTCTAATCTAGTTATTGGAGTGCGTTTTATTTTATATATATATTTTTGAGCTTTGTATCGCTCTCTCTTCCAATTAATAATAATTGGTCAAGGAGGCAGAGCGAAACATATAAAAACATCTACGGAGGTCAATAAGAATTTTTCTACCACCTGTTGGTGGTTTGTTTTTAATTATAATATCTTTATTTATGGATATTATAATATCCCTTTTTGTTTGTTAATTATCTTTTCACGACTCTACACTTTCTGGTCTTTTTCAAGGTTTATTCTGAAGGGGAGATGCCAAATGCCAACAAAACTTAACAGCTGGGGATGACCATCCTTCATCTGGAGTTATAAGGTTCTTGGTTGCACCATATGAAGTAAAGGTATTAACATGATTCATAATGCAAGACGATAAACAAAAGAAAACTGGAGGAATCACATTTTGTAGTTGGAATATAAGGGGCGCTAATGAACCAATTAAAAGGGGTAAGACCTTTGCCCAATTAAAAGCCTTAAACAGTCACATAATTTTCTTACAAGAGACGCATCTGAAATATCAAATACAGATAAGATTGAAGGCAAATTGGATTGGGCAAACATACTACTCTTCATTTACTTCTAAATCTAGAGGCACGGCTATTATCATTCGTAAAGGTATACCATTTAAAATAAAGAAAACCATAGCAGATAAAGAGGGGAGGTACATCACAGTCACGGGAGAAATTTATTCTAATCCACTTTGATAAATATTTATGCTCTTAATTTTGACAACCCCCAATTCTTTAGTAAAATTTTGGATATAATTTCAGAACTTAACCATCAAAATGTGATAATAGGGGGAGATTTGAACTGTGTTTTAGATCCATATTTGGATAAATCAGCAAAACAAAATAGGACTAACATAAAATCTAAAACTAGTGAACACCTAAATACATACATGAAAAATACTAATATAACAGATGTATGGAGGATCGCTAACCCAGTAGGTAGGGAATATTCATTTTATTCAACCGTACATGAAACATATTCACGTATTGATTATTTCTTAGTGGACACAAAACTAATTCCATATACATATAATTCTAAATATCATATTAGTATTATTTATGATCATTCCCCGGTAACTTTTTCTTTAAAATTAGAAGGAATGCCTGATAAAAAATCGTTTGGGAGGTTTAACCCCCAAATCTTAAACAACTCACAAGGTTGTACATATTTAAAAGAGCAGATGATGTTCTTCTTTGAGACAAATGATACACCAGATATTTCACCCTCCTTATTATGGGAAACTTTTAAGGCATTTATTAGAGGAACTATAATCTCATATCAAGCTTTCCAAAATAAAAAGAATAATACTGAACAATTGCAGTTAGAACAAGAAATTAGACAATTAGATTTAGAAAATGCCAAAGAACCAACTATAGATAAACATAATAAGATAACAATACTAAAATATAAATTAAATAAAATTTTATCGGCCAGAATAATAAGATTATTTCAAATTACAAAACAAGAAAATTTTGAATTTGGTGATAAACCTCATAAACTCCTAGCACGCCAACTGAAAAAAAACGGGAAACAGAAAATACAATTACTAAAATTAAATCAGATAAAGGGGAATTACTAACACTACCTAAAGATATTAATAAAAGATTTGCTCAATTTTATCAAAACTTATATACATCGAAAACCTCTGCAAATAATACTCAAATTACAAATTTCTTAGACAATTGTAATCTTCCAAAATTAAATATGGTGGAACAAGAGGGATTAGGAGCTCAGATTACACTACAGGAAATAGAAGAAACAATAAGTTTGTTGAAGAATGGCAAAACGCCAGGACCAGATGGCTTTAGTAATGAATTCTATAAAAGATTCTACGAGATAATTTCTTCACGGTTGCAAGATTGATATATACACGCTTTTAAAGAAAATAAACTACCAGAAACACTAACTGAGTCAACTATTACACTTTATACCAAAAAAGGATAAAGATCTAGAAGACCCAGGCTCATATAGAGCTATTGCACTCGCAAATACAGACCAAAAACTATTAGCAAAGACCCTAGCGAGAAGATTGAGTAAATATGTTAGTAAACTAATAAATCCGGACCAAACAGGGTTTATACCAAAGAGATACTCATTTAACAATTTGAGACGGCTGTCTACTATAATGTACTCACATAATACTGAAGAAGAACTAGCAATTATTTCATTGGATGCAGAAAAATCTTTCGATCAAGTAGATGGCAATATTTATTCAAAGTATTGGAAAAATATAACATGGGAGATAATTTTATCTCATGGGTAAAATTATTATATGATAAGCCGACGGCTAGAATACTGACTAATAATATATTATCCCCGAAATTCCAATTAACAAGGGGCAATAGGCAGGGGTGCGCATTATCGCCCCTGCTATTTGCACTAGTGATAGAGCCTTTAGCTGAAAGTATAAGAAGTCATCCGAATATTCATGGATATAATACCAAACACTCAAATAATAAAATTTCATTATATGCAGATGACATATTATTATATATTACAAATTCGCAAATTAGCACACCAAATATACTAAATTTAATAGAGGAATTTGGTTATTTTTCAGGATATAGAATAAATTGGAACAAAAGCGAAATTATGATGATATAACCTCAAACACTAACTGAGTCAACTATTACACTTATACCAAAAAAGGATAAAGATCTAGACCTCCAAAACAAATTTTGTTCAGGCATTCCTTCCAATTTTAAAGAAAAAGTTAACGGGGAATAATCATAAATTACACTATTATGATATTTAGAATTATATGTATATGGAATTAGTTTTGTGTCCACTAAGAAATAATCAATACATGAATATGTTTTATGTACGGTTGAATAAAATGAATATTCCCTACCTACTGGGTTAGCGATCCTCCATACATCTGTTGAAATTCCCTTTTAGAATTACAACAGAAAAATTTAAGTATTTGGGCATCCAAATTACTAAGAACTATAAATCATTACTCAACGCAAACTATATGCATTTATTAACTAAATTAAATGGGTTGATTAAATTTTGGAAAACACTGCCGATGTCTTTAATAGGCAGAATAAACGCAATAAAAATTATCTTCTTACCACAAATATTGTACCTATTTCAATCAATACCAATATACTTACCTAAAAAATTCTTTAAAAAACTAGATTCTGATATTATAAATTTCATATGGGTTTATAAATCACACAGAATTTTAAAAAAAACACTTGTGTAAATCTAAAGAATCAGGGGGACTGACACTCCCTAGCTTATTGTATTATTATTGGGCAGTGAATATTAAAAATATAATCTACAGTTCTGCCCAACAGGTAGATTGGTAAGAATGGAGAAAGAGGATTGTTCCTCTTATAATATAGGAGCGATCCTTCTTTCCCCGATAAAACTGAACAATATAATATATAAGAAGAATCCAATTATTCATAGTATAATACAAATTTGGAAACAAATAAAACTAACTTTAAAATTAAGAAAATTATCGCTTCTTTCTCCAATAGCTAATAATCCCTCATTCAAACCATCCATTATCGATAAAACGTTTATCCATTGGGAAAGAATAGGAATTAAAACGATGGGAGATTTGTATGAAATGGGAAATGGGAAAATTTTTATCATTCCAACAATTACAACTAAAATATAATTTGAAAAGTAATCAATATTTCAAATACCTTCAAATTCAAGATTATTTGAAAAAGTATATACAAGGATATCAAACTTTAACCCCAGATTTATTGGAGGAAGGAATGAATAGAAAGGCAGAATCAAGCAATTTAATATCCTACTTATATAATATAATTCTAAATATAGAAACACCAACGACAGAGGCAATTAGAAGGGACTGGGAACAAGAGTTATTGATAAAAAATTTAAACAATAGATGGGATAAAAAATTATTATATTTAAACAAATGTTCAATGAATGTAAGACATAACCTAATTCAATTTATAATTTTACATAGATTATATTATTCGAAAACTAGACTGAATAAAATATTTTCAAATGTTTCCCCCATCTGCGACAAATGTCTAACTCAAAATGCCGCTATAGCACATTCCTTTGTCTCTTGTACAAAACTGTATACATTTTGGAATGAAATTTTGGGAATTTTTACAAAACTATTTAACACAAAATTGAACCCCAATACAGAACTGATTATCTTTGGATCAATGGAAGAGGGAAGTAAACTAACTATATTCCAAGAAGCTTTTCTTAATAACGGTCTAATAACAGCAAAAAAACGTATACTCAAATTTTGGAAAAACGTACCTACGCCAACATTCAAAATGTGGATTTCAAGCATGTCTGAAATGCTACATCTTGAAGAAATGAGATTCCTCCTACTAGGCAAAGTAGACCTATTCTTAAAGATTTGGTCTCCTTTTATCAACTTTTTACAAGCATATGGTGCAGCATAACATAACCTTAGAAATTAAATGGTTTAGAACCGGGTGATGGATGGGCAAAAATACGAGATAGGTAGATCTCTCCTAATCTTTCTTTTCTTTACTTTCTCCTTTTCTTTCAATCTTTTAACTTCTCATCTCTGTCCTTTATTTCTTTTGCTTCTGTTTCTACTCGCTTGACTATTTATTCCGACACTCTTTATTTATTTTTTCTCTCACTGTTCTTTTATTATTAAATCAAAAGTATGAAGTTGTACAAGAATGGAAATATGTATGTATGTATGTATTAGGTACTTAAGTACCACACTATTGTACTTACTTCTAACAAAAATAAACAAACATTCTTTGCTCCATATTTCTGCATTTTAAATGTCACATACAATACATCTGTGCAATTATTATGTCTCTGTAAACTCTCCAAGAGTATTAATTCCTCAGGGGACATCATCGTCTATGCCTAACCAGCCTGAAGAAGGGTCTCGACCCGAAGCGTCACCCATTCCTGTTCTCCAGAGATGTTGCCTGTCCCGCTGAGTTACTCCAGCGTTTTGTGTTTAGTCTTCTCTTTGACTAGATAACATGCAAACAAAAGCTTTTCACTGTATCTCGGTACATGCAAACTAAATTACACTAATCAAAACTGAACTCATCGTGCAAGGTAGTCCGCTCAAGGGGAAAATAGTCATGGGGATAAAATGTGGACTTTCCACTGATATCACTGGTATGTGAATAAATAAATAGGCAGATGAATGGAACAAATTCTTCTTTCTTCTCAGTAAACATCATGACTCTTTCAATTCCATGTAAATGAATAGCAAAAGCATCCCATTCAACACGCAACATGCTTGATGCTCTAAAGCAGTAAACTGTTCAATAAATATGTTATTCAAGATATATAAAGAGAGAGACAATAGAGAATAGGTGCATGAGTAGGCCATTCAGCCCTTCGTGCCAGCATCACCATTCACTGTGATCTTGGCTGAATTGAATTGATCCAGAGAATTGGCCTCCACTGCCTTCTGAGGCAGAGTATTCCACAGATGCACAACTCTCTGGGTGAAAAACGTTTTTCCTCATCTACGTTCTAAATGGCCTACCCTTTAGTCTTAAACTGTGGCCCCTGGTTCTGGACTCCCCCAACATCGGGAACATGTTTCCTGCCTCTATCGTGTACAATCCGTTGATAATATTATATGTTTCAATAAGATCCCTTCAAAGTTCCAAGTGAACAAGGACATCCAGATCTCATTGTACTTCCCCTTTTCCTAACGACACCATTCAGATAATAATCTGCCTTCCTGTTCTTGCCACTAAAGTGGATAACCTCATATTTATCCACATTAAACTGCATCTGCCATGCATCTATCCATTCACCCAACCTGAATCCTCACAGCATCCTCCTCACAGTTCACACAGCCACCCAGCTTTGTGTTATCTGTAAATTTGCTACTTAAATTCCCTTCATCTAAATCACGAATGTATATTGTAAATAGCTGCGGTCCTAGCACCGAGCCTTGCGGTACCCCACTAGTCACTGCCTGCCATTCTGAAAGAGACCCGTTAATCCCTATTCTTTGTTTCCAGTCTGCCAACCAATTTTCTATCCATGATAGTACCCTACCCAAATACCACTTGCTCTAATTTTGTCCACTAATCTGCTATGTGGGACCTTATCAAAGGCATTCTGAAAGTCCAGGTACACTACATCCACTGGCTCTCCCTTATCCATTTTCCTAGTTACATTCTCAAAACATTCCAGAAGATTAGTCCAGCATGATTTCCCCTTTGTGAACAATGCTGACTCGGATCGATCCTGTTACTGGTATCCAAATGTGTCGCTATTTCATCTTCTATAATTGACTCCAGCATTTTCCCCACCACCAATGTCAGGCTAACTGGTCTATAATTCCCTGTTTTCTCTCTCCCATTACATTAGCTACCCTCCAATTCACAGGAACTGATCCTGATTGTATAGAACATTGGAAAATGAACACCAATGCGTCCACAATTTCTAGAGCCGCTTCCTTAAGTACCCTGGGATGCAGACCATCAGGCCTTGGGCACTTATCAGCCTTCAGTCCCATCAGTCTACCCAACACCATCGCATGCCTAATGTGAATTTCCTTCAGTTCCTCCGTAACCCCAGGTCCTCTGGCCACCAGTACATCTGGGAGATTGTTTGTGTCTTCCTTAGTGAAGACAGATCCAAAGTGCCTGTTCAACCTGTCTCCCATTTCCTTGTTCCCCATAATAAATTCACCTGGTTCTGTCTACATAGGTCCAATTTTGGTCTTAACTATTTTTTTCCTCTTCACATACCTAAAGAAGCTTTTACAATCCTCCTTATATTCTTTGCGAGTTTACCTTCGTACCTCATCTTTTCTCCCCTTATTGCCTTTTCAGTTGCTCTTTAAAAGATTCTCAATCCTCTGGCTTCCCGCTCATCTATGCTATGTTATACTTTTTCTCTTTAATTTTTATACTGTCCTTGACTTTTCTTGTCAGCCACGGTCGCCTCTTACTCCCCTTAGTATCTTTCTTCCTCTTTGGAATGAACTGATCCTGCACCTTCTCTATTATTCCCAGAAATACATGCCATTGTTGTTTCACAGTCATCCCTGCTGGGGTCTCTTTCCAGTCAACATTGGCCAGCTCCTCCCTCATGGCTCCATAGTCCACTTTGCTCAACTGTAACACTGACACTTCTGATTTTCCCTTCTCCCTCTCAAACTGTAGATTACAACCTATCACATTATGGTCACTACCTCCTAATGACTCCTTTATATCGAGTTCCCTTATCAAATCCGGTTAATTTCACAACACTAAATCCAGAATTGCCTTCTCCCTGGTAGGCTCCAATACAAGCTGCTCTAAGAATCCATCTCAGAGGCACTGATGAGAACAGTCGGTTAGAGGTTGGAAATGATTGAGGACATCTGGCCTATTATGTTCAAAAGCATTTAACAAGATCATCACTCACATAATTTAATTTCTGTGATCTGATTATCATCAAAAGGAAGCTGATTGATACAACGTACATTCAATTAAAGTTGTCCCTGTCAAGAATGGATTCTTTAGTCTGTTGTTTATAGTAGGTCACAAAAGGATGGATTTTTAAACATGTTTATCATCTTCTCAACTCTGTTAAATTAACTGGAAGTTACCAGGGCAGCTAGTTTGGGCTGACATAAATAAGATAAATAATGGTGGGCATGATTTACAGCTGAAATCAATCTGCATCATTTCACTGAATGGTTTGGTTTTCTTCCCTAAACAGAATTACGCATTTAATTAATCCGATAATTAACTGGGAAGTGGATGTGATACAGAGAAATGTGATATATTCCATGAGAAAAAAATAATTTATTAAATTGTTGGAATTGGCCTGGGATTACTCAGAAACATTGGGTAGGAACGAAAAAAAACCCGATCACATTGCAAGTGACTAACTATGGCAAACCATAGTTATTGGGATCATAGACACTGGAAGTAAGTTGGTTAATTCATGAGGGTTGGATGCATCATCTACCCAACTTTTTATTTGAACACAGAATGATATCATCTTTTCCCCAGCTAACAATGAGCCATTATGGGCTCCACCCTTCCTTGGTCATCTGTTGCCGGCCCTGCTTCCTTCTTACCTTTTCCTACCCCCAGTTCTCTCCCCTCTACTTTCAGTCTGAAGAAGGGTGCCGGCCCATCATTTTTTCTCCAGAGATGCTGCCTGACGTGCTGAGTTACTCAAGCACTTTATGTCTACAATATAGAGTCATCTATGTATATTAACTCTGTTCCACTGCCTCAGGCAAACTTTTTACTCTACCACTGTGGCTGTGCCTTCAAGTGACTGAACCCCACAAATCCCCAGAACATCTATACCTCACGTTTCACGATCCTCCTGAAAATCCATTGTTTTGACCAGTCTCTAAAGAAATGATTAAATGTATGGGTTGTGGCAGGGCAGGTGAGTGATGGGGGAATTGGATGGGAAGGGTAAATAAGCTGTAGAATGTCCCTCCTATAATTATCAAAAATAAAGATGAAAGGTTAGCGTTGCAGACTTTTAATTTCAAGTTCAAGAGTTCAAGAGAGTTTATTGTCTTGTGGCCCAGATAGGACAATTAAATTCTTGCTTTGCTTCAGCACAACAGAATATTGTAGGCATAAATAAATACAGAACAGATCAGTGTGTCCATACACCATTGAATATATATACACACACATAATTTGTAACATTTTTGCATGTGCATGTTCCTCTCTGAAAGCAGACAAAGTTAAATTCCTAACCATGCTCCTGATTAAATTATATTAATTTAGAGAAACATGCTGCCAAATAGTTGGTTTGTGTACATATGAACTCTAAATTTAAAGTTATGAAAATAACTTAGAAGAGTCTTATCAATTTCCCATGTGGAATAGAAACGTGATTGTGGGAATTAATTTATAAATTTCCTTTCCATGTTTTTTTATTAATACAATTTGTCCAGCAGGCAGGCCTTCATTAGATTCTATTCATGTCTTCCTCTGTGTTTGTTGTCTCACTTTGGATAATTTTCCTTTGAACTTCACTCCATTGTCTTTTTGTTAGATCAAAACCCATCACTTTAAGCAATCACTTTGCTATCTGCATTCGCATTGTCCTGTAAATGGATATGGTGCTACTTCTCACTGGATCACCTCAGCTCTTTCAGGTGGTGAACCAAGAACCAGGGCAGTGGTGCTTCAGAATAAAGTGCTACCGCAATTAGTAGGATTTTAGTTTTCAGAGGTAATAAATCTTTGGAATTCTCTATCGCTGAGAGCTTTGGTGGATGAGCCATTGATTATGTTCAAGGGTCAGATGAATTTCAGATGTAAGTGATCTGGGGAACAGGCAGATTTAGACTTTACTTTAGAATTTAGATATACAGCGCAGAAACAGGCACTTTGACCCACCGAGTCCATACCGTCCAGTACACTAGCACTATCCCGCATACTAGGGTGAATTTACTATTTTGTTAGCCTAGCCAATCAACCTACAAACAGTATGTCTTTGTAGCATCTGCGGTTTCTTGTGGCTCCATTTTACTGCTCCGCTGTGAAGTATGTCAACTTTGAAGAAGTTCTCTACCTCTCTCCGACGGTTCTGTGAGACCCTCTCTCCCTGCTCCTCCTCTGTGTACCTGATCCTCTCCCACTCACTTGCCAGGCTTTGCCCTATCCACGCCTCTCTTTACTCTCAGCTTTCTCCCCCCTTCTCCATTAGTCTGAAGAAGGGTCCCGACAGTCTTCTGAGTTCCTCCAACACTTTGTTCCTTTTTGGAGTATCAATTAAACAAACTGCTTTGTCTTAGTGAGGACAAATGGAATATTCCATCACCCTATTTACTTTTTTTGCGTTGGTTAGGTGGTGGAGAGACTTTGAGGAATCAGAAGGTGAGTCACTTGCCGCATAATACACAGCATCTGATATCTTGCAGCTATAGCACTTTAGCTAACCCTGTTAAATGTTAACAGTGACTACACTTCAAAGGTATTGCATTAGCTTTAATTGCTTAGGAATGCCCTGAGGATGTAAAGTAATTTCTTTCAACATGTTGATTGTCCTATAATTATGATAATGGTTATCTCAGTTCAGCATTGGCTAAGGCCAGTATGTGAATAAACTAAAGTTGCTGTCTTTTTCTAAAGCTGGACTCAAAAGCACTGCAGTCCCTGAACGGCATGAGTAATTTGGATGCATAATTCAAAACATTGATGTACTTTGGCATTATGATTATTTCTTCCGTCATTAATAAACACTAGACATAAATTCCTGGAATCTTGATGGGCGAATTGATCTTTCAAATTCTGATTAACCTGTTATTGTAAAACGAATCATGCCCCAGCAACAAAGATTATGAAAGGTAAATTAACCCCACAGAGTATTTTCCTAATCTAAATGTGGCCACAATATCACAAAAATCATGACTTCATAAATAGTGCAGCACAGAGCTGTAATGTTTTTTACGTCTCAGGTGGTCCAATGGATCTATGGTATTTTTTTGTCACATATACCAAGGTACACTGATTTTTTTGTTGTTGCATACAATTCAGTAAAAGTATTATTATACATAAGCACATCTTAGATTCAGCAAATGGGTATAGGAATAGTACAGTGAGACATTGTACAAGAGTCGCCATGTTTGGCGCCAATTTTCAAATCCCAGTTATTATGCAGAGTTCTTAACCTGGCCATAAGGCTCATTATCTTGTGGTCGGCGTCAGCCTGGCCAAGCATAGCTGCTGGTGTCCTTCATTGCTGATCTACCATACCATGCAGCTGCAGGTCTTGTCCCTTCCATGCGCTCAGCCTCATGGAACGGCACCGGATCCAGCTAGACCTCAGGCTGCTGCAGGGTCACCAGTGGCCCACTCCACTGTCGAGGTGCACTGCACTGCACAGCAACATACCTACCTGGCTGCTGAAAGTTAAAGGTGGAAGGTAAACTTCGAAAAGGAACTCACAATGTTTTAACAATTATTTTTCCACCTCTGCAAGTGGGCTGGATTGCCGGGTGGTTGAAAATCTGGTCGCAGGTTTGTTCAGTTGGAGTTGGAGTTGGGAAACGTGGCAAGGGAAAGACTGCAGTAGGCAGGTCTTGCCTCTTTTGCCCTCTCCCATCACATCAGGCAAGAGGTACAAAAGTGTAAAAGCACATCCCTCCAGATTCAGGGAGAGTTTCTTCCCAGCTGTTAACAGGAAAATTGTCCTTGGTTGCTTACCCGAGGCAGCGCAGAATGTAGATGGAATCAATGCGGGGTCAGGGTGTGGATGGGGGACGGCTGGTTTGTGTGATGGACTGGGCTACACCCACAATTTCTTAGGGTCTTGGGCAGACCAGTTGCAAAACCAAGTCGTGATGCATCCCCACAGGATGCTTTTAACACTGAATCTGTGGAAGTCGTTGAGGGTCGTTGTCACTTGTATTAAGGTCGACGTGGGAACACCAGACTCTCCTAGAAATGGGGCTGGAGATTAGGAGTTTGTGAGGCACTGTGCCCCTTCTGGCATCTATGCAGGGCATTGAAAATATTTACTTTCAAAGATCTTTTTCTTCACACTAACTTCCACATAGTTATCATATACGAATATCAAGGCAATGGCTATCAGGTCAGTGGGGGCGCTGTGAGACAGCTGCCCTGCCAGCAGCATGTTCGTTATTTCTTTTTTTTTTTGGTGCATCTAGTGTTCTAGTTTGGGTGTCTAGCGGTATGTCTTATGTGGGGGATGGTGGGGAGGGGGAAAGGGGGAAACCACTTTTGGCCGCCTCCTCCACAGGGAGGCGACTTTTTCCATGTCGCCTCCCTTGCGGCCCAACACCAAGGATTGGAGCGACCTTTCCCGGACTTTTCATCGCGGAGCAGGCGAACCCTTTCCAGGGGTCGCCAGAGAGGAGTGCTCAGATCGCGGGCTTGGTGTCATTGACATGATGGGACTGTGGTTTGCCGGAGAAGAGCTCCAACCGCCGGCCCGCGGCCTATAAAATCCTGAAGCTGCGGTCTGCGGAGCTTCTAGCCGCGGGCGGGGCGTGGACTTACCATCCGGTGCCTGGGATCCCTCGCCGGGGATCGCCGGAGAAGAGCTCCGACCGCCGGCCTATAACATCCTGAAGCCGCGGACTCCGGTAGGGAAGTGCCAATTCGGGACCTACAAGCCGCGGAGTGTGTTCCACCGCCTGTACATCGGGCCATCTGTAGCGGCGACTACAGAGGATCTATGGCCCCGACCACGGGTAAACAAAGGATGAGGACTGGCTGAACTTTGTTGCCTTCCACCAGTGAAGAATGCTGTGGTGGATGTTTGTGTTAATTTTTATTGTGTATTGTGTGTTCTTTTTTACAGGCGACAATTGTGCGGCGGCGCGACTCATGCTGCAGCTGTCCGTACAGCCTGTCTGTCTTTTTTTTTTTTTTGTCTAGTTAAATGTAGTTGTACGTGTTTTTTTTGTACTGTTTCTAACTGTGTATATGTGGGGGCTGGGCTGGGGTGGGGAGGGGAGCCCCCAGGTCATCCGATCGGGATGACCTGGGGGCTCCAGTCACGGAGCCTGCGGAGCTGCGGACTTACCAACGTGGGGCTGGCCGGCCCCGGAGGGTGGGGAGCGGTGGTGGTTCGCTGCTGCGGCCCGACTCCAGAGCTCCAGCTCCAGCTGCAGATTACTGCCGGTGGACTGTCGGGATATCGGGAGCTCGCGGGTCTGGGTGGGAGCTCAAGCAACACAATTTCTCCAGCCCGTGTCGCGGGGATGGAACGACCCGGAGCGGGGCTGTACATCGCCCCGTGCGGCTTTAATGGCCGTGGGACATTCCAGCGCCCGCCGGGAGCTCCATCTTTGTGACCTTTGGGCCAAGAGCAGGGCCGTACATGGCCAGGCGCGGCCTCAACAGCCTGGGGACTTATCATCGCCCGCCTGGGGCTTCGACATCGGGGGAGAAATGGTGCGGGGGAGAAAGAAGAACTTTGCCTTCCATCACAGTGAGGAGGAGATTCACTGCGATGGATGTCTGTGTGAATTGAATTGTTTGCGTTTTTTTTTATGAATTGTTCTGTTTGTATGGCTTGTAGAAACAGAGTTTCGTTTGAGCCTCTCTGAGGTTCGAATGACAAGTAATAAAATCAAATCAAATCAAATTTAGTGTATCGCTGCTGGCAAATTCATTTCACTGAATGTGATGTGCATGTGACGAATGAAATTGACTTTAATTCCCAATCCATGGGAATTATGGAATAGAAGTTGAAAGCGTTACTCAAACATCAATGGCAAAGTTTGTGGTTTGGAGCCATGATGTGGTCATTATGATGCACAATAATCGCTGTACTGGGTTTGTGCTAATTGCACCCACTCATTAATTGGGCAAAACAAAAAGAGCTGGAGTAACCTAGCAGGTGAGGCAGAATCTGTGGAGGGAATGGAGGCAACGTTTCAGGTTGGGACCCTTCTTCAGACTGACAGATCACGATCAGTCTGAAGAAGGGTCCCGACCCAAAACGTCGCCTGTCCATTCGCACCACAAATGCTCCCTGACTTGCTGAATTTCTCCAGCATTTTGTGTTTTGCTCAAGATTCCAGCATCTGCAATCCCTTGAATCTCCATAATTCATTAACGTGTCACTGAGTTTATACATTGAAAGCCTACAATATTTAAAATTATTCTCAAAAACAGCGAAAAAAAATGGATGGGGGTAAGACTTCCAGCAAAGCCTCGAATATCACTGTACCTTACTACACGTGACAATAAAAGATCTTTGAAACCTTTGTGAACCAAAAAATAAAGCCGGCGGGCAGATAATCCGATGACGTTTCCAAAACAAAGTGCGCCTTTAATAAATGCGCAGACGCAGTCGCCGAAACCCCAATTGGCGCCGAATCTTTGACCTCACTTGGACCAAACCAATGATAAACGGGGAGGACTGTATATACAATGGAAGGAAAGATTTGTTTTTCTTCGTGAATCAAATTATCGCATTAAAATTAAATATTAATCTTTAAGTACCATAACAAACATTGGTGAATTGGTGCTGTTGTTCCAGTTGTAACCCCGGCATTGCGCTGTCAGTTTTCTGTTCCCCCCTCCCCCCGCAGTGTCGGGACCCGAGGCCGCCGCCGCCATCATCGCCATCTTCTCGCCCGCGCAGAGTTTCTGGGTTTTTAATGTATTTTGTTTTCAATCGCTCGCGTTTCGGACACTGAATGTTAATAAACGAGGTTTGCTGGGGCTGGGGTGAAAGAATAGGCGCCGCCGCCGTTTCTGGCCAAGCCCGTTATTAACTAGTGGCGGTGTCGCGGCCGAGGGGTCCGTCCGCCCGCCCGCAGAAATGTATATTAAACAGGTACGAGGCAGCGAGGCCTGGGCGCTGGGGGCGGCCGGGGTGTGGAGGGAGGGAGGGGGGGCGGGGTGGTGGAGCGAGGGCTGGAGATGGAGGGAGCGAGGAGCGATGGGGGTGTGGATAGAGGAAGCCTTGGGTTGGAGGGTGGAGTAGGATGGAGGGGGAGGTGATGGTGGGTAGACCGGGGGGTGCTGCTGCCTCACCCCCAGGCAACATCCTCGAGTCTCCCCTCTTGCCTTCTGACCGGCTTAATGACATCCTTCCTATAGCTGGGGGACCACGATTGCACACAGTACTCCAAATGTTACAGCTGCATCATGATGTACCAACCTTTGTATCCAGTAGCCTTCCCAATGAAGGCAAGATGCTAAAGGCCTTCTCCATCATAGTGTTCACCTGACTCGCCATCTTTCGGGAACCATGCACCTGTACTCCCAGATATCTCTTCTGTATCAGTCTTCAAGGCTGTACCATTGACTCTGTAAATCCTGCCCTAATTTGACATGCCAAAGTGCAACACCTCTCACAAGCGTTAAATTCTATTTGTCATGCCTTGGCCCAACTGATCCAAGTTTTCAACATCTTGTTGAAAACTTGGATATCCGTTGTCATTATCACAGTTTGTCACTGTTGTCACTGGAATTTTGGTGGAAGGGCGGAGGGATGCCTGAGGCTGTTTGAGGGTGGAGGGAAGGAGGCAGGCATGAAGACTGCATTTTTGGATGGGATGGCTGGAGAGTAGGAGATAAGCTTGAAGTTGTTTAACAGTGGGAGCAGAGAGGGGAAAGAGAGTACAGATCAAATGTCGGAAAGATAGGGAGAAAAATGACCAGTGGTGGATACGAAGAACAAAAATGGAAATGCTGAAAAAAACTGAGCAGGTCAGGCATCATCTGAAGGAAAAGAAATTGTCGGCGTTTTAGGTTTGCAACCTTTTGTCAGAATTGGGAAAGTGAGATGCAAGTTAGGTATCAGTAGGAGTGAATGTCAGTGATAGCATGAATTGAACTGGCTTGATGGCAACAGCAGCAAGCACGTTGGCTTGTTAGTCAGTAGTGTTAATGGTAAGGTGGAGGGCAGGTTAGACTTGCATATGTAGCAGGATGAGACAAGCTGAACCAACATAATATTAAAAACAAATTGACAAGTGGAGAAACTAAATGGGTTAAGTGACATCTGTGTAAAAGAGAAACATGTTCAATGTTTCAGAGAAGGACACTTTTTGAGACTTGAGAGAGAGAAGTTATTCTAAGTAGTAGTAAAAGAGAATTTCTCTAATTGTTTGAATTGAAAGATACAGCACAGAAACAAGTCCTTCGGCCAAATGAGTCCACGTGACCATCGACCATCATCACACCAGTTCTGTGTTTTACCCTTATCCACTCCCTACACACTAGGGGTAATTTACAAAGCCCAATTTGAGATGTCTGGGATGTGGGAGGAAACTCACGTGGTCAAAGGAAAACGTGCAAACTCCACACAAAGAGCACCCGAGGTCAGGATCTACTAGCCCATTAGGGGAAGATGTAGCTGATGGGACTAGATTAAATGACTGGCTGCATATGTTGTTGTTGTTAGCCCGATTCTGTATGTCTTTGGAGTGTGGGAGGAAACCGAAGATCTCCGAGAAAACCCAAGCAGTCACGAGGACAACGTACAAACTCCATACAGACAATACCCGTGGTCAGGATTGAACCCGGGTCTCTGGCACTGTTAAGGGCCTGTCCCACCAGCATGCGACTCCATGCGGTGAGCGCGACCTAACTTGGTCGCTTGAGCCGTCCGGCCTCACGGGGCCGGTCCCACTTCGATCGCAGTATAGAGTTGTGCGGAGCTGGTCCCGACATCGCACGGGGCTCCGAAAAACTGACCGTGTTCAAAAATTCCGTGCGGCAACAGCCTGTTGGCCCGCAGCTGCCTCAACACATTACGCACCGCCTCGACGTCGTGCCTCCGTGACCCTCTCTGTGTGCCTACGTGACCCTCTCTATATGTGCCTCCGTGACACTCTCTGTGTGCCACCGTGACCCTCTCTATGTGTGCCTCCGTGCCCTTCTCTGTGTGCCTCCGTGACCCTCTATATGTGTGCCTCCGTGACCCTCTCTATATGTGCCTCCGTGGCCCTCTGTGTGTGCCTCCGTGATCCTCTCTCTGTGCCTCTGTGATCCTCTCTCTGTGCCTCCGTCACCCTCTCGATATGTGCCTCCGTGACCCTCTCGATATGTGCCTCCGTGACCCTCTCTGTGTGTCCCT
Source organism: Okamejei kenojei (assembly GCA_035221665.1). Classification (NCBI taxonomy): domain Eukaryota; kingdom Metazoa; phylum Chordata; class Chondrichthyes; order Rajiformes; family Rajidae; genus Okamejei; species Okamejei kenojei. Next base: position 35,198,856 of record CM069145.1, on the reverse strand, counting down.
CTCTGTCCTTGCGAACTTACCGCGGACTTCGCTCCAACGTCGCGCCACTCACCCGACCTCCGCGCGGCCCCCGCTGCCGGTTTGGTCGCGCTCGCCGCATGCAGGCACATGCTGGTGGGACCGGCCCTGTACGGGGATCATCCGACCTTCGCGTGGCCCGCGCTTCAAGTTTGGTCGCGCTCACCGCATGGAGTCGCATGCTGGTGGGACAGGCCCCTAAGGCAGCAACTCTACTGCTGCGCCACCATGCCATGTGTCCGATTGGACGTGAAATGATGGTGAGCAGAAATCGTTCAGTGTACCAGAGGGAAGATATTCCTTGAATTTGGGTTTTGTAACAATACAGGAAGCCACAGGCAGAGATCGGCAGGAATATGATAGAGCGGAGGCATTGTGCAGACCATATAAACTATATAGGCTGCAAAACGCCTTGTCATACAATTTTTACTGGAAGCACCTTTCCAAACCTAGTTCCAGTCCACCAGGAATTTTGAATTTTATATCCCTCGTTTCCCTGATCCCTGACCAGTCTGAAGAAGGGTCTCGACCCGAAAACGTCGCCTATTTCCTTCGCTCCTTAGATGCTGCTGCACCCGCTGAGTTTCTCCAGCCTTTTGTGTACCCAGGAATTTTGAAACCTGTTTTCTGCATTATTTTTTTATTCACTTGTCTGTGATACCGACAAAAATCTGGAGATTATTATCTATTGTGATCTTGCTGCTTTATTACTCTGCTGCCTAAAGTTTGAGTATGTTGTTGCCCTTTTTACCTATGTTATTAACACAAAATGATCATGCTCCCTGATTTTCAACATCTGGAGTTGTTTTTCAATTGCAACAAATGGAATGCACATTAATCAATTATTTACCTGCTGCTGCCGCAGGTTTTACTTTTTTCTTTAAGATCTTGGAGTTCCCTTCCACGGCTTTTCCTATTCACAAAGATTTTCACTCTATATCAATATGTTTTTGAATTGGTGTAATGAAATAAAGTTAATGCACATTGTATGTGCATGCAACTTTGTAGTAGAAGGACTTTGAAATGGTTTGCTTGGGTTTCTAATCCTTGTCTAATTGTTGCCTGACCTGGTACATTCAGTTTAGTTTAAACATGGCGAAGTCTATGCAAAGTTTTAATGAGCACATTATTTTTGGTTTTGAGTAGATTTTAATTTGTTCTGTTGTAGAATGGGTATTATTTGGGATTTATTTATGAAATTATTCTCATTTTGGCCATACAGATTGGGATTTACAATTCGTATGTGGAATTTCAGTTTTATAATGCTGCAAACTAAAGCTAATTACCATATTTATCTTCCAGGTTATTATCCAGGGTTTTCGCAGCTACAGGGATCAAACCATTGTTGATCCCTTTAGCTCCAAGCATAACGTTATAGGTGAGTTCCAAAGCATAGTTTAAAAAAAAGTAGTTGGCCAGAATATTTTATGGTCCAAGTTCTCTATATATCTCTATACTTATAAAACTGATCTTGAATGTGTATTTATTTGTGTTTGTGTGCAATCATATCTTCGCGAAAAAACGATGCGGTAACGGTAAACTTTTTACCTATTCCGGTAGACATTTTTCCCCTGCAGCTCAAAATCGCCTTATCTGAACATTTCATGCTTTATTTCTCGAGTTATTATTGAAAATGTTCAAAAATCTGACAAAACTTTGAATTTAAAAACCACTGTCTTTCGCTGATGACATCACAGTGGGTCTGCGTGCCTTCTTCCTTGCGCTGTGAGTGACGTCACCCGCCCCCAACCCTCCCTCCTCCCGTTATTCAAAACACGCAGCTGGAGATGAAGTCGGACCCTGAACTGAAGACCAAAGATCATAGCTGAAGACTGCGGTGGCCCAACTTGCGGTCCTTTGGTCGATGCTCACTCGCACGGCCACTCACCGCCTCGCTTGGGGTTCTCGTGTCGGCGCATGGTGGGGAGGTTGCTGCCTCACGCTGCCTCTGTCGCTGCCCTCTCTCTGTCCTCTGCCCCCTGTGCCCTGCCCTCTGTCTCTGCCCCTGCCCTCTCTACCCCCCTCCCACCCTAGCCGCGCCTGCGAGTTGGGGGCTATGCGTGACTGGATAGAGCGTGGGATGGGGTAAAATGAGCGAATGAATAATATTAATATAATATCAAGGGGGGTGGTTAGTGTGTGTGTAGGCCCCCCCCCCCCCGCAACAGCGCATTGAAGGGATGGGACCCAACGGGTCCCACTTGGTCTAGTATACTGTTAAACGTCTTGTCTGTCTGCCAGATCAAGGAACTATGCCAAGGAATAATATATTATTAACACTGTTTGTTTGTATGTATGTATGCATGATATCCCAAAACCCCACCAAAACAGTTCACAATAGCGCTACAATTTTTGGCCCACCTTACCGCTGGGATGTAAATGAAACCTGTTTAGTTCGGATTGATGTTATATTTTACAAGTTATTGACATTTTAAACTTTACCAAAATTACTTTTCAAACCACTTTTCCACTTGCCCTGCGTGTCAGCCACGTTCAACATCACAATGGGTTCCCAAATCTCATTTACATTAAAAAAATCACGATTTTCAAATAAACTTTGTTTTAATCAAATTCTTCTGTTTTCATTAACAGCTTACATTGTGTTTAGGTTATTTTAAAGAAAACATTTGAATTTCATTTTTTTTAAAACAGTGATTTTCATTGTGGGGGCGTGGGATAGGGTGCAGGTGAAGAGTGGAGGAGCAGGGGGATATAGGGGAGGTGGGTAGGGAAGGGAGAGGGATTGAGGGAGAGGAGGGGGTATGGAGGGAGGGGAAAGTGGGGGAGGTGAGGAGGAGGGAGAGGAGTGGGGGAGGTAGGGAGTGGGAGAGGGAGCGAGATGGAGAGGATGGCAGTGGGGGAGGAGGGGGGGATAGAGGGGTGGTATGGAGTGGGGGTTAGAGGGAGAGAACAGTGAGGGTGAGGTGGGAGGGGTGGGATATGGGGAGGTGAGTGGGGGAGGAGGGGGATAGAGGTAGAGGAGTTATGGAGGGAGGACTGACGGTAGGGGAATGGAGAGGGAGTGAGTGGGGAGGGGAGGAAGAGAGGGTGAAGAGGAGGGGGAGGGAGTGCTGGGGGATGAGGGGGAATGGAAGAGGATAGGGGTAGGAAGAGGGATGGCGAGATAATGGAAATATTAAACGCACAGTTATTAACAACTTAATTTCTGCTGTTAGTGCGGGCCCGTCAGCCGCGCATGCGCAGTTTGGTGGAATATTGCATTGGGGGAGCGGGCCCAATGGGTCCGCACTTGGTCTAGTATATATATATAACTTTATATAAATCGCAAAGTTGAAATTTTTAGAAGAATGTTTCCAAAATATTTGGATAAAATGCTTACTGGCTAGGTCTTGTGTGACCCTATTGGAAACATTATCACCATTGAGTTGCACTTTGCAGCAGCATTTTCAGACTTATTGGAGATGGACTATTGCAGTAAAGAAAGAGGGCATTGTTTAAGGTCTTGTCCATCTATTCTGGTCATTTATGATGCACAATAGACACAGTACTGCAATAAAACTCTGATGATCTACTACTGAGCCGCTCTCTGAAAATTCTAATCATTCAGCATCTGGCTCACTTGTTTTTTGTTTCCCATACTAACTTTAAACTTGCTAGAAATATTATGATACTACTGTATAACCTCATTAAAAAATGACATGACCGTGTGTTAAGGTATTAACAAAAACAATTTCCAATAGTCTAGAAAATCTACCAGTCTGGCATAACCAAAATCCAAAAAATATCAGATTGTTGAGTTTTAATATATTTTTAATTTCTTCCAGTGCTGGTAACTGGCCAGTTTGTTTCGATTTTTGTGTGGATTTTTGTTGATGCCACATGGCTGCGAAGTTTGACTTGTCTCCCTGAAGGCACTCATTGGAGAAAGGAGAACGTTGTTTAGAGGAAATAGGAGAGGAACTCGGGTGTAGAATTGAATCTGGAGAAACAAAGTCTGCCATTAAATATCATTTTACAGATTATTGAGACCAGAAGTTCTTTAAATGTTGGGCAAATACATCCTCAATAAATATGGCGGGGGAAATAAAATACATTTTTTAAATGATGGGGAAAACGTAACAAATAGTTGTTTTATTTTTGTGAACCATTGTGGATAAAACATGTGTTTTGGGGCAAATTGGGATTGCTCCTCTTTTTGGGTGCACCTGATTACAATTCAATGATAGTGAATGATAATGATTCAATGGTGTGCTTATTGTGTGGTATGATATCCAAATGAGACTAAAATATACCACTGTGGCTATAATTCTTCAAATTCTGTTCTGGTTTAGGTGCGGATATTTTGGAATAGCTTCTTAAAGAACAAAGATATTTGTTATTAGACCAAATCATATGAATAAGCAAAATGACAGCGTACTTTGGCTCAAATCAATCTTTATGCTGATCAGTGGATGTAATATTTCTAGTCTACATCTTAAAACCTTTGGAAGAAATGGTTGTTTTGGTAGCAGACAGGTAAGTGCTGCCGAGCGTAGTGTAAATCAGAGGAATTGGTACCCCAAAGCCTTTTAACTGGTCTTTCGAACCTTTTTAACCCTTTCTTGGTCTTTCACTATAAAAGCTAAACTTTGCACAGTTGCTATATAAATAATGTAAATTTGGATTTTAATTGATTTTTCTTTCTGTTTAGTTGGTCGAAATGGATCAGGAAAAAGTAACTTCTTTTATGGTAAGATTTTTCTGGATTTGATTTTACATTGAAATTGATAACTTACCTTTATTGGCTATTAATATGCTGACTCATGGATTTATGGAAGTTGGAATATGTATACATTGGCCATGCATTTTTAATGGTACGTTTTAGGAATGCATGTTGACTAAGGCATAGGAGAAACTGCTCAAGTGCACAGTTGGAGAGTAATATTAAATGCATGTTATCAGGCAAGGTTGTATCTGCTGGAGTTCAGAAGAGAAAAAGATGAGTTGATGGAAGCATTTAAAATCCCGAGTGGTTTTGACAGGTGGATGAAGGGGGACGTTTCCTCTGGGAGAATTTAGAACTAGCATTCACCATTTAGAAATAAGGGAATGCCTATTTAAGATGGATGAGGTGAAATATTTTCTTTTAATAGTTGTAGGTTGTTGGAGTGAAAACAGTTTTTGAGCATATTTAAAATTTGAGTATAGACTTAATGAGCAAAGGGGTGAAAAGTTACGGTGGGTAGCTGGAAATGCAAACTTCAGGGTACAGTCAAATCAGCAGTGATCTTGTTAAATGCTGAAGCAGGCTTGAGGTGCTAAATGGCCTATGCCGTGTTAGTGTAATGGTATGGGAATTCTAGGTTGGAAGCAATGTTGAGGAAGGTGGGAAAATTGGAATGGTCATTTTCTGATGCTGAAGTGCTTATTTGAAGACTAGAATGGTATGTGAAATTTACTAATTTTCATAGTTGTTGACTTTTCAGAAGGAAAATAATTAATGAAGATTAAAACAAATTAGAAACTAGCCTCTTTCTTTCTTCAGGTTCTTGAAGTTTTTCAGGTGGTAATATTCATTGGTGCACTAAAATCTGCTGAAAATCAATCAATTAAACATCCAATTTTACAGAATTGTAAAGAAAGCCAACCAGCCATCAAAACTGATCAATCTCATCAAAGCTGCCACACTTTGATTTTACACAATACATTTTTTTAATTGTTGTTAAGACTTGCGTTGTACCTCAAAGTCAAAAGAGTTTGTCATGTGTCCCTGACAGGACAATGACATTCTTTCTTTGCTTCAGCACAACAGAACATAGTAGGCATTGACTACAAAACAGATCAGTGTGTCCATATACCATTATATACGTAAATACACACATGAGTAAATAAATTGATAAAGTGCAAATAACAGATAATGGGTTATTAATGTTCAGAGTTTTGTCCGAGCCAAGTTTAATAGCCTGATGGCTGTGGGGAAGTAGATATTTCTGGTTGTTGCAGTTCTCAGGCTCCTGTACCTTCTACCTGAAGGTAGCAGGGAGATGAGTGTGTGGCCTGGCTGATGTGGGTCCTTGATGATGATGCCAGCCTTTCTGAGGCAGCGACTGCAATAGATCCCCTCGATGGAAGGGAGGTCAGAGCCGATGATGGACTAGGCAGTGTTTACTACTTTTTGTAGTCTTTTCCTCTCCAGGGCGCTCAAGTTGCCGAACCAAGCCACGATGCAACCAGTCAGCATGCTCTCTACTGTGCACCTGTAGAAGTTAGAGAGAGTCCTCCTTGACAAACTGACTCTCTGTAATCTTCTCAGGAAGTATGGAATGGAATGGAACCAATGTTCTTGGGGGAGTGTTTGCTAGTGCTGTCGGGGAGGATTTAAACTAATGTGGCAGGGGGATGGGTACAAGAGCAGAGAGGCAGGAGGGTGTAAAATGAGGGTAGAAGCATTAGGTAGCAAGGTGAAAGGTAAAAGTGGCAGGCAGACAAAACCAGGGCAAAAATCAAAAAGGGCCACTTTTCAGCAAAATTGTATAAGGGGTAAATGCGTTGTAAAGACAAGCCTGAAGGCTTTGTGTCTCAATGCAAGGAGTATTCGTAATAAGGTGGACGAGTTGAACGTGCAGATAGATATTAATGATTATGATATAGTTGGGATCACGGAGACATGGCTCCAGGGTGACGTAGGCTGGGAGCTGAACATCCAGGGATATTCAATATTCAGAAGGGATAGAGAGAAAGGAAAAGGAGGTGGGGTAGCGTTGCTGGTTAGAGAGGAGATTAAAGCAATGGAAAGGAAGGACATTAGCTTGGAGGATGTGGAATCGGTATGGGTAGAGCTACAAAACACTAAGGGGCAGAAAACGCTGGTGGGTGTTGTGTACAGGCCACCTAACAGTAGCAGAGAAGTTGGGGATGGTATCAAACAGGAAATTAGAAATGCGTGCGACAAAGGCAAAACAGTTATAATGGGTGACTTCAATCTACATATAGATTGGGTTAATCAAATTGGCAGGGTGCTGAGGAAGAGGATTTTTTGGAATGTATGCGGGATAGTTATCTAAATCAACATGTAGAGGAACCAACGAGAGAGCAGCTATTTTAGACTGGTTTTGAGTAATGAGGAAGGGGTAATTAGCCGTCTTGTTGTACGTGCCCCCTTGGGCAAGAGTGACCATAATATGGTTGAGTTCTTCATTAGGATGGAGAGTGACATTGTTAATTCAGAAACAATGGTTCTGAACTTAAAGAAAGGTAACTTTGAGGGTATGAGACGTGAATTGGCCAAGATTGACTGGCAATTAATTCTAAAAGGGTTGACGTGGATATACAATGGAAGACATTTAAAGATTGCATGGATGAACTACAAAAATTGTTCATCCCAGTTTGGCAAAAGAATAAATCGGGGAAGGTAGTGCATCCGTGGATAACAAGGGAAATCAGGGATAGTATCAAAGCAAAGGATGATGCGTACAAAGTAGCCAGAAAAAGCAGCATACCAGAGGACTGGGAGAAATTCAGAGACCAGCAGAGGAGGACAAAGGGCTTAATTAGGAAAGGAAAAATAGATTATGAAAGAAAACTGGCAGGGAACATAAAAACTGACTGCAAAAGTTTTTTATAGATATGTGAAGAGAAAGAGGTTAGTTAAAACAAATGTAGGTCCCTTGCAGTCAGAAACAGGTGAGTTGATCATGGGAACAAGGATATGGCGGACCAATTGAATAACTACTTTGGTTCCGTCTTCACTAAGGAAGACATAAATAATCTGCCTGAAATAGCAGGGGACTGTGGGTCAAAGGAGGAATTGAGTGAAATCCAGGTCAGTCGGGAAGTGGTGTTGGGTAAATTGAATAGATTAAAGGCCGATAAAATCCCCAGGGCCAGATAGGCTGCATCCCAGAGTACTTAAGGAAGTAGCTCAGGAAATAGTGGATGCATTAGTGATAATCTTTCAAAACTCTTTAGATTCTGGAGTAGTTCCTGAGGATTGGCGGGTAGCAAATGTAACCCTCTTTTAAGAAGGGAGGGAGAGAGAAAACGGGGAATTACAGACCAGTTTAGTCTAACATCGGTAGTGGGGAAACTGCTAGAGTCAGTTATTAAAGATGGGATAGCAGCACATTTGGAAAGTGGTGAAATCATTGGACAAAGTCAGCATGGATTTACAAAAGGTAAATCATGTCTGACGAATCTTGTGGAATTTTTCGAGGATGTAACTAGTAGCGTGGATAAGGGAGAACCAGTGGATGTGGTATATCTGGACTTCCAGAAGGCTTTCGACAAGGTCCCACATAAGAGATTAGTATACAAACTTAAAGCATACGGTATTAGGGGTTCAGTATTGATGTGGATAGAGAACTGGCTGGCAAACAGGAAGCAAAGAGTAGGAGTAAACGGGTCCTTTTCACAATGGCAGGCAGTAACTAGTGGGGTACCGCAGGGCTCAGTGCTGGGACCCCAGCTATTTACAATATATATTAATGATCTGGATGAGGGAATTGAAGGCAATATCTCCAAGTTTGCGGATGACACTAAGCTGGGGGGCAGTGTTCGCTGTGAGGAGGATGCTAGGAGACTGCAAGGTGACTTGGATAGGCTGGGTGAGTGGGCAAATGTTTGGCAGATGCAGTATAATGTGGATAAATGTGAGGTTATCCACTTTGGTGGCAAAAACAGGAAAGCAGAATATTATTTAAATGGTGGCCGATTAGGAAAAGGGGAGATGCAGCGAGACCTGGGTGTCATGGTACACCAGTCATTGAAAGTAGGCATGCAGGTGCAGCAGGCAGTGAAAAAAGCGAATGGTATGTTAGCTTTCATAGCAAAAGGATTTGAGTACAGGAGCAGGGAGGTTCTACTTCAGTTGTACAGGGTCTTGGTGAGACCACACCTGGAGTATTTGCGTGCAGTTTTGGTCTCCAAATCTGAGGAAGGACATTATTGCCATAGAGGGAGTGCAGAGAAGGTTCACCAGACTGATTCCTGGGATGTCAGGACTGTCTTATGAAGAAAGACTGGATAGACTTGGTTTATACTCTCTGGAATTTAGGAGATTAAGAGGGGATCTTATAGAAACTTACAAAATTCTTAAGGGTTGGACAGGCTAGATGCAGGAAGATTGTTCCCGATGTTGGGGAAGTCCAGGACAAGGGTCACAGCTTAAGGATAAGGGGGAAATCCTTTAAGACCGAGATGAGAAAGACTTTCTTCACACAGAGAGTGGTGAGTCTCTGGAACTCTCTGCCACAGAGGGTAGTTGAGGCCAGTTCATTGGCTATATTTAAGAGTGAGTTGGATGTGGCCCTTGTGGCTAAGGGGATCAGAGGGTATGGAGAGAAGGCAGGTACGGGATACTGAGTTGGATGATCAGCCATGATCATATTGAATGGCGGTGCAGGCTCGAAGGGCTGAATGGCCTACTCCTGCACCTAATTTCTATGTTTCTATGTTTCTATGTTTCTATGAAGTAGAGGCGCTGATGAGCTTTCTTAATAATTGCACCTGTGTTCTCGGACCAGGAAAGATCTTCAGAGATGTGCACGCCCAGGAATTTGAAGCTCTTGACCCTTTCAACCATCGACCCGTTGATATAAACAGGACTATGGGTCCCCATCCTACTCTTTCCAAAGTCCACAATCAGTTCCTTGGTTTTGCTGGTGTTGAGGGCCAGGTTATTGTGCTGGCACCATATGGACAGTCAATCGCTCTCTCTTCTATACTGTGACTCAAACCCATCAGTGATATGTCCCACAACAGTGGTGTCATCAGCGAACTTGATGATGGAGTTTGCACTGTGACCTGCTACGCAGTCATGAGTATAGAGTGAGTACAGCAGGGGGCTGAGCACGCAGCCTTGAGGTGCTCCCGTGCTGATTGTTATCGAGTCTGACACATTTCCACCAATACGAACAGACTCTGGTCTGTGAATGAGGAAGTCGAAGATCCAATTGCAGAGGGATGTGCAGAGACCCAGTTCTGCGAGTTTGGTAACCAGCTTGGAGGGGATGATTGTGTTAAATGCCGAGCTGTAATCGATGAATAACAGCCTGACATATGAGTTTTTGTTGTCCAAGTGGTCCAGAGCGGAATGGAGGGCTAGCGAGATCGCATCCACCGTTGATCTGTTGTGGCAGTAAGCGAACTGTAGTGGGTCCAGGTTTTTTTCGAGGTAGGAGTTGATTTTCGCCATGATCAACCTCTCAAAGCACTTCATCACCACAGGCCTTAGTGCCACTGGTCAATAGTCATTGAGGTATGTCACCTTGCTCTTCTTGGGCACCGGTATTATTGATGCCCTTTTGAAGCAGGTGGGAACCTCAGATCTCAGAAGTGACAGGTTGAAAATGTCCGTTAAAAACTCCAGCCAGTTGGTCCGCACAGGTTTTTAGAACACGACCAGGTATACCATCAGGTCCAGGCACTTTTCGAGGGTTCACCCCTTGAAGGATTTCCTGACGTCAGCCTCTGTGACTGAGACTGAAATACGATCCCAGCGAATGGGGGCTTGGGAAGGCACATCGGTGTTCTCCCTATCTAAGCGTGCGTAAAACTCATGTTTCGCCGACATTCGAGCTGCCTCCTAATTTTGCCTTATAGGAGGTAATTGCATTCAGGCCCCGCCACAGCTGCCGAACATCTGTCCAGCTTGGAGCAGAAGCTGCAGATTTTTTTTTTTTTTTTTTATAAACTTGTTTCATTTATACAGTGACTGGCTATCTTTAATCGACGGCAACCTACACGTCATATTAAAGGGCTATATTATGATATTAGAATGGAACTACAATGGCTATCCTTTTTTGAATAGATGGACAGCATGGTGGAGCAGCAATTAGTGTTGGTGCTGTCGCGCAACCCGAGCATCATTGTCTTAATATTGAGCTTGGGAGCTGTCTGGAACGGTCTTATAGGCTTCCACTGGGTGCATTGGTTTCTTCCCAAATGTGCAATTAAGTTAAATGCCCATAGAGTAGTTGTGTGGCAAGAGAATGGTGGGGGGGGGGGGGGGGGGGGGTTATGATAGGCATGTGAGAGAAAATAAATTACAAGAAGTCGCCATGGTTTACTACAGGGTACAGGCTTGAGAACTGTTCGTTCCCTGAACTGTTCCTAGGTTGGAATTGAACAAAAGCAGTGTGTGAAACAACTATGGTGGGAGAGCAAGTATGTGCAGTAAGAGCGGCCTCACTGACTCATGGAGTGAGTGCTCAGCATTCTAGCTTTACTCAGCTTGGCTCCGTCCTGGATTGTTGGGGGTGTGGCCAATAGGCACATGGAAATGTTCTGTTACCACCCGAAAGACTGCTTGCAGTAGCTAGCAAATATATCCTGGTTAATATAACGTTTGGTCTCCTAAATGTTCATCCGCATACACCGGGTGTCCATAAGTTTGGAGTTGGTAACCCGGGTAGTAACCTGTATGGAGTAGGAAGAAACTGCAGATGCTGGTTTAAACCGATGATAGACACAAAAAGCTGGAGTAACTCAGCGGGACAGCGGGTGACATTTTGGGACAAGACCCTTCTTCAGACTGAGATGCTGCCAGTCCCGCTGAGGTACTCCAGCTTTTTGTGTCTAATCTGTATAAAGTAATGAGTTTGAAGCTGTTCTGAGAACGGACGTGGACTCGATGGACCAAATGCTGTCTTCTGCATAATCAGGATAAAAATGTGAAATTTGTCTATTTGAAGTAACTTTTCATATTTCTATTTTCTCTACTTTTTTCTTCCCTCATTTGTAGCTATTCAGTTTGTGCTCAGTGATGAGTTCAGTCACCTTCGTCCAGAGCAAAGACTTGCTCTGTTACATGTAAGTACTTGTGCCAAAAATAGTTAATTTATGATTGTGCTTGTCATTTACTGCAATATCATGTGCAACTTAATTTTGAGGATACTGTTCTTCAAAATGTACATTTTGATACCTTTTAATACATGAATTGGTGTGAAGCCCTTGGTTTTAATTAGTGAAGCAAAGTTATAATTTCATTTGGTTTCTACTTGGGATAGTTACACAATAGTATGACTGAGAGTCCTGTAATTCTGAGCCGGACCCTTGCATGAGCAAAATCAAAACTAAAAAATGTTGCATAGGCTCAGTATGTAAGAAGTTAGTGGATGAAGAAACAAAACTAATTTTTCAGGTCAATTATCTTTTGTCAATCCAGTTGCAAATTCTGATCTTTAACTCAATAAAGAATTGTTATGTAGCTCTGTTTATTTAATTCCCTTTTGAATTTATAAGGGATCCATTTTTATGAATGAAAGCAAAGTACTGGAAATATTCAGCAGGAAAGATGAGACAGCAGATGCTGGAATCTGCAGTCAAAGATAAACTGTTGGAAGAAGACAACAGTTCAGCAACATCTGTGGAGGTAAAGTGATGGTTGGTGTTTCAAGTTGAGACTCTGCATAAGGGCTGATGAAGGGTTTCAACCCAAAAAGTCAACCATTCCTTTGCTTTCACAGTTGCTACTTGTTCAACTGAGTTCTTCCAGCTGCTTATTTTGTGCAAAACTCAGGAGATAAGGCAGCATGTGGAAAGAAAATGTTTATGATTTAGCTTGAGGATCCTTCATTAGATTCTGTGCTCTGATGAAGGGTTTTTGATCCAAAACATTTACTGTTTCTCTTCCCAAAGATGCTGCTGACCTGTATTTTTGTTTATTCTTTGAAATAAATGTGTATATATTGAATGATGTATTTTTGTTTTTTGTTACAATTAATGTATTTTACAGTTTATCCTTGAATTCGATTTAATTTCCAAATATTAATGTGATTTTTGACTGACCAATTAGGAAGGAACAGGACCTCGGGTTATTTCTGCATTTGTTGAAATAATATTTGACAATTCAGACAACAGGTTACCTGTAAGTAGATTTTCATTGAATTAAAATATTTTGTGTTGGCTTGCATTGGATATATTTTTGTTTCTTATTTTATCTTTGTTAAGATAACTTTTAGGATGAAAGCATAGTATAGAAACCAAACTTCGTTAGTTAATGTCTCTATTAAGGCAGTTTATTTGTCAAATATTTAAACATCAGTGGAGTAATGCTTGCTTCCTTTCCCTTTCCTTGGTGCTCCTATGGAAGCAAGGTGCATAACTGTAAATAGACTCAAGGTTGTGACCTGTTGAAGCGGTGGAGAAGCATAATCTCATTACTTGAGTAAAGGAACTAAATGATATTTAGTATTTAGTGAAGTTGAAAAGTAGTGTACAGTTTTGGCAGCATTTAGTTAAGATGAAAAGTAGTGTTCAGTTTTGGTCACCCTAATAGAGGAAGGGTGTTGTTACGCTGGAAAGAGTGCAGAGAAGATTTACGAGAATGTTGCCAGGACCAGGGGCCTGATCTGTAAGGAGAGTTTGGGCAGGCCAGGACTTTATTTCTTGGAGCACAGGACGTTGAGGGGTAATCTTACCGAGGTGTGTATAAGATCATGAGGAGAATAGATAGAGTAGAAGCACAGCATTTTGTACCCCGAGTATGGGAATCTGGAACTGGAGGACATAAGTTTAAGGTCAGAGGGGAAAGATTTAATAGGAAACGAGGATTTCAGTATAGGAGTAAAGAGGTTCTTCTGCAGTTGTATAGGGCTCTGGTGAGACCACATCTGGAGTATTGTGTACAGTTTTGGTCTCCTAATTTGAGGAAGGACATCCTTGTGATTGAGGCAGTGCAGCGTACGTTCACGAGATTGATCCCTGGGATGGCGGGACTGTCATATAAGGAAAGATTGAAAAGACTAGGCTTGTATTCACCGGAGTTTAGAAGGATGAGGGTGGGTCTTATAGAAACATATAAAATTATAAAAGGACTGGACAAGCTAGATGCAGAAAAAATGTTCCCAATGTTGGGCGAGTCCAGAACCAGGGCCACAGTCTTAGAATAAAGGGGAGGTCATTTAAGACTGAGGTGAGAAAAAACTTTTTCACCCAGAGAGTTGTGAATTTATGGAATTCCCTGTCGCAGAGGGCAGTGGAGACCAAGTCACTGGATGGATTTAAGCGAGAGTTAGACCGAGCTCTAGGGGCTAGTGGAGTCAAGGAATATGGGGAGAAGGCAGGCACGGGTTATTGATAGGGGACGATCAGCCATGATCACAATGAATGGCGGTGCTCGCTCGAAGGGCCAAATGGCCTCCTCCTGCACCTATTTTCTATGTTTCTATGAAACAGAGGGGCAACTTTCTCCCACAGAGGGTGGTGGGTATATGGAATGTGCTGCCAGAGGAGGCAATTGAGGCAGGTATAATAATAACAATTAAAAGATATTTGCACAAGAACATGGATAGGAAAGGTTTAGAGGGATCTGGATCAAATTCGGGCAGATGGGCCAAATATAGATGGGGCATCTTTGTCGACATGGACAAGTTGGGCCGAAGGCCTTGTTTCCATGCAACATCATAATAGTATTATGGAATATTTCTGTATGTGTATTCACGCTTGTACAGGATGTACTTGCACGTGCACTGAAATGATACTCTTGTAATGCTCTGACAAAGATTTATTTGCATTAGGCATACTATCCTTTTCATGAGTGATTGTAATGATATCAGAATGGAATAAATTGGAAGTTGAGTGCAGTTCTTGTTTCATCAGTGCTTTACAGTGTTGTGCGTTTGTGAATCTGACTGCACAATGCTAGAGAAAGTTTGGAAGATAATATAAATAGCTTTAGAATAGAACTTTTAAATCATTGTCCTGATTGAGATGTTATTTTATTAGCTGTGTTTAGGATCTGTTGAAATGTGTTAGCACACTAAATAATTATCTTTATTTCATTTTGTAGATTGACAAAGAAGAGGTTTCTCTTCGTCGAGTCATTGGAGCAAAGAAGGATCAGTATTTTCTGGACAAGAAAATGGTGACGTAGGTTAATATTTTCCACCTCTCAGCTCTTATTAGGAAATAGCATACACTTTATTTTGTCCGTAATTGCAATTCCAGAAGGTAATCTTATTTTTTAAGTTTTGATGATTGATTTATACAAAGGTTTTGCTGTCAACTAACCAGTAAATAGAGTGTGTTAATGGACTAATAATTCAGAGAATAGAAATTTTCAAAAGATACTTTTGAAAAATATAAAAGTGGATAAGTCTCCAGGTCCTGACAGGATATTCCCTAGGACATTGAGGGAAGTTAGTGTAGAAATAGCAGGAGCTATGACAGAAATATTTCAAATGTCAATAGAAACGGGAATAGTGCCGGAGGATTGGCGTACTGCGCATGTTGTTCCATTGTTTAAAAAGGGTTCAAAGATTAAACCTAGCAATTATAGACCTATTAGTTTACTTAGAGATAATATATATAAGTATATATATATAATCTGGATAAACAGGGTCTGATCAGGAACAGTCAACATGGATTTGTGCCTGGAAGGTCATGTTTGACAAACCTTCTTGAATTTTTTTAAGCGGTAACTAGGGAAATTGATGAGGGTAAAGCAGTAGATGTTGTCTATATGGATTTCAGTACGGCCTTTGACAAGGTTCCCCATGGAAGGTTGGTTAAGAAGGTTCAATCTTTGGGTGTTAATGGCGGAGTAGCAAGATGGATTCAACAGTGGCTGAATGGGAGATGTCAGAGAGTAATGGTGGATGGCTGTTTGTCAGGTTGGAAGCTGGTGACCAGTGGGGTGCCTCAGGGATCTGTGTTGGGTCCACTGTTGTTTGTCATGTACATCAATGA
The DNA here is from genome assembly GCA_035221665.1 of Okamejei kenojei. Lineage (NCBI taxonomy): Eukaryota > Metazoa > Chordata > Chondrichthyes > Rajiformes > Rajidae > Okamejei > Okamejei kenojei. Next base: position 35,183,211 of record CM069145.1, on the reverse strand, counting down.
TCTGGATGATGGGGTGGAAAATTGGATAAGTAAGTATGCAGATGATACTAAGATAGGTGGTGTTGTGGATAATGAAGTCGATTTTCAAAGTCTACAGAGAGATTTGGGCCATTTGGAAAAGTGGGCTGAAAGATGGCAGATGGAGTTTAATGCTGTTAAGTGTGAAGTGCTACATCTTGGCAGGACAAATCAAAATAGGATGTACATGGTAAATGGTAGGGAATTGAGGAATGCTGTGGAACATAGGGATCATAGGAATAAATGTGCATAGTTCCCTGAAGGTGGAATCGCATGTATATAGGGTGGTAAAGAAAGCCTGTGGTGTGCTGGCCTTTATAAATCAGAGCATTGAATATAGGAGTAGGGAAGTAATGTTAAAATTGTACAAGGCATTGGTAAGACCAATTCTGGAGTATGGTGTACAATTTTGGTCGCCTAGTTATAGGAAGGATGTCAACAAAATAGAGAGAGTGCAGAGGAGATTTACTAGAATGTTGCCAGGGTTCCAGCAACTATGTTACAGAGAAAGGTTGAACAAGTTAGGTCTTTATTCTTTGGAGCGCAGAAGGTTAAGGGGGGACTTGATTGAGGTCTTTAAAATGATGAAAGGGATAGACAGAGTTAAGGTGGATACGTTTTTCCCATTGAGGGTAGGGAAGATTCAAACAAGAGAGCATGACATGAGAATTAAGGGACAGAGGTTTTGGGGTAACTTGAGGGGGAACTTCTTTACTCAGAGGGTGGTGGCTGTGTGGAATGAGCTTCCAGCAGAAGTGGTGGAGGGAGGATCGATTTTAACATTTAAGAGTAAAGTGGATAGGTATATGGACGTGAAGGGAATGGAGGGGTATGGTCTGAGTGCAGGTAGATGGGACTAGGGGAAAACAAATGGTCGGCACGGACTGGAAGGGCCGAGAGGGCCTGTTTCAGTGCTGTAATTGTTATATGTTATATGGTTATATGGTTAAATTAAAAATGTTGTATATCAGTTTAAAATAAGTTAAATTGTTAACAGTTTAAGTGACCAGGACAACGTCTGATTGATAGAAATAGCCAAGCAATTCATGCCATTATAGGAAGGCAAATTTGTTATCCTTCAGTGGTTTGTCCTCCATACCTTTCAAGTCCCACACCAATTGTCTCTTAACTATTTTCTGAAATTGCCTTGCAAGTCACTTGGCTGTGTTAGACTGTTCAAGATAAGTTAACTCTATTGTCATATACACAAGATAAGGTATAGTTACAGTGAAAATATTGTTTGCAGCAGCGTCAGAGACATGTAGTCTAAGAGAAACATAAATTATACATAAAGATTGTGCAAACAAAAGATATCAGTTCAAAACACAGTTCGAGATTAAAAAAACATGTCCGTGAAAGAGCAAGAGTTGGTCTGCAGTGCTTCCATTGGCAAGGAAGAGATTATGGTTGTGTGGGTTGGTCCAAGAACCTGACAGTTATAGAAAGTAGCTGTTCCTGTATCTGTTGGTGTTTCACTTCAGGGTTCTGTTTCTCCTGGCAGATGGTAGCAGCAAGATGAGGGCATAGTCTGGATAGTGGGGATCCTTGATGATAGATGGTGCCTCTACGAGGTAGCACTTCATGGAGATAGTTTCAATGGTGGGGTGGCCTGTGCCCACGATGGACAGGGCTGAGTCCACCATCCTATGCAGCCTCTTGCGGTATTCAGGAAAGCAGGCTGCCCCTACTGTCTCGGAAAATGGAGTAAGGCTGTAAATACTGGCCTAGCCTGTGACATTTAAGTCCTGGAAAAAAAAATTGTAGTCATGTTTGTAATGTAAATATCTCGGCTCTTTAATGTTCCAGTAAATTTATTATATGGGTTATATCAGCAGCTTCCTTGTATAATCAATTTTCTTCTCTTAGGTTATACTCAAGGAACCTACTTTTACCTCGTTGATATAATAACATAGCCAGTTGCAGCACTATCAAGTGATTGTTAGTTAGACACTTAGAAGGTGAAATCATCAGACGTCACTAATGACTGAGGCTGGGTACCTGTCAATTGCTTTGTGAAGTGCTGATTGACACCTGGTTTCTTATGGTCTAATCAATATAACCTCTTCAATACCCAAATAAATTAAATGTAACATTCTCAAAGACGCTTACCATTTTTCCAAATGGTGATTGAAATTCATCTGAAATGTGACACACACATTGTTGAGTGAGAATATATTGAACTGTTTTATTACTGCACATTTGAGATGTACCGCTTCAGCTGCCCCTCAGACATGCGCCTGGAATCCCAAATTGAGGATCATATTTCCATCCTGTTTTGTTCAATAGGAAAAATGACGTTATGAATCTTTTGGAGAGTGCTGGATTTTCCAGAAGCAATCCTTACTATATCGTCAAGCAAGGAAAGGTAATTGAATTTGGAATTGCAAGTAGCTTTTGCTGACATAAGATAATTTTCACTTGATTTTCAGTTATATGTTTTTTTTTTAAACTTTAAAAAATCATTTTACTTTTAATTCAAGTTAACTAATTTAGTTCTAACTTCTCTTTTGGAAAATTTGAATAATTGAAAGGTATTTACAATCACAAAAGTAAATTATCAGGCATGGACGGGAATTGACTTTTGATGGCAGTCAATTTGCGAGAATGTGGAGAAGGGATTAAACCACATTTTTGCTAGTCGAAATAGGCATTTTCCACTATTTTTGGATTCCATTTTTACTTATTTGACATAAGCAAATTGGACAATAAGGAAAGCATTTGCATAATAAGAAATTGGTTTATATTATCTGGACATGTAGTGAATTAAAATCAAAGCTGATCTATTAACTCTGGTTGCCAAATAATAGCTGGATATAAGGCCAATGAGTTTATTATAATTGCCAATGAAGTCTATTGAGATAATTCCCACGAGATGTGAATATGGTTAATGCGTAAGTGTTTTGGTGGCAAGTTGAGTGGGAAGGGCAAAATGAACAAAGTACAGATTCCACAGCTTCTATTTAAACCTGCTAAAGTTCATAATGACTGAACTTGTCCATTAGTCCTGAGGGTTTGCCTGTAGTCATTTTTCTAGGGTCTGTAACTGGCCAAGAGAAATATACAATTATTTTATGTGGTAAGCTTCCCTTTAATGTGCAGATTAGAACGCAGTGACGTTAACAGGACTCATTGTTTTAGGATTGAATGTGAGCAATGCAAACTATAATTGACACCACTGACAGAGAAGGTAAGAAGGTCAGGACAAGTTTATTTTTTATTTTTGGTAGGAGTGCTCCTCTGGGTCCCAATTTTTTTTTTTTTTTTAAATGCTGCCATTGCAAACCGTGGTCTTCTCAGTCACTCTGCCACCCATTCCCAGTAGCTGTAGCCCCAAAGGATTTACATTGTTGAGATCAAAAAACAACACAGGAATAGTGCTTGGTGCCTGTGCTTTGCTTTTTTTGTTCGTGAAACCTGTGGATCTGAATGGTTTTGCTGTTGGATTGTTAATTTGATGTTGCATTCTTGTGAAACCTGGCACTTCACTCCAGAAACAGTGGTGATGTTAAAGATGGAGGGTCATTGATAGGTTTGGTGCTCATTGTGGTATGGATCTGTAGGGGGAGAAGGAAACAAACATGTTTTCTGGCTTATCTTGATTCAATCCATATACATCTCAACTGCATTTTGAACAGATTGAGCCATCTGCAAGCAATGTGCAGCTTTCTCTCATTAAAGTAAAAGTGCAGTTTTGAATGTCGCTTTTCGCTCTGGAGCTTTACGCTGTATGAAAATAAATGTCAGAATACGAAAATAGACAAAGCACAATGATAACTTTGATGTAGGTCACGAAGGATCATCTTAAAGGGAGTTACTTAATCTGGCATATGACTACTGAAATTTACCCCTCCACTTCTACTCATTGTGATGTTTGTCTTAAGCTTTGTATGGTGATTGCAATATTTTAAACAGTGTAGTACATGATAAGAACAAATAATTGTTTTGTGTTATAGTGTTTGTTGATTAGAGCAAAAGTTAAGAGTACAATATCGCACTGACCTGATATAGACCTGTATATTTCCTTCCTATTTATGAATAAAATATATTTGATATTTTAAAATGGTTCATTACTAAACCTGGACTGTTATTGTTCAGTAGCTCAATTACATTGTGCTATTTCTCCATCACTTCATCCTTTTTGTCTGCCACAGAATATGTTCTAGTGGGTGAAATCTAAAATGTTTCACAAAACATTTTTGCTTGTTCTGTGGAGGATAATTTGTAGGTAGCTTGCGGGAGAATGATAGGGCAGAAATCAATTTTATTTGTGGCTGTATATTTTGGGATAGCTTTCCTTAGTTGCATTAGTTGCACGTTGCACATCAATTATTTATTCATTTTAGGTTGGTAAGGTACTAGTCACTGTATGAATCGCAACTGCTTTGTCTTGCTCACTATGAATTCAACATGAATCACCACCTTTGAGTTTGGAAACAGGATTGCTTAATTACCATGCACATTGTTGTGACATTTTCTGAAGGGGATGCACAATGTGTATCGCAAATCATAATTTCAAAACTAATATGTATAATATTGAAAAAATTGCCCTTTATCTGGGGATCTGAGGAAGGATCCTGTCCCGAAACATCGCCTTTCCATGTCCATCAGAGATGCTTCCTGACTCGCTAAGTTGGTGTTTTGTTTTTTCTCTTATCAATTATATTTTTATAACTTTCAGGAATTTATATGACATGCATATGATATTAAAGGAAAACGCACATGACAAACGTCTGGATTTAAGGGGATATTGTGTTACACCCTCTCACCTTCAAGTCAACCCACACCAACTGCATTATCCAGTAGTTGTTGCTGCTGTGGGGTTTGCCACCTTTACCCTGTGGAACTGTTTGTTGAAGGTCTGTCAAGTTCCCAAGAAGTCGCCATTTTATGGGTGTGATAAATCATGTGCCATATGAGATTTGGTTACATGATGTGCTAAACCTGTTGAAGCCCGAGTAGTTGGTTTATACTGTGTTTTTAAGTAATGCTTTGGAGTGGGCAGTTTTTTCATTGAACAAGATGATTTCAGTAAATATTGAGTTGCAATTTCCATTGATGTTTCAAATTTTAGTTTAGTTTATTGTCACGTGTCCTGAGGTATAGTGAAAAGCTTATTTTGTTGTGCTGTGATAGACAAGCAAATGTTTTTTGGGCCCATCTTAATAATGCATGCTTATGAACTCTGCATTTCTTTGAATTAGATTAATCAAATGGCAACAGCTCCAGACTCTCAACGACTGAAACTTCTGAGGGAGGTTGCTGGTACAAGAGTATACGATGAACGCAAAGAAGAGAGCATCAATCTTATGAAGGAAACTGGTAAGCAAGCTGAGACTGCCTTTCACTTAATTTATTTTGGCTAAAGTTCAAAATAAAACAAATGTAGATTGGGTTCTCAATGGTTCATCTTTTGATGGAGCTCTTCTGTTTCCATTAATGACTGCTATTTCAACTGTTGTGTATTCTTTGAAGTTGGAGCATCAAACAACAGAGCTGGCTATTTGGCTCATTGTGTAAATACTAGCTCCGAATGAGATCCAATTAGTCACAAATTTATTCTCTCAACAATGGAATGGAGATTAAAAAGAAAAACAAGTATATTTTGGGAAGTTATTCAGGTGTCAGTTCTCTTTTGATCTTCTCAGCATTAATGATGGCCTGACAAGATTTATAGATATTGGTATGATTGATCATGGATTTTCCTTGGTGCCTTCTGATTGACTGCAAAACAGTTTTGTGTTTGCCAACTGTGGCAGTAGTGAAATAAATGGAGGACTGAGTGGCTAAATTTCAGATCATTGCGGGGAGGTGCAATAAACTTTGCAATTAGAATATATTCTCATAAAAACAGATTGATGGTTGGATTAAATAGCTATTGCAAATTAGTTACGTGCTGCAGTTGGTAAACTATGGTTCTTGATTGGGGGAGGGGGCGCCGTCCTGTACAGGTATGACTGCCCAGCCTGCAGCTGTCCGTTTTTCTCATTTTTTTTATTTTTAGTTAGTTGAGTTTTTCTGTTTTTCGGAGTCCTAGCCTTTTTTATGTGGGGGTGGGGAAAGGGGAAACTGCTTTCTAGGGTCCCTACCTGGTCGGAGAGGCAGCTTTCTCCGGGCTGCACCTCGTCCTGCTCGCGGCCTACCAGCGGGCCTGGAGTGGCGTTTACTGGGGGGACCGCCCAGAACCACGGCTTCGGCAGCAGCTCAGCGCTGGGGCGCCATTGCGGAGCGGACCGGGCGATGCCTTACCTGGGTCGCCGCGCTGGAGCTCCGGTGAGCTGAAGACCGGAGGAGAACATCGCGGAGCTGCGGGACTGTGGAGCGGGCGGCGGCGCTGAACTTTAAATCGGGAGCCTGGGATCTCTCGGCGAGATCGCCAGTTGTGGAGCTCCATCCAGCGCGGCCTGTTGTGGTTGGAAGCCGCAGTCTCCAGCAAGGAAGCGACCATTACAGGCACCCCGAGCCGCTGAGAGGGTTCTCCCGCTGCCGGAGCACCATCACCCGGCGAAGAAGGGCCTGTAACATCGGCTCCTGTAGCGGCAACTGCGGAGGCCTCAATAGGCCCGACTATGGGTGAACTGGGGATGGGGTCTGGACTTTGTGCCTTCCCTCATAATGGGAACCATTGTGGGGGGATGTTTTTTATGTTTTATGTTAAATTCATCAATGTTATGTCATATCTTTATGTGCTGCACGGCAAGACATATTTCACTACACCAATTGGTGTATGTGACAATAAATGTCCTTTGTCCTTGTCCTTGAGTTTTCATCCAACTTCAACATCAAGTCACCAATCCATGTTCTGAGTTAAGTTTATTGAGTTATGTTTATTGTCACATGTACCGAGGTGCATGCATGCTAACCAGTTAGCGGAAAGGTAATACATGATTGCAATCGAGCCATTCACTGTGTACAGATACACGATAAAGGGAATAACATGAATAACGTTTGGTGCAAGAAAGTCAGATCAAAGATAGTCCCAGGGTCCCCATTTAGGTAGATAGTAGTTCAGGACTGCTCTCTAGTTGGGGTAGGATGGTTCAGTTGCCTGATAACAGCTGGGAAGAAGCTGTCCCTGAATCTGGAGGTGTGCGTTTTCATACTTCTATACCTTTTGTCCGATGCGAGAGGGAAGAAGAGGGAGTGACCAGGGTGCAACTCGTCCTTGATTATGCTGGTGGTCTTGCTGAGGCAGCGTGAGGTATAAATGGAGTAAATGGAAGGGAGGTTGGTTTGTGTGATGGTCTGGGCTACGTCCACAATTCTCTGCAATTCCTTGCGGTCTTGGATGGAGCTGTTCCCAAACTATGCTGTGATGCATCCCGATAAAATGCTTTCTATGGCGCATCTGTAGAAGTTAGTGAGAGTTTTGGGGACATGCTGAACTTCTTAAGCCTTCCAAGGAAGTAGAGGCATTGGTGTGCTCTCTTGGTCAACGCTTCAATTTGGGTGGTCCACGAGAAGTTACTGGTTATATTTACTCCTAGGAATTTGAAGCTTTCAACCATCTCTACCTCGGTGCTGTCAATGCAAAATGGAATGCCAATGAATGCAAATTCTGACTTGAAGAGTAAAGAATATTGTTGGAGCAGGGCAGAACAAAATGTATTTTTCGAAGTTAGACACAAAATGCTAGAGTAACTAGCAGGTCAGGCAGCATCTCTGGAGAACAAGAATAGGTGACGTTTCGGGTTGGAACCCTTCTTCAGACTGAAAGTAGAGATGTGGGACTGCGGGGAGGGAAATAAACTAGAGGCGAGAAAAGAACAAAACTGGGCCGGCAACAGATTACCTCGGAAAGGATGGAGCCCATAATGGCCCATTGTTGGCTGGGGTCGAAAGGAGGCTTCCGACAAAGTAACCTATTCTTTTCCTCCAGAGATACTGCCTGACCCACTGAGTTTGTGTCTATTTTCAGTATAAACCTGCATCTGCAGTTCCTTCCTATATGCTTTACTTTTCATGTGGTCACCTACCTGAGGCCAGGGTGATACTGCAGAAGGGAATCTGAGATTTAAGAACTGTTTGATTTTAAGATTCTTGTCTATCACTTTAAAGATGAATTTTAGATTTGATTGGCATTTGTTTTACAAAGAAACATTTTCTAATCAATTTCGGTACATTTTGCAGAGGGTAAAAGAGAAAAGATTAATGAATTACTAAAATACATCGAGGAGCGTCTGCATACACTAGAAGATGAAAAAGAAGAGCTGGCGCAATATCAGAAATGGGATAAGATGAGAAGAGCCCTGGAATATACTATTTACAATCAGGAACTGAATGAAACGCGTGCCAAACTTGACGAGGTAAGAGAGCTTTTTGTGTAAACGTTTAAATTATCTCTGGAATGCTTCACTGTATTAATACCTATGTGTGAACTGAACAATGTACTGTATGGTTAAAAATAATAGATTCAGTGGTGGGGGAGGAGGAGGAAGAATATTTTAAATGACGTGATGTTGTTATCCCATATTTATTCCACGCGTTTCAGTCTTCGCTGGTATTTATTCTGGACTATGTCCGACTCGGTTAAGTCGTGTGTGGATTTAGTGTTTTTATCGATTTTTAATAAAGGTTTGTATCTAGCATGAAATGTATTATGACTTGACTTTCTTGACGTTAATGCTAAGAATTCAATTGGTTTGATTGATTAGAAAGATTCGGGAGGATGTTATTGTGACTGTAGGGCTTGAGTTGTAAAGAGAGATTTGATAGATTGGGACTTTCATCCTTGGATTGATGGTGGGTAAGGGGTGACCTTGTAGAGTATATAAAATGACTGTTGGATAAGATGCATGGTCATGGTCTTTTTGCTAGGGTAGGGTAGTTTAAAACTAGCTTTTAGGCTAGAATGACAAGCTTCAAGAGGGTAATTTTTTCACACAGAGGTGGGGGGGGGGGGTATATGGAACAAGCTGCCAGAGGAAGCTGTAGGGGGTAGGTAGAATTACAATGTTTAAAAGGCATTTGGACAGGTATATGGATAGAAAAGGTTTAAACGGATATGGGCCAAACGCAAGCAAATGAGACCAGCTGAGGTAGTTGTCTTGGTCAGCACTGACGAGTTGGACTAACAGGCCTGTTTCATGCCGTATAATTCTGAATCTATCATACTTGTTAATTTCTATTTGGATTATCAGAACCAAATTTTTTGTTTTTTTCCAGCTTTCTGCAAAGCGAGAGACAAGTGGTGAGAAATCAAGGCAACTGCGTGATGCACAACAAGAAGCTAGAGATAAAATGGAGGTAAGATGTTTCATACCCTGCTGTGAATTTCAGTTTTTGGAGTCAACAAATGCATTTATATTTTCTGTAGATTATGTTCTATTTTTGGATTTCTAATTAAGCTGTATCCAAAGTCATGTCATCCAAACCATTTCCCAACATGATCTTATTTTCAGAAAAGATCTTTGCTTTTTAATAGTGGCAGGAATTCTGATTTTTACCTCGCATATTTGCTTTCATTTAGATTAGCCGTTAATGTGCAGGGTTCAAATTCAGAGGTCAAGCCTTTAGACTCAACTATAAGTGTACAGGTTTGAAAAAAATAAAATAATTGTGCTTTTAGTTAATTAAATACAAATTTTGAATTCTTATTCTGTTGACTTGCATATACCTAATTGAAACTTCTGATGTTTATCTTTATCCACTTTTTTGTTTATTCTATGGAGTTTATCATTCAACTGATCATGCACCATGTAGAATGTAGCCTTGTTTGTTTTACTATATTATTTGTAATAAATATCTCTCTTTGGAAAATTAAGGATATCGAGAGGGTAGCACGCGAGCTGAGAGCAAAAGTCTCATCAATGAAGGAAGAGAAAGAGCAACTAACACATGAACGGCAAGACCAGATTAAACAGAGGACTAAGCTTGAGTTAAGGACAAAGGATCTTCAGGATGAGATGGCTGGGAACAGTGAACAAAGGGTAAGGAAATGAGCACTGTTCAGTTAGCTATTGAATGAGTTGGGGACGGAGCATTGGGAGAGGAAAGTTGGCCACGGAACAGCTAGACTGTTGCAAGAACAGGAATTTCCTACTGCATTGTTTGCAATCTGGGGTCTGGCCCTTAAATTCAGCCTATTCAGCTACAGAACGCTTGCTTCTCTGATCATCCGTTTAACTATTACAACTCTAGATTCAAATATATATATCTCCTGTTGCAAGTGTGTGTCTGAGAAATTCAGGAATTTTTCTTTTATATCAAAATATTTCTAATGCACTTCAAAGATCATAAACAAAAATAATTCCATTCCAATGGAATTTGGAACTTGAAATATTCACCTGAGTAAAAGACATAAAAATGATCAAGGGGTGATACTTGGAACATTTTCTTATGCAACAATTAGTTAGCAAGTGGATAGTTAGCAATATTGCCTAAAAGCGCCCTAGATGCAGATCCGGTTGTGCTTTTCAAAAGAGATCTGGACAAATATTTGAAAATAACAAATGCTGAACTGCGGGGGATAGGGGTTGAGAGAAGGTGAATGGAATAGACTGGATTGCTCTACAAGAGCTTGTGTGGATTTAATCTTGTGTGGCTGCCTAGTGCAATAATTATTCCATGATTCTTTTAAGAGATTTCTATTTATATAAAATATAAGAAATAGATCTCGTAATATAATCTGAATTTCAGATGGTTCTTTAATCAAAGACAAGAACATTAAGAGTGTGGCTTGTAAAACAAATGCTCCAGAAGTTTTTTTATAATATACATTTATACAAGCAGTTTTAGTTGAATAAAAGTATTTCCAGAAGCCTAATCAGATCCAAACAGGCACCATTGTGTAGTTTTCTGCCTTTCTATAATTTGAATACAATCCATAATAGTCTCTTTTCATCATTCCACTATAAAGGTGTAAATTGATTATGTGATTGACTTGTACGTAATAATATATATAAATGCCACATTCATAGTAACGTACATCAACAGCTAAATAGATCAGTTGATTGTTCTGACGCATAAAATTACCTCCTGTGGTTTGCTTGCAATTGGACTATATTATTCAGTTAATGCTTGTATCAATCAGCCAGCTGTCCAAAGAAAAAAATCCCTTTAAAATTAACTGTCAAGTGTAAATGGGATTTGAGCATCTAACATAGCGTGACCTACTCTTGCAATATACTAGTATATGATTGTGATGTTTAAATTTGAAATAATATTAGATTAAAATACATTACATTACAAATTAACTCTGTATGAATCATTCTTAGAGGTGATATTTCCAGTATTATTTTGTGTGACTTACGGATTGAACTGCGGCATTGGAGTCCCGAAACTCTTGATAGGTAGTAAAAAATGTGAAGGCACGCTTTCTACCAAGCCACACTTGTGACAACACAATAAATCCTAATTTGCCTCTACAGGACACACATATTGCACCAGAACCAGTATATCCATGTTGCGATTTTGATTTGCACATTTCCTTGGTTGATTCCGTTCAGTTTGTCAAGCAATATGCACAGTATTTGTAATATTTGATCCTTGAACTGTCTTCAAATTGCTATAGTAGAGATGTGGATTAAAATAAAATGCACTATTTTTTATGCTTGCATTTTCACTTTTCTATTTTTTTTTGTAGAAACGGCTTTTGAAAGAAAGGCAAAAGTTGCTGGAGAAAATAGAAGAGAAGCAGAAGGAACTTGCTGAAACGGAACCAAAATTTAGTACTGTTAAAGAAAAGGAAGAAAATGGGATAGCAAGGTCTGTAAAACAAGTTTGACAAAAACTGAAAGCCACAAATAACTTGCTTGGTTTAGAGCTGGAAGACTTGTGATACCTTTGTATGTTGCTGTTTTTGAGGGCAAACCAAGCAGGTAGGTGAAGACATTATTAGTTGCTTGGAACTGTTTAATCTAGTCTTTGGTCAATTTGTAATTCCAGCAGAGGTCACTGCTCAGCAACCTAGATGGGATAGTACACTGATTTAAGTGCTCATAATACAGTGACATGCTCATAGTTTCCAAATGGATGTAAACTTTTAAAAGACTTGATTTCCACAGAACTGTTTACAATAATGTCTAAATATTTATTTGTATAGACAGGAACACCACAGGAACAAGCCCTTTGGCCCACAATGTCTGTGCCGAAAATAATACCAGGTTAAATGAATTGACTGCCTGCATGTGGTCTTTATTCCTCCATTTCCTGTGCCTATTTAAAAGCCTCCTAAATGCCACTATTGTATCTGTCTCCACTACTACCCCTGACGGCAGGTTCTGACTGTGTTACCTATCTATAGCTCTCATAACTTTATATATTTCTATCATGTCTCCTGTCAGCCTCTGTAGTTCCAGAGAAAACGATCCAAATTTGTCCAACTTCTTTCTCGTTTGCTTCTTCTTCAAAGTCTCGCCACTCATCCTGTAATGAGGCAACTAGATCAGCAAGAACAATTCTCTTAGTATAATAGAGAAAATTTTATTTTGGCATTATTCATAATCCATGCAACAGTTTTCCAAATCTGCATGCTGGTTTGAAGTTTTCAGGGTAAATTATCAAAATGAAGATTCCTGGTATTTTCATACCAAGTGCCATGATAATGAGTATCACAGCCAGTTTCGAGCATTTTGGTTTATTTTACATTTTTAAGTCCTTTGTTTACTTGCACTCTGCTATTTATCTTGGGCCAAGGAATTGTTAAAGTGGAAATGCAAGATGCGACTAAGATTTATTTTTTTACAAACTTGTTTTAAAGACAAATTCAATCCTACTTGCAGATAATCGATTTGTTCTCTTTTGATTTGAGTTAAAATTCTCTTCTCAGCCTTGCTTCTTATTGTAATTTGAGCCACGGGCTGCAGTTTTAAAGAGCTTGAAGTTGCATTTCATTTTATGAGAGATTTTATTTTTAATGTTTTTATTTTCCTTATTAGAAGTAATGTACATTACAATGATATAAGCCAAAAATAACAATACATTTCCTGTACCACTTCTTATTTTATACTATAAGAAGAATAGAGAGAGTTAGATAGGATAGTAAGTGCGTGAGAGAATGATCCGGAAGAGCCCGTGGAAGCGTAAGACACGAGAGACTAAAAAAGAAAAACAAAGGAAAGGAAATTAAAAAAAAATAGAAGACAGAAAATATGAGAAAGTAAAATAAGCTAAGATAAGATAAAAGGGATGTACCTCCTTCGTATCTTTACACACCCCACACCAGGTCTGATACCATTTATTTTCAGAGTTGTGTTGCACCCTATGCTTGTAATAAGTCGATAAATGGAGACCAAATGTTTTGGAAATGGTCTGATTTGCCTGCTATGAGGAATCTCATATCTTCTAGGTGTAACGTTTCGGACATATTTGAAATCCACATTTTCATTGTTGATGTGGGAGCGTTTTTCCAGAATTTAAGTATAAGTTTTTTTGCCATTATTAAGCCATAATTAAGGAAGCTCTTTTGGAATGAAGTCAGCTCAAGGCTGGCTTCCAATGTTCCACAAATAATCAATTCTGCATTTGGTTTAATTTTATGAGAGATTTGATCACCATTTTTTTAAAGGTAAATTTGGCAGTAAGACTTGAAGCATTTTGGTCTGTTGACAATATTTGGTTATGTTCTGTTGCCATTGTGAAACCCATCCAGTGTATAGTTGTTTGAAAAGGTATGCCAGCATAAATTCACTTAAGAAAATATACCAATATTTTAAATTGGATTAGAGTAAAACAAAACAGAAAGCAATTCACTGTTGTAATTATTGAATAAAATTAATTCAAAACTCAGTTGCCAAGGTGTACCAATATTTTAAATTGGATTAGACTAAAACAAAACAGAAAGCAATTCACTGTTGTAATTATTGAATAAAATTAATTCAAAACTCAGTTGCCAAGGTGTAAGAGCCCAATGTGATAATACTGAGGGTGAACTATTAGAAGTCCTGATCTAGTTTACATTGATTTCTCTTGATTTGCTTAGGTTGGCACAGGCTACACAGGAGAGGACAGACTTGTATGCTAAGCAGGGTCGAGGAAGTCAATTTACATCAAAGGAAGAGAGAGATAAATGGATCAAAAAAGAGCTGAAATCACTTGATCAAGCTATCAATGACAAAAAACGACAAATTGCTGCAATTACCAAAGACCTGGAGGATACAGAAGCCAATAAAGAGAAAAATTTGGAACAGTACAGTGTAAGTAATTAAGACTACCTTTGTACATTTTTATATACAGTAAACCCTCGCAATAACAGACCAAGGGGAGGGGGTGAGGGGGAGAATGGTGCTCGTTATTGCCAATTGTCCACTATAACCAAGTGAGGGGGGATTAAGTTTAACCCGCGGCCAGGAGGGAATAAATGCGGTGTTGGAGGGGTTTAAATTCACAGACCAGGGAGCCTCAGAGACCCTTTCCGCTCATGCGGTGCGTCAGGGACGGGTCCGGTACTCGTGACTCCTTCATGTTACTCGCTCATTCTACTCCCGCAACTGGAAGTCCCCAGCTCATTGGGTAACTGACGGAAGTGGGGGGGTGGCTGATTGGGAGCCTCGTTTCGCTATATCTGAAATCCGCTATGTACAGGTCCGTTATTGTGAGGGTTTACTGTATTCTCTTGCTTTGTCTGAATCAAAGAATGTACACATGTCAGTGGTTTCTGGTCACCATGTATCTCGCCTCTTAAACTTCTTAAACTGGCACCATCAACACATGGCATTCAGACAAATTAATTCTATTTGAATTTCTATCTTTCTGGATCATCATTGAATATGAGCTACTGTTCATATTGTGCGATGTATTGCGCAATGCTTGGAGGATGTGGTAAGAAAGTCACACTACTCTCTTTATAATGAAATGCCTCCTTTATCTGCCTTGCTGTCACTGTTTCACCTCCACTCCCTCTTCTCTACACTCCGCCCTGAGACATCAAGTTGAAGGTATCAAAATGTCTCATAGTTAATGGGTCCGACTCCCTGCAGGCACAGTGCAATTCACCAATGGGCAAACATAATGATTATAATGTGATGTATATAACTGGGAAATCCCATCACTAATTGGAGACATCGTTCACAAATAATTGGTGGATTGAACTTGTATTTTCATTGTTTATTAGAAACTTGATCAAGATCTGGCTGAAATGAAATCACGAGTGGAAGAACTTGACAAGAAATACTATGAAGTGAAAAACAGAAAGGATGAGCTGCAAAATGAGAGGAAGTAGGTTCAAAGAATGAGAAGATGTAACGTTTTTAAGTTGATGAATATTAATTGGTCTGCAAATGCCATATAGTTTGCACTCCTTGGATCTCAAAAGTAGTCCAAATGTTTACGTATTCATATCACTCATCCATTGACTTACTACAGTCATGCATAAACTATAAATAGATGCTGCAGATTTTGTACTTCTGTTTGTTTTACACAATTCATTAATGTGATGTGGTGGCCATCCCCTAATTACACTGAAGTAAGATGATAGAAATGGGTAACATGCTGTATGAATTACGTTTAATTTAGGGTAAACACCATTCGAGTTGATTGGAATTCCATTTGGCTTAAACTTTGAGTTAAGGTGGTGGATTTCCTTTCTGAAGAGACATTAGAGAATTAGTTGAGCTTTTAATCTATTAGCTTCATGAACCAGTTTTGTTTTAACTAATGCCAGCTTTTTATTTGCTATCCTTACTGGATTAAATTCTTAAACGGTTGTGGTGAATCTTGTTATTATTTCTTCAGGATTACCTTTCCACAAATAAAGCGCAATGCTACTTTTCTCAACGTATAAGTTAGGTGCTTGGAGCATAGTCTGAGAATAAAATAAAATATCTTTGAGGCTGTATCATAATTTTATTTTAAAGCCTCTACTTTTAATTCTTAAGCTACCTATGGCGGGAAGAAAATGCTGAGCAGCAAGCATTGGCAGCAAAACGAGAAGAGTTGGAAAAGAAACAGCAGCTACTTCGAGGTGCAACAGGAAAAGTAAGTATTTTTACTAATTTCAGTAAGGCTAATGATCCTGAAACCAAAGTGGAGTAGAATTGTAGGTTAGTTAGTAATTTAGAATTGTTTGGATTAAGCATCGCTCATAGCTAAGTTGTGGCAAACATGTATATTGCATTGCATTTGCGTTTTTTAATTGTATGACAATTTGTTTCATGTCAGTGAGAAAGTCAAGCACAAACATTGATAATATACTACAGAAGTACTGTGATTCAAAAATATATATGTTGGAGTGCATATACCTTTACTGTTTAGATTGGGTAAGGTTAGAATATTCAAAAGTACAGTTTTTCATGATGTTTCACAAATGGTAATGTCTCAATTGGGAGAAATATCTCTGTGCATTTCTAAAATCTATTCTTTTTGTTTTGCTCCATATTGAAGCTGTATGCTATTCCTCAAATACCATTAAGAAATCATGTTCCCACATTCTCATTGCATTTGAGAGAAATTTTAAGTATTTAGCATGATTTTCTCCTTTGATTAATTTTCCCCTATCTTCAATTAACATTCTCTATTTGGTGCCTGCTCTTAAACGCATGACTGAGCGTGGGAATTTGGAATTCAAATTATAAGAATTGGCAGGGTTTAAATTTGTAGTATATTCTACAGGATAATTTTCAAAAGTCAATTACATTGTTTTCATATTAAACTAAAGCTTAAGTTATATTTTCTAATATCATTATTTCATTTACATTAAACTTTGTTTTTCTACAGGCAATTTTGAATGGTATTGATAGCATAAACAAAGTCTTAGACCACTTTGGTCGTAAGGGCATCAACCCACATGTCATAAGCGGCTATCATGGGATTGTAATGAATAACTTTGAATGTGATCCAGCATTTTATACCAGTGTGGAAGTTACTGCTGGAAACCGGTAAACAATTTTTATGAAATTAAGATTGAGAATATAACGTTAGATGTACTTCAAAAATATCATGCCAAATGAGGAGATTTCGCAGAACCTCACCTATTCCTTCGCTCCATAGATGCTGCCTTTCCCGCTGAGTTTCTCCAGCATTTTTGTCTACCTATGCCAAATGAGGAAATGCTTTGCCTCAAAACTTTGAGGTCATATATCATAGTGACCACTCTTGATAAAGCTACCTGTATTCACAGCTCCAGCTACTGTTTCAGTGTCATCGGGTAGCTTTAAAATTAACTGTTTTATGTTGTAACCATTGTGACTGTTTTATATTTTTCTCATGCTAAAACAGCACTATTTATAAAGACACAAGATAAATCTTAGGATAAATTCTGCAGTAAGCTTACAGCTTTAGCACTCGGGTAGTAAAGAGAAAAGAATCCATAGTTTGAAAAATGCCATGATATTTTTCTTCCGCAAATAAAATATCTGCTGTTTTGCTCGGGTACTCTAGAAAATGGCTTTCTACAGCACATAATAGGCTAAATTAACATGTTTTTTTAAAAATGTTTTTAGATTATTTTATCACATTGTGGAATCGGATGAAGTTAGTACAAAGATTTTGATGGAGTTCAATAAGCAAAACTTTCCTGGTGAAGTCACTTTCCTTCCTCTGAACAAACTAGATGTTCGAGATACAGCTTATCCTGAAACTAATGTGCGTAAACACCTCTCCTCCCTTCTATCTTTTATACTTGTTCTTGCCTTTCACAACCGTTCAAAGCTTTGAGGTAGCAAATATCTGCTACCTCAAAGAAATTGAAACCCAATTCCAGTATTAAAATTAAAAATTAAATTTGTCATGCAGTTTTGAAGGAAAAAAATTTCAAATTTAGTGATTGATCTAAAAGCATTTATTATTTCTGACTATCCATTTATGTAGTGTTTGTGATCCAACATATTTGATAACTAGCGATGTTGGTTTTTGATTAAATCAATTCTCAGCAGTAATTATTTTAAATCACGTTTCTGATATGTAATTCTTACTTTCCAGGATGCTATACCTATGATAAGTAAATTGAGATATATACAAAGGTTTGATAAAGCATACAAACATGTATTTGGGAAAACACTAATATGTCGCAGTATGGAGGTTTCCACCCAGTTGGCCAGAGCCTTTAATATGGATTGCATAACTCTAGAAGGTATGGATAAATAATAACTTACAATATAATGGATCAGATATCAAACAGGGTTAACTTTGTTCACTTGATGCTATCATATTCTTAATATTGTGTCTTGTGTCATTAGCTTTCCTTTGACTATTTCCTCTTTGTTAACTTGCTAAATAATTTTTAGTGATTATCACACTGGAAAGTTCAACTTCAAGCCCACATTGTTAAAGGTTGTAAAGTTATGTACTAATTTCTTTTAGTATAAATTTAATTCTAGAATGCAGGCTATAACCCTGTGGTTATGTAGATTAAGTACTAAGTTCATAATATTGTTTTCAAAGTGAATATATTTTTTGAACTATGTAACGTTAAGTAACTGCAAATATCTGGAGTATCTGGGGTGTTAGTTAATAGATTGATGCCAAATGTGAATATGGTTTTAATAGCCTGAAACAAAAACGGAAAATTATGGAAATATTTTAATTTGTTATTTGTGCAGAGAGAATCAGTTCTATTTTGTCTCAATGATACTTCATGACAACTGTACAAAGTTAAAGCTAAAACATGTTTTAAAATGTAGGGGGGGAAATACAGGGTTGTGTGCAATAGGTTGGAGGCCAGGATAAATTGAGAGGTGCAAATTATGCTGTGGTAAAACAGAAGATATTTTTGAGGATGGTGTAGTGCTTGATTTGGCAATAATTTCAGCATTTACTGTTACCAGCATACGTGATATTTTTATTTTGGATCCTTCTTATAACTGCAGGTCTAAAAGACAGCTAGTTATATTTATGCACATGATTTGTGAGTAATTTGCAAAACCAATGTAGTTCGGGATATATAGACACCAAATGCTAGAGTATCTCAGCAGGTCAGGCAGCATCTCTGGAGAAAAAGAATAGGTAACGTTTAAGGTCCGAACCCTTCTTCAAACCCGAAACGTCACGTATTCTTTTTCCCCAGAGATGCTGCCTGACCCACTAAGTTATTCTGCATTTTTGTGTCTATCTTTGGTATAAACTAGCATCTGCAGTTCCTTCCTACACATAGTTCAGAATAGTATATGTTTGAGCATAATTGTGATCATTTGGAGAATTTAATTTACTATTTGACAACCACATCTGTACTGAAATTTATATAAATCAATTGAATTTGGTATTATTTAGTACACATGTTGATTGCTATTCATAGAACTTGATGTGATTGAATACAATACATTTAAAATTTTGATTTAAGTACACACTTTGTTAAACGCCTGTGATTTGTTTTTGTAGCTCATTTTGATTTTTTTTTAAATGTTAACATTTGTCCAAAGTTCAAGCTTTTAGATATTGTGGCTTAATTTTCAGCCTATGCAAAATGAATTTAACATTTAACTGGTAACTGCCCGTGTACAATAATTGATTGTGTGAACAATGTAGTACAACATCTGAAGAAATCAAACAGGAAAAATGTCCATGGCATTCGTATTCATTTAATCCCATTTAGAGACACCAGGATGCAATAAAATTATGTGTTTGCATGAAGCTCAGAGTGAACAGTATACATGGTAATGATAGATATAACAATAAATACGACAAAATGCAAAAGAAAAGAATAGTACAAATATTGTAGTGCAAAAGCACTCAAGTACAATAACGGAATAATCAATTTATGTAGAATTAAGAGTAAGAGTACATGGCAGCAGCCCCAGAAAGAGGGTGTGAAAGAGATGAGTGGTTCAAGAGTCAGATAGCATACATTTATTTATCCCTTCAGTGTTTTCAAAGATAGATTTGTAGTTTTCTTGCGCGAATTTAAAAAATGAGTTTAAAATTTGTCATTTTAGGTGATTTTAATAAGATTAACGCTCCAAGGCTTATGATTTATGATTATCAAGATATTGTACTGATTCATCGATGATTCATTTGGAATGACAGTTTTGTTTAAATGGAAATTGAGGAAGCTTCTATTTGCTTCTATTAGATGAGTCACCAACTACAATTAATGCAGAAAACGATATTTGGCTATGCATTATAACGCCCTGCCACATGGAATATCAAATTCAGGATCAGTTCTAAATCGCAATGATTTTTGCCAGTCTTTTATTTATGACATGGTAAAATGTGAAAACAAAGTGGTTTTTACTTCATCCCTGCCTACCATGTTTATCGCTGATTGGAAAAAGTTGACAGAATCATCAAAGAGCTATTGTACTGGTTTAGTTTTCTAACGTGTCAAATTGCAGTTTTCATTCAATTTATTTTGCATATTGAATGGTATAACACTCCAGCCCTCGTAAACGGTTGAAGGAAGCAGGAATAATTATTTGGGGTGCGAAAGCTGTTGTAACCCACAATTTCTCTTAAGATCCCAAATGTAAAACAGTCTTCTTATCCACCATCTCCCATATATGAGTAACAAGAGCAGGAACGATGGTTGATGTTACTGAGAGAAACAATAATTTAGTAATATGAAAGAGATCGTATCACACAGCATTCATGTGCATTGCCATTTTAGTTGGACAAGTTGTATTTAACTTAAAATGTTAAACATGGTGCCCTTTTGTTTGCTATTCATTGTGAACACAATACACGGTGGATCTCTCTAGATTCACAGAATGTACAGTCAAAATATCCACATTTTACCTTAATGTAAACTCACCCCGCTGGGTTTGTCCAACCGTTATTTTTTTGTGGTTTTTTTTTCGCAAGATTCCAGCATTTACAGTCTCTTGTCGCCATAAACTTATTGTTCACTTGGTGGCTTTAATAGACATAGCTACAATTTAACAATAAGATGGTGATTTGTGTTTTTAAAGTATATCTTTATAAGACTACGTCAGGCCACATTGTTCGCATGCCAGACAGCAGACTCTCAAAACGGATGCTTTAGTTGAGCTCCCTTGTGGCAAGAGATTACCAGCTGGGTATATCAACTAAAAATGGAAGGGTTAAGGATGTTCTCAAATCCTGAAAGTGTAACATCCCATTAATGTGGGAACGAGTGTAAAATGGAGGTCAAGATCTTCAGATAGTCTGGCTTCATCATGGAAATGTAATGGAAATAAGGCATCATAGATCTTTAAGGACAGCTTAAAATAAGAACAGTGCTACTTGGCATCATGCAGTCTGGTACTACTATGTTGCTGTACTCTGAAGCCTTGGTTGGGAACATGTACCCCTCTGTATTCCGTGGGGGGGAAAAAGTAGTGATGATGAAATAACTTGCATGTTGAGGATATCTCAAAGCACATGACAAGCATATCGCTTTTTTGATGTGCATATCCCTTTTAAAAGTAATGAATGCCCACCTGGTTTCCTTTTGATGAAGTTAATTGAGCAGGTTTTTTGCCCAGCTATCTGAACAACCAAATGCAAATTAAATTTGCATATTTAGCCATCACTAGTACAAGACTTTGGTGAGGTCACATTTGGAGTATTATGTTCAATTTTGGTCACCATGCTATAAGAATGATGTTGTTAAGCTGGAAAGATTGCAGAGAAGATTTACACGGATGTTGCCAGAACCTGAGGGCCTGAGCTACAGGGACATTATTCCTTGGAGCACAGGAGGATGATGAGTGATCTTACGGAGATGTATAAGATCATGATGTGGGTATAGATACACCAGATTCAGTCTTTTACCTGGAGTGGGGGAACTTGTAGGGGAACCAAGAACCACAGGTTTAAGATGAGGGGGAAATATTTAGGAGGAACCTGAGGGGCAATTTTTTTCACACAAAGGGTGGTGAATATATGGAACACGCTGCCAGTGGAGGTAGTTGAGGCAGGTACTAGCATTTAAAATAGTTTTGGACACATACATGGATGGGAAAGGTTTAGTGGGATATGGGCCATACATGGACAAGTGGCACTAGTGTAGATGGACACCTTGGTCAGCATGGGCAAGTTGGACCAAAGAGGTGTTTCCACACTGTATGGCTATCACGATCGGTATGGCAGAGTTGGGCTGAATGGCCTGCCTCTATGGTGTCCAACTTTTGACTATATCAGATGTTAACTGACTTTTAAAATCTCAATGAAGGGAGACATTTGTTCAACGGAGTATTCCACTGAAAAAAATCAGTTTACTCAGGAAAAAATGAGGTTGCCACACAGTGGACAATTTGAGAAGGATACCTGGCTCAAAGGTGGAAGACTTGTTTTAATCAGGTGCCACATGCGATGGAATACTCCAAATTGAATAAATTGTGGCCTCTACTTTGTTTTAAAGCTTGATCTCTTTTTAACACACAACATACTTTATTTTTTCCAAAATAATTGGATCAATTAATTCTGTGCTAGGGAGTAAACCCGTGAGCATACCTGAAACATGATAGTGGTGAACAAGGAAAATGTCTTTGGCATGAAGTTTGTGTATATTTTAATGGATAAAAATGCTCATTGAACAGTTAAATTTGGGTATAAATATAAAAACGCCCCTACCTGTGAGTTAAGTAGCTTTGTGGCATTTATTAGCCAATGGTCGTGATTCATCTATTAGCTAATTATGCTCATTGACTTCTGGTGTAGCATGGATTAGTTCTGAGTCACTGATGTGTAATGGTGTGGGTTAGGATAGCTGGACTGAGATCGATATTCTGTAAACCTTTTGTGTGAGACTGTATTACGTTTTTATATTATTGAAATATACATGAGTAATAATACCACTTTCATGGAACAAACAGGGTCTTCTAACCACGAGAGATAAATATTAATTTTGCTTCTACCACCAAAGTAAGCTTGGTTGATCAGTAGGAGGATTAAGAAGGCTGACTCATCCACGGTGCAGATGATGGGTTTTTGTCTGCATTTTCTCTGGCTGAACTGCCATAATTTCATTTCAGATCAGATTGATGTTTTCATATGATCTATTTATCATTGTCAAAGTGCCTCAGACTTTTTTTTAACTTGCATTATTTTGTTTCTTTATAATTTTGCCAAATTGTCACTTTCCCCAAATG
The DNA here is from genome assembly GCA_035221665.1 of Okamejei kenojei. NCBI lineage: Eukaryota > Metazoa > Chordata > Chondrichthyes > Rajiformes > Rajidae > Okamejei > Okamejei kenojei. The sequence continues at coordinate 35,160,274 of CM069145.1, read as the reverse complement.
CACTTGCCATTTGTCATTCATCTGGTTGCAATTACAGCTATTTACAAAATCAGAATTTTTAGCTTACATTGTCGATATAATTTAATGTATGATTTTAAAATGTATTTTCTTTTAGTTCCCCCCCTTTTTATTTCTCCCTCGAACTGACTTTTGTGATTTAAACCAAATGGAAAATTCCCAGTGTGTTTTGCAGCAGTAACCACCAATTGTCGTTGTCACCAACAGCTGGTAAATTGGACGGTTTTGTAATAGATAAGGGCAGAGGCTTCAACCCTGACTTGGCATAATAACTGTGAATCCTATTATTACAATTTGTAATTTTATTCATGGCAAGCACTCTAATGGCCTTGTGTGACTCTTAGTTAACCTGGCTTTGTGACCTTTGAATGCATTAAGGGCCTGTCCCACTAATGCGTCCTTGGCATGCAAATTACCCGACCTCGTGGTCACGTTGAGGCGTACGAGCATCGTACGGCCGCACGGGACCGGTCTCACATAGAAGCGCGGAGGGGTATGCAGTTGTACGCGACATCACGCAGGGCTCCGAAATGTTTGTAGTGAACAAAATCTTTGCGCGTCAACGGCCTGTCGTCTGTCGTGGAACTGACGGCCAAAGTGGGACAGACCCAAGACCCTGGCGCGACGCAACATCTCACCTTCAACAGCAGCAGAAGCAGGCAAACGATCGCCAAACTCGGCCTGGGGCTCACGGCCGTTGCAGCCCGGATTCGCCTCCACTTCTACTCCCAGATCGGGGCCAAGAAAATTGAAGATAGACACAAAATGCAGGAGTAACTCAGCGGCACCGGCAGCATCTCTGGAGAGAAGCAATGGGTGACGTTTCGGGTCAAGTCCCTTCTTTTCAGACTGAAGAAGAGTATCAACACGAAACGTCACCCATTGCTTCTCTCCAGAGATGCTGCCAGTCCCGTTGAGTTACTCCAGCTTTGTATCCATCTTCAAATGACGTAACGCGCTCCAGACGTGTGTGCGTACGCATGTAATCGCGCCCCACCTTCGCAGGACCATTGCGGCTCAACCCGACCATGAGGTCGCGTAATTTGCATGCCAAGGACACGTAAGTGGGACAGGCCCTTTAGGGTGAGAAGAAAGAGGGAAAAAATCTTGTAGAAATTAAATCAGCTGCTTTTGGCACAAACAGAAGTTAATATTTGAACATAGCCTCTAAATGTCAACCTAATGTTAATGTTAGGCTGCCCCTCATAGAAACTGCCTGACTGGAATTGATGTTAAAATAGTAAGATTAAACGAGAACTTACCAGTTTGAAGTTTGATCTTTATTTTATGAGGAGTAACGATGAGGGATTACGTGAAGAACCCCGCCTGGCGCTGGAACGGCATACTTCAAAGCAGCGGCATGAAAAACACAGAACATAATAGCCGGAGTAAGATAGTAAGGCTTCTCATAGATTTAGAACTACCAGATGATCATTTATTTTATGAGGGTGGGGAGTGGAGGGCACGTAATCCCTCATCGTTACTCCTCATAAAATAAAGATCAAACTTCAAACTGGTAAGTTCTCGTTTAATCTTACTATTTTACTTCGGAGTCACGTGAGTGACTACGTGAAGAGTTTGAAGCTTTCTGTGTTTTTCATGTCGTAGAATTTATTCCATACGACAGTCCGGCTCATTTAACACAGTGACGAGCGAATAACACATTTTTCCCCAAACATTGCCTCAAGTTATGTGATAAATTATTTCACATTATAAAGAATAAAAGTAATGCCCTTTCCATTGAAAGGCAAGTTTATCACAAAATATCAATTGATATATATATTTTGATGGTATGACAAAGCAACAATTATAGAGAACCCAACACTCCGTGTCCAAACCTGACACCATGACTGGTTCCTTTTTACTTTAACATTAATTTACACCCTCCTGCGGCCTTGCATCTTTGCTCGAGCGGCTCATCCTGTGCCATTCCTGTGAATGTATCTACCTCATTAATAGAGTGATTTTCCACCCTTCAGTGTCTAGTTCCACTGAGTGTATCCAATTTCTAACCATCTAGAATACATTCCTCTAGAACCATCAGTTTTTACTGAACCTAATGTGGTTTTTGTGTGTAATAAGTAGTGCTGTCTCATTACCACAGAGACTCTTACCTACTTCAACATATTTCATCAATGTTCACACACACACACACACACACACACACAACTTAAGGCCGACAGGATATGCTTATAGGTTTACCTTGGTTTCAGCTCCTCTTGGTGTGCTTTGTTTGGTAAATTCATAAACATATATGATAACGCAATCTGTATCCACATGCAATTATAACGTAACATCTGCAATGTTTGCACTCTTATATTGATACTAAAGTCATCAGCATTATTATTTTCAATGTTAACTTTTTTGAATCATTGATAGAGTTAGAGTCCATTGCCTAAGGCAATTCAGGATTATTTATCTCCCGACATATATTACAATTTTGGACAGATTATATATATATATATATATATATATATATATATATATATATATATATATATATATACACACACACACATATATATATATATATTTATATTAATATCCACATATATATCCCTTTCCATATCGGGATATTATGAATGCACCTGATAACTTCTTGGTTAGTATATTGTCCGTTAATAGGACGGTAACACTCTGAGCCCTATTATTGGCTCTATCAATTAGATGCTCAGAAAAATGCAATCCACAAGGAACTCCATATATCTAATATGATAAAATAACTTTACTGTATACACAGACTTCCAATTTCTTATAACAAAATATTGTTTTTTAAACTTATTTCTGCAAATTGCAGGTATAACACTTCTTTTATACATAATTATTTTATTGTTGTTATATTAGTTAAACATTCATAGACTTCTTTGACCATCAGCTGTTGTAATGGTCTGGTCAACCTGCAGATAGTCAAATTCATATTTTCATGTCATGGATGCCTTTGTACAACAATAAATTACTGCAGGGTTACACAAAACTGGAGAACCCAGCGGGTGCAGCAGCATCCAAAGAGCGAAAAGGAGATAGGCAACGCCTCGGGTCGAGACCCTTCCTCAGACTTCAATAAATTACTGCAACTATGAATCGTCACAAGTGGTTCAACATCACTCAATATTTATGAAACCATGAAGGATCCGTATTGGGCCACCAAAATGCCTCTGGCAGTGTCCTGCTACATTTTCATCAGACACTGCCGTATCAAACAAAATGAGGAACACAAAAGAACATCTTTTCCTCATGTACTTGAGAGAAATGCATCCACCTTTCCTGTTCTTGGTTTACCCACAAGAAACATTTGAAAGATCGGTGATTTAATCTGTATGCAACCAGATTAATCGTAAGTAATCCATATTAATGACAATGTGTTTTTCCTCCCAAATTTGTTGATTCGATACCATTGTCTCTTCCTTAGAGATAAACAGCTGGACTAATTTTTTTAGAATATGCCACATCTGTTTACTCAGATAATCCCATGATTGTTATTTGACTTATCTTGTGTGTTTTAACATATGCCACAGCCTTGGTATTGTTCACCTTGATACGACATGGACACTTCCATAATAAAACAATCGATATTTTAATCCATAACTCCTTATACTTCAATAATTAATACAAATGTTTGGAAAATTTCTTAGGACAATCCATTCATGCTCACCTGGTATTATTGTCCGCAGTCCCAACAAGAGACGTATCAATTATTCTTATAAGAATAGATAATATTCTTATCTTTACCCAAACATTCACAGAAGCTGTACATCATCTGTAACACTTGCTTCAGTTTGCAACAGCTGTTAAGCTTATAGTTGAAACAGCTTGTGAACCTTTTTTACATTACTTTAATAATGATAATGTATAATTTGATATTTGCATAAGCCTCTCACAAAGGCATACATTTTCTTATAAGCTTCTGTATTCCTTCTTTTGGAGCTTTATTTACCCTTTACCTAACCTAATGGAGGGACAAAGTATGTCAACAACAATGAGACATATTTGTAATTTTCCCCCTCTTATGGTGCTGAATTACTTCTAAATTCAGAATAGTAATTTATGAATATTTTATTAATGCCTAAGCATACGCTTTATATAATGGGTCAGGTCCTTGCCTACCACCAGGTTTGTAATTGCAGCACTAATTTGCAGCCGACTCTTATAACCTTCCAATTTAAATGTAATCAAGATAACCCATGACCATGACCTCATTAGTGCAAGTGCTGATCTTTTATCAGCATAATTGTTCCTCCAGTATTCTGTTTAACAGCCTTGAACTGGTTTAATCCTTTGGACAATGTTTTAACTTGCACAGCTTGACCCATTTTAATTAATTTCAAGCACCTGTAATATTGATTAACAATTTGTTAATAGCAACTGTATTTCCATGTTCTAGATGTTTCCATTTTAATAAATGTTCTTACACTGTGAAAGTGTATATAAAATGATGTTTTGTATGGTTTATACCATCAAATCTTTACACTGAGGTAATTTTATAATATATATGTACATACCCCTTCTTTATTGGAGTTACTTTTGAGTGCAAACCTAAAATCAATTTTTAAGGTTTTCTTATACAGGTGAACCAATCCTTCCTTAGTTATATTAAATTAACGATCATAATATACCTGTAATCCCCCACAATTGGAGATTTCATGAACTTATTTTGTAACAAGATGTTTGCACCTCTTCAACGTACTTCAAGCCTTCTTTTCCCAATTATATGGGTTTGGATAAGGCTATGTTGGATTATACCACTTCTGCCTTTGTTTTGATCCATTATCAAATCTTTCATTGGATCATAGTTTTTCCCCCCAAAGTTTAAAGATCAGTAGTCTGTTCTTTTGTAATCAATATCTTTGATTTATCATAAGGCAGGTTTATTCCATAATAATCAGGAGTTTAACATAACCTGATTTATATTGATCTGCAAATCCAAAGTGCAGATTTGGTAAATTATATATATTTCTTCCCATTGAGCTCCACAAACTGATGGCAATTTATTTTATTTTAAAAGTATTAGTTATTTGCACAACGTTTTATTTTATTTTATTTTTCTTTTTGAATAGTAATGCCATGCACCAGTTTGAAATACTTTGAAATTGTATTTCTTTATATCTCATATAATTTGAGACATGGATATCATAAACGGATTCACCGTTGATATCTTTATAAAACATAAAAGTTTTATCATATTCTGCTGTTTCAATCATTACAGCTTTGGTGAGTTTTTAGTTTCCATGTTTACTTTTCATGGCCTCACTCATCATTAGTTCTGCTGTTTTAACCATAACAGCTTTTAGTGAGAGACCAACTAATTTTGGTTTCCATAGTAATTTTCCATGGCCTCACTTCTTATTCAGGTGTTGTGCATACACCTGTGTATATATATTGGTGCTGTGGTGGGTACTTCATGACCAGCCACCACTATCAGTGCATTTTTAGGGTCAGTTTTTCCATTTTATTTTTCACTGCCCTTGTTTCTCCTGAGTTTTTTTCCCCCTCAAGGAGACTACCTTCAGAAATATCTGAGGTAGATATTCCCACCATATTTCATCATATTTTTTCCTTTTTATATGTGAAACCCCCTTAGGGTAGGTTAGGGAATATTTCCATTATTTTCCGTCTGAAGGCCTTTATTAACTTTTTTAATTATGGCCTTTCTGACTTATTTAAAATTTCCCCCCCCTGCCAAAAGTTTGTGGAGCATCTAAACCTCCCTAACGTATTTTTAACGGTCACCAGTATCGGAACCGGCTCCGTAATTAATCTCCCGTCCCGATCGCTGGGTATTCCCCCGGGCCGTTCTTTTTTTTTTTTTTTTAAACTCCGTTGTATTATATAGAGTATTTTTGTTCTATTTTACTCTTTTATTTTATTTTTGTTTTTAAATTCATTTCAAATCCTGGCTCAATATACCAGGCACGGAGTTTTCCAGACCCTAAAAGTTTTTCAACTGCACTTACCTGCCGGTTCCGTACCTACCGCTGTCGACGAGCTAGCCTCTACAGCTCTTCCTTCTGCCGTCAGCGTCGACGTAATGCCGTTCCAGCGCCAGGCGGGGTTCTTCACGTAGTCACTCGCGTGACTCCGAAGTAAAATATATGCTTCACTAACTAGCAGTCCATTTTAGTCTCTTGAGCCAAATTGGAATTGGCCTGACAAAGTTTCAATTATATTTAATAGTATCTGCAGATAGCATGCAAAGTAGTTCATATCTCTGTTGTTGACTTGTGATTGCATTTAAACTTTAGTCTTTTTAGTCGATGGCTCTTTCTGGAAGAACACATTTGGAAAATCAACCCAACAGTCAGGCACCTGGTTGTTTTTGAACTATTTACTGTTGATGTTTAAAGATGAAAATAATGTTTTTCATTTTCCTCTTCTGTTATACAATTTCAAACTCAGAAACCTTTTACTGAAAATTTTGCGACACCATAATTTGCAAGTGCACCCAACATAGATTATACAGTAGATTTGAGAATCTATTGCTGCAATGGCTTTGTTTCTTCCCTAGCTAACTTTAACTTAAATGCTTTGCATAGTATTTATTCTAGTTATTTTTGTAGTCCATCATAGCTCTTACATTAATATTCATCTGAACATCAATTCATTAAATTCCAATCTGCTCTTCCTGTTGGCCTGAGGCATTATTCTCTCTAACCTTTTTTGGTGTTTCGAAAAATGATTTAGTACTAATCTCAAGCATGTGGCAAGAATTGTGGTTTACTACTAATGTTTAATTGTGAGAAATATTATTAACTTCCTTTTAGGTGACCAGGTTAGTCACCGTGGGGCTCTTACTGGTGGCTATTATGACACCAGAAAATCCAGGCTGGAACTTCAAAAGGATGCACGGAAAGCAGAGGAAGAATTAACTGAACTGGAAGCGAAATTGAACGAAAATCTCCGTAGAAACATTGAAAATATCCTTCAGAAATCCTGTTTTGACATTATAATAATGTAAAAAATGTTGGTGACATAGACTTTTATGCATTGGGGTTCAATGAGGGAAAAATGAAAGGGAAATCTAACAGAATTTTCAGAAGGTTTAGAATGACTCAAAAAATAACATTATTGGATCTAAAATGTTTTGGGAGGTGTGGAGGGAGGAGGAAGAGAGAGAGTACGAAATAGGTTGTTTTGCCAAAAAGAAAACTAGCATGGCTGCTCGTTCAGATTTTATTTATGTAACGTGGGTGGAATTTATAGCACTAATTCTGAACAACCTAATTTTCTGTTTCTTCAGATTGTATCTGCCAAATCCTTGCATCTAACACTCTGGAAATTCTGATAGATTCTGATTTTAGAATTCTGTTAAATTCTATTATTAACACCATTCAATTTTTTGTGTGCTGAAAAACACAAATATCTCACCTCATGAAATGAGTTTGTTTCATTATTGAAAGTTGTTTTCAATGTATTGTTAAATAACTTTAGATGCACGGAGATGGGTAGAAATTTATTTTTAACAATGAGTGCTACTTTTTTTATTAGCAGATGATCCAGCAAATGTTTACTGATTTTCCTTGTTCTAGAGGAATGGGGTGTAAATGAAACAAAAGGAAATAGAATTCACCTTGGTTTCAGTGACACCTCACTGTTGGTTTTCTTAGAAATAAATTGGATGAATAGTCTGTTTTTTAATCGGTTTGTTTAAAACTGGACTCCCCTGATAGCAATGAGTCAGTGTAATAAATGATTACGACCTTTTCTGCTGATGATAATGAGTGCACAGCTGTATACAAGACTTTGGAGCTGCATGATTCATCCTAAATTAAGGTCTTCAACTTTGAACAAACAGAATGTAGTTATGTCACAAAACTCCGAAAAGCACAGTGCAATTTCTGAAAATAATAGTAATCGACTTTGTGCATGTTTGAGTTAATGAGACGTATGGTTCACAGAAAATGTCCCTTTAACTCGAGCATGTAAATATATGTTTTACATATTACATATGGTTACATGGGCAGCAGTAATATGTATATTAAATAATAGTATGTTGCTGTATTGTTTTTATGTTGGTTCACTCAATTGGGAACATTGCCAGTGTATGAAATATTGAAGGGACTATTAAGAGCATCTGATAACCAAAGTGAGGTTGTGTTGGTGCTGTCAAGTGTCAGTTGTGCTTGGAGGGTGGCAGATCCTTCTCTAACACAGAAAAATTCCGGTTCAAATCCCATTACAAAGATATTGCAGCAAAAATCTTCACAGATCAGCAGGGCGTTAGAGATTGTTGGCTATTGAAATGATTGGATATGTAATAAATTATTAGTGCAGGTGTTAAGTTGGACGTTTAATTTTATATTTGAGCAGACCTGTGCTGGCTGATTTTGTATTTGGATGGAATGTTTACAAAACATCTCAGTACTCTCAACTTGGATTTAAGTTACTGTTTTGAAGAGATGTAAATAATGATTCCCAGTGTCCAGGCCAAGATTTATCCCTGCACGAGCATTAAAAAACAAGGTTTATTGTTTTGACAATTCAGGGAACTTAAGGGGCCGTCCCACTTGGGCAACCTAAGCTGCAAGTTTAGAAGAGTTTTCCCTGGACACAAACTCGCAGCACGTTCGACACAAGGTCCTAGGAGGTTGTATGAGGTGGCTGGAACTCTCCTTCATGCTCGAGGGAGTTCCCGCCCACTCGCGGCCTCAGCTGGGTCGTGGAAAATTTTTCAGCATATTGAAAAATCTTCCGCGAGTAAAATTTGGTTGGCATGGGTCTTTTTCACTTGTATTGCAGTGGAGTGGGGTCGCTATTTACTTACAGGCACTCGAGGGCAGCCATAGGCCATCTCCTTCACTGACCGGCCTTTTTGATTGGCTCATTGGAATATCACGACCTAGGAAGACCCGCTAACTTTATTATACAACTTAAAAGTGTCTCCACTCCTTCTTCCCCCCCCCTTCTCTCCCCTTCTGTCTCCCTTCTCTCTCCTTCTCTCCCCTTCTCTCTCTCTCTCTCTCTCTCCTTCTCTCCCCTTCTCTCTCTCCCCCTCACTCTCTAAAGGACTTACCGTGCTCTGTGGAAGCCGTTTATCTTCCTCTTCATCGCGCAGACAGCGCTCCTCTGTCCCTGGCCCCCACTTTTGCGGTGTGTGTGGTCGGTAGATGCAGCTCGCAGTTCGGTCGATCCAGATCGAGGCTTTCCAGGCAGGTGTCCTCGAGCTTAAAGGTCAAATGCACTCTTATGAACTTGCGGATTAAGTCGCCCAAGTGGGACAGGCCCTTTACTTTGCACAAATTAGCTCCTGTGTTTCCAATATTACCACAATACATTTTGACCATAAAATATTTTGAGATATTATGAAAGGGTTAGTAAAGTTAAATAATTTCGGGGAGTGTGGTGGGGGAGTGTGGAGTTTGGGGTTGAATTGCAAAATAAACCATTGCTTTCTTAATTTTTGGATGAATGATCTTGTCCAAGAGATCAAGAAATCTGTTCAATACATTAAACTATTTTTGCCTGTTTATTACTAAGTAGTGGCTGATGGATTAATGAAGTTGCTCTCGCGACATTGCTGTGATATACTGTTCCTTAGCACCACATACAGATTAATAATGAGATTGATCAGTTGATGAATCAAATGCAGCAGATTGAAACGCAACAGAGAAAGTTTAAGGCATCACGAGACAGCATTCTTTCAGAAATGAAGATGTTGAAAGAAAAGAGGCAGCAGTCTGAGAAAACCTTCATGCCTAAGGTACTAATCCAATGATTTTTTTTCACATAGGAGGCAGACATTTCAGGTATATGGCGTTCCCCCAGTTAATTCTTCCTGTTGCTCCTTCTTCCCATGTTCTCATCAATTTTACTCTATTACTCCTGCCTCGTACCATATTTCAATGCAAACCAACACAATTTATAGTGGCCATTTAACCAGACAATCTTTGTCTTTGGAATAAAAAGGAATCTGGAGCACCAGGAGTAAACCCGCAAGGTCATAAAGAAAACGAGCAACTCCCCACAGCTTGTGAAGTCAGGATTGAACAGAGGTCACTTTAGCTGAAATACAGCACCTCCATTAGCTGTGCTGCCCATATATTTCACAAAATGTTTTTGTTTCCATATTCTTTACAAATAAGGTGATGCAAAAAGTAATTTAGTTAGTGGTGGACGAGATTGCAATTTCAATGATGAGAATTGTGTTGGGTGGTTTTGATCATTATTTTTAGTTAAGGCAATTTTTCCATTTATTTCTAGCAACGAAGTTTGCAGAGTTTGGAAGCAAGTTTACATGCTATGGAGTCAACGCGTGAGTCCCTAAAAGCTGAACTTGGCACAGATCTGCTTTCTCAGCTTAGTCTGGATGACCAAAAACGAGTTGATGCACTTAATGATGAAATCCGACAGCTCCAACAGGTATGGTATTTGAAGATATAAAATGTTATATTATTTCCTGGTCTTGACAAGCTGCTAAAATTTCCTGCCTCTTTGCTGTACAGTTTATCAGAAGTTTCATGATCAAATGAGAAAATGTGAAATATAATAAGAAAGTAACAATTGCTCATTTGAATCTATCTATAACAGCAATGTTAAAGAATCATTACTTCAGAAAATAACCTGTTTCGAGAAGATGCATGTCCACGGTGTGAGAAATGCACAAGGGTGGTTTAGTACTACAGTTAATTAAGTTAATGGATTATAGTAGAGTTTTTTTAAATTATGGCAGGATTGATCAAACCAAGCACATACTGAGTTTATGTCAAGAGGATTGATGTTTGATATGATTTTGGGAAAAGTTACTAGCATCTGGTCTCGGACATTTCCTACCAACTTAAAATCATAGCCAGGTGAAAAATGGGACAGTGAGTCGATGCTGATGATAGGTTGGTGTCAGATGTGCATTTGGATTTTAAGATTGTTTTACTTTTAATTTGTCCTTTTAGGATAACCGGCAACTTTTAAATGAACGGATTAAATTAGAAGGTATAATGACCAGGTTGGAGACGTATCTCAGTGAAAATTTAAGGAAGCGCTTGGACCAAGTTGAGCAGGTAAAATAATTTTTTGGAATAATAATTCACAACAAAATGCTGGAAATTTATGCAACAGCATTTTTAAATGATGCAAATTAATTTCCATGTTTTGGAAGAATCAGCATACGCTTTGAATTTTAATCAACATTACAAAGTTTTCATATAGGACGTGTTGACCAGATCTGCTGAATTTATGTACACTGATCCTGAAATCCTGTAGGATCATTGAATTCTCAATGATTTGTCGAATACAGTAGTAACATTTAAAATCTAACAACATACACTGCTGCACTGGTGAGTAAGGCAAGGCAGCGCCTTTACCACCTCAGGCAGCTGAGGAAATTCAGAATCTCTCCGAGTATCTTTCAGTGCTTCTACTCTGGGGCTGTAGAAAGCATCATGTCCGGCAACATCACAATCTGGTTTGGGAACAGTTCTGCCCAGGACAGGAAGGCTCTGCAGAGAGTAGTGCGTTCAGCTGAACGCACTATGGGAACTACACTCCCCCCTCCCCCCCCCCTTGCAGGACCTATACACCAGGAGGTGCAGATCCAGAGTCAGCAACATTTTGGGGGACCCCTACCACCCCAGCAATGGACTGTTCCAGCTGCTACGGTCAAGCAAACGCCTCAGCTGTCATATTGTGAAAACAGAGAGGATGAGACAGAGTTTCTTCCCACATGCCATCAGGACGGTAAACTCTTATCTCACCCGGGACTAATTTACTGTACTATTTTACTGTTGTGTTGTGTCTTTAAAAAAAAAAAGTCTTAACATGTAAATACTGATTCTGTTCTATTCTGTTCTGTTGTTTTTGCACAATCCGCAGGCATTGCCACTTTAATTTCACTACACATCTTCAAAGTCAAAATATCCTTTATCGTCATTCAGACCTTTCGGTCTGAACGAAATTTCGTTGCCTTGCAGTCATACATATAATAAAAAACAAAACACACAATAAACACAAATTTAATATCCACCACAGTGAGTTCACCAGGCACCTCCTCACTGTGATGGAAGGCAGGTCTTAAAGTCTTTGTCTGTGTATGTGACAAATAGACTTGACTTGACTTTATTCAACCGCAACAGTTATACGGCATCAGAGCAAAGTATTAAAATATCTGCAGACCATAAATAAAAACTGAATATATCATAACTAACAAAACAAAGAAACTAAGGAACTGTAACTAAAGGACTGAAGACTGAAGATGATGAGAGACTAAAGACACTGGACTAACACTTTTACAGAATATACTGGGGAAAAAACAAGCTTCCTTATCTATGTAAGGTGATTGATGGCCTTTGAATGGAGCTGTCCAGGATGAATGCCACAGGGGTTAAATTACTGTGCAGCCAGCTGACACGTTCGCAGAGACACAGTTTTTGCAGCCCACTGTCTTATCAAAAACACAAATTATGGGAATCACAACTTGTAATGTACAAGCTCCCACAAATCCGATAATCCCAAGTGCTCCCACAAATCCCAAGTTTTGCTACTTAACAGGAATAAAGATAGACACAAAAAGCTGGAGTAACTCAGCAGGACAGGCAGCATCTCTGGAGAGAAGGAATAGGTAATGTTTTCTTCCCACCCTGCTTCCTGCAAAGACACTATCCCCTACTCCCAATTCCTCCATCTTGAACATGCACACTAGAACATCCGGGATGTCCTCATTCTTTAGAAAAAGGGGGTTCCCCTCTCTCATCATAGATGAGGCCCTCACTCTTGTCTCCTCGGTTCCCCACAGTTCTGCCCTTGCTCCCCCTCCCCCTTCTCGCAACAGAGTCCCCCAGTCCTTACCTTCCACCCCCTCAGCCGTCGTATACAACACAAAATCCTCTGAATTATCTGCCACCTCCAACGGGATTCCACCACTAGCCGCATTTTCCCATCTCCACCCCTTCCCGCCTTCCGCAGTGACCGTTCCCGCCGCAACTCCCTGCTTAACTTATCCCTTCCCACCCACCCCAGGTACCTTCACCTGCAAACGCAGAAGATGCAACACCTGTCACTATACCTTCTCCCTCAACTCTGTCCAGGGACACCGACAGTCCTTTCACGTTAGGCAGAGGTTCACTTGCACCTCTCCAACCTCATTTACTGTATCCGTTGTTCAAGATGTGGACTCTTATACATTGGCGAGACTGAACGCAAACTGGTCAATTGTTTTGCGGAACACCTTCGCTCAGCCCACGTGAACCAACCTGATCTCCCGGTTACACAAAAAGCTGGAGAAACTCAGCGGGTGCAGCAGCATCTAAGGAGCGAAGGAGATAGGCGACGTTTCGGGTCGAGACCCTTCTTCAGAAGCTGATCTCCCGGTTGCTGGACACTTTAATTCTCCTTCCCATTCCTACACTGACCTTTCTGTCCTCTGTCTCCTCTGTTGTCAGAGTGAGGCTGAACGCAAATTGGAGGAACGGCATCTTATATACGCATCTTATATATGTGTACAGCTCAGTGATATGAATATTAATTTCTCCCAGTAAGGGAAGCCATGGCATTCCCGTCTCTCCATCCCCCACTAAAGTCGCATGGTATCTCATTTTCACCCTACAAACAGCCTGTTTCCTTTATCATTGTTACTTTTTTGCATATTGTTCATTCATTGTTCTTTATCTCTCCACATCACCCTCTATATGTATCGTTTTCCCTATCCCTATCCAGTCTGAAGAAGGATCTCGACCCGAAACGTCACCCATTCCTTCTCTCCAGAGATGCTGCCTGTCCCGCTGAGTTACTCCAGCTTTTTGTGTCTATCTTCAGTTTAAACCAGCATCTGAAGTTCCTTCTTACACATAACAGAAGTAAAGGTTTTTCTTCTGCCAACAATAATCCATATTTTTTTTGCTAAATAAAAAGTTATTGAGTAATTTGCACTTGTGTACTTTCTTGCATCTTGCAATTACAAATCAAACAGAATAGGTATTAAGATTTGATTAATTTAATTGTGTACTTTCTTTACTTAGGAGTTAAATGACCTGCGAGAAACTGAAGGCAAGACTGCTCTAAATGCGACAACTTCTGAATTGGAGGCCATTAACAAGCGTGTGAAGGAGACTACATCACGTACAGAAGGTTGGAACCATTTTAAGTACCAATATGGTTTTTGTCTTTGTTCTAAGTTATAGAATAACAGATAAGAGCACTGAGTTCATGCCAGCTCCAAGTAGATCATTCCCATGTTCTTTCGCCATGGTTCTGCTAATTATTTTTTTATGCTATTCAGCATTAGAAGTACAGGCTTTATACCTGGCAGAATTTGATTTATTCTTTATTTACTCATCTCACGATGTGAGTAGATTAATCCTCAATTGAAGTAAAATTGAAAGGCAAGACTCTTAAAGGTTGGGAGATTGCCCAAAGATTGTGCAGGCTGCATTGCTGTTTAATAGCAACACATTGTGATATAACAAAAATGGTATGACATTTATAACACAAAATTGGATGCAGAAGAAGGTATTAAATAATTGGTAAAAATTGGATTTTAAAGAAAGTTAAATATTTTTGAAGCGTTTTGAAAATTGGGTGCTTTGACATAAGGGGCAGTAGGCTGATGAGCACAGGTTCTGGGTATAAGCAAAACATGGCAGCAAAGTTTTGAATTAGAGCTGAGATCATTATTTTTAGTCGGATGGGAAACACGGAAATAACTTAAAATAACAAGGGCATGGGATCAGCAGAAGATGGAGCAGATGTTCTCAGCGCTATATTGGCATTGGGACTTTGTGCTGCAGTAAATATAGTGGCAAATAAAGTATTTGTAAGCTTCGTACTTCAGGCTGAGACTGAGTTTGTCAGATAGTATTGCTTCAGGAGTCGCATTTGGAATTGGTTGGACAAACTTGTTGTTGCTCCCATCCTAAAAACAACAATTTGGGTTTAGTTTATTGTCACGTGTACCAAGGTGCAGTGAAAAGCTTTTGTTTTGTGCGAACCAGTCAGCAGAAAGACAATACGTGATTACGCTCGAGCCATCCACGGTATACAGATGGCCCATTCTTTGGAAAGTGATCCGAACTGTCACACATGACCAGATGTCATCACAAAGTGATACTAAAAAATTCTTGTAAGAGATTAATCTTATTCATTGCTATTTTCCTACTACAGAACTATAATGCATGTCTGCTAAAGATATGAACATTGTATCGATTTAAAATTCAGAGTTTGTAAACTGTTTCCATGTGATGTCACACACGTAACCAGTCATATTTGACCTCTTACCCTAAACAAACATTGTCAGCGTAACAAATAAAAATTTCAATTGAAAAACCAAAGAAAATACGAATCATATATTCAGAACAAAACAATATACCTGTAATGCTTTCATAATTAGAAGAGATGTATTCCACAATTTTTCATCTTTTTGGTCACGCACGTGACTTAGAATGGGCCAGATGCATGATAACGGGAATAACGTGAATAACACTTAGCCAGTAAAGTCCGATCAAAGATAGTCCGAGGGTCTCCAATGAGGGCGATAGTAGTTCAGGACTGCTCTGTATTTGTTGGTAGGATGGTTCAGTGGCATGATAACAACAATAAAAAGGCTGTTCAGTCCTTTGAACCAATTCAACCATTTAGTTATATAATGTTGGTTGATGTATTAACATTTTTTGCCTTTATTTCAATAATCCTTATTGCCCTTAACTAATCCACAACTCCCAAATTCAGTTTTGATATTCTTGATTGGCTTTGGCTCAACAGCTTTATGGAAGGGAACTGTTGAAAATGTCCATATTTGAACTAAAGATTTTTGTAAATTAAAAGGATAGGGAAGGTTTAGAAGGATATTGGCCAAATGCAGGCAGGTAGGACTAAGGTTAATGTGGCATCTTGGTCAACCTGGACAAGTTGGGCTGAAGAGCCTGTTTCTGTGCTGTATGAATCAGACTCTGACTCTTAATTTGTAAAGTGCATGTAGTCATAAAGTTGCACGATTTTAGAAACCTTATGACCCATTACTCTTGTATCACGATCTGTGTTTTTCGAAGTCACAAGATTTATAATTAATGTTTTATAAAAAAAATACACTGTAGGTTATTGCACGATTATAAAGTAATTTTGTAAGCATAAATTATATTCCAGGTGTATGAATTTAATTGCTGCTTCCTTTAACTTGACAGAAGCCATGAATCAATTTTATTTATATAGTGTAATTGAATGAACTCAAGTGAACAAATACTCATTAAGCATTTTTTGACTGCAGTAGCTGATATTAGGGAAACAGTCCATGATTCTTAATTTTCTAAACAAGATTAGTTCTTGGGATGTTGACCATTAACATCTGGTGAATTCACTGTTAATATTGGATTAGGGTGATTGTTGTAGAGATAACTGAGCACTGAAGATAAACAGTTGCCTTTTTCCTTCCATAAAATCTGTGCTAAAACATCAGATGTGTTTTACAGAACTGGAATCTTTGATAGACAAAACTGAAGTGGAAACCAAAGATCGAATTAAAAGCATGGACCGCTGGAAGAACATGGAGAAAGATCACATGGAAGCTATCAATCATGACACAAAGGAGCTGGAGAAGATGACAAACCGGCAGGGCATGTTGCTTAAGAAAAAAGAAGAATGCATGAAGAAAATCAGAGAATTAGGCTCATTGCCACAGGAGGCTTTTGAAAAATACCAAACATTGAGCCTCAAGCAGGTAATGTATGTGGGGAAAATTGGCATCTTGTGAAGAAAATGGCTTCTGTTGTGCTGTCATCTCGAACTGTTGCAGTCCTTCAGGTGTGAGAGTACTCGCAATGCTGTTGGGGAAAGATTTTTAAGATTTTGATCCATTGGCAGTGAAGGAACAGACATGTATTTCCAAGACAGGATAGTGCACATTGTGAAAGGCAACTTCCAAGTGGTGGTGTTTGCATGCTTTTGCATTTTGATATTTTAAGCTAAAATTATTTAATAGTAAAATATAATTTCATCAACCTTCTACAGACTTCAAGAAAATTACTCACAGTTTGGCTATTTTGTTCCCTTCTCTTGGGCTTTGGCACATGTAGAAATGTAATGGAAGAAATAAATTGCAAAAAAAAAAAGACACAAAGTGCTGGGAGTAACTCAACAGGCCAGGCAGCATCTCTTGAGAACATGATTGGGTGACAATAGAATAGACTGCCACAAGGAACTGCAGTTGTTGGTTCCTGAAGAAGGATCCTGAGTTGAAACATCGCGTATCCATGTTCTCCAGAGATGCTGCCTGACCCACTGGATTACTCCAGCACTTTTATTTTAGTAAACTAGAAATGAAATGCACATTTCTGTACATTGGGAAGTCACTACAATTTGCCAAGTTATTCTCTATAACTTGCTTTTCATCAAAGGCAAGTCTGTGTGGAGGCTTAAACCGTAGTAAATATATTGAGCGTTTCATTTTAGGATCACCTGCTATTATCTTAATGTTCCCTAATGGAACCCCAATGGGCTGGCGAATTGAGCAATCGAGAACAAAATGCATTTGGCATGTAAATTCTGTCTGACCAGGTGTACATAATTATGAGGTTCAGATAATGATAAAGAATGATTGATTCACTACGTCATTGGAGCACTGATTAAGGGCAATCCATTTACTTAAAGATCAGCAGAAGGTTATGAGCACCATCTGCAGGCGGAGTGAATCATTTAATAATTTGTGTTGCATAATTATATTGTATCTGCAGTCCGGAAACAAGCTATTCCTGTTCGATCGTGCCTGTCGTCTTACTGCACACGAGTTACCTTTTTTCCATTTAGCCTCATTGGCATATCCTTTGCCTTTTTATTCTTCATGTGTTTATCGTGCTGTTCATTAAATGTTCATTTTTCTAGTCACCTAAGCAGCTCTTTATGGTAATGTTCAACATTATAGAAACGTAGAAAATATGTATAGGAGTAGGCCATTCAGCCCTTCGAGCCAGTACCACCATTCAAAATGATCATGGCTGATCATCCAAAATCAGTACCCCGTTCCGGCTTTTTCCCTATATCTCTTGATTCCCTTAGCCCTAAGACCTGAGTGGAAATATCTTCTCTAAATCTGTCCAAGAAACCCCTTTGGGTATGCTATTAAAAATATTAGCTCATCAGCTTTCCATTCTGGTATGATCGGGATTCATTCATTGCAAGTGACTTTTTGTATCTTTTTGCCGCTTATTTTTGCTGGAAAATATGAATAGGAAACATAAAAAATGTTTTAGATAAACAACGGTTTTTTGAGTCCTAAAATATGAAAATGAGCACTTCAACCCATTGTAGAAACGAACTGCAGATGCTGGCTAATACACAAAGTGCTGGAGTAATTCAGCAGGTCAGGCAGCATTTCTGGAGAACATGGATAGGTGGCTTTTCAGGTCGAGACCTTTCTTCAGACCACCTCCAGAGTTCTGCCTGACCCACTGATATCCAGCACTTGGTGTCCTTCAGCCCATTGAGTCCATACTGACCCTTGAGCACCAATTTACATTGATCTTATAATAAATCCATATGATTCTCCGTCGTATGCCCAGCAGCTCGCCTCTGATTCTATCACCCACCTACTGATGATGAGTAATTTAGGCTGGCCAAAAAGCCTACAATCACAAACATTTTTTTACAGTATGGGCTGATGACTGCACTGTGAGATGCAAATTTCAAGAAGTAATGTAGCATTCAGTAAGGGAGTTGAATTAATGTCCAATTGAATTTATCTTAATTATGTAATTATTGATTATGATTAGTTTTATTGTTGTATACATCAGGGACGGTGCAATACATCCATACTGATGTTAATTTAGTTCCCCCATACATATTTCTACAATCACTTGGTTAATATTTCAGATGAAATCATCAGCACTGCGAGTATGAATAAAAATATTCAAAGCAATAAACAGGAGACAAAGATGAATCTAGGGATAAGGAAATTTTGCATGAGGCTCTAGTACAATTATTTTTTTTAAACTGAAGATAGGCACAAAATGCAGGAGTAACTCAGCGGGTCAGGCAGCATCTCTGGAGGACATTCGGTGATGTTTTGGGGGCCCTTCTTCAGGAAGCAGTATCTGCAGTTCCATTTGTCAACAAGTATTTGAGTTCCTTCTAGCGAGTCTGAACATGGTCCCGACCTGAAACATCACCTATACATGTTTTCCAGAGATGCTGCCTGATCTGCTGAGTTACTTCAGTAGTTTGGTCACTTTTGTAAACCAGCATCTTCAGTAAATATTTCATTTTTATATACCTTGGTTCAAACTGGAATAAATAAACCCATTAATACTTTTTTCAGCTAACAATACTGTGCCTTAATATTTTGCCATATTTAGAGCAGCAACTATTAAGCATGAATTGATTCACAAGTATTTAAGATAAGAGATGACTTGTAATCTAAAATTTGTTGAGACGTGCTTTTTTGTGTGTGTTTTGTATATGAAAGTGACTTTCTACTGTCACACTTTTTTGCCCCGTCATTTGCAGCTATTCCGGAAATTGGAACAGTGTAACCAGGAGTTGAAGAAGTACAGTCATGTCAACAAGAAGGCCTTGGACCAGTTTGTAAATTTTTCTGAACAGAAGGAGAAGCTTATGAAACGTCAAGAGGAGCTTGACCGTGGCCACAAGTCCATCATGGAGCTTATGAATGTGCTTGAGTTGAGAAAGTATGAAGCCATACAGCTGACCTTCAAACAGGTAAAATATTGTGTACTATTAAAAGTTTATAAATTGGTGAAAATCTATTTGATGTTTTGCTAAGTTCACAATTATGATAGCGATTAATACATTATAACTAAAGTCATATTTTTTCCTTCATAGCAATATGTTTTCAATCGTTTGATTTTCAGCAGACGTTCAACATCAACTTTTTTAATACCTGGTGTAAATAGTGATGATGGGGGAGGTGGCTTATGTCACGGGTTTAGCAATCCACAGTAGTTTTCAAGTCTGATCCCTGGTCGGTGGGACATTCATGTACCTTGGCTAGTCACTAATTTTGTAATAGTATAGTGGGTAGCTAGGCCACTTCTGAAGTATCCTAGCTGGTCAATGTGTTCAATCAAACAGCAAAAAATAGCAAGACAGCCTACTCTTCTTTGGGGGTGGTGGAACTTGTGCACCTTTGCTCCCATGCTGAATGAGCCTGGTATTTGGCTGTATTAGTCCATGTTGGAACAAACTAAGTACAATTATTGTCAAGGGTCAAGCATAATGTTTGTGACAAGGCATTTTGAGAATTCAATGGCCAACCCAAGTATATAACTGATTTCTATTTGTAGGGTGGAACCTGGAAATATTTTTCTTATTATCTACGGGGTTAATTAATTTATATTAAATGTCTGAATGCTCTTCTGTTTGCAGTCTAAATTGGAATGCTCATTTTAATTAAAAATAGATCTTATTTTCTTGTTTAATGATTCAGTCACTTGTAAATTTCTGACCTTCATGCGTGTGTTTTAGTGGCCTTAATTTAAAAGCAAAGCTAGATAATTGCAGTTTCACTTTTTACAGTCTTATTTCTTTGCGTCGTCAAAAGAGATTTCAATGATTTTGATTGTTTATATAAAGTTTGGCCAAAAGATTTGTTACCGTTTTAATCACATGGCTAAACAATAGTGAACACTTTGTCTATAAATTCAGTGAGGTGAGCACTTTGACTTCAGTATTACAGTGGAGACCATCTTGCCTTTAGTTTTTTCAGTTGTCCATTCATGAAATCCTGAGATATCATTTAAAAAGTATTTCAAGGGTGCAGCAGACTAACATGCCAGAGCCAACATGGCTACCGGGAAATTCTGAATCAAGATAGTATCTTTAGAAATAGGGGGAGATGGGTAAAATGTATCAAAATGTAGATGGCATTATCCATGACAAATTGCCAGCAAGTAAGGCAATTTTGGCCAGTGAGGGATTACTAATAAAATGGCAAGTGGCATTCAAGGAAAATTGACAGTACAAATTTAGCCTGCATTGCACAAAATGTTAATTGTCTGATTACATTTTATTTCATTATAAGATGATATCACCACACAAATTTGTGGTTGCTTTCTTCAGCAATTATTTGAAAACTAACTGCAAACCAGTTTACAGTGATGACTTTTTATTAATTGGAAACAAAGTCTGGTACTGAATGGAGCATTTTTGTCTTTTGAAAATGTACTACATCTAAACAAATTACTGAATTCACTGTAAGATGATGTCAAGCAGAAGCCTTGATGCGCTGTGCGTCTTCTGCTGTAAGCTTATATGTTCATAAAACCTATCCTGATAGCTACAATTTTCCTCTGGGTGTTTATATAGAATCATTAACTAAACTGTTAAATGTCATCCAGCCTTGGACTTCACAGACCACCTGCTACAATTCTGCTGCATTGAATATGTGTACCCACTAATAAAAGCAAAGTGTCTGGGCTGCAGTGTAATTTTTCATCCTTTGAATCATTCTGAAACGCCAGATCATGTTATTTTGACTAGGTATCCAAGAATTTCAGTGAGGTGTTCACAAAGTTGGTCCCAGGTGGTAAAGCATCCTTGGTTATGAAGAAAGGTGACGTGGAAGGAAGCCAGTCGCAGGATGAGGGTGAAGGCAGTGCATCCCAGAGCAGCGTGCCATCTGTTGATCAATTCACAGGAGTTGGCATTCGGGTAACTGATTCCATTGTGTGTCATTTTATCGCGTTCTCTGCCCGCAATTTCACTTTCACTCATTCATTGTTTTAAACATTAAATAATTTATGTCGATCAGGATTAACTGCAGGTGTTTTTCACTTTTCAATGGGCACAAGTTTAATATATACCAGGGTGGAAGTCTTAGAATGAAACACAAGTGCTGGAGGAATTCAGCGGGTCAGGCAGTATCTGTGGAGGGAATGGACAGATGATGTTTCGGGTCAGGAATCATTCTTTTGTAGAACTCATTACTATAGATAAAATCCACCTGTTTTAAGGTGCTTGTGGGGAATTACAAATTTTCAACCTGGTGATGGAAATTTAGGTTAAGGAATGGGAAGCACAAACTCCAAAATTTAATTTAATATGACAAGTTTTAGTATTTTTGTTCTGCACCCAATGTTCTTTTCAGAGTCCAACTCATCAGAATTGTTTTGCTGATAGATTCTGGAGTCATGTCAGATTTTCATCTGCATACACACATGTAGTGAGTGCTTGGTGCTAGTAATGGGTCTTTTAAATTCATCATAAACCGAGCAAACCCTGGTTTACTCATAAACTTATGGACTTTCCCAGAGGATAGGATTATACCATCCAAAAGCTAATTTATAAATGCTTTGTCACTGCATGCTTGATAAATTTTACAATCTCTTGACAGATGTTGGTAGTGCTGCATTGTAATTCCACTTTCTACATTGGCAGGTGTCTTTTACCGGAAAACAAGGAGAAATGCGAGAAATGCAGCAGCTTTCTGGAGGTCAGAAATCGCTCGTGGCACTTGCTTTAATCTTTGCCATTCAGAAATGTGACCCGGCTCCTTTTTACCTCTTTGATGAAATCGACCAGGCCCTGGATGCTCAACACAGAAAAGCTGTTTCAGGTAAAGTTTTCAACGAAAACCTTGCTGATTTTAAACTGCATTTTATATTGCTCCTTTCATGAGTTTTTCAAATACTATTAAAAGGAATCTCATTGAGACAGCAAGATTTTATTTTTAGTCAATGATAGGGATGAAGTAGGCCATTCAGTTAGTCATACAGTGTGGAAACGAGCTCTTTGTCCCAACTTGCTCATGCCAACCAACATGTTACATTTGTCCCATCTGCCTGAGTTTGGCCCATATGCCACTAAACCTATCCTGTCTCAATATTTCTTAAATATTGTGATAGTACCTGCCTCAACTACCTCTGGCTGCTCATTCCATTCTTTCACTACACTCTGTGTAATAAAAAGTTACTCCTCAGGTTCCTGTTAATCTTTCCCTCCTCACCTTAAAGTTTCTCGGATTTAATGTGATTTTACATTACAGCAAAATTGTGATCTGTAACTTAAATCCTCTTTCTTTTCACTGGAATTAATCAACTTCTGCTATTCATGCCAAAAATTATATCTAAATTACAGATAATGAAGAAATAACAACATAGGATTGTGTATAAATCATTAAGCTTAATGGATGGCATAGGCAGGTTATCTTCACTTTCTGATTTACTATGCTGTTGTAATTAATATTTTTTAAACTCAATAATTAAAACAAATATCAACCAAAAGCACAAAAGCAGTCCACAAATAATTAATATACGTTCTCCTGTAACCCGCTATCCCAATTGCAGTCAATGGAATCCACTGGTCATAGCATGGGATACAGGAGTTCTTTTACTCCCATGCTCCCACTTAACCCACTCTTTTCCCCACCCAAAAGTGTAAATATTCTGAAGTCGCAAAGAGTAAAGAATGCAGAGCTGGATGAATTCCACAAATCTTTTGAAGAATCTGATGCTAACTAATGGTGAGTAAGTTGAGAACTTTTCTGCTTGACTATCTGTATTTGGGCCGCATCTAATCACCATAATTCCTAAATTACTTGGATGTCACAAAGGTAGCAATTTAAATAAACATTAAGTTACAAAACAATACCTGAATGAGTGAGTGAAGAAACAACAGCAAATTGCATTTCAATATGAGTCTTTCGTGAGATTAACCTGAAGAATTAAAAAAAAAATCTTCTAAATGGTGTAAATCAACACTTGAAGGGTGAAAAAGAATTGACTCCTTGCCAGTGCACCGTTATATTGGCAGGACAAATGTAGGAGGTACAAGAACCAATTTTGTTGGGTTAGGTTTCAGGAAAGGTAAGAATGGAGGGAGAATTCACGATAAAATATCTAATTTACATTTATTGGGATCTGCTGAACCGTTGGTGATATTTTGATTGTGGGTGTTCTGGGGACAGAGGAGCATGTTTAGGTTATGTTTGCAGCTGTAGATACAAGGTCAAATGAGATGGACAGATGGATTGCCCTATCTGCCAGGTACCTGGCAATCAACCAGACTACACACTAATCCTGTCATGATTGTTGATGCACTCAAGTTCTTCTAGTAAATGGAATCTGTGCTTTAGTAAATCAGTTCCACCCTTTAAAATCTGTTTTAATTTTCAATGGCAATTATTTGATACTTGAGTAGGTTTGTAAATTGGAATTTTGTTCTCTTTTTAACCTCCTAACAATCTTTTCCACAATAGATATGATATCCGAACTTTCCGCACATGCCCAGTTCATTACGACTACATTCAGGCCAGAATTGCTCGAATCAGCAGACAAGTTTTATGGAGTGAAATTCAGGAATAAGGTAATTTCATAAGTAAAGTGGATGTCGTAACCTACTCGCTTTATAGTCAAGCTGCTTTATTTGAACAGTTGTTAACAAACAAATCTCTTATTAAAATGGGAAATTTGTTGTGTTTCATTGGTGAGCAGATGGAAAGGAAGTGGGTGTTAGGTGAGTTGGGAGGGAGAGGCTGGGAAGAAATCCAAACTGGTCAGCCAACTTTGTACTTGGGAGATGTCCAAGGATGTATCAAACCAGGCTGTTTACAAGCATTTAGCTGGAGCTCACTGGTACCAATATAGTTGTGCTATGTTTCGTTTTGTCTGGCGGTGTCTTTATGTACATGAGATGGGCTTGAATAGTTAAAATTTAAATAATATTTTTATGGTAGCGCAGCGCCATTGTCCCAGGTTCGATTCTGACTAAGGTGCTGTGTACGGAGTTTGTACGTTCTCCCCATTTGTGCGTGACTGCGTGGGTTTTCCTTGGGTGCTCCAGTTTCCTCCCACTTGAAAGACGTACAGGTTTGTAGGTTAATTGGCTTTGGTAAAATTGTAAATTGTCCCTAGTGTATAGCATAGTGCTACTGTATGTGGATCACTTGTTGGCATGGTCCTGGTGGGATGATGGGCTTGTTTCGAGCCGTATCGCTAAACTAAACTATAAAAAATCTTGTCGCCCTTTGCTGTTTATTGTATCTCATTCAAGAAGACTGAACCACTATCCCACTTGGCTTGCTGAGAATGGACCATCTCTTTCTATGGGCAGCATATATGTAATAGTGGGACTAGTGCATAAGGGGCATCTTGGTTTGCATGGTCAAGTTGGGCTGAAGAGCATGTTTCTGTGCTGTATAACTTCCTGGATCTGGACTAGATTGTTAGAGACATGGAATCTTGGAACTATAGCTTAGTAGAAGGTTATTTGGCCCATCGTGCTGCTGCTGGATATGAATAGCATACTAATGAAGGGCCTGCTGTACACTGCATAGTGAATGCTGATCCCAATGTAATCTGCTGTTTTCCCCAATCTTTACCTTAACAATGCTATTATATCAAATTTGAACATTCACAATGAACCTACATTATGAACTAACTGAGAATATAATTGTGGCCAGTGTAGACTACTTTTGTTCCCCCATTCTACAACCCAAGCTGTTTCTGGGATGCGCAAGGTTCTAGGAACAAGATTTGTCAAGCTTTTATATTAGCCCTTTGGCAAGGCTAAATTCTCAATTGTATAATCACTTCAACTTCAAGACGTGTGACCTCTCATCAGACTGTGTAGTCTAAGTCAAGTCCTAAACTTGCCTCTGAAGAAATTATGCTTTCCTGTAAGTTAAAGGAAATTAAATTACACCTTGAGTAACTTAGTATATTTCTAATCAAAGTTTTTCATTGATGTGTAATGCAATAACTTCTTCAATTAATGCATATTTGAAGATTTTTTTTAAACACGGAACACCTCGGATCTGAAAGCACTGCAACGCCTTTATTTTACCATAAAATGTTTGGAAAAAGTTACAGGTTTTAGGACATAGGCAAGAGTAGATTAATAAACTCCCAGACACTCATTGAGCTCTTGACTGATCCAATCTTGGCCTCAACATCAATTTCCTTCTTTCTCCCCATTCCCTTGAGTTTAAAAATCTTATAAATCTCAGTCTTAAATATGTTTGGTGACTGCCTTCACAGCTGCCTGGGCACAAAGATGTACAACCCACGTGTGAAATAGCTGCTACTCCTTGCTTTAAATCGGAAATCCCATGTTCAGAAATTATTTCCTGGTTCTAGGCATCTCCATTAGAAGCATTCAGCATCCACTTTATCAGTCCTCAATACTTTATTTTGGTAAGATCATTTCATTTTTATCTTCAATGAGTCTAGGCATGATCTGTTCCACCTCTTATACATCAACACTTTCACTCAAGGATTCAATCTAATGTCTTTTTAACTTACTGAAGTATAGACTTCCTTCTTGGTAACACTTTGTCCAGCTTTTCAAGGCATTTCTTGTCACGTTTCTCCTTTTTCTATAAATAGTGCCTTCTGATTTGATAAACTTTTATGTACCTGGGTTGTAGTAAAGCTGTGTGTTTAAATTTTCTTTAAAAAAAATATTTTACAGGTCAGTCACATTGATGTGATCACAGCTGAACAAGCTAAAGACTTTGTGGAAGATGATACAACGCATGGATAAAAATAGCAAGATCTGGTTTCCAATCAATTGTACACAAGTTGTATACTTTTTATCTACAGATTTGATTTGCATTAATAGTGCTTATACCATACTAAACTAGATAGTCACTGCATTTCACATGGCTACTCAAAAAATATTCTAATTTCCACCTGTGAAGTTGAGCTGAGGTCAATTTGACCTTATGGCATTTAGGAAATGACCAGAGCAGATTTTCTTCAGAAGTTTGGCGTCTATTCTGTCTCTTTGTTGCTGTTTCTTACAATAAAGACACCCGCTTCAGCTATCTTTTGCGTGCAAAGTTGAAGTATGTCTATGGTTTTGTAAAGTTTCTCGTAGTTGTTTATAAGCTTTGTATCTTCTATTGCAATAAATAGCTTTTCACCAAATAATTTTTAATCACTTTTTGTTTCAAAGAGTTGCAATAAAATGATAGGTAAATATTTTTGAGTTTAAGTTTTCTTTGCTGAGTGCACTCTGGCGTACAAAGAGCAAGTTTTGGACATTAATATCTGCAACACCCAACAGTGCATTTTTTTTAGAATCTACATTAAGTGAATGGACCAAACCTTGCTTAGATTGATTTCAATGGATTTTGCTAAAACTTCAATGACGAAGATCCACTGCTGTAGCTGGAAGATCAGTTTATATCATAGAAACGTAGAACATAGAAAATAGGTGCAGGAGGAGGCCCTTCGAGCCAGCACCGCCATTCATCGTGATCATGGCTGATCGTCCGCTATCAATAACCCGTGCCTGCCTTCTCCCCATATCCCTTGACACCACTAGCCCCTAGAGCTCTTTCCAACTCTCTCTTAAATCCATCCAGTGATTTGGCATCCACTGTCCTCTGTGGCAGGGAATTCCATAAATTCACAACTCTCTGGGTAAAATAGTTTTTTCTCACCTCAGTCTTAAATGACCTCCCCTTTATTCTAAGACTGTGGCCCCTGGTTCTGGACTCACCCAACATTGGGAACATTTTTCCTGCATCTAGCTTGTCCAGTCCTTTTATAATTTTATATGTTTCTATAAGATCCCCCCTCATCCTTCTAAACTCCAGTGAATACAAGCCTAGTCTTTTCAATCTTTCCTCATATGAGAGTCCCGCCATCCCAGGGATCAATCTTGTGAATCTACGCTGCACTGCCTCAATCACAAGGATGTCCTTCCTCAAATTAGGAGACCAAAACTCTACACGATACTCCAGATGTGGTCTCACCAGAGCCCTATACAACTGCCTTAACCTTAATATCCTTAACCAATCAGACTGAAGAAATGCTAATGATCCTTCAATATCTGCACAAATTTTAATGCCTAATCTTTGATTAAAATTATGCAGATTAAAGAAGGATGGGATTAAAGAAATGATGGAGAAAGAAAACATGAAAGGAAATGTTATGGGCCTGTCCCACTTAGGCGATTTTTTAGGCGACTGTCAAGTTGCTGGCAGCCGCCTGAAAAACCGGCAACTGGAACGGCGACTATCAGTGGAAGACACGCACACATCGTTTCCTTCACCAGCCCATTATGCAGGCGGGGACAGGGCAAGCGGGGGGAGAGCTGAGTGAAATTCACATGGTGCAAAGCCAAGGTGATATAGACACACACCGCGTTGAACAGGAAGGTTGGCGCTGTAATTAAGGCGGCTAAAGCACAGTACGGTACGGTAAGTCATTTAAAAGAAAGGGGGAGAGGAGGGAGACGTAGTGGAGAAAACTTAAGAAGCCAGAGATACACGGCTGTGCAGCTTGGCGGACATTAACATCACCGGTTGGTTATCCTTGGTTCTGAAAACTACTGCTCGCGTTTCTTTTCCCAACGAGCCAATGAAATTCACCGGTTAGCACCGGCTACAACCTACGAGAACTTTCGACCTTCTGACAACCCACTGGGACCTCCTGGTGACCCACCCACGGCACAAGAATTTTTGCTACTCTCCATGGCGGCTTCATTCTGGTCGGCGCTAATTTTTCAACATGTTGAAAAATTCGAGGCGACAATAATGAGGCCGCGACTAGTTCCCAGAATGCGGAAACTCCTCACGACCATGAAGGCGATTCCCTGGCAACCACCGGCGACTGCATAGTCTGCAGTCGCCTTAAATGTCGTCTAAGTGGGACAGGCCCATTAACAGGGCTGCCAACTGTCACGGATTGAGTGTGAGACTAACGCATTTGAGGAAATGCTCACACTCTCAAGCTGATGACAAGTTCTCACGCTCAAAAAAATATTTAAAAAAAATATATGAATAAATAAATAAAGTCACACTCCTCCACACTCACCAATGAGAATAGTTTTTTTTGTCGGCGGGTTTCCCGTAATGAATGAGCAATTGGCTTAAGCCCATCGTACACTATTTAAAATGGCAATGTAGACAAAAATGCTGGAGAAACTCAGCGGGAGAAGCAGTATCTATGTCTGAGTTAGGGTTAGGGTTAGGGTTAGGACCCTTAAGACTCAAGCATTTCTCTAGCATTTTTGTCTACTGCTCCATAGATGCTGCTTCACCCGCATTCACATTCCCGTGCAGATGGTGTGAGAGGTGAGACGCGGCGGTGGTCCCAGCACCGACCAACCCCCCCAGGCACCGCTCACATCTCCCACCCTCACCTGCGGCTGCTCTGTGGCCGTCAGCCGCTCTGTCCACACCGCATGGAGTTGCCAGGAACGAGCCGGGTGAGTGGGGGCGTCGGTGCCGTCTCCGGAGCCGCGGAGATGAATCTCGGGCTATAGCTCCGCTCCGATGCCCGACCCCCGGGTCGCTGTCCCTCACCTCCCCCGGACCACAGCTGGACACAGAATACCTGGGTCGGCCCGCATTCCCGGGGAGGGGGGGAAAGAGGGAAATGCTCCCTGGATATCGCCAAGTCTCCGCTCACTCCAGGTGTTGTCGCCGCTTCACTGACGCACTCTCACACACAACCTAACGCACACTCTCACACACAACCTAACACACACTCTCACACACAACCTAACACACACTCACACACAACCTAACGCACACTCTCACACACAACCTAACACACACTCTCACACACAACCTAACACACACTCTCACACACAACCTAACGCACACTCTCACACGCAACCTAACGCACACTCACACACAACCTAACACACTCACACACAACCTAACACACACCCTTACACACACACAAGGTTTAAAGGGATATGGGTGCCAAATGCGGATAAATGGGACTAGTTTAGATGGGGCATCTTGATCTGCATAGACAAGTTGGGATGAAGGGCCTGTTTCCATGCTGTAAGACTGACACACTAGAAAGGGTGCAATTGCTCTGGAGAGGATCCAGGGGCGATTTATGAACATATTGGCGGGGCTGGAATTTTTTTTACACTTTGAAGAAAGATTTGATAACTGGGATTGTATTCTCTGTAGCAACGGAGGTGAAGAAAAGGCTTAGTTGAGGTGAATAATATTATGAGAATAGGACCTGTTTCGCTTAACAAAGAGTGTAAGAAGGAACTGCAGATGCTGGTTTAAATTGAAGATAGACTCTAAAAGCTGGAATAACTCAGCAGGACATGCGGCATCTCTGGAGAGATGGAAAAGGTGATGTTTCGGGTCGAGACCTTCAGACTGAAGAGGTTGAAAACACAATGACTGGAGATGTGTGTTATCCAACTAAGGGCAGAAATTATAATCATGTGTTATTGACGACACCATAATAAATATATTGCAGTAAAAATAATGTAATGGGGTGGCACGGTGGCGCAGCGGTAGAGTTGCTGCCTTGCAGCACCACAGACCCAGATTTGATCCTGACTACGGGTGCTGTCTGTACAGTATTTGAACATTCTTCTTATGACCACATGGTTTTCTCTGGATATTCCGGTTTCTCCCACATCCGAAAGAAGTGCAGTGTTTGTAGGTTAATTGGCTTCTGTAAATTGTCCGTGGTGTGTAGGACACAACTGGTGCAAAGGTAGATTGCTGGTCGGTGTGGACTTGGTGGGCCGAAGGGCCTGTTTCCATATATATGTTTTACATATATATCTTAATTTCATTGAACCATATGTGGTTGAATATGTGACATTATTTTCGTCTTGTTTCTATAGTCAAAGGGTAAGGTTGATTGATTTATTTGTGCAGAATAGTGATGGAAGTCCAACTCCTCTTGCCTTGTTTCTAGGTTTTTGTTTCTCTATATATATGCATAACAGCATGAATTATAATCTGATTTCCATACATGAATATACTAAGGTAATTCATGTGCTGCACCTGTTGATCAGAGCCTGGCTCTACTGTGGAATGTAGTTAGGAATGTAATTTAGCCTAACCTTATTCTTACCTAATCCAATTTGAAGCATAAATGTTGCATTCAAGTGTAAGTTAAAAGACTCGCAACAGTATGCACCAGATTGCACAATTTCAAGCTGAAAAATGCAAAAGCTCCCTACCAAAAACACCCCCCCCCCCCCCCCCCCCCCCCACACACACACCTCCCCCCCCCCCCCCTTCTCCCTCAGTCGCTACGTCCCCTCGCAATTTCTCACTCTCAACTCTCACCCAATGTTGGCAGCCCTGCCATTAATCAAAGTTGCAAAGCACAGAAATGGGCCATTCAGCTCATATATTAATTCAGACCTTTTTACTCAATTAATAAGACTTAATGCGAGGACGGGACTTTGGAAATTGTGCCAAATCTGGCGACTCAAACGAATTTCACTGTGTTTTGCACATGTGACAATTAAAGAACCATTGAACCATTAATCCCATATTCCTGCTTTAGGACCTATATAAGTGCCTGTGCAAATGCCTCGTAAAAGTAGTGTTTGTGTCTGCTTTCAGCATCATCTCTTACAGCATCTTCCAGTTATTTGTCGGTCTCTGGGTTGCGCCCCACCCATCCATTTCAAAGCTCCTTTCTTTTGCCATGGGAGAATAAATTCTGATCATCTTGAACAGTGCAATGGAGGAAAAGGTTCTTTAGCCCATGATGACAATTTATATCAATTCAAATATCCTGCACATTATCTATACCCCTCCATCTTGTTCGTGTTCCTGTCCAAAAGCCTCTTAAAACATATTTCCACCACCTCTCCTGACAGTCTGTTCATGGCATTCACCACTCTGTGTAAGAAAAGATTGTCTCACGAGTTTTCCTCTTGTCATAAATCTATTCTCCAGAGCATTTGACATTTCCTCTCCGGGGGGGGGATCCTTCATATACTCCACCTGTACCCCTCATAATTATATATACATTTATCGGGTCACTCGACAATCACTGATGCTCCAGAGTTTGTCCAACCACTCTTTTATAGCTAATCCAGGCAATGTCCTGGTGAAGTCTGAAGAAGGGTCTCGACCCGAAACGTCGCCTATCTCCTTCGCTCCTTAGATGCTGCTGCACCCGCTGAGTTTCTCCAGCTTTTTGTGTACCCCCAATGTCCTGGTGAATATTTGACACATCGTGCTGCAGTAACTCGGGCAGCATTTCTGAATAAAAAGGACAAGTGACATTTCTGGTCGCGTCTGGTGAAGCTCTTCTGCACACTCTCCAATGCTTCCACATCTTCCTGCAACGGGGTGAGCAGAACTACATACAATACCTCAAAGATTTATACAGCTACAGCATGACTTACTGACTCTTATACTTGGTAACTATGCCTCTGTCAGGTGAGACTTCGAAGACCTTCACTCAAAGGAAAACATGCCCAGCCTATCAAATCTTCCCCCCAGTCCTTCAATCCAGGCAATATCCTGGAGAGTCAAAATTGCACTCTCTCCAGTACAATCACACTTTGGTGTGGTTACTTGATTTTGTTTTTATATATACAATTGGAAATGAAACCTGAAAAAACAAAAATGTTTGATTTACAGTACCTGAGAAAATAATGACAGTAAATAAGATTTATTGCACTGGTTAAATGTATTTGCATTGTCCAGGAAAAGCCAAAACTAGTTCAGTCAAGTTTTAAGGCGAATCTATCACAGTACAACAATTTCAATGTGCCATCTGTTACCGTTCCAAGCCTGTAAACTATGTGTTGCTATAATGCAGCTCTGGGGAAGTAGAGGGACTTGAATAGCAATTGATGCTGGCTTCATTAATTTTATAAAGGATATTCACACAGTTTTTAATCACAGGGATTAATCTATTTACAAGAGCTGTGCGTAAAGGATCCAGATGCGTGCATTTAGCTCCTTGAAGCCAGTTTCAGCCCTGAGAAAGAACGTGACTGATCTGCAACCTAACTCCACACACCAGTCTTCCCCACACCACTTAATTTCTTTCCATCTTGGATTTTACCTTAATAATTGACCTTATATTAAATGCCAGTGAAGTTCCACATTTCTGTCAGATGCTGTATAGAGATATGATTATAATATTTACGCACTGCTGCCGCATAGCAACCCTCTTTGCCCATTCTAATTCCCCAACCAGTGTATTTATATTTCCTCCATCTGTCCTACCAGGTGGCTTTTGCACTTGGTAAATATCGATTAGATTTTCTTTCCTGTTTAAAATTACTACCTACCTAAACTGCAGGGAATATAACCCTAATTTCCATATCTCCCCTTGTAACCCTTGAGAGCCCAGTTTTAAACTGCCAGACCTGCTGGAGATTGTTGTATTTAGCACATTGATAATGTCAGCACGGTGTTTAAACCAGCATCTGCAGTCCTTCCTACACATTTTGTCTGCACCAGTGCGAAATCACATCCCCAATGTCT
Source organism: Okamejei kenojei (assembly GCA_035221665.1). Classification (NCBI taxonomy): domain Eukaryota; kingdom Metazoa; phylum Chordata; class Chondrichthyes; order Rajiformes; family Rajidae; genus Okamejei; species Okamejei kenojei. The sequence goes on along the minus strand of CM069145.1, from coordinate 35,127,156 downwards.
GGTTCCTGAACTAACGCTATTCTGAGCCATGGTGGGAGATGGGTGGATGGACAGAGGGGGTGGCTATTACCTTTTCAAAGGACTTCACTGAATTATTAGACACAAAAATGCTGGAGTGACTCAGCAGGTCAGGCAGCATCTCTGGAGAACATGGACCAGACTGGTCTGAGCAAGGGTCCCAACCCAAAACATTGCCTCTCTGTGTTCTCCAGAGATGTTGACTGACCTGCTGAGTCACACCAGCATTTTTGTGTCTAATAATTCAGTGTCTTTTTGTTTAAATCAGCATTACTTCCTTGTTTCTATTCAATGATGGACTTAATATTTATGACAGTCTGTTCAAGAAGGAACTGCAGATGCTGGAAAATCAAAGGTAGACAAAAGTGCTGGAGAAACTCAGCAGGTGAGGCAGCATCTATGGAGAGAAGGAAATTGGCAACGTTTTGGGCCGAAACCTTTCTTCAGACAGTCTGGCAGTTTCAAGATCACAATCACTGAGACACATTTTTGTTGAAATCTACATTTTTTGATTCAGCATTCGCCTCACTTCTCGCCCTAACAGGGACAAAATGCATCATTTTTAATTATTTGACTTTAAGCTGAAGTTGCTTAAGTCCATTGGAAAGAAGACCATTCATAAGTTTAAAATGTAACACAGGAGTGCTGTTGGTCATAAATGTACAGAGGAGTTGTGGGGAGTTAGGAGTGAGTTATACACAACTTTGCAGTCTTGACAGAGACAGTTGTGTGAAGTTACCTCTCCTCGCCCGGCTATCTTTGTGGTGCCGCCTGCCGCTGACCTTGAAGGCGCTGGAGGCACTACCCCGGTTCACCCTCCTACTGGCCCTTGCTCCTCTCGTCCGACGTCTTCAGTGACTCAGCCAGTACCGCCGTTCGCTCAGCCTTCGGGTCTTCTGGGTGGGCACCTTGGGAAGGCCTCTGACCGACATGTATTAGCCAGAGTGGATAGTAGCGGAATCCCAGGTGCAATAACCTTTTTTTACCCGAATCATTGATCTGACATATTAACTCTCCAGAGACTACTGTCTGACCCGTATTTTCTTAATGTCTTGCCCTTTTGGTCAGGATAAATCCAGATTTTTAACGTACATGTTCCCACTCTTAATTAAAAAGAGATGTAGAATAAAAACATATTAAATGAACACCCCGTGTATTCTGTCACTAATGCTGTCTGCTGTAAGTGCAGATTTAATGTGATCCATCCACATCTGAAATGAAATTGTTTTCTAAAATAATTAAATGATGAAAATCTGCCCGTTTTTTGCATGCATTCTAGGCATACCTAGTTAAACTCCATTTCGACTTCAGCTGTGGCTTTACAAATTAAATTTGAGTTATAAATGATAGGGTAATATTGGGTTAACCTTGGGTTATTATTAGGTGTGAAATTTGCAGCTGAGCTGTATATGATGCTTATAGCGCAAGCATTTTAACTGATCATGCTCGTTGAGACACAAGGTACTGTCGATGTTAGAATCTGATGCAGGATTTTGACCTGGAGCATTGACAATTCCTCCCTCCCTCCACAGATGCTGCTTGAGCTGCTGCATTTGTCCAGCAGATTATTTGCTGCTCCTGTTCTTTGAAAGATGTCCAATTGATCCAACCTCCATGCACATTATGGGAAAAAAATTGCTGGATAACAATAGTCTGAAGAAGGGTCCCGACCCGAAACGTCACCCACCTATCCATTTTCTCTGAAGATGTTGCCAGACCCACTGAGTTACTCCAGCATTTTGTATCTAATATCTATTACTGGATTGAAATCCTGTCTCACTAAAGGAAAGAAAAAGACATCTTTGCTCATTTTGATTGCAAGCCAGAGCTTTGGGCAACACAGTGGCGCAGTGGTAGAGTTGCTGCCTTACGACGCCAGGGACCTGGGTTCAATCCTGACTACGAGTGCTGTCAGTACAGATTGTGTGTTCTCCCTGTGACCGTATGGGTTTTTCTGGGTGCTCTGACTTCCGACCACATCCCAAAGACAAACTGGTTTGTAGGTTAATTGGCATATGTAAATTGTCCGTAGTGTGCAGGGTGATCGCTGGTCGGCACGGACTCGGTGGGCTGAAGGGCCTGTTTCTGCACTGGATCTCTAAAGTAAAGTCCAAAACTGCTGAACGGGTTTACCTGCCCTAGCCATTGTAGCACACTAGGTTGGTTGCCAAACATTGACAAGCTTAGTTGGACTTCGAGCCTTCCTATAGAGTAGTGCACATTAAGGAAATCTTGAGGTCTTGCGCCGACTTATCTTACTCATTCATCCACATTAACAGTGCGTTTTCACTTATCAGTAACAAACTCATTCTGAAGGCAGTCCATTTCAGGGTTAAATAATCAACTGAGCCATAGGGACAGCTTATAAACTTTGATTTATGGAATTAGATGGTTGTGCATTGGCAGCAAGGTCACGTTCAGTCTATAACTGATGAGTATTTTCACAGTGCTACGCAACGCGGTTTTATGGACTTTAAGTTGTAAATGCATCATGTTTCTTGCGTATAATTAGGAAATGATTCATGGATTGATTCACCGGTATATTAAAAAAAGATGATGCCGTCATTACAACGTACAGATTTAAATTGCAGTTCGAGAGACAACTGCAGGAACTGGTGCAGAGTGCTTGCAGCCAGTTCTTTTGTGGGGCTACTTTGGTTTTGAAACCATATGGTCACTGGTTTATTTAATGGGACATGATGTTTAAAAATAAACTAATTTTATTATATTCAGAAACACTTTTTGTGATCTGACAGTTTCGGCGACTTGGCAATAATTCGTTCAACCCTGAAATGGGCAGCCCTAATGAGAGGGCTAAAATTAGCCTGACCTTGAACCTGTCTCTGCATCATCTGTGCCATATTTGATTGATTGAAAGATTCAGCATGGAATCGGGGCCCAAGGCGCACTGAGTCCTCGCCATCCATCGATCACCCGTTCACACTAGTTTTATGTTTTCCCATTTTTGCATCGACTCCCTACACACTGGGACGGGGGAGGAAACTGAAGCACTCGGAGGAAATCCACGCGGTCACAGGGAATATGTTCAAATTCCACACAGACCACACCAGAGGTCAGGATCGAACTCTGGTCTCTGACCCTGCGAGGCAGTAACTCCACCAACTGCACCACCCAAAATGCAGTAACTATTTTTCCCTCAATCATTTACATAAAATGTTAACAGTGTTCCTCTCTAAGATACTGGAGGTTAGCAGCAATTCCTTGGTACAAAAAGGTAGCTACAGTGGCTTGCAAAAGTTTTCATACTCCTTGAACTTTTCCACATTTTGTCACGTTACAACCGCAAACGTAAATGTATTTTATTGGGATTTTATGTGATAGACCAACACAAAGTGGTGCATAATTGTGAAGTGGAAGGAAAATGATACATGGTTTCCAAATTTTATTACAAATAAAAAACTGAAAAGTGTGGCGTGCAAAAGTATTCAGCCCCCCTGAGTCAATACTTTGTAGAACCACCTTTGGCTGCAATTACAGCTGCAAGTATTTTGGGGTATGTCTCTACCAGCTTTGCACATCTAGAGACTGAAATTTTTGCCTATTCTTCTTTGCAAAATAGCTCAAGCTCAGTCAGATTGGATGGAGAGCGTCTGTGAACAGCAATTTTCAAGTCTTGCTAGAGATTCTCAATTGGATTTAGGTCTGGACTTTGGCTGGGCCATTCTAACACATGAATATGCTTTGATCTAAACCATTCCATTGTAGCTCTGGCTGTATGTTTAGGGTTGTTGTCCTGCTGGAAGGTGAACCTCTGCCCCAGTCTCAAGTCTTTTGCAGACTCTAACAGGTTTTCTTCCAAGATTGCCCTGTATTTGGCTCCATCCATCTTCCCATCAACTCTGACCAGCTTCCCTGTCCCTGCTGAAGAAAAGCATCCCCACAGCATGATGCTGCCACCACCATGTTTCACAGTGGGGATGGTGTGTTCAGGGTGATGTGCAGTGTTATTTTTCCACCACACATAGCGTTTTGCATTTAGGCCAAAAACATCAATTTTGGTCTTATCAGACCAGAGCACCTTCCTCCACATGTTTGCTATGTCCCCCACATAGCTTGTGGCAAACTGAAAACGGGACTTCTTATGGCTTTGTTTCAACAATGGCTTTCATCTTGCCACTCTTCCATAAAGGCCCGATTTGTGGAGTGCACGACTAATAGTTGTCATGTGGACAGATTCTCCCACCTGAGCTGTGGATCCCTGCAGTCTTCCAGAGTTGCCATGGGCCTCTTGGCTGCTTCTCTGATCAATGCTCTCCTTGCCCGGCCTGTCAGTTTAGGTGGACGGCCATGTCTTGGTAGGTTTGCAGTTGTGCCATACTCTTTCCATTTTCGGATGATGGATTGAACAGTGCTCCATGAGATGTACAAAGCTTGGGATATTTTTTTATAACCTAACCCTGCTTTAAACTTCTCCACAACTTTATCCCTGACCTGTCTGGAGTGTTCCTTGGGCTTCATGATGCTGTTTGTTCACTAATGTTCTCTAACAAACCTCTGGAGCCTTCACAGAACAGCTGTATTTATACTGAGATTAGATTACACACAAATGGACTCTATTTACTAATTAGGTGACTTCTGAAGGCAATTGGTTGTACTGGATTTTATTTAGGGGTATCAGAGTAAAGGGGGCTGAATACTTTTGCACGCCACACTTTTCAGTTTTTTATTTGTAAAGAAATTTGAAATCCATGTATCATTTTCCATCTACTTCACAATTATGTGCCACTTTGTGTTGGTCTATCAAATAAAATCCCAATAAAATACATTTACGTTTGTGGTTGTAATGTGACAAAATGTGGAAAAGTTCAAGGGGTATGAAAACTTTTGCAAGCCAATGTATCAGACCATTGAGAAGCATTGCAGGAGATCTGATCCGAGCTTCCTGGTATAATGGGAAAACTTTTCAAATTTAAGAAATAACTTACTGGAACCGAAGTATGTGAGCTTGGTAGACCCACCTCTCACTGTGCTCATTGCCACCGAACCTCCCAGAGAACGGGTGCATGGCCCCTCTATTGCATGTGAAAAGTGACCTGACAGCCCATTTACACATGTGGTTCATTAATTCATGCCATGGGAGCAGAATTAGGCCATTCATCCCATCACTGCCATTCAATCATGGCTGATCTATCATTCCCTCTCAACCCCATTCTCCTGCCTTCTCCCCATAACCTCGACACCCGTACTAATCAAGAATCTATCCCCACCTTAAAAATATCCATCGACTTGGCAATGTGGCAATGAATTCGACAGATTCACCACCCTCTTCTTCTTCTTCTTGCGTTTGAGTCAGCAGAAGTCTGCAGCAGGGTGGTGCCATCCGGTTCGACATCCGTAGGTGCCCGCCTTAAAATGGGCACATGCTCCAGGTTAGCGACCACCCTCTGCCTAAATGGGAATTAAATCCAACCTTTAAAAGTAACTATTGCTGTGCTCATCCACCTCTTTTCCAGCTTCTCTCTGGGAGCTCCGGTTTCTTCCCACACAACAAAGACGTACAGGTTCTCCCTAGTGTGCAGGATAGTGCTCGTGTACAAGGTGATCGCCGGTTGGTGTGGACTCGGTGAGTTGATGGGCCAGTTTCCGCACTGTATCTCTAAAATGCAATGATCTTACGTTTCAAACTACTTGTTTAATTTGCCACACATGCAACATGTTGCCTTTGCTGAATGAACTTAAAAATTGCAACAATAAGAGTATTTTTGTCAGAAACAAGTGAACAGTCTGTGCTTCACCATGATTGTTTCTATGTAACAATCCCGGTGTTATCGACAAATTGTAATGTTGTTGCCAGTTCTGGACCTGTTCAGGACTTTGTCGCCACGTGCATGAATGAAATGAAAGCGTGGCCAGGGTGGTGTGGGTCCTTGATGATGCTGGCTAGCTTTGAGACAACGCCTCCTGTAGATATCTTCGGGGAGGTCAGTACCCGTGATGGACCGGGTGGTGTTCACCAATTTTGTAATCCCCTTCGTTCCTTTGTGTTTGAATTGCCAAGCCAGGCCATGATACCAGAAGTTAATCTGCCTGTAGAAGTTCAAGAGAATATTCATTGACATACTGAATATCCTCAATCTTCCAAGGAAGTAGAGGGATTGATTGGCTTTCTTTGTGACTGCATCAATATTCTGGGACCAGGACAGATCTTCAGAGATAGACACAAAATACTGGAGTAACTCAGCGGGGACGGGCAGGATCTCTGGATAGAAGGAATGAGTGGTGTTTTGGATCTGAAGAAGGATCTTGACCCGAAATATCCCCCATTCCTTCTCTCCAGAGATGCTGCCTGTCCTGCTGAGTTACTCCAGCATTTTGTGTCTATCTCTGGTGTAAACCAGCATCTGCTGTTCCTTCCTACACAGATCTTCAGAGATATGCACACTCAAGAATTTAAGTTTTTGAGATTGCTAAAGATCTGTTCAGTGTTTGTGGAGTTGCTGAGTTGCTTGTTTCAAATTTACAGCTGGGTTCCTGAAAAATTGGTTAACAACAATAGAAAATGTTTCTGCATTCATGTAAACAATAATGCTTGGCTTTGCAGTGCATTACTTGTAACAGCAGAGGGCAGTGGCGAGTCTCATATTGCCTGCTTGCATGACACAAGCACTCTGTTTCTATAATGCTCCATCTCTGCTATATATGCTTTATTTTCCAAGAGAAGCAAACTGCTTGGGATTTTGTATAAAAATAATCAACTTTAAATGCCAGTAATTGAATAGAGGCAGAATGTCCAAAACTTCTGCACTTCTGAGCAAACTGCTGGGTCATGAAAATCACAAAAACTGCAGATGCTGGAAATCTGAACTGAAAGTTAAAAATGCTGTAAATACTCAGCAGGTCAGGCAGAATCGGTACAAAAAACAACATTAAAGTTTGCCTCACAGCGCCAGAGATTCCTGTTCAATCCTTACCTTGGGTGCTGCCTGTGCAGAGTGAGTTTCCTCTGGTTTCCTCCCACATCCCAATGATGTGAGTGTTTGTAGGTTAATTGGCCTTTGTAAAAAAAAGTGGGATCATAGAACTAGTGTGAATGGGTGAATGGGCTGGTGTGGACTCAGTGGACAGAAGGGCCTGTTTCCATGCTGTATCTTTCAATCAATCAATTTCAGGTCAAAAGACTCTTATTTACTTAATGCAGTAACTGCTTCAGGTAATGACTATCATTTAGCCCTTAAGCTGGGCATTCTTAAGAATTAACACTAGACTCAAAGGGCCTGCTATTAAACCACAGAAGGCATCACAATTTAGACTGATCCTCTCGAAAGTTCTGTAACTACAAAACGACTAACAAAAGCAAGCACAGGTTAACAGCAACAACACTTCTTTGGAACCCATAACAAGATAACAAAAATCCTTCAACAAATCACAAGTAGCTGGGGAGGTGGCTGAAAAGGTAGATTTTAAGGGTTGACAGAAACATAACAAAGCAGAAATAAATTAGCCTGAAGAAAGCCGTACCAAAACGTCACCTATCCTTTTTCTCCAGAGATGCTGCCTAACCCGCTGAGTTATTCCAGCACTTTCTGTCCATCTTTGGTTTACACCAACATCTGCAGTTCTTTGTTTCCACATGGGATTTATGCTATTATGTTTAGAAATACAGCATGGAAACAGGCCATTCATCCCACTGAGTCCACCATTACCACCGATCGCCCATTGACACTAGTTCTGTTTTATCCCATTTTCCATTCCATACTTACTAGGGCTAATTTACAGAGGTCAATTACCTAATAAACCTATTAAATATTGAAAAAGTTCTGGCATTGGTTCAATAGAACTAGAGAAATAGAAGAATAAGAGAAAAACAATAAGATAACCAGGGGTAAGTGTATTCTTTCAGATTGACAGTGATTCCAAGCATTGGCGTTCAATTGGTCTGAAGAAAGGTACTGAAACGTCACCTATGCATGTTCTCCAGAGATGCTGCCTGACCGGCTGGGTTACTCCAGCACTCTGTAAACCGTTTGTAAACCGGCACCTACAGTTCACCTGTATCTCCACTGGCAAAAATTGGCATGTAGTAAAGGTAATGCTACGGTTGTTATGGGAGATTTCAACATGCAGGTAGACTGGGAAAATCAGGTTGGTACTGGACCCCAAGAAAGGAAGTTTGTGGAGTGCCTCCGTGATGGATTCTTGGAGCAGCTTGTATTGGAGCCTACCAGGGAGAAGGCAATTCTGGATTTAGTGTTATGTTATGAACCGGATTTGATAAAGGAGCCATTAGGAGGTAGTGACCATAATATGGTTAAGTTTAATCTACAATTGGAGAGGGAGAAGGGTAAATCGGAGGTGTCAGTGTTACAGTTGAATAAAGGGAACTATGGAGCCATGAGGGGGGAGCTGGCCAAAGTTTACTGGAAAGATACTTGAGCAGGGATGACAGTGGAACAACAATGGCAGGTATTTCTGGGAATAATACAGAAGGTGCAGGATCAGTTCATTCCAAAGAGGAAGAAAGATTCCAAGGGGAGTAAGGGGCAACCGTGGCTGACAAGGGAAGTCAGGGACAGTATAAAAATAAAAGAGAAGTACAACATAGCAAAGATGAGCGGGAAGCAAGAGGATTGGGTAATGTTTAAAGAGCAACAGAAGATAACTAAAAAGGCAATACGGGGAGAAAAAATGTGGTACGAAGGTAAGCTAGCCAAGAATATAAAGGAGGATAGTAAAAGCTTCTTTAGGTATGTGAAGAGGAAAAAAAATAGTTAAGACCAAAGTTGGACCTTGAAGACTGAAACAGGTGAATTTATTATGGGGAACAAGGAAATGGCAGATGAGTTGAACAGGTACTTTGGATCTGTCGTCACTCAGGAGCACACAAATAATCTTCCAGATATACTGGTGGCCAGAGGATCTGGGGTGACGGAGGAACTGAAGAAATCCACATTAGGCATGAAATGGTGTTGGGTAGGCTGATGGGACTGAAGGATGATAAGTCCCCAGGGCCTGATGGTCTGCATCCCAGGGTACTTAAGGAAGTGGCTCTAGGAATTGTGGATGCATTGGTGATCATTTTCCAATGTTCTATAGACTCAGGATCAGTTCCTGTTGATTGGAGGGTAGCTAATGTTATCCCACTTTTTAAGAAAGGTGGAAGAGAGAAAACAGGGAATTATAGACAAGTTATCCTGACATGGTGGTGGGGAAGATACTGGAGTCAATTATAAAAGATTAAATAACGGCACATTTGGATAGCAGTAACCAGTCAGTATAGATTTACGAAGGGGAAATCAATCTTGACTAATCTTCTGGAATTATTTGAGGATGTAACTAGGAAAATGGACAAGGGAGAGCCAGTGGATGTAGTGTACCTGGACTTTCAGAAAGCATTTGAAAAGGTCCCACATAGGAGATTAGTGGGCAAAATTAGGGCACATGGTATTGGGGGTAGAGTGCTGACATGGATAGAAAATTAGTTGGCAGACAGGAAACAAAGAGTAGGGATTAACGGGTCCCTTTCAGAATGGCAAGCAGTGACTAGTGGGGTACCGTAAGGCTCGGTGCTGGGACTGCAGCTAATTACAATATACATCAGTTATTTAGATGAAGGGATTCAAAGTAACATTAGCAAATTCGCAGATGACACGAAGCTGGGTGGCAATGTGAACTCTGAGGAGGATGCTATGAGAATGCAGGGTGACTTGGACAGGTTGGTTGAGTGGGTAGATGCATGGCAGATGCAGTTTAATGTGAATAAATGTGAGGTTATCCACTTTGGTAGCAAAAACAGGAAGGCAGATTACTATCTAAATGGTGTCAAGTTGGAAAAAGGGGAAGTACAATGGGATCTGGGGGTCCTTGTTCATCAGTCAATGAAAGTAAGCATGCAGGTGCAACAGGCATTGAAGAAAGCGAATGGCATGTTGGTCCTCATAACAAGAGGAGTTCAGTATAGGAGCAAAGAGGTCCTTCTGCAGTTGTATAGGGCCCTAGTGAGACCACACCTGGAGGATTGTGTGCAGTTTTGGTCCCCTAATTTGAGGAAGGACATTCTTGCTATTGAGGGAGTGCAGCGTAGGTTTACAAGGTTAATTCCCGGGATGGAGGGACTGTCATATGCTGAGAGAATGGAGCGGCTGGGCTTGTATACTCTGGAGTTTAGAAGGATGAGAGGGGATCCTATCGAAACATATAAGATTATTAAGGGTTTAGACAAGCTAGAGGCAGGAAATATGTCCCCGATGTTGGGGGAGTCCAGAACCAGGGGCCACAGTTTAAGAATAAGTGGTAAGCCATTTAGAACGGAGATGAGGAAACACTTTTTCTCACAGAGAGTTGTCAGTCTGAGGAATTCTCTGCCTCAGAGTGTGGTGGAGGCCGGTTCTCTGGATACTTTCAAGATAGAGCTAGATGGGGCTCATAAAGATAGCGGAGTCAGGGGATATGGGGAGAAGGCAGGAACGGGGTACTGATTGGGGATGATCAGCCATGATCACAGTGAATGGCGGTGCTGGCTCGAAGGGCAGAATGGCCTACTCCTGCGTCTATTGTCTATTGTCAATACTGTGAATACATAAATCATTCAGATAAACTGTATTATTTAACTGTTAGGTGGGCAGAGAGGCGGTGCAGCCGGTCAAGAATAAGTAACCATCTTGTATTCCAATAGTTATCCAGATTGTGAGTACGTTGTCTCTATGTTCAATAAATCTTGAAAATTAATATGCAGTTCCTACATGAACCATTTTAAAGATTTGCTCTGGAAGTCCTAAAGTGTACGTCCAACAATATCTACTTACCCATTGCACCTGCTATGTGTTAGATGGATCTTCAAAGACTTGCCAATCTTCTGCTTCACAATCATAGCATTTGTTCAAGTCCGCGTAAGAAGATGAATTGATTAGCACAGAGATGGACTGAGGTCTACTTTCATTAGGAAGATAGACACAAAGTGCTGGAGTAACTCTGCGGGTCAGGCAGCATCTCTGGAGAAAAAGAATGGGTGACGTTTCGGCTCGGGACCCTTCGAACTGCAGATGCTGTTTCATACTGAAGACGGACACAAAGTGCTGGAGTAACTCAGCAGACCAGGCGGCATCTCTGAAGAAAAGCAGCTTGACCCACTAAGTTACTCCAGCACTTATGTCTATCATTAGTATAAGCCAGCATCTGCAGTTCCTTTTTACACTAATTTGTATGACACAGATCATCCCATATAATTCAGTTAAATAACCCTTTGAATTAATCTCATGGTGGATAAAACTACTTGTATATTTGTTGATAGTCCAAATGAAAGAATTCTGATTTATGCCACATCTGTTTAATTTGGAGGCCAATATGTGCTTATATAACAATTTGATTTGTGATCCAACAGGTGTTGGTTGTAACATTAAACATAGAGTGCTATTTAGATACTGTGGCACATCCCAAGTCTGTGCGATACTGACTGAAAACAGCACGTGCAGTTGGAAAGATTCAACACGTGTGTGAGTCAATGTCTGGGGACCAACAACTGTTGAGATGCTGCTTTTATTGTCAAAATGGGGGAAATAATTTGCCACTGGTTCAATTGAACGTAATGAAACTGTTGAAATTTGATGAATACTGTGAGTTGCTAGAAGTATTGATGAAAATGACCATGAATTCTTCCACAAACACCTGCCCATTTAGACCTTAGAGATACAGCGTGGAAACAGGCTCTTCAGACCACCAACTCCGAGCCGACCAGCGATTACCCTGTACACTCAAGCATTATCCTGCACACTAGGGACAATTTACAATTTTTATCGAAGCCAATTAATCTACAAACCTGTATATCTTTGGAGAGTGGGAGAAAACTGGAGCACCTGGAGAAAACCCACGCGGTCACGGGGAGAATGTACAAGCTGCGTACAGACAGCACCCATAGTCTGGATCGAACCTGGATCACTGCGCTGTGAGGAAGCAACTCCACTGCCACGCCACTGTGCCACCCGTAAATTCTGTGCATTTAATTTAATTTGTGTGTTTTCATTACTTTTACCTTCATTTCATCAGTAATTTTAAACAAATTATGAAGCCACTTTAGAATGTAAAAGAGTCATTAAGGAAGTCACAACATATGACAAAAAACAAAAAAAATCTTTGCACTGCACCTCAGTACACATAATAATTAAAAAAACTCAACGAAGAATTACTACAATAAATTAATGTCCAAAACTGACCCCGTGCCTTACTTAAATAATGAGTAAACAAATTTAACTATTTTTCAAGATGGTTTATAAGAGGAATATATCATTTAAACCAGTTAACAAATATCTGGACAGGTACATGCATAGGAATGGTTTAGAGGGATATGGGCTAAACACAGGCAGGTGGGACTAGTGTAGATGGGGCGACATGGGCAAGCTGTACCACAGCGTCTGTTTCTGTGCTTTACTTACTGAAACTTGCAACTTTTCATAATTTTCCAGACATTTAAAAAAATACAAATTACCAATGTGCTCACCTATCTTTAACAGTGTAACATGATTAGGCTTGCTGAGCAACAGTAAACATGGATTCTAATTCATCACATTCAGTAATTGAGGATTTATTCACACTGCACAAAACAAAATAATGGATCATCAATACTTGTGGGACTTTATCAAACTCCTATGTGGGACCTTATCAAACTGAGGTGGAGAGGTGGAGAGAAAGGCCGAGGGAGAGAGGGAATTGAGGAACGGGAGAGGGGGACACACACAAGAGACTGTGGATGTAGGAATCTTGAGCAAGAACAAACTTCTGGAGGAACTCAGCAGGTCAGGCATCAAGAGGGGATCCTTCATGGTGCAAGGTTCAACTGGAATTGCTAGTACCCAGAGAACACACTTCCAAGAGGTTGAGTGGGTTTATAATGGATTATTTTTTATACCCGTATCTGATTGTATGACCTCAAGGAATTGGGGGAGGAGGGGTTGAAAGCACGGGGAGATAGGGAGAGGTTAGGCAATGGGATGAAGGAGAAGAGTTGAAAGGCAAGAGAGTGAGGAGGAACTGAGGGATGGGCAAGAAAAAGTCAAGAGGACCTGGATCTGAAACACTGTCTGCACATCCCCCTCACAAATGCTGCCCGACTCACTGAGTTTCTCCAGCACTTTGTGTTTTACTCGAGGTATTGAAGGATAGGAGAAGACTATAAGACCATAAGTCACAGTGGCAGAATCGAGCCATTCAACCCATCGAGTCTGCTCTGCCATTTGTTCATAGCTGATCTATTTTCCCTCTCAATCTCATCTCCAACCTTCTCCCTGTTACCTTTGGCACCCGTACTATTCAAGAACCTATCAATGTTCTACTTTAAAAATACTCAATGTCTTGGACTTCCACAGCCATCTGTGGCAATTAATTGATTTTGAGTGTTGTTTATTATCATGTGTACCGAGGTACAGTGAAAAGCTTTTGTTGCGTGCTAACCAGTCAGCGGAAAGACAATACTGGATTACAATTGAGCCGTCCACAGTATGTAGATACATGCATGATAAAGGGAATAACGTTTAGTGCAAGATGAAGACCAGCAAAGTCCGATCAAAAATAATGATCAATAATAGAGGGGGCAGGGAGAAAGGAGTAGAGAATTGGGAGAAAGTGAAGGGAGTGGTGGGGAGAAACGGGACAGAAGGGCGGAGTGGCAGAACAGCTTTAAGTCAAAAGGAACAAGATTCTCCGGTGAGTGGGACAGGTTGCATTGTCCCATCTTCACCCGGTCCCCTCTCATTCTCCACTGACCCCCAATGCCCCGTCCCTCCCTCCCTCCTTGGTACAAGGCGATGCCACCTCTTCCCACAGCCACGCAACGCCACCCCCAGTTCCCGGAATACCGTGAGCCGCCTGCCCGCGGTACGGCAACAGGCAGCGCAGACGCGGGCCGGGCTGGAGCGGGGAAGCTGGCAGTGTGGGACAGGCCAGGAGCAGGCCGCAGAGTCCGGAAAGCTGGTTCCAGGACTGACTGCCCCAAAACCCGTCATGAAATAAATCTGTAAGAAATTCCTCATTGGTCCAAAAGTGGAATGAAATTGAATATATTCAATCTTCCAGGTCTATTTACATGTATTTTGTGTTCATTGAAAACAAGGAGATACAACCATGATGCAGCGGGAGAATTGCTGCCTTACAGTCCCACAGACCTGGGTTTGATCCTGACCACGGGTACTGTCTGTATGGAGTTTATACATTCTCCCCGTGACCGCGTGGGTTTTCTCCAGGTGCTCCGGTTTCCTCCCACACTCCAAAGATGGAAAGGTTTGTAGGTTAACTGGCTTGGTAGAATTTTATATTGCCCTTATGCCCCTGTCCCACTTAGGAAACCTGAACAGAAACCTCTGGAGACTTTGCGTCCCCACCCAAGTTTTCCGTGCAGTTCCTGGAAGTTCCCGGAGGTTTTTGTCAGTGTCCCTAATGGTCGAAAGTGGTTTCCGTTTAAAAAATCGATAATTATTTTGTCGAAGCTGTTTGCGATGCTAGTTGAAGGTGGTTGCCGGAGGACAAAAACCTCCGGGAACCGCACGGAAACCTTGTGTGGGGCACAAAGTCTCCAGATTCCTAAGTGGGACAGGTTTCCTAAGTGGGACAGGGGCATTAGTGTATGGGATAGTGCTAGTGTACGAGGTGGTAGCTGGGCAGCGCGGACTCGGTGGGCCGAAGGGCCTGTTTCCACGCTGTATCTCTAAAGACTAAACTAAACTCAGTGTGTTGTCTAAATAAAAACAAAATTGCTATCAAATCATCGTGATATGATGGAACCAATCAAATGCCAGGACACAAGAGACCTCAGATCTGTAATCCAGAGGGGAAAAAAAGTAATTCTGCATTCAAATTCCAAAGTCTTTCTTGCCTCCGCTTGTATAGCTGTTTATAACATCATAAAATAAAACTCATAGAAAATATAATGGAATAAAATTACTTAGTAACATTTCGTTGTAATTAAATTGCTCTTACTTGACCTGTTGCTTCTTGGACTGAGATCGTCAATGCCCGGAGAAACCACCTCCCAGAGGCTGAGCGAGTTTATAACTGATTGATTTTTATACTCTTATGCAAGTGAAACCAGCTGTTTAAATAACCGCGTGTATGGGAGCTGTGGAGATGGTGACAGAAGGAATAGGGGTCTACCCTGCCCGTGCATTGCTTGACCCTGTCTCTTTGATGCTGGTGATGAGAAGTGGGGGCAGGGTGTCTCTCTTTGTAGTCTGTCGTACAATGCATGTTATCATTTTGATGTCTTTGAGATCCTCATTCACTACAGCTAGATCGGTCACTCTCCACTATTTTTCTGACATTTTCTGACCAGGTTTATGAAAAGTTAACTTCCCTGAATCACCTGAAACCAGGTAGCTGCCAAAGTGAAGGCAAAAGTCAATCTGATTCAGAAACTGGCAAATTCAAGAAAGCCTTCGTAATTTGTTTGGATTTATTTGCTCCAGATTAAAGCATCCGCACTTTGTTGTGTCTCGGAATTTGATCATCATCCTTGCTTACCAGGTACTGTGCGCTGTGGGCATTAGAACCCGCATTGCTTACACCAAACCTGAGAGGGGTTGAGAGGGGGAAATCCATCAGCCATGATTGAATGGCGGAGCAGACTCGATGGGCCGAATGGTCTAATTCTGTTCAAACTGAACACTGCAGCACAATGCATCACTGGAAGTCTCAGCGCTGTCTCATCACCCTAGTTCACAAGTTATAGGAGTAGAATTAGGCCATTCAGCCCATCGAGTCTGCCATTCAATCATGGCTGATCGCTGCCTCCTAATCCCATTTGCCTGCCTTCTCCCCATAACCCTTGACACCCGTTCCAATCAAGAATGTGTCTGTCTCTGCCTTACAAATATCCACCAATGGCCTCCACAGCCCTCTGTGGTAATGAATTCAACAGACTAACTACTCTCTGACTAAAGAAGTTCCTTCTCACCTTTCTAAAAGAGCGCTTTTAATTCTGAGGCGATGATCTCTGGTCCGAGACTCTCCCACCAATGGAAACATTCTTTCCGCATCCACTCTGTCTGTGGCTTTCATTAATCTGTAAGTTTTAATGAGGTCCCCCCTCAACCTTCTAAACTCCAGCGAGTAGAGGCCCAGTGCAGTCATACGCTCATCCATAGGCTAACCCACTCATTCCTGGAATCATTCTAGTAAACCTCCTCTGGACTCTCTCCAGAGCCAGCACATCCTTCCTCAGATATGGGGCCCAAATTTGCTCACGGTATGATCCCATGCTGTATTCAGCACAGATTGGGGGTGACAATGGTGCAGCTAGTAGAGGTGCTGCCTCGCAGCACCAGAGACCGGGGGTTTCGATCCTGACCTCGGGTGCTGTCTACGTAAGTTAGTTTGTCATTGTACCAGTATGTTACTGCACTTGTGCATATGGCAATAAACCCAACTTGAAGACACCCTTCTACAGAACTGGGGAAGAGAGGATTTATTACCATTTAGTCTCATTAATTTTTCCAGGTCAGGCAACATCTGTGGAAAGATGTAAGAAACTTAGTTATTGTTTTAGATTGAGGACCTTGAGAAAAGGGTCTTTGATCTCAAACATGGCTGACAGAAATGAGTTGGAAACAAGTTTGGGTCGAAAGGTATTCCCAGTAGTTTGAGAAGAATGTGCGATGCGGTGATGTATGTGCGTTGAACTCTGCTTCTATATGTCAGATCCATTTACCTAGACACATTATAAAAATCAAGTGCTTTGTACACACTGTACAATATCACATCATACAGGGCGGGCATAGAGCGGAGGACAAATATGTAACCAACACTTCCCAGACAGTGAAGTAGACTTTCAGTCATAGAATGATAAAAGATTTGCTCAATCATCCCACTGCTGGAGTACAGACACCTGTTGTTTGCTGCAAAAACTACAGATGCCAGCACTGTTAACATTTGTGTCAGTCAGAGCCTAAACTTAACCACTTTGGCAAAGGAACACATTGCTCTTTATGGATTCTAAGTCAGATGCAAAATATAATACTGACTTTCCGGATTTGCTTCTGTAAAACCTCCAAGTTTAGATTTTCACCCTTTCCCTCTGTATCCCTCCTTATAATAGAGGATTTAAGCTGAGTGGTATCTACAACAGCCGGTTATGGCAGTAATGCTGGGTTTGTGAATTTCATTTGGCTTTCGGTCCCACCCCTTTGGCATCAAATAAAAATTATAGAAAGGATAAAAGTTGGTGTACTTGCTCTCTTATTTCATGTTCTACTCGGGCGACGCAGTGGCACAGCTGGTGGAGCTGCTCCCTCACAGATCTAGATGTATTTTGCGTTCAGTGCCATTGCAAACAAGGAGATACAATCGTGGGGTAGGGGTAGAATTGCTACCTTACAGCGGCAGAGACTTTGGTTCGACCCTGACCTTGGGTGCTGTCTGTGCGGAGTTAGTTGCTTGTTCGCTCAGTGATGCCGTGGATTTTCTCTGGGTGCTCCCGTTTACTCCCATATCCCAATGATGTGCGGGTTCGTAGGCTAATTGGCCTCTGTAAGTTGCCTCTAATGTGTAGGAAGTGGATGCAAAAGTGGGATAATGTAGAATGGGGCAGCACAGTGGTGCAGCGGTAGAGTTGCCGCCTTACAGCGCCACAGACCCGGGTCTGATCCTGACTACAGGTTCTGTTTTCACGTAGTTCTGTAGAAGGGTCTAGTCAAGTTGAGTTTATTGTCATTTGCGCACGTGCAGTGACATACAGGTACAATAAAAACGAGCAAACTCCACATAGACAGCACACAAGGTCAGCATCGAACCCGGGTCTGCGGCGCTGTAAGGCAGCAACTCTACCGCCGCGCCACAGTGCCGCCCCTAAAATGTAGCAAATTGCCTCAGCTTTGTCTTGTATCAGTGCAAACCTGACCTTGCACTTTATTTCAAGAAATATTCAGTGGTAATTTGGCAAGCCACCATGACTGGAGCATTTTACAATGTTGTGTGTTTCTGTGGGCTGATCAGTCACTTCGTTCTTGATTTACGACAGCTGCATCATGCACCCATTCCAGTCATTTACTGCCATTGCAGTCTTACTCTTTGCCAAGGGCGAGTTGTGACCCTGAGTTTTACAGTCTCCCTGCAATCTGGTGAGGGTATTTTTAAACTAATCACGTGAGTTAGATAAATAGCCACTCTTACGGACACCCAATTTAGGATAGCATTACACCAGCAATAACATGTCTTAGTATAAATTATCTGGTGAATATTAGGTTAAGCTACTATAAGAGTAATTTCCCTTCTCACTTCTCACTTCTCTCAAATAGTACTCTGTAATTATTAACTTGCAGTCTGCTGTTTCATTCATATTATTGACTTACATTAGCAAGCAGTGTTGGAATAATATTCTGAAATGGTTTGGTTTATAATTGTCATGTATACTGAGGTACAATAGATAACTTTGTTTTATGTGCTCAATAGAGTCATACAGTGTGGACACAGGCCCTTCGGCCCAACCTGCCCACACTGACCAGCATGTCTCATCTACATTAGTTCCACCTGCCCACGTTTGGCCCATATCCCTCTAAACCTTTCCTGTTCATGTATCTGTCCAAATGTATTTTAAATGCTGTTAATATTACCTGCCTCAACTATCTTCTCTGGCAGCAAATACCCACCAGCCGCTGTGTGAAAAAGTTGCCCCTTAGATTTCCCATTAAATCATTCCTCTTTTACCTTAATATGTCCTCTGGTTCCTGATTCCCCCACTCTAATTAAAAGACTGTGTATCTACTCTATCTTACTTGGTCTTATACCTCATGATCATAACTTCTCCCTATAGCTCAGGCCCTCTAGTACTGGCAACATCCTCATAAAATCCTTTAGGCGGCACAGTGCCGCAGCTGGTAGAGCTGCTGCTTATAGCGCCAGAGATCCAGGTTCGATCAGGTGCTGTCAGTGTGGAGTTTGTATGTTCTCCCTGTGACCGCGTTGCTTTCTTCCTGCCGCTCCAGTTTCCTCCCACGTCGCAAAGACGAGCAGGTTTGTAGGTTAATCGGCCTCTGTAAATTGCCCCTAGAGTGTAGGGAGTGGATGAGAAAGTGGTATGACATAGAACTAGTGTGAACGGGTGATCGATGGTCGGTGTACCAAGGGCCTGCTTCCATGCTGTATTTCCAAACTAAATCTTCTCTGCACTCCCGTCAAAGTGCTATCCTGCCAAATCATATCAGAAATGAATGGAATTAAGCCCATACACAGGTTGGTGGTTCAAAGAGTTAAATAATTGTACTAGATGATAGTAGATCCTTTTCTGGGACAGTCTGCAAAGAGTCGCCATGCTCTAGCACTATCACGTCTGCCGACAAGACTAAATATTACAGAACGGTAACACAAGGAACTGCAGATGCTGCTTTACAAAAATAAAAAAAATAAAATCTGGAGCAACTCAGCGGGGTCAGGCACCATCTAAGAAAGACATTGATAGCTGACGTCACCTTTCAATGTCTTACAGAAATGTTGCCCGAACCTGCTGAATTACTCCAGCAATTCTTGTTTTTATTAACAAGGGAGAGTTTAACCAAAAGCTACAGGAAACCTTCTTCAACACTGGAAGGCCTATAAGGTTGTGAATTGTTCTCTGAGGTATTCTTGAGGAATGGATCTCTGTGAACCAGTTTATGGGTAGCACTGATGTTCAGCCCTCGGTACAGAATGTTCATACTGTGTTCAACTTCACAGGTCGGTCTTTTCCATGGTGCAGCTATATATTAGATCAAAATGTGTTGCAGACTGTCATAATTTGTAATGAGAAGACTATATACACAACTTGAAAATCAAAACCAGCAGATTCTTGAGATAAAGCAGGAAAATATTGAAAGCATTGGGGCGGCACAGTGGCGCAGCGGTAGCGTTGCTGCCTTACAGCGCCTGAGACCCGGGTTCAATCCTGACTCTGGGTGCTGTCTGCACAGAGTTTGCACGTTCTCCCTGTGACCGCGTGGGTTTTCTCTGAGTGCCCCAGTTTCCTCCCACACTCCAAAAACGTGCAGGTTTGTATTGGTTCAGTAAAAATTGTAAATTGTCCCTAGTGTGTAGGATAGTGCTATTATACTGGGGGATCTCTGGTCGACATGGACACGGTGGGCCTAAGGGCTTGTTTCCACATTGTATCTCTAAAGTCTAAAGTCTAAAGTCTAATTTAAATGACCATTGACCCGAAACGCTAACTCAGTTTCACTTTCCACAGATGCTGACTGACCTGCTGAATGTTCCCAGCATTTTCTGTTTTTATTTCAATATGTGTAACTTGCCATGTTTCATGGTGCATTCTTCAGTGTTCACCTTGTTTTATTTTCCAAGCACAGGAGCAGATGTCATAAACAGAGATATCTGTGGGCAGCATTGAATGAAGCAGGAGTGATAGATTTTGGAGGCTTAATGTGTGCTAACCGAAAAAGCTACAGACCATGAAGGGTGAATTGGGTTGACAAGGCACTACAGGCCAAAAGAGATCTTTACCAACAATCCTTCTGATGTGAAAAGAGTAAGCTGGGAAACATCAGAGCGACAATTAACCTAATTGTAGAAGAGATTGGCTGCAAGTGGAAAATTAGTGAGAAAGTGTGAAACTTTTTTCCGATTTCCCCAGGCAATGTTTAGAGATACAGCATAGAAACAGGCCCTTCTGCCCATCGAGTCCACCCTGATCATCGATCACCTGTTCACATTAGTTCTATGTTATCCCACTTTCACATCCACTCCCTGCGCACCAGGGACAGTTTACAGAGGCCAAGTAACCTACAAACCCGCACGCCTTTGGGATGTGGGAGAAAACCAGACACACGGAGAAACCCACGCGGTCACAGGGAGGATGTGCAAACTCCACACAGACAACCCCCGAAGTTGGAATCCAACCTGGGTCTCCGGCGCAGTGAGGCAGCGGTTCTACCAGCTGCACCTCTGGCCACCCTGCAATGTAGCAGTTTAGGTCTCCACGCAAACTAATTTGTACAACAAGCAATTTAAAATCCTTCAGGAACCAATGTATTTGCGTAGAATTGCTGATCACATGCTTATTTTATTTCCCTGCTGTGAAAAGATACTCCTTTTTATATTTAAAAGTGGTAACTTGATAACTGCAAAATAAAAATATTTTATTCTGTGCCTATTCTTCTATAGTCGTACAACCTGATATTAAATCTCTTAAATCAAGAAGTTTGTCAGGAATAATTTCCCAGTTCACTGGCATATGTGGGTCAGTTTTCATTCAATCACTTTTTATTTTAATACTTAGGAGCTTTGAACAGGTGCTTGCAACTGTACGAGGGAGGAAAACTAAATTTGAGACGCTTTCACAAGCGGCCATTAACAGGCAGAAATTTGCCACGCTCATAATCATTAATATCGAGGGCTTGCCAATTTTGCGGTTTTCAGAATGTAAGCGGAACCTCAATTTACCTTTGGCATAAATTGTCTTTAAAAGTTACGTCACAGGTAAACTGGGAATCTGCTTTTTATTTTGCTCCAGTATTTTGCACAGGTTTCTTTGATTTCCCCAACTCTGGACTGGAGAGAAACAAATGGAAATAATACCCAATAAAATCCGTCACTGAGGCAGCATTCAGGTTTTACTGCAAAACTCATGCCTAAAAAGAAAAATCATTATTTTGGGACATATGCTCTCCCCTATGTAATGTACCCAGTACATTTCAAACATTTAATATCACTTGAAATTGTCAGATTGCATCTGCGGTATGATATTAAACAAACCATCTCTCATACTCTCCCATCCAGAATGTAATACTTCCGCATTTTAAACACAGTCTGGGAACAATGATTTATCCCAGCTGGATGCTACAAGCAGTGCAATGTATTTTAACAATTACTAATAGGATCTAGACATCAATTATCACCAAGTTAATTGGCAAACAGTGCAGCCAGTTGTTGTATAAAGCTTCTGACTTTATACAGTGGATTATGCACATTTTTAGCTTCCATGCCTTTAAGTGAACAGATCATAAAAATTTAACATTTTTGCAAGGAATGCTTTGGCACTCTATTAAAAGTTTTATCGGACTCACACCCATCAGGTGTGGCATGGTGGTGCAACGGTACAGTTGCTGCCTTACCCTGGTTCGATCCTGACTATGGGTGCTGTCTGTATGGAGTTTGTATGTTTTCCCTGGGAACTGCATGGATTTTCTCCGGGATCTCCGGTTTCCTCCCACATTCCAAAAACGTGCGGGTTTATAGGTTTATTGGTTATTGTAAAATTGTAAATTGACCCTAGTGTGTGGGGATAGTGTTAGTGTGCAGGGCTCGCTGATCGGTGCGGACTTGGTGGGCCGAAGGGCCTGGTTTCCGGTCTATATCTCTAAACTAAACTTAAAGGTAGATTTAAAAAAATACATGAAAGTCAGGAAATAATTGATGGAGGGTGGATGATGATGGATAGATCAAAAATAAAAATGACTGGACCTCAGCAGGTTAGGCAGCATCTGTGAAGGCAAAGGTCAAGACCCTGTATCAGGACTGGGAGGCCAGCCAGTGTATAGTTGTGAGAGGGAGGGGTGAGACAGTGGCAGGCAGATGAGAGGTGGAATTAGATTGGGGGTGAGGGGAATGGGGAGATGGAACCAGGTACGGAAGGGGGGAGTTGAAACAGATGCCGATAGGTGATGGGTGGAAATAGATAAGTGGGGAATTGATGGTCTAGGCATGTGGGAGACAAGAGGAGAGAGGTGAGGGATTACGGTAAAATGGCTGAAGACTGATAAATGATAGGTGGGACCAGATTAGGGAGGGATGTAAGTACCATAACAGCAGTTAAAAGACGCTTGGACAGGTACGTGCGTAAGAAAGGTTTAGAGGGATATGGACCGAACCTGAGCAAATGGCACCAATCTAGAAGGGGCATCTTGGTCAGCACGGACAAGTTGGGCCAAAGGGCCTGTTTTCAAGCGTTATGACTGTCTGACTATGAAACATAGAAACATAAAAAATAGGTGCAGGAGGAGGCCATTCGGCCCTTCGAGGCAGCACCGCCATTCATTGTGATCATGGCTTATCGTCCCCTATCAATAACCCGTGCCTGCCTTCTCCCCATATCCCTTGACTCCACTAGCCCCTAGAGCTCTATCTAACTCTCTCTTAAAACCATCCAGAGACTTGGCCTCTGTGGCAAGGAATTCCATAAATTCATAACTCTCTGGGTGAAAAAGTTTTTCTCAGTCTTAAATGACCTCCCCTTTATTCTAAGAATGTGGCCCCTGGTTCTGGACTCACCCAACCATTGGGAATGTCTTTCCTGCATCTAGCTTGTCCAGGCCATTTATAATGTTATATGTTTCTATAAGATAACCCCTCATCCTTCTAAACTCCAGTGAATACAAGCCTGGTCTTTTCAATCTTTCTTGACTGACAATATGCTAAAATTCAAACATTTCCATGCGTTTTTTGGGTGATTCTACAGAGCCGGAACAGAACCTTCTTCGTTCATAAAAGGCTGTGATTCTATGGATAAAATCCTTGCGTCGGAATTAGGTCAGTATTCCAGTGCGATATCGGTGGTACACTGGGCTGCTGAAACACTAGTCCGTCTCTGGGGGCACAAGGGTCCAATTTCAAAGAGCAGCAGGTGACTTCTCCCTGAAGATACCACCAACACTTATTCATCAATCACCAGCTCAAAATTAAATGTTCAGCTTGTTTCAAATGTTTCTGGAATCTCACTGTCTGCCAAAAGTCTACCACGCATCCATAAATCACAATTCATTAGTATTTATTTCACTAGAAAGAGCTTTGTGATGACCTGTTGTGAGAGGTACACTATAAATATAAGTTTTTCCAGTCCAAATATTTTGAGGGTATGAAAATAGATGAACAGTCGAATTAGCTGCATTCTGCTGACTTTGAACCAGAGGACATTGGGCTGCTTATGAGATGACATTCATTCTTAGCTATCAAGGATCTAAGTGATTGCAATTTTTTTGTCGTGAATACTCTCTGCAAAGGGTGCCAATGAAATGGTCACCATGATCCTTGTTGTTTTTATCAGGGATACTATGCATATTGATAAATGTAAACCATTCCACCCTGAACAGAGGCCCACACAAAATTAATTAGTTTAGAGTTTAGAGTTTAGTTTATTGTCACAAGTACCGAGGTACAGTGAAAACCTTTTGTTGTGTGTTACGCAGTCATTGGAAAGACAATACATGATTACAATCGAGCCATCCACAGTGTACAGATACACGATAAAGGGAGTAATATGAATAATGTTTGGTGCAAGATAAAGTTCAAACAAAGGTAGCCTAAGGGTCTACAATGTAGATAGTAGCTCAGGACTGCTCTCTAGTTGTTGGAAGGATCGTTCAGTTGCCTGATAACAGCTGGGAAGAAACTGTCCCCGAATCTGGAGGTGTGCATTTTAATACTTCTATACCTTTAGCACAATGGGAGGAGGGAGAAGACAGAGTGGCTGGGGTGCAACTCGTCCTTGATTATGCCAGTTGCCTTGCTGAAGCATCGTGAGGTGTAAATGGAAGGGAGGTTGGTTTGTGCGATGGTCTGAGCTGTGACCAAATAGGTAGAAATCTTCAATTTGTACGCCGACGGCTATGAAATCCATGACTAGTTGAGTGTGGGCAGGTGCCAGATCAGGTACATGGACAGCACGGGTTTAGAGGGATATGAGTCAAATGCAGGCAGGTGGGTCTAGTGTAAATGGGGAATGTTGATCAGCGTGGGAAGTTAGGCCGAAGGGCTTGTTTCCACGCTGTATGACTTTATGACTCTATGACTCAATGAGCACTTGACTCCTATTCATATTTGATAAATGTATAGTTGAAAACAACAAACAGCACTTTTGGATAACCTCATGTTCAGAAGTGATTTTAGAGGCATGAGGGTAAGCAGAGAGAACCGCTGGGTGTAGATTTCAGTCTTTATTAGCGGCTGTTAAAGATTTGAGTTACCAGAAACTTTGGCAGGGTTGTTGGGACTGGGCCCCACCTCACCAGGATTTTGTTTCTGTACCGAAACCTGTTCGATATTCAAGCAGTAAAATGCAAAGATCATATTTCAATGCTATGTTCAAAATATCAAAAAGGAAACAGGTGGATGGACAAATGTATTTAAAACTTGAAGTGTTTTTTGGGTGACTCTGAAAGTTCGACACTCACTGGGAAATAAACATCCAAGTGCCAGGCTCGGTCATAAGGTCATAAGTGATAGGAGTAGAATTAGGCCATTCGGCCTATCCAGTCTACTCTGCCATTTAATCATGGCCGATCTATCTCTCCCTCCTAACCCCATTCTCCTGCATTCTCTCCATAACCTCTGACACCTGTACTAATCAAAAATCTATCTGTCTCTACCTTAAAAATATCTATTGACCTGGCCTCTGCGGCCTTTTGTGGCAAAGAATTCCACAGATTCACCACCCTCTGACTAAATTCTACAGATTCACCACTTTCCCGCACACACTTTTCTTCTAGCCCTCTTTTCCTTCCCCCCCCCCCCCCCCCACTCGCAACCACAATCATTCTGAACCTGAAATGTCCATGTTCTCTGGAGATGCTGCCTGACCTGTTGAGTTACTCCAGCACATTGTGTCTTTTTTTAAGATATCCAGTTAATGTTCAGGAATGAAACTGCATATTCTTTCTATAAGCTCCATCATCAGACATCCAATGTATCTGAACCTAACTGGCCTCTCAACCCTTTGATCAGATTATGTCAAGCTTATCAACTTCCCGGGTACCTATGGGTCTCAGATGTTTGCTGCATGGAAGTCTCTATATAAACACACGTTGATTTTCTTAGCCACTAATTATGACTCATGAGGTTGAGTGTTAAAGAAGGAACTGCAGATGCTGGAAAATCGAGGGTACACAAAATGCTGGAGAAACTCAGCGAGTGCAGCAGCATCTATGGAGCGAAGGAGATAGGTAACGTTTTGGGCCGAAACCCTTCTTGAGACTGAGGTTGAGTTGAGTTTAGTTTATTTTCATGTGTACTGAGGTACAGTGAACAGCTGTCCAGTCAAAGAAAAGACTATACATGAATACTACCCAGCCGTCCACAGTTTACAGATACAGGATAAAGGGAATAATGTGAATAACATTTAGTGCAAGATAAAGTCCAGTCAAGTCCATTCAAAGATAGTACGAGGGTCTCCAATGAGGTAGATAGTAGTTCAGGACTGCTGCCTAGTTGTTGGTAGATAGCCTGATAACAGCTGGGAAGAAACTGTCCCTGAATCTGGAGCTGTGCGTTTTCACACTTCTGTGCCTCTTGCACTCTTCACTGTTGTACTAAAGTGTCAGCCTAATTTTTTACAATTAGCGCTCCCTTGTGCTATTTGACCCCACACCCTTCTAACCCAGGGGCAAGAATGCGGTCAAATAAGCCACAAATACCGAATTTACTATTGGCAACGATGAGAATGAAATGAAGGGGTTATCAACTTCAGCAACCTTTGAGTCTGAAGAAGGGACACGACTTGTAACGCCACTATCCATGTTCTTCGGGGATGCTGTCTGACCCGTTGCGTTACTTCGAGCACTTTGTGTTCTGGTTGTTCTCTGCGGTTCCTTGTTTCGGCAACTTTGGACGCCTTTCTCAACATGAACTTCTTTATTTTTTCTGGAAGGAAGGCAGCAAACAAAATGATCCATAGATTTAACATTTGAATGCTTCTTCATGCCCCAATTGTAATAATACAGAACCCCACTGGTGTCATTTGCACATCTTTAACATAAAAGTAGATTTTCAAGTCGTATTTTAGAGATGAATAGACAATTCACGCTGAGTTTCAGTATTGTATGTTTTGTATTACAGTGTCAGTTTGCAATGTAGCTTTATTACTCTAAAATATCTAACCAAATAAAGACATGTAAAGACATTTACATTCCACTTAGAAGAACTATGGAATGGTTTTAGTTTAGAGATACAACATGGTAACAGGCCCTTTGTCCCGCCGAATCTACGTCGACCATTGATCACCTGTACACACTAGTTCTATGTTATCCTACTTTCTCATCACTCCCTACACACCAGGGCAATTTGCAGAGGCCAATTAACCTACAAACCTGCACATTTTTGGTATGTTGGAGGAAACCAGAGCACTTGGAGGAATCCCACGCTGTTACACGGAGAATGTGCGAACTCCACACAGAGACTAGGATCGGACACGGGTTTCTGGTGCTGTGAAATACCATCTCTACCACTTTTCTGATGTCCTGGTCAATAATTATTCTCAGACAATTTTCCTGACAGATTATCTTGTTGTCTAGAGATTACCCACTAAGATTTCTTCAAATATCATTGTGTTTTCTGACGTGTTGGTACGTGCAATGCTAACCCTGTAATCTTGAAATGAATCATGGCTACCCTGCGGAGGTGTTTTTTTAAATGTAATCAACATTTGAAGTTGTACGATGTAATTCTTTATTTAACTCACTTTAAGTGTGTAACATGATCGACACAAACAAGGAACAATGGCAGGACCTGATGTCTAAATCTCTGGCATGACAAGGTTGACCTGCAGTCTAAGGAAACCCCAAATGACACGACCTCTCGACTCAAGTTACCCTTTTACTCTGAACCACAATTTGTAGTTTTCCCTTGACTTTGATGTAAGAATTGTTTCTATGTTTCTATGTTTCTTTGATTTAAGAATCAAAAGTGGTGTTCCGTCCATCTGTAGCCATTCTCGGGTGATTTATAATTCACATATAATCCTTCTGAGTCACAGTTCCACTTACCCTAAAGACAGTTTGATCAACCGTGCTGAAGAACATAGATCTACATTTGAGATGCTTTCATCTCGCTCTACCTCTCTCCCATTCTAATTATTTCCTTCACTCAATTAATTATTTGAGTGAAAAAAAAAACATTTTGTATCCCTCATGTGGCTTTAAATCTAATGAAGTACGTTCATAAGTTCATAGGTCATGGGGCAGAATTGGGCCATTCGGCCCATCGAGTTCCCTCACTTTTCAATCGTGCCTAATTGGGGTCGGGGGATATGGGGAGAAGGCAGGAATGGGGTAGTGATTGGGGATGATCAGCCATAATCACATTGAATGGCGGTGCTGGTTCGAAGGGCCAAATGGCCTACTCCTGCACCTAGTGTCTATAATCTATCTTTCCCTCTCAACCCTATTCTCATGCCTTCTCATCATAACCTTTTTGCACCCTTACTAATCAAGAACTTGTCATTGCCACTTTAACAATACCCAATGACTCGGCCTCCACAGCCGGCTGTGGCAGTGAATTCCACAGATTCACCACCCTCTGACTAAAGAAATTCCTCCTCAACTCGTTTCTAAAGGAAAATCCTTTTATTCTGAGTGTGCCCTCTGGTCCTAGACTCTCCCTAGAAACCGGGGTATTCCCATGCACTTGTTTTCAGCTGCCGGAGGTCAGTAGATGGCAAAGTGCAGTCAAAGATGCTTTGAAGATCTGTTCACTGCATGGAATGTGAGGTGCTGCTCCTCCTGTTTACGTGTGACCTCACAGTGGCAATGGAGGAGGTCCAGGACAGAAAGGTCAGTATGGGAATGGGAAGGTGAGTTAAAATGGTTAGCAACGGGGAGATCTCTATAGGCCTGAATAGACCAAGCCAGATTGTTGTTCCGTCACCATTAAATCATATTCTCAATCTCCCTTCTGTTCACTATTTCATTGCTACCTGTTATTCATCTCATAACAGTGGTATCATCTGCAAATTTAAAGATAGTGTTGGATAGTGCTGTATCTGGCTAAACAGTCGTGGGTTTACAGAGAGTAGAACGGGAGATTCATTTTCAGGCCATCATTTAATGTCCATTCCAAAAGGTCCTTGAGAAACTGGTGATGAGTTGTCTTTGGGAAACTGTTTACCCTGCTTTACTATGATTACAAGACTTCCAAAGGGATGTAATGCTGAGGCTTTCCAAAGCACTGATCAGACTGCGTTTGTTGTATAGTGAGTAGTTGTGAGCCACATATCTGAAGAGGGATGTGCTGGCATTGGAGAGGGTCTAGAGAAGGTTTACGAGAATGATCCTGGGAATGATTGTGTTACCATATGATGAACATTTGACGGCTCTGGGACTGTACTCGTTGGAGTTTGGAAGGATGAGGGGGGACCTCAATGAAACTTACCAAATAGTGAAAGGCCTGGATGAAGTGTATATGGAAAGGATGAAGAAACTGTCCCTGAACCTGGAGGTGTGCATTTTTACACTCCTGTATTTCTTGCCTGATGGGAAGGAGGAGAAGAGGGAGTGACCGGGGTGAAACTGGTCCTTGATTATGCTGTTGGCCTTGCCAACGCAGTGTAGATGGAATCAATGGAAGGGCGGTGGGTTTGTGTGATGGTCTGGGCTACGTCCACAACTCTCTGCAATTTCTTACGGTCTTGGAAGGAGCTGAACCCAAACCATGCTGTGATGCATCTCGATAAATGTAAGGAGAGGTAGACTCCTACCAGTTTGAAATCATTTTGCCTGATGTTAATGTGTGAGTCGATATTTGCTCCTTTCCCATCACAGCTCTCCCTTCCGTCTTTCACAAGAACCTCTAAAGTCAAACCTGTTGCAATTTTATTTGGCTTGGCAGGGAGAAGTAAGATTATTTTAAGCCCAGAGGTCCAAACAGAAGCCTCCTTGTAGTTTGTTTTTAATTGGCAGAAGGACAGAAATGGCTGAAACCTCTGTTACAGCTGCAGAGGCTTACTTTAGGTTTGGTGGCTAAAATATGCTTGAAAATTTAAGCTGCTTGAAATCGAACAAATTTTACTGTATTTCCTGCAGGTCAGCTGGCTGGTTTCAAGTATTTGTCCAGAAAACTCTTTCCAATTTCAACAGTCACTCTTTCAATTGAGGATATTCTATTCTGCATAAAGTTCCCTAATTTTCCGGCCCCGTACACTGGCCTGGTCACTCACTGTTTTATTAATACACGGTGAACAATTGTACAATAGGGGAGGTTCCTATCTCTGACACTAGCATTACAGTTACTTTTCTCATAGAGTCACACAGCAAGGAAACAGGCCCTTTGGCCCAACTTGCCCATGCTCACAAAGTTTCTCCATCTAAACTAGTCCCGTTTGCTTGTGTTTGGCCCATATCGTTCTATACCTCTCCTATCCATGTACTGTACCTGTCCAAGTGCCTTTTAAGTGATGTTATAGTACCTTCCTCAACTACCTCCTTTGGCAGTTTATTCCATACTCTCTGATTGAATCTATTAAATATTTCCCCTCTCACAGTCTGGTCCTTTGTTTTTTGATTCCCCTAGCTCAGGTAAAAGACTGTGCATTAATTAATACGGGTGTCAGGGGTTCTGGGGAGAAGGCAGGAGAATGGGGTTAGGAGGGAGAGACAGATCAGCTTTGATTGAATGGCGGCATAGACTTGATGGGCCGAATGGCCTAATTCTGCTCCTATTACTTATGACCTTATGACCATTCACCCTATTTATTCCTCTCATGATTTTATACACCTCTATAAGATCACCCCTCAGCCTCCTGCACTCCAAGTAATAAAGTTGTAATCTGTCCAGTCATTCACTATAGCTCATCCTCTCAGCTGGCAACACCTTGTAATTCTTCTCTGCACTCTTTCCAGTTTAATCACAGTTCCCAGCATATTCTGGTGTTTTAGTCGATTGGTGTAATTTTTGATCAGATGAAACAAAATCAAAAGAAAAATCACAGATCTTCAATCAAGGCACTCACCTGCAATTGCCATATCACAGCGGCATAACAGTAAAGTTGCCCCTGAGGCCAGAGACCTGGGTTCGATCCTGACAATGGGTGCTGTTTGTACAGAGTTTGTATGTTATCCCTGTGACTGCATGGGTTTCTCAGGGCTCTCAGGTTTCCTCCCACATTCCAAAGATGTGCAGGTTTGTAGGTTAACTGACCTGTAAATTCTCCCTCGTGTGTATGATCGAACTAGAGTACGAGTGATTGCTGGTCAGCGTGGGCTTGGCGGGCCGAAGGGCCTGTTTCCATGCGGAGTATCTAAACTAAACTAAACTGTTTATTAACATGGGAACTTAGCCAATTTAATCATTAAAAATATTTCCTTCACAGAAAACAATTAATTAACAGGGTACCAGCAATTCTGATCTGTGTGGCGTGTGGACGATTTCAAGAGTTCAAGAGAGTTTATTGTCATGTGTCCCAGATAGGACAATGAAATTCTTGCTTTGCTTCAGCACAACAGAGCATAGTAGGCATGAATACAGAACAGATGAGTGTGTCCATATACCATTATATTAATATATACACACATGAATAAATAAACTGATAAAGTGCAA
The DNA here is from genome assembly GCA_035221665.1 of Okamejei kenojei. Taxonomy (NCBI): domain Eukaryota; kingdom Metazoa; phylum Chordata; class Chondrichthyes; order Rajiformes; family Rajidae; genus Okamejei; species Okamejei kenojei. The sequence continues at coordinate 35,095,914 of CM069145.1, read as the reverse complement.
ATAAACAGATAATTGGCTATTAATGTTCAGAGTTTTGTCCGAGCCTAGTTTAATAGCCTGATGACTGTGGGGAAGTAGCTATTCCTGAACCTGGTCGTTGCAGTCTTCAGGCTCCTGTACCTTCGATCTGAAGGTAGCAGGGAGATGAGTGTGTGGCCAGGATGGTGTGGGTCGTTGATGATTCTGCCAGCCTTTTTGAGGCAGCGACTGCGATAGATCCCCTCGATTGGAAGGTATGTCAGAGCCGTTGATGGACTGGGCAGTATTTGCTACTTTTTGTAGTCTTTTCCGCTCCAGGGGGCTCAAGTTGCCGAACCAAGCCACGATGCAACTGGTCAGCATGCTATCTACTGTGCACCTGTAGAAGTTAGAGAGAGTCCTCCTTGACCTTCCGACTCTCCGTAATCTTCTCAGGAAGTAAAGGCTTTTTTTATAATTGCATTGGTGTTCTCAGACCAGAATCTTCAGAGAAATGCTCGCATAGAAATTTGAAGCTCTTGACCCTTTCCACCATAGACCCGTTGATATAAATGGGACTGTGGGTCCCCATCCTACCCTTTCCAAAGTGCACAATCAGTTCCTTGGTTTTGCTGGTGTTGAGGGCCAGGTTATTGTGCTGGCACCATTTGGTCAGTCGGTCGATCTCACTTCTGTACTCTGATTCGTCCCTATCAGTGAATCGTCCCACAACAGTGGTGTCGTCAGTGAATTTGATGATGGAGTTCGCACTATGACCAGCTACGCAGTCATGAGTATAGAGTGTGTACAGCAGGGGGCTGAGCACACAGCCTTGAGGTGCTCCCGTGCTGATTGTTATCGAGGCTGACACATTTCCACCAATACGAACAGTCTGTGGTCTGTGAATGAGGAAGTCGAGGATCTAATTGCAGAGGGATGCGCGTTTGGAGGGGCTGATGGTATTGAATGCCGAGCTGTAATCAATGAATAACAGCCTGACTTTTTCCTGAGACTCCGTCAATTTCTTTTAAGTGCTCCAATTTCCTCCCTCATCACAAAGACATACATGTTGGTATGTTAAATGGCTGCAGTAAATTAAAATGTGGGTGAGTGGTCAAATCTGGAGAAAGAATTGTGATGAATTAGATTTGGATGGTTGATTGTCATGTGGACTCAGTGGGCTGCAGGGACTGTTTCCTTGCTATATCTCAAGTCTTTATAAAACTCACAATACACAAATTGCTGTTTGAATCTCCAGTATTTAAAAAACTCAAAACAGCAGGTAAGTGTGGTACGGTGGCGCAGTGGTGGAGTTGCGCCAGAGATTCGGGTTCAATCCCAACTATGGGTGATGTCTGTACAGAGTTTGTACATTCTCCCCGTGACCGTGTGAGTTTTCTCCGAGATCTTCAGTTTCCTCTCACACTCCAAAGACATATAGGTTTGTAGATTAATTGGTTTGGTATGTGTAAAAATGATCCCTAATGCGTGTGTAGGATAGTGTTAATGTGCGGGGATTGCTGGTTGGTGAGGACTCGGTGGGCCAAAAGGCCTGGTTCCGCACTGTATCACAAACTAAACTAAACTAAAGCATGCTAAAATTCACCTACTGAAATATTTATCAGCATTTGCATTATTTTCTAAGGAACATGTTAAAAATGTGTTGAAAGCCAGGTTTATAGTTGTGCCACATTGTAGCTCCTTTTCCTGATTTTCCATCTTCCTTTGCGTGGGTTTCCTCCAAGTGCTCTGGTTTCCTCCCACATCCTCAAGATGTGCCGGTTTGTCAGTTAATGGCATCTGCATATTGCCCCAAGTTGGCAGGAAGTGGATGAGAAAGTAGAATAACATAGAACTAGTATGTAGAAACAAAGAACTGTAGATGCTGGTTTATAACAAAGATAGACACAAAGTGCTGCAGTAACTCAGCGGGTCAGGCAGCATCTCTGGAGAAAAAGGATGCATGACCTTTTGGGTCGGGACCCTTCTTGAGTCGATCAATGGTTGGCCAATGGGCCTGATTCCATGTTGTATCTCTAAACTAAACTATAAGCTAAATGCTATTATATGCGGACTTCAAGTTATATTATTTCCAAACTTCAAAATGTCTTTCATTAGAATTGATACTTAATTGATACTTGCACTTAAAATTGTGATTTACTCTGTGTAAAATCCCTTAATTATTTATGATTTTTAAAAGTGTTTTTACTCAGACATTAATTAAATGTCTCACATGGTTGTGGGGGGTACATGAGATGGGGTTGGGTGAAGTGAGCGATGGGGAGAAGTAATTCTTGATGAAAACCCTGTAAATCACTGTAACGCAAGATAACTTCGACCTCGTGGCTGCAGAAAGTCAATCCCTTAGGAGAGGTTTGGTTCTATAATTTCAAAATTCAAGTCATGAAGCAATTTGCAGTAAAGGCTTCAAAAAAAAGACCTGTTTCATTGATACAATGATACTTTACTTCATTTTCACATGTACCTAGGTACATGTTTTGCATTCAATCTAACATCATGCTAAAGATAAGCACAATCATAGATAAACACAAAGTGTGCAATGATTATAGTGTAATAGTAGACTACACCGAAGCAGTACACAAATTTGCCACGTTTCTTGCGCCAACAAAGTTTCAAAGTCCTTAAGAATACAGTCTTACCTTGGCCCGTTTCCCTGGCGACATCGACCCTCTCCTCGGTTCGCCGCCATCTTGAAATCGGCCCATTGTCCAGTGTTCACCACCGTTGCCGGCCACCCTCCTCATGGGTTCTCGCTCTTTGGAGTCGAGCAGGAGATGAGCCTCGTATAACTCCAAGCGGGTTCCCGGTTCCCACGGCGGGCCAGCCAGGCCTGCTGTTTGGATATGGCTGCGGCTCACTGGGAGTTTGAGTTTGAATTTAGTTTATTGTCAGGTGTACCGAGGTACAGTGAAAAGATGTGTTGCGTGCCCATCAGTCAGCGCAAAGATTATACATTATTACAATCGAGCCATCCACAGTGTATAGATACATGATACAGGGAATAACGTGAATAGCATTTAGTGCAAGATAAAGTCCAGTAAAGTTTGATCAAAGAGTCCGAGTGTCTCCAATGAGGTAGATAGTAGCTCAGGACTGCTCTCTAGTTGCTGGTAGGATGGTCCAGTTGCCTGATAACAACTGGGAAGAAACTGTCCTGAATCTGAAGGTGTGCGTTTTCACACTTCTGTACCTTTCGCCTGATAGGAGAAGGGAGAAGAGGGAGTGGCCGGGGTGCGACTCATCCTTGATTATGTTGGTGACCCTGCCGAGGCAGCGCAAGGTTTAAATGGAGTCAATGGAAGGGAGGTTGGTTCGTGTGATGGTCTGGGCTGCATCCACAACTGTCTGCAATTTCTTGCAGTCTTGGATTGAGCTGTTCACAAACCAAGCTGTGATGCGTCCCAATAAAATACTTTCTACAGCGCATCTGTAAAAGCTGGTGAGAGTTGTTGGGGACATTCCGAACTTCCTAAGCCTGTTAAGGAACGAGAGGCATTGGTGTGCTTAGCACCTTTTGCATTGTCTCAAAAAGCTTTCAAGACAATGGATACCTGTACTTCCAAAATCCCAACGTTGTTCACAAATAGGAAACATGTTGCCAAATCTCATACAGGAAGCTCCCGGCAACAGCTCGGTAAATATCACCAGATAATCTGCTTTAGAGATGGTAAGTCAGATTAAATATTAATGAACACTGCGGACAACCCAGTGCACAGCCCCAAAAAAGCAAAAGGCAAAAAGTGTTACAAACTGAGCGACAGTTGGCACTCAGAGATAAAATGTACTTTTTATATGCATTCTTAAATTACCATGTAATTCCACGGTTTATCATTCTTATTTGTTTTTATATCAATTTAATGCAGTATAGTTTAGTGATACGGTGGGGAAACAGGACGTTCGCGCCACCGATTCCGCGCCAACCAGCGATCCCCGTGCACTAAAACTATCCCCCACACTAGGGCCAATTTAATTTACATTTTCTTACCGAAGCCAATTAACCTACAAACCTGGACGTCTTTTGAGTGTGAGAGGAAATTGGAGCACCCGGAGAAAACCCATATGGTCACAGGGAGGATATACAAACTTTGTACAGAGAGCACCCGGGGTCAGGATCAAACGCGGGTGTCTGGCGCTGTTAAGGCAGCAACTCTACTGCTGCGCCGCTGTGCCGTCATTTGGCCTCTGATTACATGCAACCCAGACACATGACCTCTGATCCCCAGCCACTCTACCGTTGCATTACCGTGTTGCTCCATCTGGCTTTAGATGAACTTTCTGGATCACTGAGCTCTGATCTGTGGCTGTGGAATCTGCATTGATCATTTTTCCCTCAGCACCAGGTGTAGTGCAGTTCCCCCTGAGGACATGTTTGCTTGCCTTTGCTCTTTAACCACGGCAACGGAGCTGCGAACTCTGTGCCCACTTCCCTGCTCTTTATCAATCTTCCTTTGCGATGGCAGCAAACATTCCCCCTGCATTTCTCAATTCTCACGCTTGCCATCCTGGGGCCTCTCGGACCAAGATTGTCAGTGGGGTCAGACTACACTACAAGCTGATGTGGATCTAAACCTACCAGGAAATGCAACTGAAAATATCCAAACCCGCGGCCAACATTTTTTACATAGCTGCACGCAATCCCGAAAGGAAGTTTCTGTACTTCAGTCTGAGTACCATTTTACGCTGCCAACCAAGCTGGATCTTGAACAGCTTATTTTCCTGACCAAATTACTGCCGTCCACCTGTTATGAACTTGAGCTAAATCAATCTCCAGTGTGGCTCTCTTAACTGGTACCAAGAATCTTTCTTCAACATTTCGGCGTATTCTGTCAATTATTCAATTCAATGGTTCAATTATACTTTATTGTCACGTACCTAGGTACAATGAAATGCTTTGTTTTACATACAACCCAGTGAAGTTGTACAACAGACCTAAACAAGGCAGTACACAAGTATCGTGACGTGTCTGGTCGTCAGTATGTAGAAACAAGCAACTGCAGATGCTGGTCTACAAAGTAAAGCTACAAAGTGCTAAAGGGCATCACGGTGGTGCAGCGGTAGAGTTGCTGCTTTATAGTGCTTGACGCACAGGAGACCCGGGTTCGAGCCCGACTACGGGTGTCCATACGGAGTCTGTACGTTCTCTCCGTGACGGCGTGGGTTTTCTCCGAGATTTTCGGTTTCCTCCCACATTCCAAAGACGTACAGGTATGTAGGTCGTTCCACGCTGTATCTCTAAACTAAACTCAGCAGTTAGACAGTGTGCATGGAGAACAATAATAATAATAATAATAATATATTTTATTGTCATTGCACAGAAGTGCAATGAGATTTGGTATGCAGCTTCCATCCAATGTCATAACTTAATCAACTAAAAATGTAGATACCCAGAGAAACATGATTTATAAACAAAACAATAAAACAGTATAAAATGCAAATAGGTCTGTGTCGGGTCGATGTCTGACGTGACCATCTGAGGGAGACAGTTCATGGGGGTGGGGGTCACACAGCAGGGCCTGTTCAGAGCAGCTATAGCTCTGGGGATGAAGCTGTTCCGAAGTCTGGAGGTGCGGGCGTAGAAGGCCTTGTAATGTCTGCTGGATGGTAGAAGTTCGAACAGACTATTGCAAGGGTGTGAGGAGTCTTTGTGAATCCTAACAGCCTTCCAGAGGCACCGTGTATAGTAGATGCCCTCCAAGGCTGGTAGCTATGTCCCAATTATCTTCTGCGCTCTGTGGACGACGCGCTGAAGAGCTCTCTTCTCCGCCTCTGTGCAGCTGGGATACCACACAGAGATGCCATATGTTAGTATGCTCTCTGTGGTGCAGCAGTAGAAGGTTGTCAGCAGCTGTTGGGGCAGACCAGTCTTTTTCAGTGTTCTCAGGAAGAACAGTCGTTGCTGTGCCTTCTTGACCAGCGCAGCGGTGTTGGTGGACCATGTGAGGTCCTCTGAAATGTGTGTGCCCAGAAACCTAAAGCTGGACACTCTCTCCACACTGTCCCCGTTGATAGAGATTGGAGCGTATTCCCCATTATGTGTCCTTCTGAAGTTGATAATCAGCTCCTTGGTCTTAGAGGTGTTTAGGGACAGGTTGTTATCTGAGCACCAGTCCGCCAGGTTCTTTTTTTTTTTTTTTTTTTAATTTTATTTTTATTATAGAAACAAAGTAATTACAAAGTACACTCTTATACGACGATAAAAAATATATACATATTATTTGAATATTATCCGGTTGTGTATAATTGGGAGTGTGTATAGTACATTCCTAATATTAGCAATATACTCATACGACCAAATGTCCCCCATGTGCATAATACACAATATTAACCGAACTTCTATGATATTCATTATATTTTCATAATATTAAGAGTGTTTGTATTATGACTTTATATTTCAAATTATTATATAGGAAAATACACAATTTTATGTAATTAAAAATAACACGACATTAATAATATTTTCATACTACTAATGTATGTGAATTTAATATAATGTTTTCTATACTTTTTTTCTAATTAAGGATAGAAAAATATTACTCGTTAATCCGTCCTTGGAGATATATTTCATGATCTTCATCCATTCAGATATTCAGCCTCAGTCAAGTCTTCGCGCCGAAGTTATGCCCTGTAAATATTTAATATAATGGAGACCAAATCCCTCTGAAGAGATCTAACCTATCCATAAGGACAAGCCTCAATCTCTCCAAGTGAAGTGTCTCCGACATTTCTGTATTCCACATTTTACAGGGCCTTTCCAAAATTTTAGTATTAATTTTTTCCCAATTATTAGACAATAGTCGATAAAAATTCTTTGGTTCATTGTAAAAAGTATTCCATAGTAATATCATAAATTATCTTAAATATTTCGTTCCAATATTCTACAATCTTTACAATTAGTCCCAGGTGCACCTCCGCTCTGTATGTGTTTCATCACCATTGGTGATCAGCCTTTGTGTCATTTCTCAGTTGTGTGTGAACACTGATAGATCACTGACCTTTCTTTGCAAGGCCTCCTCCATTGTCAGACGTCAAACGCAAATTATGAGGTGGAGAAACACCAACTCATATTTCGCAGTTTACAACCCAGTGGTATGATTTTGATTTCTCTAACTTCAAGAAACCATTGCATCCCCTCTCTCCACCCATACTAGCTTCAAAATGTCTTGATGACTCATCGTTTGCAACTCGTTCTCACCTAGCTCACAGCGTGTACACTGGGCTGTTTCCTTTATCATTGTTACTTTTTTGCATATCTTTCATTCATTTGTTCTATATCACCATCTATACCTCTCGTTTCCCTTACCCCTGAAGAAGGGTCAAGACCCAAAATGTCACCTATTCCTTTACTCCAGCGATGCTGTCTGACCTGCTTAGTTACTCCAGCTTTTTGAGTCCATCCAGGGATAGGTGACGTAGTCTGAGGATAGGTCTTGAGTGTTTCTGATTTAGATGACTGTCGACTTTCCTCTCTGTAATCTGTTGTGTAAAGGACTTCCGGTGGCGCCATGGAGTAGCAAAGGCACAGCATCGAGCTCTGCTCCCGTTAAATCTTGAAAAAAGCCGGGTTGGAAGACGGGACCAATTTAAAAATACTCACTGGAGCTGTTTGACGTCGTGTAAGTGACGTCATCAGAAATCGCTGCGAAAAAACAGCAATTTTAAATGAAAAAAGAGAAACCTCACCAGAAGCCTGCAAAACCTGCTGCAAGACCTGCAACAAGGTACTACTTGAAAAAACTTGGTAAGACTCCTCAAACTCCTCAAACGTCAGCTGAAAGCTCGGAAGAAGAAGCTGACTCTCGAAGTCCTCCTACAGAAATGACTTCAAAGGATGGACAGATGGAACAACTGGAACAGTCGGTAAGAGCTTCAGTTACCCAAGACATTTCTAAATTGATACTAGATGGGACTCCGCACTGGACAAATGTATCTCTGAAAAAATGAAACACAGTAATGAGTAGCTGATGGTGAAAATTGATAACTTAAATAAACGTGTTGAAGAGATTGAGGAGGATTTAAACAAAAAAAATAAGCGGGTTGGAAAAGACTGTAATAAGAAGTTTGATTCAATTCTCAAGAATACTGATTCAGGTTATGGAAGAAATGGATAATACGATGATTGAGATGTCTAAGGAGATAAAGACACTGAGAAAGGAACAAGAAAGTACTGGGGGGCAACTTGCTAAAATGAAGGATAAATGTCTGGACTTGGAAGCGAGATCGAGAAGGCAGAATTTAAGAATAGTTGGAGTAAAAGAGGGAAGAGAGAGTGGACAAACCCCTCGGGAGTTTGCTGCCAACTTACTTAAACAAGTATTTAAGCTGCCTGAAAACCCGAGAATAGACGTGACTCACCGGGTTCGACGTAAAGGTTCAAGCAAGCTCAGCTGCCTCCCCCTCCCCCAAGAAAGATCATTGTGAAATGTTTTGACATCTCTACTCTGGAAGAGTAGAAATTATGAAACTGATTCCAGATGGATCGAATTGTGTTGACATGTTCACAAAGACAAGAATGATTTTGAATGAAATTTCTGGCGTAAGATATGGAATAATGTATCCTACAAAGATGAGGATTACTTATAACTCTGTTGAACGTGCCTTCACGAACCCAGAAGAGGCATTTAAATATGAACAAGGTATTGCAAAGGAAGCCGACTGATTATCAGGAGTCAGTCTCCCACAACAGTACAGAGGAGAAGCGGCGAAGAAAGGACTTTTTTTTATAAAAAAGCCTGCTCTGGTTAAGATGGCGGATTTCTCCACGAGGTGCTGTCTAGAGACTTTATCTCTGGAATGTTAAGTCAAGGTCGAACTTTATGTTTCACTCTGAATGAAGGACTTGGAAAACAAGAAAAACCGTGCTGGAAAAAAACGGAATTTGGGAATACGAAAAAACAATATTAACAGACTTGTATACAGAAATTTATGACTTAAAAAACATACAATTATATACTAACATAAAACATTTAACTAATAGAACTAACTCAATAACAATAACCCACTATTGTGTAATATTGATGCACAGCGTAATAATGACTGATTTTTATCTCATGATGTTAATTAACTTCTAAGTATAAGAATAATGAGTTAAATATGATCGATAAGTATTAACAATATACTAACCAACTTAATGGATATAATAGATCTAGTTTAAATTATGCGTAAAAGGGGGGGGGGAGGAGATTCCGATACTTGGAAACTATCCAAGGGTCTGAATCTGGTTAACCCCTTGGAACCTGCTGCTGTCTAATACAAAAGAATGGGACTTAATTGGGGAGTGAAATGTAATAATTGTCAGTATATTGGCAGACATGGGCATATAACTAACATAGTTACTGTTATATTTGAGTGTATACTTAATGTTGGATTTTTTGAAGATGCATTCCAATAGTTAGATTTGAAATGCTTTTTATCTTATATATATTTTTAAATTTTGAACCGGCTTCTCTTCCTTTTAACAATAATTGGTCAAGTGGGCAGAGCGAAATGTATAACAACATCTACGGACGTTGACAAGAATTTTTCTACCACCTTTTGGTGGCTTTTTAAAAATTATAATATCTCTATTTTTAGATATTATAATATCACTTTTTGTTTTTCAATTACCTTTTCACCACTTTACACTTTGTGGTCTTTTCTAAGGTCTATTTTGAAGGGGAGATGCCAACAACATTTAACAGCTGTAGATGACCACCCATCACCTAGGGTTCTGAGGTACTTGGTTGCACCATATGACTTAAGGGTATTAACATGATTTACAATGCAAGACGATAAACAAAAGAAAAATGGAGGAATCACGTTCTGTAGCTGGAATATAAGGGGCGCTAATGAACCAATTAAAAAGGGTAAGATTTTTGCCCAATTAAAAGCACTCAACTGTGACATAATCTGTTTACAAGAAACACATCTGAAACATCAAACACAGATAAGATTGAAGGCAAATTGGATTGGGCAAACATACTACTCTTCATTTGCTTCTAAATCTAGAGGAACAGCTATTATTATTCATAAAGGTATACCATTCAAATCAAAGAACATCATAGCAGATAAAGAGGGGAGGTACGTTATAGTTACGGGAGAAATTCACTACCCTACTTACTTTGATAAATATTTATGCTCCCAATTTTGATAACCCCCAATTCTTTAGTAAAATTCTGGATATAATTTCAGAATTTAACTAACAAAATGTAATAATAGGGGGAGATTTCAATTGTGTTCCAGATCCATATCTGGATAAATCAGCAAAAAAAAGGATTAACATAAAATCTAAAACTAGTGAACTCCTAAATACATACATAAAAACCACAAACATAACAGATATATGGAGAATCGCTAATCCAGTAGGTAGGGAATACTAATTTTATTCAACGGTACATAAAACGTATTCACGTATCGACTATTTTTTAGTGGACACGAAATTAATTCCCTACACACATAACTCTAAATATCATAATAGTATTATTTCTGATCACTCCCCGTTAACTTTTTAAAATAAATAGAAGGAATGTCTGATAAAAAATAGTTCTGGAGGTTTAACCCCCAAATCTTAAAAAAACTTACAAGGTTGTACATATTTAAAACAGCAGATGATATTCTTCTTTGAGACAAATGATACACCAGGTATTTCACCCTCCTTATTATGGGAAACTTATAAGGCATTTATTAGAGGAACTATAATTTCATATCAAGCTTTCCAAAATTAAAAGAACAACACTGAACAACTGCAGTTAGAACAACAAATTAGACAATTAGATCTAGAAAATGCCAAAGAACCAACCATAGATAAACATAATAAGATAACAATATTAAAATACAAATTAAATAAAATTTTATCGGCAAGAATAATACGATTATTTCAAATTACAAAACAAGAAAATTTCGAATTTGGTGATAAACCACATAAAGTCTTAGCACGTCAACTGAAAAAACATGAAACGGAAAATACAATTACTAAAATTAAATCAGATAAAGGTGAATTATTAACACTACCTAAAGACATTAATAAAATATTTGCTCAATTCTACCAAAATCTATATACATCTAAAATCCAAATAACTGCAAATAATTCTAAAATTACAACTTCTTAGACAATTGTAATCTTCCAAAACTTAATATGTTGGAACAAGAGGAATTAGAAGCTCAGATTACACTTAAGGAAATAGAAGAAACAATAAATTTGTTGAAGAATGGTAAAACGCAGGGACCAGATGGCTTTAGTAATGAATTCTATAAAAGATTCTATGAGATAATTTCACCACGCTTACAAAATGTATATATACATGCTTTTAAAGAAAATATACTACCAGAAACATTAACCAACTATTACACTTATACCTAAAAAGGATAAAGATCTAGAAGACCCAGGCTCATATAGAGCCATAGCACTCCTAAATATGAATTAAAAAATATTAGCAAAGACCCTAGTGAGAAGATTGAGTAAATATGTTAGCAAACTAATAAATTGGGATCAAATGGGATTTATACCCAAGAGATACTCATTCAACAATTTGAGACGGCTGTTTAATATAATGTACTCACATAAAACTGAAGAGGAAGACCTAGCAATTATTTCACTGGATGCAGAAAAAGCTTTTGATCAAGTAGAATGGCAATATCTATTCAAAGTATTGCAAAAATTTAATATGGGAGATAATTTTTAGAATTGCAACAGAAAAATTCAAGTATTAGGGTATCCAAATTACTAGAAAATATAAATCATTATTTAATGCAATCTATATGCCTTTATTAACTAAATTGAATGGGTTGATTAAATTCTGGAAAACACTGCCATGTCCTTAATAGGCAGAATAAATGCTACATAAATGATATTTTTACCACAAATACTGTACCTATTTCAATCATTACCAACATATTTACCAAAAAAAATCTTTACAAAACTAGACTCTGATATTACAAACTTCATATGGGACTATAAATCACATAGAATTCAAAGAAAACATCTGTGTATATCTAAAGAATTAGGGGGACTGACACGCCGTAATTTGTTGTACTACTACTGGGCAGTGAATATTAAAAATATAATTTACTGGTTGGACAGTTCTGCCCAACAAATAGATTGGATAAGAATGGAGAAAGAGGATTGTTCCCCCTATAATATAGGAGCGATTCTTCTTTCTCCGTTAAAACTGAACAATATAATATATAAGAAGAATCCAATTATTCACAGCATAATACGAATTTGGAAACAAATAAAATTAACTTTAAAATTAAAAAACATCGCTTCTTTCCCCAATAGTTAACAATCTCTCATTCAAACCATCTATTATTGATAAAATGTTTATCCATTGGGAAAGAATAGGAATTAAAATGATTGGAGATATGTATGAAATGGGAATACTTCTATCATTCCAACAACTACAACTAAAATATAATCTGAAAAGTAACCAATATTTCAAATACCTTCAAATTCAAGATTATTTGAAAAAATATATACAAGGATATCAAACTCTAACCTCAGATTTATTAGAGGAAGGAATGAACAGAAAGGCAGAATCAAGTAATTTAATATCTTACTTATATAATATAATTTTAAATATAGAAACACCAATGACAGAGGCAATTAGAAGGGACTGGGAACAAGAGTTATTGATAAAAATCCCGAAAGACAGATGGGAAAAAAACCTATTATATGTACATAAATGTTCGATTAATGTAAGGCATAACTTAATTAAATTAAAAAAATTACATAGATTATATGACTCGAAAACTAGATTGAATAAAATATTTCCAAATGTTTCCCCCATTTGTGACAAATGTCTAACTCAAAATGCCACTATAGCACATTCCTTTGTCTCCTGTACAAAACTTCATAAATTTTGGAACAAAATCTTTGGAACTTTTACAAAACTATTCAACACAAAATTGAACTCCAATACAGAACGGATTATCTTCGGATCAATGGAAGAGGTACGTAAATTAACTATGTTTCAAGAAGCTCTCTTTAATTATGGTTTAATAACAGCAAAAAAACATACTTACATTTTGGAAAAATGCATCCATGCCAACGTTCAAAATGTGGATTTTAAATATGTCGGAAACACTACATCTTGAAGAAATTAGATTCCTCCTAATAGGCAAAGTAGACCAATTCTTAAAGATTTGGTCTCCTTTTATCGACTTCTTACAAGCATATGGTGCAACATAACATAACCTTATATTAAATAGATATAGCTCTCCTAATTAATTTTCTTTCTATTTTCTCTTTTCTTTTTCAATCTCCTTAGCTTCTTATCTCTGCTTTTCGTCTCTCTTGCTATCTGTTTCCACTCTCTTGTCTATCTATCTCGACACTCTTTGTTTTCCTTTTTCTATCACAGCTCTTTTATTATTAAATTAAAAATAAGAAGTTGTACAAGAATGGTAACGTGTATGCATGTATCAGGTACTTAGGTACCACACTACTGTACTTACTTCTAACAAAAAGAAATAAAATAAATAAATAAATTAATTAATAAAATCTGCTGTTTAAAGCATTTTCAAGCATCAGTCTGAAACGTCACCTATCCATGTTTCCCAGGGATGTTGCCTGACCCACTGAGCTTTATTTAGTTTAAAGATACAACGCAGAAACACGGCCCTTTGGCCCACCATGTCCACGCCAACCCATGATCCCCGTATACTAGCACTCTCCAAAACACAAAGGGAAATTTACAATTTTTATCGAAGCCAAATTAACCTACAAACCTGTAAGTCTTTGGAATTTGAGAGGAAACACGAGCATCCGGAGAAAACTGGTTTCATCCCGTCATGAAGGGATGATGTACAAACACCGTATAGCCATCACCCGTAATCAGGATCAAATCCAGTTCACTGGCGCTGTAAGGTAGCAACGTTACTGGTGCAACACCATGCCACGCCACTTTGTGTCACTCTTTCAGTACCCTATGTTTGCTGACATAGCAGCAATATCACAGTCTTTAAATTCTTATTCTTGTTTTCAACTCCAACCATAGGTTTATTATTCCCTACCTCCAACCCTCCAAAAATGTCTTAGATGCTCCAGTTCGGGCATCTTGTGACTCTTGACTTTAATCAGCTCTGTTGGACAAACCTTCAGCTGCTAACTCAATGCTCTGGAATTGCTCACGGAATAAAATATTCTGCCTCTTTTTCTACTTTTTAATAGATAATCCATAAAACTGGCCCACTGGTCAGTGTTTATTACCTCCATTTATTTCTTAGAGGAAAATTCCGTCTAATAATTAAAAAATACACACTAGGGGTAATTTGCAGAAGCTAATTAAACTACAAACCTCCACATCTTTTTTAATGTGGGAGGAAACAGGAGCTCTTGGAGAAATCCCACGTGGTCACTGGGAGAATGTACAAACTCCTACAGACAAAGGACAAAGGACATTTATTGTCACATACATTGATATTTCGGGCCCTCTCGCCGGACCATGGAAGAACACTCTCAGTGGCTTGGAGTTCCGAATCAGCCGCTTCCTACTGGAGACCGTGGCTCCCGAAGTCCACAGGCCAAGCTGGGCGGAGCTCCAACACTGGCGAGCCTCGGTGAAAGATCCCAGGGCTCCGTGATGTTAAAGTCAGCGCCGCCCGTGGCTGGAAGCTCCGCAGACCACAGCTCCTTGGCAGTCCCAGCACTCCGGAGCTTCCAACACGGTGACCCGGTAAGGCATCGCCCGCTCCGCGATGGTACTTCAGTGTTGCGCCATCGTTGAAGCTGAAGCACCCGTTGTCAGGATCAGACATTTGTTTCCATCCACATCCCAAAGACTAGTAGGTTAGTAGGTTAATTGGCTTCTGTGAAATGCCCCTAGTGTGTGGGCAGTGCATGTGAAAGTGGGATAACATAGAACTAGTGTGAAAGGGTGATCAATGGTTGGTGTGGACTTGGTGAGCCAAGGGGCCTGTATCCCTGCTGTATCACTAAACTAAACTAAACTAATCACAAATAAGTGGGACTAGCTCAGTATGGTGACTTTGATGGAATTAACAAATTGGGCTGAAGGATCTGTTTCAGCGTTATACAGTGATATGGCACTATAACTCGTTTATCATAGAATAAGCGAGTTCGGTATTCAAACTGCGCATGCCCAGGTCATAGGTCACTTGCGAAAAACATTCTCGGCAGCTGTGCTGCTGCGTGTGTACAGACCTGCGTTTCATCTGTAGTCAGGATCGAACCCGGGTCTCCGGCGCTCCAAGCGCTGTTGAATTGCTATTGGACTGTCCCAATCCCTTCCTGAGTGTCCCATCCCTGTCCGGGGGTGACTGGACATGTCCAGGGTGGCCCTGGACTGATGGGACACCGGCGCGGAGCAGTGTCGGCCCAGGCTTACAGACAGCGTGGAGAAGAAGTACTAACTCCAGCTCAGCTCTGCCTGTCCTGCTGGGTTAACCGACAGCCCTGGACTGACGGTCCACGCTGGCTGTAAGCCTGGGGCCGCCACTGCTCCGGGCCGGTGTCCCGCCAGTCCAGGGTCACCCCGGACATCTCGGGCCACCCCTGGACAGGGATGGGATACTCGGGAGGGGGCGGGGACAGTCCAGTAGCAATTCAGCAGCGCTTGCAGTGCCAGAGTCCCGGGTTCGATCCTGACTACGGATGAAATGCAGGTCTGTATACACGCAGCAGTACAGCTGCCGAGAATGTCTCTCCTCTGGTCCAGTCTCTCCCCGGTCTCCCATTCACATCTGCCCCCTCTCTCTCGCTGTTACACCCTGCTCTCCCGCTACCTGGCACCCTCATTCTTCAGATTAAATATAGTTTCACACATAAATTATGAGTAAAGATAAGAATTTATACACAGTTTATACAGCCAGTGCTTCGTTCACTTTTTCTTTATCGCGAATGACTGACAAATCCCATGATTCCTTGCGTTTATTGGAATACCGAAATCGCTTATTGTTCATCACAAATGTGGTGGTTTATGTTGGCGGTATTATAGTGCTCTGACTGAAGGACAGAAAAACTGCTTTCAGGACATGGACATTTTATCGTTTAATATGTTTGAGTGATAGGGATTGATGATAACCTTCACCACTGTGCCTGTATCTACTTAACTGTGCCCGGCCTATATTCCTCCACACCTTTCCTATCCATGTCACTAATTGTGTCAGTCATCTTGGGATCTGCAATCCTTGGGGATAGGGGTAGGTATTTTACCCATGTCATCTGTTGCGCGATTTTCTTTCCTTGAAAAGGTCAAATACGGATGTGGTTTAAAGGAAATATAAAGCAGAGCAGTTTCCAGTAAGTCTCTGATGTTTCCAGAATATCTCATATTGACATGTTGGATTATGTTGTCATGTGGGATCGTAAATATTTCCTGTTGATGTATTTGAGGGTTTTTTTTTAACATTAAGGAGTTTGCAAAGCAAGGTGGATGCCATTGATTTTTCTCTGGAACTAACGGAAGCCAGGATCTCCGTCGCTGCCTTACTGTGACAACAAAACTACAAACTCCCCAGCTCCCCGTAATCCCCATCATTCAGGCGGTAGATCCAGCATGACAGGTATTACGAGGAACAAAAGGACACAAAGTGCCTAATGGCTGCTCTCGATGTGGGGAGAGGAGACTTCACAGTGTCCGTGTGGCCCCACACTATCTGATGCTTTTCTGTGTGAGCAGGTATGGGAAGAATCCCATTGGTCTGATTAAACGGTAATGCAGAGCTGACACTACAGCTTAATCCAAGCAGGAACCAATTCCTAGAGCATTAAAAGCTTTACTCATACACATGGGATAAGTGCGTTTAATGACTTGAGCAAGACACAAAGTGCTGGAGTGACTCAGCAGGTCAGACAACATCTGTGGAGGGAATGGACGGGCGACGTTTCGGGTCGGGACCTTTCTGATTATGATAAGTCAGTCTGACCCGAAATGTCACCTGTCTATTCCCTTCAAGGTTGCTGCCTGACCCGCCGAATGCCTCCAGCATTTTGTGTTTTGCTCGAGATTCCAGCATCGCAGTTTCTTATGACTCCTGCTGTAAAATTTGCAATGCTTCCCTCAACGTGAATTTTCCAGCCAATAAATAGCTCAAATGATCTTGGTGAACATCAAGATCAAATTTCAACAGAACTTTGATTCCATTGGTTTCAAACCAGCTCTCAGTATCTTGAGAACCTCGTTGATATTAACATAGCGCTTTTTCTTGAGGGCAGAGTTGAAACTTGTTTTAGTTTTAGAGATACAGTGCGAAAACAGGCCCTTCAGCCCACCGAGTCTGCACCGACCTGCGATCCCCGCACATTAAACTATCTCACCTACACACGCTAGGGACAATTTACACTTATTTCAAGCTAATTAACCTACAGACCTGGAGCGTGGGAGGAAACCGAAGATCTCTGAGAAATGTGGTCGGGGGGAGAACGTACAAACTCCATACAGACAGCGCCCGTGGTCGGGATCGAACCCGGGTCTCCGGCGCAGCAAGCGATGTAAAGCTGCAACTCTACCGCTGCGCCACCGTGCTGCCCCTAGTCTCTTGGGGAAAGTTGTGCCTCGAGTTTAATGACAATTGGAGATAATTAAAGATATGAGACCAAGGTGAATATTCATCATGCAACCAACCGGTCAATGCAAGACATCACCGCTTTACCCGTCCTTCATGTGTTTGCTATTCATATTATTAACAGCAGCTCTTATTTGCAGTGAAGTCTCGTGAAGGCCAGCTTATTTTTAATCATCAGTTTTCCTCCTAGTTTATTACAATGATTTACGACACTGGGATTCGAATGTCACAACCCGTGCGGAGAATTTGGAGGAGGTTGTGCCTGCGTTGGACAGGGGCTGTGACACTGGCCACACTGGAATCCGATCCAGCTGCTGTGTGAGGTATCAGAATAGCAGCTGCTCGTGGGCTGATCCTACACCTACTGGGTGACTAATAGCATTCCAGGCGCATCAACCGTAGACTGCATGTATATGCCCTCATCTGGTCTCTGTCAATTGCACTTACCGAGAGGCAGCCAGGCCTATCAGCGGGAGCTGAGCGATCCACATTGGCTCTGTGTTGGATTTTCTCGGCTTCCCACCTGTGAAGGCACTCTTCGGAGCGAGTGAATTAAGCCGTCAGAGGAGCTCGGCGAGGAATTCGGAGGATCAGGGGATCCGGGAGACTGAGCCAGCTCTCCTACCCCCCACCCCACCACCTGAGTGCGTTAGCTGGTGGTGCCGTCCATTCTTTGAAGTGGGGATTGTAATGGCCCGAGAGCCGCCGATGGGACAGGACTCTTGTTAATTCACGCAGAGGGCGATAGATAACAGGTGTCGTTGGCATGAAGAAACAGAGCGACACGAGCAGACATGACGAGGGGAGCACAGGTGACATGACTGCCCGTAGGTCGGGCTCTGACAACGCCGCAGGAGACCTGCCACCGTTTCCACCGGCTGCACCAAGGTAATCAGAACCGAACAACTCAAAGCTTCTCACATAAATACCCTCGCTCTTTTTTCCCCTTCTCACCCGCTGAGAATGAGAGTGCGATTGCATGTCAAATGGTATCTGTTGATGGCATCTGGTACCATGACGAATGCACGGGAGAACGGCTCCCTCAACTAAACAGAGCAGAAATCATCTCGAAACGTTTGTGTCAGAGCAGTTTGAAAAACCAGTGAGAGGAGGTCGGCATCACAAGCTGCCCCATCTGGAGTCTCTGCTGATATTAAGGAAACGGCTGTCAATTTTTATGAGTTGAGCCAACTTGTGCAGCTGTGATTTTAAGCAATATATATTTTAATTGGGAGCAGACAAAAACGGCTGTGTTGGAGGCACTTTTATAAAGCGTGAGAGGGTGGGAGGAGTGAAGGAGAGAGCATTTTACTGATGAACTGTCACTGTTGTTCTGATCAATTATGTATTCATTACGAGTGAAAGTTTGGTGGGTAATACGCTACACACTGTATCTTGATACACGTGACAACAATAAACTAAACTAAACTAAAGGTCATTCAAAAGAGAGTTAGATTTAACTCTTAGGGCTAAGGGAATCAAGGGATATGGGGGAAAAAAACGGAACGGGTTACCGATTTTGGATGATCAGCCATGATCATATTGAATGGCGGTGCTGGTTCGAAGGGGCGAATGGCCTATTCCTGCACCTATGTTCTATGTTTCTATGTTTCTATTAATACTGGAAGCTCAAAGTCCCATAGCGTACGAAGTGGATCTTTTCAATTAAGACACTAATTATTTACTGAGAACTCTCATTAAGTAAATATCACTTACATAGAAATATACGTTAAATAAAAAAAAGATCTAAATATCCTTCCAATTTTTCTTAGGTTGGCGTAAGTGAATTGCAAATTCTAGAAAGTAGTCTTATCATGTTACTTATTCCCAGTTATCACACACACACACACACACACACACACACACACACACACACACACACACACACACACACACACACACACACACACACACACACACACGAGTGCGTGTATATATATATATATATATATATATATATATATATATATATATATATATATATATATACACATATATGTATTTATATTGAAGCACCTATATGATAAATACCTTAGCAATCCTCTTACAATTCTCATACACTAGGAAAAAGCAAAGACACTTACCAGAAAATTGTAAGTTACCAAGCACAACAGGAAAGTTTTAAACCATAGATCGACACAAAAAGCTGGTGTAACTCAGCGGGTTGTGCAGCATCTCGGGAGAAGGCAACATTTCGGGTCACAACCTTTCTTCAAACACTTACTTTTGTGAAAACAGCATTCGCTCTGTTAAAATAATTAAGTAGCTGCAAAGTATCAAGTGGGATGTTTTGTGGATGTGAAAAGGCTTTATATAAATGGAAGTTGTTTCGATGATTAGTGCTTAGGTATAGTTTAATAATGGATGACCAGTAAAACAATAAACTTTTAAATCGTTTATTTTAAGTATGCAGTGTTGCTCGCTCAGATTGTGGCTGGATGTTTCATTGTAAACTTCTGACAGGTGGTTTGAGAAAACAAGAAATTTAGTGTAAATATTAAGATCTTCTGGATAACATATGGTGGTAGCACGTTGGAGCTCCAAGATTATTGCAAAATGGGCACTTCGACTTTTAGTTCCAGCGCTCCAGCAAGCAAGGAGGCCGAGGGAAAAGGCGAGGTAGGGCCTTTCAGTGTAGAAGAGCTAATAACCGAACTGTCACCTCTTTGATGCCTGAGGTATTAAGAGTTCTGTAAACAGACTCTCCACCAATTCCCCGAAAATAAAGGGAAGGTAACCCAGGTTCTGGGAGAGAAAGAAACAAAATAAAGTGAATGAAAATGTCTGACCCTTGAATGATAAGAACAAAGATAGACTATAAAGAGTACTTTGTAACTTTGAACGCGTCAGATACCCGGTGACCCTTTGCGTACTTTATGTAATGTATGCAAAAACAAATACAATAAAGTATCATTGAAGAATGTATTTGGTTTAGAGATAGTCAGGATCAAACCCGGGTCCCTGGCGCTGCAAGGCAGCAACTCTGCCGCAGCGCCACCGTGCCGCGATTGAATTGAATATAGGTGGGATACTTATTTAAACGTAGACTGATATAGCAACATCTTTCTTTCCTCGAATATCACGGTTAAATTGGTATTTTCTAATCAGTAAAGTGAAATAGCGCCATACTGTATGGAAACGGCCCCTCTCGGCACAACTAGTCCACGCCGACAAAGACGCCCCATCGATGCTGGTCCCACCTGCCTGCGTTTGGTTCCTATCCCTCTCAGCCTTTCCTACCCATGTGCCCGTCCAAATGTATTTTAAATATTGCTATAGTTCCTGCCTCAACAACCTCCCGTGGAAGCTGTGAACAATTGAGATGGGATTTTACTATAAACTTATTAAAATTAAATTACAATAGATGATAAGATCCAATAAATTGCACGCGAAAAGCCTTTTCAATTTTGATATGTTTGAATTGTTAGCAAGAAAAATCGCGGAGAAAAATGGAGAAACATACGTTTAGTCTTAATAACGGAAACGTTTCATTTTCTATTAAATGTGCGAAGGTGTGTTTGGGTCCATTACACGAGATATATAATATACATAAACGGAACCTGTGCAAACCCAAAGAGAATGGAGGACTAGCCTTACCCAATTTCCTCTCTTACTACTGAGCAACGAATATTAAAACCATAATCTTCTGGCTGGATGATTCACACCAACAGGCCAACTGGCTAAAAATGGAAGGAGAAAATTGCTTGCCTTTCTCTATAGGCTCGAGTGTCCTGTCTCCGATACCCCTGAATAAGTCAATGTACGATCATAACTATAATACATGGTACTATTCGTATCTGGACGCAGTTGAAGTTCAGTCTCAAATTGAGAGACATGTCTCTCCTTCTTCCTATTGCATACAATCCCTCTTTTAAACCCTCTACTTTAGATGGTGTTTTCAGCCAATGGAAGAACAAAGAAATCAACACTTATACTGGAGACCTATATTGAAGGGGACTTTTTCCTCTTTCCAAGAGTTGCGGGTGAAATACGATTTGAATACGAATATTTTTTTTCAGATATCTTCAGGTTAGGGACTATGTGAAAACATACATGCAAGACTACAATACTGCAAGTCCAGATAAACTCGATGAATGTTTGAATAGACATGCAGATACAGAGAAGTTGATATCCTACATTTAAAATGTGCTTCAATACATCAGCAGCCCATCATCTGAAGTTTACAGGTGTGCATGGGAAGATGAGATGGGTCAACAAATCTCAAATGATATATGGGATGAAAGCTTAAAATATATCCATACTTGCTCCTTACAAATGCCAGACATTGCCTGATATAGTTCAAAGTGCTGCACAGGTTCTACTACTCAAAATCCAAACTGAACAACATTTTCCCCAGTGTTTCCCCTCTTTGCGATAAATATCAGTTCCAAGAAGCCACAGTTTTGTACTCTATAAAAATAGAAAGTTTTTGGACGGAGGTATTCAGCGTCCTCTCCAATATACCGAAAATCCCATTAAAGCCAGACTCAAAACTGATAGTACTGGGAACAGCAGAAGCATATAGTAAATTGACTGTTTTTGAGCAACGGGTTGTCTAATATCAGCAAAAAAAAACTCATACTTCAATTCTGGGAAAATGCTGAAGTTCCTCCAGTGAAGATGTGGATTACAGAAATGACGGACCCGTAACATCTAGAGAGAATTCGGTTTGTCTTGAATGATAAACTGAAGCAATTTTTAAAAATATGGCCACCTTTTATTGATTTTCTCGAACAACACAATATTTGAACACAAATTCGAGATTCGTAGAGCTGGGTGAGCGGGTGTATGGGTTGGTCGACGGGTATATCTCCCCACTTTTCTTTTTTCCTTTTTTTTCTCTCTTCTTCTTTCTCTCTCTCTCTCTCTCTTTAATTTAATGTCCTTTTTGGAAAGTGTTAAAATTGAAGCTGTTCACAAAGCTGTAAAATTGTCAAGTTTTTTGTACAAATGCTTCCAATAAAAAACATTAAAACCATTTCACGAAATACTAATTACTCACCTCGCTTATGGCTTATGGTAGTCACGAGCAGCGCTGTAAACCCGGGCGATCTTACCGCCAGTTTGGAAAAGCTTGGTGTGTAAAAGAACGAACAAGACTTACAATTATATATTGTATGTTTTTTTTGGGTAGTTTTAATTAGTTTTTTAGCCCTATTTCGGAAAATTGATTATAGTTGCAGTTGTACAAATTCCAATTCTTAAGAATTCTGTCCGTTTCTTAAAAAATATTTATTTTACGGTGGACTTTCCTAAGGTACGTCCAAGTTTTAACATTTTGCACATTGCATTTTCATTATTATTTCCTTCGGCAATGTCTCATTGCAATGTCAATAACAAGTGGTTATTGTAAAAAGAAACACCTTAATTTGGCAATGGGACAAAGCGATACAGCGTTTTCTAGATCCGTAAAAAACCCGGGAACACACACATCTTAAGTCCTAAGCAGACGAAACGTGTGGGAAGTAACTGCTGGTTTAAACCGAAGATAGACACAAAAATGCTGGAGTAACTCAGCGGGATAGGTAGCATCTCTGGAGCGACAGACTGGGTGACGAGTCAGAAGAAGAGTCTCGACCCGAAACATCACCTATTCTTTCTCTCCAGAGATGCTGACTGTCCCGCTCAGTTACACCAGCGTTTTATGTCTATCTTAAGTCCTAAGCAGTTCGTTTCACATTTCAGTTCTCGAAACAAAATGTACCAATTCCCCCCTCGTTATTACTAATGATGGGAAGACTCTCTCAGACCGTAAATTCCAAAATCGATCTGTGCATCGAAAGAACAAGATAGTTAATTTCCAAGCCAGACTCATTTCCCCATTAATGGAAAAATATCTGTCATTACATGGCCGTTTGCGAGTTCCTTACAATATCCGCTGCTTTTGTCGAATTGATTCAGGTAGTGGGATCTTTCCCAGCTACGCGAGGTTTCGATTCAATCCCACTTTAGAATTTAATCTTGTTAACAATAAGATGAAGTGGGAATCTCGGAGACCTGTAAATATGAGAAGAACGTGTATACTATCCAGTATGTTCCTTGGCGCCCAGGTTATGGTTCTCATCTGAAGGATCTCGACCCGAAACGTCACCCATTCCTTCTCTCCATAGATGCTGCCTGCCCCGCTGAGTTAATCCAGTTTTTTTTGTGTATATCTTCTATTGAAGATAAGGTTAGTCTGGTTACTGGGAGTAAATTACACTTATTTTAGCCAATCAGCTCGGCGTTTAACATAATAGTTCGTATCCCACTGTAGACAGTGACCTTGCAGTAATGCCAAGTCATTTTAAAATCTGTATATAAAAAAATACTGCGTGCAAGACCACACTTTCAGACCAATGTGTCATCTGGAAGACATACCCTTTAACTTTACGATACAGATCCAGCTGTCTTCAAATAAACGTTTGTGCAGTCTTGTCTTATTTGAACGTATATATATTTTTATTTTAACCGTGGGGGGGGGGGGGGGTGCGATAGAGATATTTTTGATATTTTGAAAGATTATAACGAGGAACTGGCGCAAAAGAGGAGATGAGGCCTAGGGCGGATTAGCCACGATTATATTGAAGAGCAGGGCAAGTTTGAGGGGGCAGGTACCCTAGTCCTGCTCCAGGGCTCCAGCGTTCCAGAGCCTTAACCCTTCCGCAATTGTACAGGCAAGACCCGTGTCGTTGGTCCGGTTGAGATCTGCCTGTGTTATTGATAACTTTGACTTCGTTTCTGTAACTTCTACAGATATTTGTCGATGTTCTACCATCCAAGTCCTCACTCCCACGCTGCTCCCTTACACCCAATGACCATTTAACTTTGTTTACAGCTTGTTCTCGTGGTCGGCTATCAGATAAATCACCTATCTCGCTTTCCCAGCATCACAAGGAGCTTCTTCAGTTTCTTTCCAGTCCTAATATGGGGTTTTGACCTGAAACTTCAATTCTTTCCTTTCTCACCGATGTAGCCTTACCTTTTGAATATTTCCATCGTGTTAAGTGTTGTTTGTCAATTTTGGATTTCCAGCCCTTACAGTCTAAAGCAAATCCTTGTACATTCGCCTCTGGATGCGGCACCAGGAAAATGTTCCGTTACGTAGCCCGTAGAGTATAATACCGTGATATGGATACATAGGGTGAATGCACAGAGTCTTTTACCCAGAAAAGCAGTCAAGAACCAGAGGACATAGATTTAAGATATTATCACAATGTTAAATAAAAACATTTTGAGAAGTACATGGATAGTATAGGTTTAGAGCAGGTGGGACTAGTGTAAATTAAGCAGATTGGTCGGTGTGGCAAGTTTGGCGGAAGGGCCTGTCTCCACGCTGTATGTCTACGTTGTTCTTCCTGTAGAAAGATGGTCTGAGGAGGGGTCTCGACTCAAAACGTTACCTTATCCATGTACTCCATAGCTGCAGCCTGACCCGCTGAGTTACTCCAGCACTTTGTGCGTTTTTTTTGTAAACAAGTATCTGCAGTTTCTCAAGTATTTGAATTTGTTTCTATTCCAAAGTTTTATTCATTTATAAACAGACGGAAGCAACAAGAATTTGTGCTTTTGTTAATTCTGCATCAGGGGTTATGGTTTTCATCAAATTCATATTATTACATTTAGATTCATTGTATTCACTTTTTGGTCGGCTCTCCTCGAATAATGTTGTTGGTGCCGTTCAAATACATACGAACCAAAATCTACAAAGCACGACATGCAGGAAATACTTACCTGGTGAGGTAGCATTAGCTTTCAAATCAGCAAGATGGTCTGTCTGAAGAAGGGTCCCGAACCCAAAGGCCGCCTGTACATTCCTTCCACAGATGCTGCCTGGCGCACTGAGCTACTGCATCGCTTTGTGTGTGAGCAGTATCGGGAATTGGGGTTTGTGTTTGAGCAGTATAGGGAATTGGGGTTGTAACCAATTGATCCAACGGCGGATGAAGTGGAATATTCCTCGAGCCCACAAACTCACCGAACATTCAAGTTTTCTTGATCGAAGACAAAGTGCTGGTGATGCTGCTTGACCCGTTGAGTTCCTCCAGCACTTCGTGCTTTTTTTTGCTCACGATTCCACCATCTGCAGTTCGTTGTGGCTGCTGGAGGACCTCAGCGTGTCAGGCAGCCTCTGTGGACGTAAATGGACAGACGGCATTTTGGTTCGGGCTCCTTCTTCGGTGTTGTGTCTGCGCGACTTCTTAATGTTGGTTGAGGTGTCTTGTTTAATGTCACACAGTGTCGTAGCTTGCCAAGAAATTGCAGAATTGTTAATGCCTGTTCCGCGGTGGGATTGCGGTAATAAAGAACTTTCTATCAAACCAGCGGGCCAGGCAGCACCTGTGGAGGGACATAGACAGAAGACTTTTGGGGCCGGGGCCAGACCCTTCTTCGGATCATCGAAATGACGATCTGGTATTTACTTATTTAAGACACCTCCATTGTTCTGCTGACTTTCATGTCGTTTTCAGAGTCACCCATGGCGGCTGCCGGTTAGTCAGCTACTTTCTGAAAATGTTGTAGGAAGTGGTACAATCAGTCTGAAGAAGGGTCTCGACCCGAAACGTTACCTATCCCTTCACTCCAGAGATGCTGCCTGACCCGCTGAGTTATTCCAGCATTCTTGCGTCTATCTTCGGTGTAAACCAGCATCAGCAGTTCCTTCCTACACATATGGTTTGATACTTATAACTAAGCGAGTTGCGGAACTATTCAGAATACAGAACAGTGCAGCACAAGAACAGGTCCTTCAGGCCGCAACCTCAATGCCGAACACAATGCGAAGTTAAACTTCCCTCCCCTTCCCACCTCTCCCTCAGCCCTCGGGCCCTGGCATTCCCTCTCTCTCTCTCTCTATCTCCCTCCCCCACCCTAGTCGCACTAGCTTCTCATTTTCACACCACAAACAGCTTACAATGGCTTGTTCCCTTTATCACCGATACTTTTTTGCATATCTTTCACTCATTGTTCCTTATCTCTCCACATCACCGTCTATATCTCTCGTTTCCCTGATCCCTGACCAGTCTGAAGAAGGGTCTCGACCCGAAACGTCGCCTATCTCCTTCGCTCCTTAGATGCTGCTGCACCCGCTGAGTTTCTCCAGCCTTTTGTGTACCCGCGAAGTTAAACTCCTCTGTTTACATGTGATCCATACCTCCCCATTACCCTGTATATTCATGTGCCCATCTGAACGCCAAACGCCACTGTCGTATCTGCCTTCAGCACCACGCCTTCAGCACCACACCTTTGGCAGCGCTTTCCAGCCACCCACCACTCTCTGTGTTAAAAAAAACCTTGCACCGCGTATTTCCTTTTAACCCTCCCCGTCTGACTCAAAGGTTGCCGCCCTCAAACATTTCCACCTCAGGCAATTAAGAGTTAACCACATTACTCTGTCGACAGCACGCAGAGAGAGACCAGTCGGGGTAAGGGTGATCACAAGCACCCTGCCCTGGAAAACCATACTTCGATCAGATGTTAGGGTTTCCCGCTTCTCTCTATTTTCATGTCAGTTTTCAACGCATCAAACCGGCAGGTTGGAAGTGACAATGGCAAAGGCGTGCGCAATGCGTGGGATCCCGCGACGGCCAATAACCATTCTGCCCCCGAAAAGCGATCACGTCTGTGTGTGTAAGCGTAGACAGCATAGAGCAGTACACCACAGGATCAGGCCCATCGGCCCATCATACCTGTGCCAAACATGAATTCCAAGTTATTCTCCAAGTTAATGAGAGTGTCTGAGGGTATGGGGAGAAGGCAGGTGAATAGGGGTGGGGGGAGAGATAGATCAGCCATCGGAGTATGGCGGAGTAGAGCTGATGGGCCGAATGGCCTAATTCTGCTCCTATTGCTTATGACAATGGATAGAACCGGTTTTGAGGGATATGGGATAAAAGCAGCCAGATGGGAATAGTGCAGATGGGGCATGCTGGTCTGCGTGGGCACGTTCGGCAGAAGGGCCTGTTTCCACACTGTATGACTCGACGATTATTTTGCTTGCACACGGTCCATATTCCTCCATACCCTGTGTATCAATGTGCATATCCATGTGCCCATTTTAAACGCCTCTTAAATGTCACTATCGTATCTTCCCCCATCACCAAAACTGGCAACGCGCTCCAGCCACATCTCCTTTAAATTCTCACCCTCTGACCTTAAAGCTAATCTCTCCTCTAGAGTTTGACATTTCCACCCTGGGAAAGAAAGATTCCTACTGTATTCCTATGTATGTTTCTCATGATGTTATATATCTCTATCTGGTCTCCCCCCCCCACCCCCCCCCCCCCCCCCCCCCCCCCCCCCCCCCCCCCCCCCCCCCCCCCCCCCCCCCTCCCTCCCAGCGTCCGATACTGCAGAGAAAACAAAGTTCGGCCAAACTCTCCTTATCGCTAAGTAAAATGTTTAAAAAATGAAAACATTATGTACAAGTTTCTCTGAAATCGCTTGCTCTATTATGAATAGCTGCGAAAAATTGTTCTATTATTTGCTGTTATTAAAACAAATGAGTTCAAACTATGTTTACCAAAGTTACCAAATTACAGAATGCACGCCGAGCGAATGGCACGTCGCGTTTACACGTGTCGACGCTGGATTTGATTGAGACGTTAACTATAACTATTCTAGCATAAATCTCCTATCCCCAAATGATTTATGATTTATTTCTTCAATCTAACGGGGAGTATGTGTAGGAGAGCGGGCGAGAGCGAAAGAAGGACTGTTTTTCTTTCGAAGAAATAATTAAAAACTTGTGACTGTTTTCAAAAACTTTGCGAAATGTGTTTTCATATTTTAAACTTTGGGGTTCTAAGAAAGCGAAATGTATTTTGAATACGATTGCTGGCAATCTGTACTGTGTTCAGTCTGTTATGATTTGCCTTGAAACGTTGCTTTGCCATTTGATAGACACGTTGATGGTTTATTTCGCCCACGACCGAATGGCCGCAAATTACGTTGTACCAAAATATGATCGGTCTCTCCGACGGTGCATTGTAGACAATGACAACAATAAATCAATGACAACACACAGGTTTCGGACAGAACTACGCAATAAAACTCCGCAATGACATGTGGTAGACAATGCGCCAAATTCTACATGAAATAAAACTAGTCAGCCGCCAGATTTGCCCTCTGTTCGAAGACTGCTCTTAAAACAAGCCGATTGCAGCGTGACCTGCAACTCATTATTTTATACACGCAGCCAGGAAACATATGACTGATTAGATTTGTAAATCCTGAGGCTTACACCGCACTGTGGAAATGTGTGTGTGCAGGGCCATATGCATAGACAGCTCATATAGATCCGTGTGTATGCACGTGTTCGCACCTTTGAGCCGGCAACACATCTATCTATATGTTGCAGTTGCATTTATTGTTTTTCTTCTCAGAGTTTATTTTTTAAATGCGTGTTCGCGTGGTAGTTTCTGCGCCTGAGTTGGTGTTCGCCGTTTGTAATGCGTGTCCGCGTATATTTGATTGTATGGTGCTGTCGGTGTATGTATGTTTGACTAGGTTCATGTTTAGGCTAGGTTGATGTTTTAGGCTAGGCTGATGTGTGTGGCTGGACTGTGAGTGGTTTTGTTTGTGTTTCGATATTCGCGCGAATGTTAATTTCCACGGTTCTGTTAGTTTATTGTGTGCCCGAGTGAATGCCGGTGTGCTGATGGGTGGCATTAGTTATACACAGAGCAGTCCGTGTAGTAAGTTTAGTTCTCATAGCACCGAAAACACGTTGAAAATGTTCACATAAACTGTCACATAAAATGTGAAGCAAATTACTGGGGCAAAATAAACTACACTGCCAGCAATGTTTTTAGCGGCAATCCACGTGCATCGCCTTTAAAATGGGAACTTTTAATAACTCAGCGACTATTGCACGGCCTGGCAAATATTTCCTTAATAATATTTTATCACTTTTGAAAACATCCACAGTCAGTGACCTCTGAGTTGGAAATTATGACCGGTTTATACCGTATTAATTCGGTTCACACCGGATTAATTCGGATACTTTTGTGATGGCCTTTTATAAGCTTCTGAAAACATATATTTTTGTTGTTGTTGGTTGTGTGTCTCGCCGCTACGATTTGTTAACGAAACGTGTTATAGATTTAAGCTTTGGGATATGAATCCGGAGTCCAGATTTATCTTGGGCTGAATTAGCAACATGGCCTTTGAGAAGTCTTCCATTCTCAGCCCCCACCCCCTACCCCCCAATTGCTTTTCGCCACCCAATCCAGAATGTAGAGATGTACTTAATCCGCGCGCTTAATCAAATCGACGAGCCCCCTGTGCAAAGAAACCCAGTACTGGGCATTTAAGAAATAAACTCATTCTTAAAACTTCCCCGCATGTGATAAGATTACAATTAAAACCAATTGTACACTTTTTAACATCAGGTTATTTCTGCGTTCTACGCTGTAAGAATCAGTATTTTTGTGTTTTGTTTTCAACTGAAGTATGGGGTTAACAGAACACCGTGAATGCAATAATCTATTTATAAATACCCTTGGAAATGTCATGAGTAAGCATATTGTAAGGAGGAACCTTCTACTTCTCGCTTAAATTAACATTCTCCAAAATAATACCGTGCAGTGTTTAGTTTGACTCCGGGGGCCTATTTTCACCCAATTAAAATGAGGCCACGATGTACTCTGCTTATTAATGTGAGAACCGCTCGGGAGATATTTTAAACATGCAAGCTCCTCCGAGAATAAAAATAAGGCCCCTCTGGGGGAAAAAAAAACTCCAGGAGAACAGAAATATAATCCACTTCCACTCCCCCGACTGAAAATAATCGTTCTTCATTTTTCAACCATAGAATGGAACTTCAATTAAGGTGACAGGTACCAAAATAATTAATTATGATTTAAGATGGAATGCTAATCAAACAATTTGAAATATCCTTGCAGGGACTCGAATCAGAAATAACTATTGATGGAGGTAGGCGTGAGTATTTTTGAAATGAGGCGCTGCATTTAGATTATCTTATCTTTATTAAAATTCTATTCGTGGAGGGAAGGAGGTGGAATAGTAGCGAATTGCTGCACTCATTGTTATAGTACTGGGCTGCATTCCTGATTATACCCAAAATAATCTTTGCGACATTTAAAATGCAAACAAAAACCTTGCCAGCGTATCAAATTTCAACTGGTTTCAGCGCTACAATGCTGAGAACTATATTCTACACTCTCTGTATCTTCTCCTTTGCTCGACCTATTGTATTTGAGTTTGGCTTGATTGTATCTATGTATAGTATTATCATGTCTCGACCCAGAAACGTCACCCATTCCTTCTCTCCAGAGATGCTGCCTGTCCCGCTTTTTGTGTCTATCTTCGGTTTAAACCAGCATCTACAGTTCCTGCTTACACATATAGTATTATCCAAACTGTTTGGATTGCATGCAAAACAAAGCTTTTCACTGTCTACGTGACAATAATGAACCTGAACCTAAACCTAATATTGTTGCTGAATTAATTGGGATTAGTCAAAATCATTTTGTGGCATGCGGGTTTAACAGTTGAGTATTGTAACCTGGGGTAGGTATCCTGAGTACAATCCAAGAGTTATTAGGAATGCATTTATATAGTTCACAATGTACACGTTGCATGTGCATTTTGTTTGGCATGTGAGCGACTGACGGGCTTGTATCCCCGTGGGCATACCTGTAACAAGGGAGGCTTCTTTATTTTCATACATTGACAACTCCATACAGTAAATCACACTATCCTTACACTGTTAAGAGTCAAGGGTCATGAGTGTTTTATTGCAATATGTCATCCAAGAGAGAGTTAGATTTAACTCTTAGGGCTAAGGGAATCAAGGGATATGGGGGAAAAGGGCGGAAAAAGGGCGGGGTACTGATTTTGGATGATCAGCCATGGTCATATTGAATGGCAGTGCTGGTTCGAAGGGGCGAATGGCCTACTCCTGCACCTATGTTCTATTTTTCTATGTTTCTATTAATACTGGAAGCTCAAAGTCCCAGAGCGTATGAGGTGGATCTATTCAATTAAGATACTAATTATTTACTGAGAACTCTCATTAAAGTAAAGATTACTTACATAGAAATATACAAGTAAAAAAAAGAAAGATCTAAATATCCTTCCAATATTTCTTAGGTTGGCATAAGTGACTATGTGAATTGCAAATTCTAGAAAGTACTTATCATGTTACTTATTACCAGTTATCACACATATATATATAGACACAAAATGCTGGAGTAACAGCGGGTCAGGCAGCATTTCTGGAGAAAAGAAATAGGTGATGTTTAGGGTCGAAACCCTTCTTCAGGCTCGCTGAGTCACTCCATCATTTTTTGTCCACCTTTGGTGTAAACCAGCATTTGCAGTTGCTTCTTATACACACACACACACACACACACGGTACTGTATATATATGTGTGTGTGTGTGTGTGTGTGTGTGTGTGTGTGTGTGTGTGTGTGTGTGTGTGTGTGTGTGCGTGTGTGTGTGTGTGTGTGTGTGTGTGTGTGTGTGTGTGTGTGTGTGTGTGTGTGTGTGTGTGTGTGTGTGTGCGTGCATGCGCGTGTGTGCGTGAATATGTATATATAAATAATCTATTTATATTTATTTATATAATAAATAATATGTTTAATATAACAATATATTTATATATGTTTCTTATATATATTTTATTATATATGTTTCTTATGTTATTTATATATATATATAGAATAATAGTGTAAAGACAAAAATAATGGCCCCAGGTCAATGTAGTTCGGAGCTTATTTGGAGGTTGTTGTGTTTCATACCCTGATGGCTGTAGGGAAGAAGCTGCCCCTGAACCTGGATGTTACAGTTTTCAGGCTCCTATACCTTCTTCCTGATGGTGGGAGTGAAATGAGAGCGTGGCCAGGGTGATGTGGGTTTCTGATGTTGTTGGCTGCCTTTTTGAGGCAGTGACTCTTCCACGACAGTGGGGAGGTCAGTACCCGCGATAGACTGGGCAGTGTTCACCACTTTTTGCAATCTTCTTCACTCCTACACTGAGGTAATAAGGCAGGGTCCAGAGAAGACACAATGTGCTGGAGTAACTTAGAGGGTCAGACGGCAATTCAGGAGAACGTGCATAGGTGACGTTTCGGGTCGGGGCCCTTTCTTCGGACTAATTGTTTTGTTTGGGGTGGGATGGGGGAAAGCTGGAAGACAGGAGGGGCAGGATAGGTAATAGGACTGATTGTAGGGGACGGGAGGGAGGGCAGACATCATCCTGACAAAAGCAACATGGCAATTACAGTTGACATGGGCAAACACTAGTGTTTTTCCCCAGTCTTTAATCATTCCACAGTTTACCAGCTTACCGCTCTATTATCCACTGGAAATTTGCTAACAAACATGAACCACATGTACTTGTGTTTCTCTGCTTCACAAATGCTTGTGGATGGGGTAGGTGAAAGTGATTTGTGTCAGGGCCGCTCTCACAATGTGAGGGTCTGTAGAAACAAAGAACTACAGATGTTGGTTTATACACAAAAGGACACAAGTGCTGGAGTAACTCAGCGGTCAGGCAGGATTTTTGGCGAACACGGATAGGTGACGTTTCGGATCGAGACACTTCTTCAGACTGATTGTGGGGGGGGGGGGGATGTGCAGAATAAAGCTGGAAAAGGGGAGAGGCTGGACAAAGCATGGCAGGTAATAACAAAGATCCATGGGGTAATAGGTTGACATGGCGAAGGTTTTTGTTATGTGGTAGGCACATTTGATAGGCATGTGGTTGAACAAAGGCCAGAGATAAGAATAGAAGGTGTGAGAAAGTTTTGACGAGTTACAAATTGTGAAGCCAGAGAGAATAAAATAAGTGGGGGTGGGGGGAGGGGTGAGGTGGAGGGGAGAAATAGGTGGGAGTCCAGGCAGAGCACAGGGAAGGGGAGGGGGGATGTGGGGGAGAATGGGAGAGGGTGTTTGGGGAGAGGTTAGTTAAAAGTGAGGTTGAGGGGGTAGGATGGGTTACCTGTGGTGACCTGGGGTGGGGTGGGTTCACCAGCAGTGAACCGTTTAAACATATCTATGGCACAGATGATGCTACACAAAGCCATGTTCACACCTGGGTTGTAAAACAGATGCATGCCTGCCACAGCTCTGTACATTAGCATTTCTACCACAGCATAGAATTTAATATAGAGAGATACAGAATGGAAACAGGCCCTTCGCCCCACCAAGTCCATGCTGACCATCGATCACCTGTTAATACTGGTCCAATGTTATCTCACTTTTCTCACGCTATGAGTAGTTTACAGAGGTCAATTAATCTACAAACCTGCAGGTCCTACTGCAGTGGAATAGCTTGTGGATGAGGTAGGTGTGGTGTCAGGGCCATTCTCACAATGGGAGGGTCTGTAGGAACAAAGATCAAAAATACACAAAAGGACACAAAGTGCTGAAGTAATTGAACAGGTCAGGCAGCACCTGTGGTGAACATGGATAGGTGGCCATGCAGTCACAGGGAGAAGGTACAAACTCCATGCAGACAGCCAGACTGTCTGGCATTGTGAGGCTGCGGCTCTCTGCCGCCCTAGGTTAATGCAGAAGAGATTTCCTTTTTGACATGTGGCGACGTCACCCTTGCGCAGTCAGTCATGTTATTGTAACTTGTACTGCACACTTAGTTTAAGAATAAACATTCCTTGCGTGTTGTTTTGAACCTTAGAATGGTGCCTGACACCACATGTGTTGCTGAAGAATTGCCATGTCTGCAATCAACCGAGCTGAGGTCTTTGCAGTACGTCTCCAGTTTCGGATTATCCCCTCCGCTCCTGCTCCCCACTTCCCCCGTCATGTTCCTGTTTAGTCGGTTGCATCATGCAATCCTTATAAACCAAATGTAGTAGTCCCCTTCTCAAATTTGATCTGGTCGGGATGTTCCAGGCTTTTGGCTGTTAAGGCAACACATTCTTCCATTAACATTGCTTAGCTCTTCTCAATCTCTCCCCAGTTTCAGTTTGAAAAGCCAAATCGTCCACCAAGTGGGACAGGCCCGTTACTCCCAAAGACTAGAGGGCATAGCTTTAAGGTGACAGGCGGTGCAAGATTTTTACACGGAGCGTGGTGGGTGCCTGGAGCATGCTGCCAGGGGTGGAGACAGGCATAATAGGGGGCATTTAAGAGGCTTTTGGATAGGCACATGAACATTCAGGGAATGGAGGGATGTGGATGACGTATCGGCAGAGGAGATTAGTTGCACTGGGCATCATGTTCAGCGTGGGTATCGTGGGCCAAAGGACCAGTTCCTGCACTGTACTCTTCTATGTTCTATGTTTAACATTTAAGTGAATATGTAATAAATGTCGCAAACTGCACACATTAAAATGCTGTGCACCTGTCCATCACAAATGGGAGGAGATAACCTGAAATATGATAGAAATTGTAGCTGAAAATTTTCACTTGTAATGATGACCCTCATAAAATGAGTGAGTTATAATGTTGTGATGATCCCTTAAATCCTCGATGATTATATTAACAGGTGAACATGTTCATATAGCTTCCACAAAGTGGCTTTACAGTCAATGGAGTATATTTTGATATGTAGTGCAGGAAAACGTGACACCAGAGGTCACACAGCACATTCCCATAACCAGCTGTGATATATTGACCAGATATTGTAGGGATATATTTGCCAGGATCACAGAACAAGAAGAACTCTCTCGTTCTTCAGGTAGTGGCACCTGATCTTTCACATCCACCTGAGGCGGCCAATGGGACTAGGACCACTTGTGCCCAGTCCACCAAGGCCTACTAGATCTCCTGACTGTCACCATTTTAACTCCCTTTACCATTCCCACACTGGCCTTTCTGCCCTGGGCTTCCTCCATTGTCAGAGTGAGGTCACATGCAAACTGGAGGAACAGCACCTGATATTCCGCTTGGATAGCATACAAACCAATGGTATGAACACTGAATTCTCCAATTTTAGGGAACTAAAATTTCCCCCTTCCACTTCTTTCTTTCCCCACCCTTCCCTTTTCCTTTCCCTCCCCCTTCCCCTCCCATGTGTCCCACACGGACTTGCACTCAAATTCCCACAAGATAAATTCATTGTTTAAAAATATCCAGGGAAAAATATTTATCTTTGCCTTTCTCATTTAGTTTCGTTTAGAGTTTAGTTTAGAGATACAGCATGGAAACAGGCCCTTCGGCCCACCGAGTCCACTCCGACCATCAATCACCTGTAAACTGGTTCCACCCTAAACACTAGGTTTAATTTACAGATGCAAATTAACCTACAAACCTGCACATCTTTGGAATGTGGGAGGAAACCGGAGCACCGGAGAAAAGCCACGTGGTCACAGGGAGAATGTACAAACTCTGTACAGACAGCTCCCACGGTCAGGATCGGACCCGGGTCTCTTGTGCTGTAAGGCAGCAACTCTACCACTGCACCACTGTGCCACCATAGATTTACAAAGGCATTCAGTGTGAAACTCAGCAACCATTCCTCCAGTCTCTGGCAGCGGAAGGCAATAACGGTTTTGTAATCTTAAAATTAAATCCCATTCATTTAGGGCGACATCAGCCTGAAACAGCTCATCAGGTAAGTGATTGTTGAAACTCTAATGTCCTTTTCCCAAAAGCTGCTGGGGATGGGGCAGCTGAGACAGATTGGTTATTAATGGGAAATCTTATCTAAGTGTTCAGATTGTTGAAGAACAATATCACCCGATTAATTATCTGATTTGAAGATTGAAAGATAGTGCCTGAAGAAAGGAGGAGATTTTTTGTAATTAAAAAGAAAATCGCAGATGCAGGAAACCTGAAATAAAAACAGGAAGTGCTAAAAACAGTGACTGTTTTGTGTAACAAAGTTAATGTTTCAGGTCAATGATGCTGATAGAGATTAGTTAGACAAGAATATTGTTAACAAACTTATTTGGGACGGCGCAGAGGTGCAGAAATATAGTTACTGCCTTACAGCACCAGAGTTACTGCCTTACAGCGCCGGGTTCGATCCTAACTATGGGTGCTGTCTGCACAGAGTTTTTATGTTCTAATTGTGACCGCGTGGGTTTCTCCAGGTACTCTGGATTCCTCCCACATTCCAAAGAAGTACAGGTTTGTAGATTAATTGGCTCGTTAGTTGTAAGATTGTCCCTAGTGTGTAGGATAGTGCCAGTGTAGGGGGTGATCGCTGGTCGACATGGACTCAGTGGCCTGAAGGGCCTGTTTCTGTGCTGTATCTCTAAACTAGAGTCTTAAGTGTGTGGTTTGGGCTAAAATATAGAGTTAATCTAATCCAATATTTGATCTGCTTGGAGGATCTAGGCGACATATTTCTGTTCCCATTTTAATGGGAAAGAAAACGTTTCAGCCATTTTACTGGTCCCACACTAAATGGAACTACAGTTGACATTTCTGTGGTTAGGCTGTTTGGCTGAGAAAGGAAGCTTAATTAAAACATTTTTGGAACGAGTACAAGATTTCTTCTTAAATGTTGCTGGATAAAAAATCGGAATTGGGTCTGATTGATTAGCTTCGGGTGGATGAAGTTGGATGAACTTTTTCCAAAGAGACTTGCTTAGATCATATTAACCAAGGGCCAGACATATCACAAATTCAGCCAATCTAGTGTTACAGTGCTCCAGCTAATCTACGGGTGCAGTGCAATTTAATATTTTGAAATTCAGTTTGAATTTCAGAAGGAAGAATCTTTTTAATCTATCAATCACTGCACCCATTTGACAACATCGTACAGCCATCGCGAAACGGTGCTGCTTTCGGTGTCATGTTCGCTGGGAATAAGTGCTTAACTGTTGTTCCCGGTTCTTAAGACTCGTGGAAAACAAGATGTCGGATTGGACGAAGGGACTGTTTTGGATGCCCAGGGGTCTCTCAGCTGCTCTTGGGAAAGACAAACCGAGATTGTACTTTTTGAAATGAATTTCAGTGGGACATTGTGCAAGTTGCTGAGACAGCTGGAAGTTTCATAACGCTGACTGGGCAAACTGGATATTTTTATTCCTAAGTTTGGTCAGTCCTCCAAGGCCCATTATAGTTTCTGCAACATTCAAATACCATTTCCCAATATCAAATTAAAATTTATGACCAAGTTTTTAAAAGTACTTTCTTGAATCTAATCTTGACTGAAAACTCAGTGATAAAATCATAGTTTAGTAATTCATAGAAAAGAGCTTTATATAATGCTAATTATATATATGTTTTAATGCACCATGAATGTTTATGAAAGTGATACCTTTATTAAAGTCATTTGAATTATTTTTGTTTTGTTATTTTCAAAAAATGAAGAATTCAACCATTCCGGTTGTCCTCCCACCTCAATGCCTCTGTTATGGTCAATCTAGAATCCTTATAGTTTCGCAAATGGATACACAAGAGGCAGCAGATGCTGGAATCTGGGCAACAGGTAACCTGCTGGAGGAACTCAGTAGGTCAAGCAGCATCTGTGGGTGGAAATTAATGGTCAATGTTTCAGATCAAAACAATACATCAGGACGGAGAGTGGAAAGGGAAGGCGTAAAAGATGATTGCACATGGAGGGGTGAGGTGACCTTTATGAAGCAGTAACAGGGAATGATGGATGGAGTCATAGAGAGTCGTAGAGTCATATAGCATGTACACAGGCCCTTTGGCTAAACCACCAGCCTGTTTTGGCCCCTTATCCCTCTAACCTTTTCCTATCCTTGTGCCTGTCTCAATGCTTCTGAAACAATGCAATAGTACCTGACCTCCCAACTTCTATAGTTAATGCTCTGGCTGATGAAGGCCAATGTGCTTTTAACCACCCTATCCACCTGTAATGCAACTTACAAGGAACTATGCACCAGCACTCCTAGATCCCTCTGCTCCACAACTCTCCCCAGAGCCCTGCCATTCAATGTGATGGTCCTGCCCATGTTAGACTTCCTAAGATGCAGCATCTCATATTTCTCTGTGTCAAATTCCATTAACCATTCCTCAGCCCACCTGCCCAACCAATTAAGATCCTGTGTAATCTTTGCAAATTATCCTCATTATCTACAATTACACGCACTTTAGTGTCATCTGCAAACTTGCTAATCATGCCATGTACATCCTCATCCAAATCAGATGACAAACAGCCATGGGCCCAGCACCGAATCCTGAGGCAGACCAGTAGTCACAGGCCTAGAAGGAGTCAGATAGAAAAAAGGGAGAATAAAGGAAAATGTAAGAAGGCAGATGAAGTCAAGGGAGGAGAGGGGAGAGTGAAGGTGGAAACAGCAGTTATCTCACCGTCTCGTATTGGCTATTCTCCCTCTCCACACTCAGTCCTGATGCAGGGTTTTGACCTGATATGTCTGAACATTCCTTTCCGTCCACAGATGCTGCCCGGCCCACTGAGTTCCTCCAACAGATTGTTTGCTGTCCAATCTCACAAACTCCTGTCACAAGGTCATGTAATGTCACCCCATTACAGCAGTACAAATTGCCATTTCCATTGATAGTGAGTGTCCTCAGTAAATCGGCTCCGGAAATTAACATCACAGCTGGACGTTGGATGTACTTGTAACCGACCTGCAGTGACTGACCCAGGTAGGAGTAACTCAGCGGGACAGGCAGCATCTCTGGAGAGAAGGAATGGGTGACATTTTGGCTCGAGATAAAGAATAATGAATGAACAAAATGCAAAAAAGTAACGATGTTAAAGGAAACAGGCCATTGTTAATTGTTTGTTAGGTGAAAACAAGATGCTGTTCCTCCAATTTGTGTTTAGCCTCACTCTGACTATGTAGGAGACCTTGGGCAGAAAGGTCAGTGTGGGAATGGGAAGGAGAATTAAAAAGTTTAGTAACCGGGAGATCAGGTAGGTTCAGGCAGACTGAGCGAAGGTGTTCGGCGAAACGATTGCCCAGTCTACATTTGGTCTTGCCGATGTATAAGAGTCCACATCTTCAACAATGGATACAGTAGATGAGGTTGGAGGAGGTGCAAGTGAACCTCTGCCTAACCTGAAAGGACTGTTGGTCCAGGACAGAGTCGAGGGAGGAGGTATAGCGGCTGGTGTTGCTTATCCTGCTGTTACTGGGGAAGATACCTGGGGAGGGGGTGGTTTGGGTGGATAGGTATGAGTTAACCAGGGAGTTGCAGAGGGAACAGTCTCTGCAGAAGGTGGAAAGAGGTGGAGATGGGAATGCAACTGCAGGAGATGGCAACACCGGTTGAGGTCCATTGTTAGAGTGAGGCTGAACACAAATTGGAGGAACAGCATCTCATATTTCGCTTGAGCAGCTTACAGCCCAGTGGTATGAATATTGATTTCCCTAACCAAGTAACCCTGGCATTCCCTCTCTCCATATCCCTCACCCACCCAAGTCACACCAGCTTCTCTTTTTCACCCAACAAACAGCTAACAATGACCTGTTTCCTTTATCATAATTACTTTTTTGCATATCTTTCATTCATTGTTCTTTGTCTCTCTGCATCGTTTATATCTCTAATTTGCCTTTTCCCTAACTAGTCCGAAGAAGGGTCTCGACCCAAAACATCACCCATTCCTTTTCTCTAAAGATGCTGCCTGTCCCACTGAGCTACTCCAGTTTTTTGTATATATATATATATAAAATACACAAACACACAAACACACACACAATTTCACACCAAGATTTGCACCATTTTATTTGGTGAATGTGACTTGTGTGAATCAAATTAAAACAAATGTAACTCGATATTCTAGATGCAGGGGGTTTTGCAGATGTGGTGAAACTTACCGATTCCTGCCGATCATATTTTCTGAGATACCGATCTCAAGATGAATGCGTCAGCTCCCAGTCTAATGATCAAAGTGAATATCCCATTGCACGGACACGGACATCCCACTGCAGCGATTACAAGGAGCATTGGACATGATATTGTTGGTCTGCCATGCCTGCTTTATCCAGTAACCATTGCAATGCATTACAAATCAACACCAATTGTCTGCGATTTTCTGACCTGTAAACCTCTCAGGCAGGGTGGAAATATCAAAGACTAGAAGGCGCAGCTTTAAGATGTGAGGGGCAAAGTTAAAAGGAGATGTGCAGGGCAAGTTGTTTTTACCACAGAGGGTGGTGGGTGCCTGGAACATACTGAGGAGGCAGATACTACTGTGCCATTTTAGGGGCATTTAGATAGACATGTGGATGTAAGGGAATAGAGGGATAATGTCACGCAATGAGATAAGTTTTTCTTGGCATAGTGTTTGGCACAAACATTGTGGAACACAGAGCCTGTTTCATGCTGTACTGGCTTGCTGAGTTCATCATATTCTATATTCTATGTAAAAACCTTTCCATTCCACAAAAAAAAATGTATCTCTTGGCCTCTGTGAAATTGTGCACTTCACAATGCACAGCAGGATCTTGCAAGCAGAAATAGGATATTAGCAAGATACTCTGTCTTAATTAAATAAAAGAGACAGAATGCCAGAGTAACTCAGTGGGTCAGCCAGCATCTCTAAAGTACATGGACAGATGATGTTTTGGGTCATGGTTGTTCTTCTATTGTTCGTTGTTGATATTGTGACAATGCCTGTAACATTTGGGACAGGTTCCCCTCCACTTATGTGAAGCAGGGCGGCACGGAGGCACAGTGGTAGAGTTGCTGCCTTACAGCGCCAGAGACCCTGGTTCCATCCTGACTACGGGAGCCGTCTGTACCGAGTTTGTACGTTCTCCCTGTGACCGCGTGGGTTTTCCCCATGCGCTCCGGTTTCCTCCCACACTCCAATGACATACAGGTTTGCAGGTCAATAGGCTTAGGTAAAATTGTAAATTGTCCATAGTGTGTGTAGGTTAGTGTGCAGGGATCGCTGGTTGGCACAGACTCGGTAGGCCGAAAGGCCTGTTCCGGCGCCATACCTCTAAACTAAACTAAATTAAACTAAACAGTGCCTTGGGATATTTTAGGTTTGACACTTAATGTTTCATTCTGGTGGCAATAGTGTTGGTGTGTGAAATAACTGGGAGAGAAGTGGCAAAGATGACTTCTGGAATTGTAATAACCTTTCTCCCTCCTACATTGGCAGTGAGATTCATTGGTGATTCAGCAAATCACTATCACATCATTCTTTCCTAGTGAAGGATCTCCATCTGAAAGAAAAGGATATTTACTCTTTTAAATGTCAAGTTCAATCTTGTAGTAATTCAGATTTCCTGCATTTTCCATACTGCTGGGAGCATGTCCAAACATTTTGGTTGCCTCAATGTCAAATAAAAGCGCTGTCAACATTGCAAAAATACTTTAAACATATACTTGGCCAGAGGCTTTTCTATAATGGTTGTTGACAGAGTTCAAAGTTTGACCTACATTTTGTATTGAGCTGTTGATAACCTTAAATCAGTTTTGAGACCTCACATAGTTTGACTGACCGAAAGAAGACATCATATCGGGCTTTATCATTTTT
This sequence comes from Okamejei kenojei, assembly GCA_035221665.1. NCBI lineage: Eukaryota > Metazoa > Chordata > Chondrichthyes > Rajiformes > Rajidae > Okamejei > Okamejei kenojei. Next base: position 35,054,089 of record CM069145.1, on the reverse strand, counting down.
CATAGATGTGGACTTCTGAGTTATAGCTCGATAAAATCGAACTCTTGGAAGAATTTGGCTGCAAAATGTCCCTGTATAACTGTAATATTTTTTCTGTTGCCTGTACGGCGCCAGGGAGATGCAGCTGAAACAAATTTGATACACTTGAAAATAGGAGTCAAGAACAAGTCCTTCAGCACATCCAGTCAACGCTGGTTTATAATTTCCTGATGAATGTGGCCCGTGTTCCTGTTCCCATATCCTTTTACATTTCATTTGTTCAATTCCACGTGTAATTCCTCTGCCATCTCCAGTCTAGTCACTAACCAAGCAAATGCAGTCGAAAGGCTTCCAACACTATTTATCAAAAGGTTTCTTTTGGTCTTATACAAAATGGCCACAAAGTGCTGGAGTAACTCGGGTCAGGCAGCATATCTGGAGAGAATGGATAGGTGACGTTTCGGGTTGGGACCCTTCTGCAGTTTCTTGTTTCTACATTTCTCTGGGTCTTTTTTTCCCTCGGTTATTCATAAACCCCTTGCTTTAGCTAGCTTAATTATTGCAAGTAAACTTGGATTTCATTTGAAAAAAAGAGGCGCAAAGTACTGGACGAACTCAGCAAGCCAGGCAGCATCTCTGATGACTGTCTGAAGAAGGGTCTCGACCCGAAACGTCACCTATTTCTTCTCTCCAGGAATGCTGCCTGTCCCGCTGAATTACTCCAGCTTTTTGTGTCCTGCATCAGCATCTCTGAAGAAAATGATTAGGTGATGTTTCAGGTCGGGACCCTTCCTCAGACTATCCATGTTCTCCAGAGATGCTGCCTCACCCACTGAGTTCCTCCAGCACTTTGCATCTTTTTTTTGTACACCAAAAAAAAAATCCTTGTTTCTACATTGGGCTTCATTTGATTGTCCAATAAAGCAAGTAGTAATGGGATGAAGGGGTTGGGTTGCTGAGCATCAATGGAATTAACCAAATCAATAAAACCAGTCAAAGCACTGAGTTAAAAAAATATCAAATTAATAACAAGAAATCAATAACATCAATAAGATCACTTTAATGAATAAAAATTAAGATCAAGGAGTTTCTATGTATCTGTTTACCAACTACAATGAAAGAGAAGAGGAGAGTGATGCATTAATATCATTCGGTTCAGCCCAGTGATTTTATATTTCTAGAACCTTCACTAAGTCAGCCATTCATAGAGTCATAGAGTGATACAGTGTGGAAACAGGCCCTTCGGCCCAACTTGTCCACACTGGCTATCATGTCCCAGCTACACTAGTCCTGTGCTTGGTCCATATCCCTCCAAAACAGTCCTATCCATATACCTGTATAACTGTTTCTTAAATGTTGGGATAGTCCAACCCTCAACTACCTCCTCTGGCAGCTCGTTCCATACACCCAGCACCCTTTGTGTGAAAATGTTACCCCTCAGATTCCTATTAAATCTTTTCCCTGTCACCTTGAACCTATGTCCTCTTCTTCGATTCCTCTACTCTGGGCAAGAGATTCTGTGCATCTACCCGATCTGTTCCTCTCATGATTTTATACACCCCTCATCCTCCTGCGCTCCAAGGAATAGAGACCCAGCCTACTCAACCTCGCCCTTTAGCTCACACCCTCTAGTCCTGGCAACATCCTCATATATCTTCTCTGAACCCTTTCAAGCTTGACAATATCTTTCCTAACATGGTGCCCAGTGTACTGGGTGATCGCTGGTCGTTGCAGACTTGGTTGGCTGAAAGGCCTGTTTCCGAGCTGCGTCTCTAAACTAAACTAAAGGAGAGGTAGTCTTCTGTACATGCACATTGGTGTAATCCAATAACTTGTGAACAATGGATGCCCTGACTCGGTGCTATGTCATTTGGAAGTGGCAGAGTCATAGAGTAATAGAGCCTGGAAACAAGCCCTTTAGCAGTTTAGTTAATTAGTCTATTAGTTTAGTTTATTATTGTAACTTATAGCTAGGTACAGTAAAATGCTTTTTTTGCGCGTGCTATTCAGACAGTGAAAAGACTGTACATGTTGACAATCGAACCACCCACAGTGTACAGATACAGGATAAAGGGAATAATGTTTAGTGCAAGATAAAGTCCAGTAAAGTCTGATGAAGGATAGTCCGAGTTTCTCCAATGAGGTAGATGGTACCTCAGGAGCACACTCTAGTTAGTCATAGGATGGTTCAGTCGCCTGATAACACTTGGGAAGAAACTGTCCCTGAATCTGGATGTATGCGTTTTCAAACTTCTGTGCCTCTTGCCTGAGAGGGGAGGGGAGAGGGGAGAAGAGGGAGTGGCCGGGGTGAGACTGGCCATTGATTGTGCTGGGGGCCTTGCTGAGGCGGTGTGGTATAGATGGAACCGATAGAACAGAGGTTGGTTTGCGTGATGGTGTGGCCTACAACTCTGCCATTTCACCATGCCAAACTCATCCATGCTGAACAAGATCCCCTATTCTAAGCTGGTCCCACTTGCCCACATTTGGTATATATCTCTCTCAGCCTTCCCTGTCCATTTAGCTGAAAGTAGCTGCTAGTCTTGCAATATGCAGTACAACATCGGTGAGGATTTTAGAGCAGAGAAGGAAACCTGGAAGATTAACACAAAATAGTAAGATTAAATGAGAACTTACCAGTTTGAAGTTTGATCTTTATTTTATGAGGAGTTACGATGAGGGATTATGTGAAGAAGCCCCGCCAGGCGCATGCGCGTCATACTTCAAAGCAGTGGCGTGAAAACACAGAAACTATAGTCGAAGTGATATAGTAAGACTCAGAAGACTAGAACTACCAGATGATCTTAGCGATTATGAGGGCCGGGAGCGGAGGGCACGTAATCCCTCATCGTAACTCCTCATAAAATAAAGATCAAACTTCAAACTGGTAAGTTCTCATTTAATCTTACTATTTTACTTCGGAGTCACGTGAGTGACTACGTGAAGATTTCAAAACTCTGTGATTTAATGCCGTAGATCCATTCCATACGACACACTGCTTCAGTTGACACAGTAATGAATAAATAATGTATTGAACATTGCTTTTAATTATCCAATAATCATTTTTAAAATAACAAAACAGTAATAACCCCTCTGTCCCAGGGGGAAATTACAAATGAAATTTAGAAAGAAAATAAATCAAACCAAACCCAAAACAGCATGCCCAAAACCTTGCACTGTCAGGACAGGTTTATCATAAAATTTGGAGAAGGTCGCCTCCTTAGACCATCCTGCGGCCCCAAGGATTTGGTCTAGAGACACATCCTGCACCTTCGCTGCGGATGTTGATGTCCCTGGTGGAGTGAGATTTAAATACATGAGTGTCTACTCCAGCACAATCCAAAACCTGTTTAACCTTTTTATGAGGTTTTTTCAGGCTGATGAGCATTGCTGTCTCAGAGCCTCTGAGACTCTTAGTTACCTCGATATATTGACTCAGGTGCTTGACTACACATAACGTTTGGTCAACGGGGTATGCTTTAAAGCTTACTTTGGTTCTGGCCATTCCTGGCCTGCTTTGTTTGATTAAATCATACACATAAAACGTAATGTTATCTACATGAAGTACATCCTATCTAGCTGTAGCTTTTGCAATGTTTGAACTCGCGCTGATACTAGCGCCATGAGCAGAACCATTTTAAGTGTTAATTTCTGAAAGACAGTGATGTAATTGGAGCCCATTGCTGAAGCAGAGTGAGAACTATACTGACATCCCAGATTTCTGTATATCTAGATTTAGGAGGGTTCTTGTTAAAGATTCCTCTCATGAATCGGGATACTAACGGATGAGACCCGATAGATTGTTGTTCTGAAACTGCCCTAAATAGGACGACAAAGCACTCCGAGCACTATTAATGGCACTATAGCTCAAGTGTTCATCAAAATGCAATGTAGCAAGGAACTCCAATACATCCGGAATGCTTGCAGTACAATAAGATATATCTGACTGCAAGCAAAACATCTCTCATTTCTTAATATGAGACACATATTGTTTTTTAGTGCTATCTCTCCAAACTGCAGTTATCACATCCACGGTCCTACTCGACAGTCCAAAACCTTGGAATGGTCTGGTCAGAACCTGCAGATTAACAATTAATTCGATCATGTAACGGATGACTTTCTCCTGTTACTGGATGCACCAACAAATTATTGCATTTGAGGACAGCCATGAATGGCTGAGTCATCATTCTCAGCACCAATGGGAACCATGGCTGTGTAGGCCAGTCTGGAACAACCAAAACGCCTGAGGCGGAGTCCTGCTCTATTTTGGTGAGGCATTGCCTAATGATGCAGAATAGGGGAAAAGCTTAAAAGAACATACGTCCCCAATGTAGCGAGAATGCATCCACTGTTACTGCTCCTGGATCTGGTTCCCATGAAATGTATTTAGGCAACTGGTAATTTAGCCTGGAAGCAACAGATCAATATCTGGCAAACCAAAGCGACTGACAATCATTTTAAACATGAGGATTTAGCATCCATTCTATGTTGTCATTTTATGTTGTTATCTCTACCTGGCAGGTAAATAGCTGAGACCCAGATATTTCTGGAAATACACCAGTCCCAAACGAGGTTAGCCAGATTATCACATGATACTGACCTTATTCCTCCCATGTGATTGATATTGGCAACAGCCGTGGTATTGTCAATCTGGAGCTGAACATGTAAACATTCATTGCTGAACAATAAGCTTTTAACCCATAGAATGCACCCAGCAATTCTAAGTAATTTATACCATGCCTGTGCAGGATTAAATCCTCTTGCACACTCCATCTACCACCACAGCTAGACTCACTGTCCGTGGCTCCCCATCCCAAAGCACTCACATCTGTTTGTAAAACCACTGAAGGTTGTTGAACCAAAATATTTTTGGTAGTTTGTGCCACATTGATAATCCACCATTGTAATTCAGCGATGGCTCTGGCTGGCAACTGCATAGGTCTATCAAAATGACCTGCATGTTCTTTAAGTGCTCGTTATCTAGCCCGTTGCAGACTTTGATAGTGCAGGGGTCCAAACTCCACTGCAGGGAACGCCGCCACCAATTTGCCAATAACACTGGCTACTTCCTGGATGGAGGGGTGTTGTTTTTCAGCAAGACTGGTACAGACCTCCCTGATTTCCACAGCCTTGGCTGTAGGCAAAGTCACTGACATATCAACTGAATCAATGACAAACCCCAAATAATCCATTTTCTGGGACGGTTCTAACTTGGATTTTTGTTGGATGGACCAGAAACTCTAACCTTTTAAACAGGTGTTTGGTTGCTGAAATCGACTCTTCAGCTGTCTCCTGAGTGTTGTTTATGATTAAGATATCATCTAGATAGGCCATTACAATGTGATTCTGGGCACGAAGTAGTGCCAGCACTCGTTTTAACAATTTCATGAACAACCTAGGAGCTGAGGTTAACCCATTGAGTAATGCTTTAATTGCCACAGCTATCCCATCCAACTACATTTCAAGTATCTTCGGTACTGATGATGAATTGGTACTGAATAATATGCATCTTTCAGATCTATGGTTGCCATATAACAACCTTCTGATAACAGCTATTGAAGGTGTCCTTTTTAAAATGCCTATACTGGACATAGGAATTTAACTGAGTTAGATCCAGAATAACTCGACATCCACCATCATTTTTTTCTGTCTGGGGAATATATTGGACACAAATTGTTGAGGATGGTATGTCGTCCTCTCAATTACCCCTTTTTGGCACAAACCCGCAATTTCTTCATTTACTTGCTGAGTTTCTGGTGCAGAAAAACTAATAGCCGACTACGCATATTTTGTGCAGGTGGATGAATTCCTGACATAAACTCTATTCGAGACCCTGAGACAGTGTTCAGTATAAACAGATGTTATGCAGCACCATTCATCATAAATAACTGCAACCTACCCCCAACCGGAGGTTGTTCCCCAGAAGATTTATCCTGAACTGAATGAATCACCCGTACTCTATAGTCGACCTTGGAGTTCTTGTCTTATTCACCATACTGGGGTTGTAATTGGCGTATACAGGTGGGTAATACCGCCGTCCCACTGGCCCCACTCTTCTTGGCCCTGCCCCCGGATCTGACCCCCCTTCGTGTCGAAACCGACCTGCGAGGTGGCATCCTGGCAGAAGGGACGTAGTCATCATGAGACCTATTGTCTTGGCCTCTTCCTGCAGGTCTTTGACTTGTTTGAGCAGGTCTTCCCCAAATAAATAATTTGGCGCTTGAATATTGGTCGACCTGCATAAAGCTGCAAATTGCGGGTTTAGTGTAGATTTTATGGCTATTTTCTGGATGCAATTCACTTCAAAAAATGCATTACACAGCAGGGCCAGCATATCCTGCTGTGTGCCGGACATTGGTCCCCTCCGACCATTTTTCTAAAAGCCGTGATGCCTGCTCCCACCAATTTGAGGACCTGCTGGAATCTTGTCCACGCATCGTTGCACTCATTTGTGCCCAAATAGCAGAGTTCACATTGAGCACTTTGAGCGACGCACAATTCACAGGTGTTATGTATCGGGTGGCTGTTTTTTGCATTATAGTATCTTGTAGCTGGTGAGAGGCCATGTAATTGATGTTGGCTGCCAGGTTTTCCTCCATGGCCTCACCAGTATCTTCCGGAATAGCAAACTTCCTTGCTACATCGGGGACATCTGGAGCATGGCTCATGTGCTTTGGTGTGTGCACAAAGCAGTGACACCAACTTCAGGGTCAGACTCCTCCTGCCCTGGCTCTCCCGAGTCTTGCTGTAGGGAGGTCTCTTCCAGCCCTAAACAAGGTGCTGGAGAGGATGATTCCCACTGGTATCCATAAGCGGTGTAGCCTTCTTCGCTGTATGGGCCTCTGCGAGAGGCTGTGTGGGGGAATCCTAGGGCATTCGACCCCGATTGAAATATTTCATGGCTCATTAAGTTTGGAGCATTTCTCCATTTGGTCGAGCTGTCCCCATACCTTTACATTAAAAGGAGGGGAGTCTTCCACATCATCAGACCCATCAGATAAGACGGCCTGAGAGACTTTCTTTTGGCCTTCTTCCCTGGTGGAGTGGCCTCAGTGCCCTGAAGCACTGGAACTGATGGAGGCAGTTGAGCTGCCGGTAGAACAGCAGCCGGTATCGGAGCCGGTGTTAATGCAGCCGCTATCTCCCGATCCGATCTGCGAGCGGTAACCGCAGCTCCGTGAGTTCCGCTCCTACTACGGCAGTTACATTTCCAACACTCTCCATTACCACTAACTCCCGCTGGCTCCCGAGCCAGACCTACAGAGTTCAAAATACTCGCAGGGAAAGTTTAACATTGGCTTACCTGCGGGTTGCTACTTACCGCTGGTGGAGCTGCGCTCTCCAGCCCGTCTCACGTGACTCTGAAGTAAATTAAATATTTTGATGTCTTCAGTATTATATATGCCAGGAAATCCCACTATAAAAATGTGTCTAAAATTAAAAAGCTGTTCCCACATTCTCCTGAATTTGACCCATTAGAAATCATAATCATAATCACACTTTATTAGCCAAGTGTGTTTTACAACATACGAGGAATTTAATTTGCCATACAGTCATACCAATAAAAAGCAACAGAACACACAAAATACATTTTAACATAAACATCCACCACAGCGACCCCTCCACATACCTCACTCTGATGGAAGTTCAATCTCTCCCTTCTTTGTTGTCCAGCGGTCGGGGGCCCCTAACCTCAGTTGACGGAACGATCTTACTCCCGTAGCCGGTGGCGGGCCTCCTCTTCGGGGCGATCAAGCTTCTGCATCGGGGCGGGGGGAATCTCAGCTTCCCCATGCCGGGCGATCTACCCCGGGTCGGGTCTAGTCGAGCGTCGTGCAGCTTTTGGAGCTTCCCAATGTTGGTCTCAACCCAAGACTGCGAGCTCCTTGATATTAAAGTCCGTAGGCCGCGGTTGGAACGTCGATGCCAGGCAAGGGATCGCAGACTCTGATGGTAAGTCCACGTCCTCTCGGTGAGGCTCAAAGTCAGTCCCGAGCAAGGCCTCCAGCTCCATGATGTTAGGCCGCAGAGTGACCGGTGATACGATCCGGAAAACAATCGCATATCTGGCAAGGTAAGAGATTGAAAAAAAGTTTCCCCCGACCCCCCCACCCACTCCCCCACCCCCATATAAAACACACCAGAGACTTTTTAAACACACTAAAAATACGAAAAGGACAGACAGACTGTAGGCGAGGCTGCCATCAAAGCGCCACCCAGTGGAATTCAGAATGCAGAAATTGTAAGGTTTAACATCATAATGTCTCCAGAGGAACATAAATCAGAGGAACAATTAAGGTCATCAATCAGAAAGAAGACAAGTATGCTGAGCTGGCTGGACCTGCGACTTCAGTTGCATGAATAATGATGTGTAATGACTAAGAGCTATCAATGGCTCATTCATGTAACTGAAATACAAATCATCAGAGTAGATGTCAACTGGTCCCCAGTAGCAGCCTGCACTTTGTTCCAATCTCCATTAATCAGTGCAGATTCACGGATTTAGAAAAAAGGACATACTTTGTTTCTCTGTTAAAAGACACATGAGGAAACATCTGTCAACTGGGTAGAAAGGAACTGCAGATGCTGGTATACACCAAAGGTAGACACAAAGTGCTGGAGTAACTCGGTGGCGTCAGGCAACATTTTTAGAGAACACAAAGTGCTGGAGTAACTCAGTGGTTACTGAGTACTGACCCGACAGTCTGAGGAAGGTTCTGACTCGAGCAGGCTGAAGAAAGCTGAAACGTGACCCATCCTTTTTGTTATTCCAGCAGTTTGTGTTTATCTGTCAACTGGGGCCTAATGATTTATTTAGATTGCATACTTTTAATGTTCATTTTGTCAATTGGCATTTCCTTCTTCATTCTTGCACTTTATTCTCTGCTCAACACTGTTTGTTCAACTTCCCCTCCCCCTCTGTGCCAGATTTCTTTGTCTGCGATATCTCTCTATATTGCCATCTATAATTCTTGTTCCTTTTACCCTGACTCTCAGTCTGAAGAAGCGTCTCGACCCAAACCGTCACCCATTCCTTCTCTCCAGAGATGCTGCCTGACCCGCTGAATCGCTCCAGTATTTTGTGTCTATCACTAGTGTATGGGTGATCGTCGCTCGGTGCGGACTCAGTGGGCAGAAGCAAAGATCCTATAGCGGGGAACTTTGGGTAGAAGTGCCTGTTTCCACACTGTATCTCCAAACTAAAGTAGGAATAATGAATAAAAGTGGATAGAGACAATAACATAGATTTGCCATTCATAGGAATGAACATATGTACTTACAATGCACTTTTTAATTTAATAAATATAATAGTCATGGATCATTCAGCGTGAAAACAGGCCCTAATTAACTGTTAAACTGGAGTTTAACTACACAGCAAAACTTTCCTCCCCATATGAAGCAGCACAAATAACTTATGTCTCCGTATTCTTTACTTCAAGTGTTTGAAAACCTTCCAGAGATTTAATGATGTTTGGGTAAAATCTCACAGGAGAATCACAATGATATAATGAAACAATCAATCTTCCCTGCTGAAGATTATAACTCACTTGTGAATCTAGTCTATGCAAGTTATCTGGCTTGCTTCACATGATGATTCTCTCATGTCTTATTGCCAGCCAGAACGTAGCCTATCTCAAAGCCAGAGACAGTTAGTTAGTTAGTTAGTTTAGATTTTTGTCACGTGTACTCAGGTACAGTGAAAAGCTTTATTTTGTTGCGTGCTATGCAGTCAGACGGAAAGACTGTACATTACAATCCTAGCCGTCCACAGTATGCAGGTACAGGATAAGGGGAATAATGTTTAATGCAAGATAGAGTCCAGCAAAGTCTGATTAAAAATAGTCCAAAAGTCTCCAATGAGGTAGACGGCAGCTCAGGACCACTGCTTGGTGATAGAACCAGTTTAGAGACTGTCGGACTATCTTTAATTGGACTTTACTGGACTTTATCTTGCACTAAACATTATTCCCTTTATCCTGTATCTGTACACTGTGGATTGTAATCATGAAAAGTCTTTTTGCTGACTGGATAGCATGTAACAAAAAGCTTTCCACTGTATCTTGGTAAACGTGAAAATAATAAATTAAACTATACTAAGGTACAGTTGAATTTAGTTTAGAGATACAGTATGGAAACAGGCCCACCGAGCACACCAACCATCGATCACCCTTACACCAGTTCTATGTTAGACCACTTCTTACACACTAGGGGCAATTTACAGAAGCCAATTAACCTACGCACCTGCACGTGTTTGGAATGTGGGAGGAAACCGGAGCACCTGGAGAAAACTGACGCAGTCACAGGGAGAACGTACAAACTCTGCTCAGTCGTACAGGGGGCAGCTTTTTTCCCTTTTTGTTATAGTCAGCAATGTTTTTACAAAATACTTAGTATAGAAGGGATTATCTTACACTTCTGGGACAGGGCAAACTCTCTCGGGGATTTAAACATTCAAAGCAAGATATAAATGCTGACCCACGCGTGATGGAGAAACTAATGTCACTGAAGAATGTTTCGTCAATTTGGAGTTGAGCAGGGTTGCGACATTAACGCAGGAGAGGGCGAGAAGGCAGAACCTGTAATTTATGACGCTCACGTGACTGACCATTCAGCTGGTCTTCATAGGGCAAGGCTTTGCCGTGAAATGTAAACCATGGGCCATGGCAAGTGGGGAACTTAAATGTCAGCAACTGTTTTATTTCTTCCTTCCCTTTTTGGAGACCGTAGCTAAATCTGCTGCAGAAATGTGCAGTTGTTAAATCAAAGGCAGCTTTTCCACTGTACTGTGTTTCAATCATAGATCCATGAGGGGATAAGAGAGTTAGAATTCCCCCAGAGAATGATAAGAATCTGGAACGCTCTGGCTGGAAGCGTAGGCCTTCCGAACATTTAACAAGTAACTGGACAAGCGCTTGAATCACCAAAGTGTGGTAGGCTACGGACTAAGTGCTGTTAGATGGAATTGGTGGATGAGTACTTGATGGTCAACATGGACATGGTGGGCTGAAGGGCCTCCCACAGTGCTGGATTGCTCTATGACTTAGCAAATGAACAAACAAAAGAAACAGTCAACTTTATTGTTTTTTTATTTTCTGGGGAACTTTATGGCCCATTGAGTAGTTGGTGATGAACTGCCCTCTTGAACTTTAACTCAGTTAGTGCTTTGAGAGATGACCCATGGGTGGACAGTTTCAAGATTGATGAAAAACATTTACAAATGCTTGCATTTTCCTTTAACTAGAACAATGGGTAATAATAGTAAAACTGGTCAAATAGAACAATAGGTGTGGCATGATGGTGCAGCATTAGAGTTGCTGCCTTACAGCGCCAGAGACCCGGGTGTGATCCTGACTACGGGCGCAGTCTGCACGGAGTTTGCATGTTCTCCATGTGGTTTTGTGTGTTTTCCCTCGGTGCTCTGGTTTCCTCCCAGACTCCAAAGACGTGCAGGTTTGTAGGTTAATTGGCTTTGGTAAAAATTGTAAATTGTCCCTGATGTAGGTTTAGTGTAGTGTACGGGGATCACTGGTCGGCACGGACTCGGGGGGCCAAAGGGCCTGTTTCCACGCTGTATCTCTAAACTAAACTAAACACTGATGAAACTCTAAGACCTTTGGCCATCTTGAGTTTGTGAAGGTGAATTGGGAAGTGCAAGTGTTTTTTCTACTCATAAGCAACAAAATAATTTTATTCTGTGAGGTGTCGACAACTGCAACAAAGTGATAGTTTGTGAGCTGATAAACAACAAATGCTCTAAATCTGATCTAATAGCAGGAACTGCTGGCAATACTTAGCAAGTCAGGCAGCATATGTGGAGCGAGACACAGAAGTTAACATTGCTGGTTAGTTCTGACATAAGACCACTGCCCTGAAATGTTAATGCTGTTTATCTCTCCATAACGTGCCCAATCTGTTGGTATGACTGGTAATAGACATACCAAGGAACTGCAGATGCTCGTTTACACCGAAGATAGACACAAAGTGCTGGAGTAACTCAACAGTTCAGGCAGCATCTCTGGAGAGGATGGATAGGTGATGTTATGAGTTGGGACCTGACTGAAAAGGGGCCCCGACCCGAAACGTCACCTATCCATTCTCCCCAGAGATGCTGCCGGACGCGCCATGTTACTCCAGCATTTTGTGTCGATCGGTCAAGCTTAGTCAAGTTTCTTTGAGAGTTGTTGGAACTGCATTCATCCAGACAAGTAGGGATAATCCACCAGGCAAGTGGAGAGTGTTGCGTCACATTCCTGACTTGTGTCTAGCTGTTGAAGGAAAGGCTTGGGGGTATCATTTGCCGCAAGATACTTAGCCGCTGATCTGCTCTTGTGACTGTTGAAAAGAGGTGTTGAGTGGTGCCCCACAGGTATCTGTGCAGGGCCTCAGCTGTTGAATATATATTTCTTAATGACTCACATAACACAATGAAGTGCGCTGTATCAAAGTACGCAAATGACACAAAGGGTAGTGGAGTAGTAAATAATCTTAAAAGTAGCCCTCCAAAGATGCACAGTTGTGTAGGTAAATTGGCTTGGTGTGTGTAGGATTGTGCTTATGTGCAGTGTTCACCGGTCGGTGCGGACTCAGTGGGCCGAAGGGCCTGTTTCTGCGTTGGATCTCAACAAAAAAAAATTTAAAAGCACAATAGAACATTGGCCATTTTAAATGAGAAATGTTATGCATATTTCTATTTAATGATCTAAATTAACTAGAGTTATATCAGGTTACTCGGTCCAATTTGAAGTTGCTAAAATCCTTACTTTTCATATCGTAACACTGCATAGAAATGCAAATATATTTGATATATACATTATATATCCACACACATATATATGATATAGTTACAGCTGGAAAGTATGCAGGGAAGATATACAAGACTGTAGCAGGACTCCAGGACCTTAGCTATAGGGAAAGGTTGGGCAGGCTAAGAATTTATTCCTTGGAATATGAAACTGAGTGGTGACCTTGTAAAGGTGTATAAAATTATGAAGCACACAGATAAGGTGAATGCACAATCTTTTTTCCAGGAAGAGGAAATCATAAGCTGGTGGGCATAGGTTAAAGGTCAGAGGGAAAATGGTTTAAAAGGGTCCTGAAGGGCAACTTTTTCGACACTGAGTTTGGTGTGTATATGGAAAGAGCTGTGGGTGGCAGTGGCTGAGTCTCTGGCCCACCATATCCATGCTGTCCATTGTACATATCTGCACTAATTGAATTTACTCACATTAAGTCTGTATCCTTTTATGCCTTGGCAATTCAAGTGCTGCAACAATATTAGGACACAAACATGGATGGGAAAGGCTTAGAGGAATGTGAACAAAATGGGAATACTTTGGATGAGCATCTTGGTCGCCACGGATAATTTGGGCTGGATAGCTTGTTTCCGTGCTGTATTATTCCATGGCTCTAACAAGTGTCTTTGGGAATACTCTGAACAAGGGGAAACATGCATCAGAATTTTAACCACTACAAAGTGCACATTGGTTACAATTTAAAAATAAAGGCAACAAAGATACCTGCAATTGTGAAATAGAAATGCTGAAAATGCAGAATAATATCAGAGGCAAAATATCCCTGTAAATCACCCTTAATGTAGGTTGATGGGCATGAGGAAACAAATAAGTTGCGGGGCTATATGGAAATAAGGAAAGTGACAATTGAACTTGCTCCCTCGGGAGCTGGCATGGACCCGATGGATTGAATGGCCTCTCTCAGTGTGATTACATGTATTAGAATCTTTTCTGAGGTCCCGCACCTTCACAACAATTTCTGATTTTAATTGTTAAACAGATAAAAATTTCTAAATTGCATTTTTGTTTTCCTTTTGATTTGCAAACTTGCATCATTTGTATTTGTCTTTAGGTTTTCTGATGTTCAATAACTTGCATTTATACTAATACTTTTGATATGATATTACGTTTCTAAATGCTTCAATGTCATATAATCAGACTACAGAATCAATAACAAGCCAAATGGATCAGAACAAATCAAAGGAGAGGTATTGAGCAGTCTTTAAAGGAAAGGAGAGAAAGATGCAATATTCTTTTTTTAATTTTTTTAAATTAGAAATACATAATAAAAAAACATTTTGTTTGTTATAGTCATACATTATTAATATTATTTATATTAACAATTGTATCGTAATTGCACTTCTTTATATTTTTTTAATTTTTATATAGATAGAAAAAAAAGAGAGAAATAAAAACATTAAAACAAAAAAAAGTGAATGGAGTATTCGGCTGATTATGCATCCTTGGAGCTATATCCGTGGATTATAAAATATAATTCTTCATCTATTCCTTAATTCAGGTTTCAGTCAGGTTCTCGTGCCGAACCAATTTGCCCCTTCAAATATTCAATAAATGGGGACCATATTCTTCTGAATAGTTCTTGTTTGTCCATTAAGACAAATCTTAATCTTTTCAAATGTAGGGTCTCCGACATTTCCATTGTCCACATTTTAATTGTGGGGGTTATAGGGCCTTTCCAGAATTTTAATATTAATTTTTTCCCAATTATTAAACTATAATCGATAAAAGTTCTTTGGTTCGTTGTGAATAATTGATTTGGTTCTAGTATTCCTAATATTATTAATTTTGAATCAGGGACCAAATTGGTATTGACAACTTCCGAAATTATCTTAAAAATTTCCATCCAAAAATTAATAATTTTTATACAGCTTACAAATGTGTGCGTAAGATTAGCCTCTAAGTGTTGACATTTATCACAAATAGAGGATACACAAGGAAAAATTCTGTTTAATTTGGTTTTTGAATAGTGCAATCTATGTAAAACTTTAAATTGTATTAAAGAATGTCTAGCATTTAACGAACAGTGGTGTATATGTTGTAAGCTTTCATCCCATATTTCTGGCCCTATTATTTGGCCTAGTTCGTTTTCCCATGATTGCCTATATATTTCCTTCCTGGGTGCATCATTGTCCAATAAAATATTATAAATATAAGATATCAATTTTTCTGTGTTCGAATGTTTATTCAAACATTCATCAAGAATGTCTCTCTTTCTATTTCTGTAATCATGTGTATTTGACTTAGCATAGTCTCTGATTTGCAGATATCTAAAGTAGTCTTTTGAGTGAAGCCCATAAATTTGTTGTAATTCCTGAAATGAAAGAAAGGAATTCTTCCTATAGAGATCACCCATCTTAATAATTCCATGTTTTTTCCATTGTAAAAAACCTTTATCCATCATTGAGGGTTTGAATGTAGCATTGTTTACAATGGGAAGTGATAGTGGTAAACAATCTAATTTTAGCGTCTTCTTTAATTGTTTCCAAATACGTATTCCACTGTCTATCATTGGGTTTTCTTTATAGATTATTTTGCTTAATTTAGTATTAGCAAATAGTATTGATCCAATTTCAAAGGGTAATCAATCTTCCTTTTCCATTTTTAACCAATCTGGTTGTTTGTCCAGTTCTTCCAACCAAAAATTCATATTTTTAATATTAACTGCCCAATAATAAAACATAAAATTTAGTAATGCTGAACCTCCATTTATTTTTGATTTACATAAGTGTTTTTTATTTTTTCTGTGGTTCTTATAATCCCAGATAAAGCTGGTGACTATAGAGTCAACCTTCTTAAAAAAAAAATGTGAGAGGTATATCGGGATTAATTGAAAAAGGTACAGTAATTGCGGGAGGAAAATCACTTTTATCGCATTAATTCTACCCAACATCGAAATAGGTAATGTTTTCCAGTATAAGATATTCTTATGTAATTTTTTCAATAAAGGCGGAAAATTAGATTAAAGCGAAGAAATATATCTCTAGAGCAAATGGTTCAGTTCTACAAACCCGACATTACACCCGAACTTCAAATAGATGAATTTTAATTCCCGTTGAACTTTTTCACGTTTATGTCTCCTTTGATATAGCTTATTACTCTATTTAAACTTAAAATTGTAATAGAATATTATATAAAAAAAGGGATAGATTAGAAGGTTAGTAAAGTGCAAAAAGGAAGAAGAAACTACATCTATTAGTTGTGTAGTTAGTGATAGCCATACTAGCATGGCTAACCATCTACCGACTTCCGTAGTCGATGTAAAAAAAAACGTAACTAGCTCCATGTTTCCTTTAGATTGATATTCCATAAAAATATTTTACCGGGAGTAGGTTTTAGGTTCCAAAGTGTTCAAATTCTGTTAATCAAATATTTAAAAAAAATATATATGTATGTATATATACATATATATATATAAAACGTATGAAGAAGAAAAAAATGTTCTAAGTAATTCAGTTGTAATTAATTAGTAACCATTAGTAATGATTATTAATAGTACCTCACAGTAATATTAGTTATTTATATTAATAATGTTATAGTAGTAACTATGAGTATAATACTCAGTATATGAATATAACGTCCATAAGAAAGGGCCTCATTCATCATCTTTCTCCAGTTTCAATTGTCCTTAGGTATAACAGGTCCTTAGTTGCATCCGATCTTACAAAGTTACATTGTTCATTGGTGTAGTTCATTTTGTAGGTAGTATTCAGTCAGCAGGCTGATTCTTAAGTGCCTGTCCCAGCAGCATGCAACACCATGCGATGAGCGCGACCTAACGTGGTTGCTTGAGCCGTGCGGGGCCGGTCCCACTTCGATCGCCAGAGCCGTGCGGAATTGTGCGGAGTTCGTCCCGACATCGCGCGGGGCTCCGAAAAACTGATCATGTTCAAAAATTCCGCGCGGCAACGGCTTGTCGGCTCGCAGTCGCCTCGACACATTACACACCACCTCGACGTCGTGCCTCCGTGACCCTCTCTGTTGGTGCCTCCATGATCCTCTCTGTGTGTGCCTCTGTGCCCCTCTCTGTGTGTGCCTCTGTGCCCCTCTCTGTGTGTCCCTCTCTGTCCTGGCGAACTTACCTTTAAGATTTCGCTCCAAGTTCGCCTCACTTTGCGTCGCGTTGCGCCAATCACCCCACCTCCGCGCGGCCCCCGCTGCCGGTTTGGTCGCGCTCTTCGCACGCAGGCGCATGCTGTTGGGAACGGCCCTGTACAGGGATCACCCCACCTCCGCGCGGCCCCCGCTGCCGGTTTGGTCGCGCTCTTCGCTTGCAGGCGCATGCTGTTGGGAACGGCCCTGTACAGGGATCACCCCACCTCCGCGCGGCCCCCACTGCCGGTTTGATCGCGTTCACTGCATGGAGTCGGATGCTGGTAGGACAGGCCCTTTAATCTTCTGGGCGTACTCCAATGCCTCCGCAGGTTTGGTGAAGGTGTGTTCTTTCTTATTTTACTTCGGACTCACGTGAGTGACTACGTGAAGAAGCCCCGCCTGGCGCTAGAACGGCATTACGTCGACGCTGACGGCAGAAGCAAGAGCTGCAGAGCGCAGCTCCTCGCAGCGGCCGGAATGGACCCGCAGGTAAGTGCAAGGAAAAAATATGGGACGTTCTAAAAAAGATGTTACGCTGGTAGAACCAGCAAAAGCGAAAGTAAAAATTCAAAAAATCAGAGTCACGCTGGCGTACTGATTTCGCCAGATAATAAAAAATGAAAAATCTCCATTTTTTCTCAAAGAAAAATTTCGCGGGTAAAATGATCGTCCCGGGGAGAAGCTAAAGAGTCGGGACAAGAGATTAGTGTGGATCCGGTTCCGATACCGGTGGCCGCTGATTCACCCGTTAGTGAGACTATAATTTCTACAGAAATACAAACCACGGAGGAAAATGTTCCTAGAAAAAGTAAAAAGAAATCCGTGAGGCCCGTGGTTTCCGATGATGACTCTGATAATGAAAGTCCTCCGGATAATAAAGCTATATGGCTTAAAATGGAACATATGGATTGAGTGCTCCAAAATATTATGAGATAAGGGTCAAAGTACCCAGAAATTTCCCAAAATAACCCTGAGGGGTTTGAATATCCAGAATATGGCTATGTGCCAAATTGGGAATTTGAAACTCCAGACCCAGGAACAAGGGTGGAGGAAGTCTCATTGGATGAAATTCCAGGTGTATCAGGGCTGCAAAAGACAGACCCTGCAAGTGGTGATGTGGATTATGAGTGCACACCACAAATAAAGAAGAAGAGGCCATATGTGCCTGATATGGCAAAAGATTTTGCTATACCTGAAGGAAGTGGTGAGGCTATGGAAGAAAACCTAGCTGCCAGTATTAATTATATGGTATCTCACCAACTTCAAGATTCTGTGATGGTTGAAACAGCAGAATTATATAAAACACCGGAAAATTGCACCTCATTGAAGGTTAATCCATCTATATGGACACCTATGACTCCAGGCATGAGAGGACAAGAAATAAGATTTCAAAGAATCCTCAAACTGATTTCAGCTGCCATTACTGCTTTTGGAAGGCAAATGGAAGGGTCGGAAATGGTTAAAATCCAAAGAGATACTTTGGACTTATTGTGCAATTCCTTTTATGAAATTAATTGTATGAGGAAAATTGTGATTCGGCCCATATTTCATCCAAGGTTTCCAGGTCTGTGTCGTTCAAGTGGTGTTCAAGCTCCTGGTTATCTATTTGGAGAAAACCTGCCTAAACAAATAAGAGAAATGGATGAAGAGGCTAAATCTATTAGCCACATGAGACCTTTCGTTTTTGGACAAAAAGGGTATTTTTCGTCAAGGAGGGGATTTGATTTTGGAAACAGAGGCAGGAATATGATAAGAAAATATTACCATCTGACACAGCCTAATGTTCACCCGTATACGGGGAGAAGGAGACCACCACGTTCATATGGAGAGGTACAAAAACTTTATTCTATTCTTAAAGAAACTGTGGACAAATCTCCAGTTGGAGGGAGATTACAAATGTTTTATGATGAATGGCTTGCCATCACATCTGATCGATTTATTTTACAAACAGTTTCAGGAGTTACAATAACATTTAAAGAAGGTGTTAATTCTCCGGTACAAAATAAACCTGCTTATGGTTTCATGTTTTCTGCTATTGAAGAAGCAGAAATTAATGTGGAAATTGACAAATTGTTTAAAAAAGGTGTTATTGAAAAAACTGTTGAACATAAACATCAATCTGTGTCAAATATCTTTCCAAGAAGTAAAAAAGATGATGGTTGCAGAATTATTCTGGACCTAAAAAACTTTAATACATTTGTCGAGTATAAACATTTTAAGATGGAAACGTTCAACACTACAAGACATTTGATATCAGCAGGTTGTTATATGGCTACAATTGATTTAAAGGATGCGTACTATTCAGTACCAATACATCAATTTTTTCGAAGGTATTTAAAATTTAATTGGCTGGGACAGCTGTGGCAATTTAAAGCTTTACCAAATGGGTGAAGTTCAGCTCCCAGGCTCTTCACAAAGATGTTGAAACCAGCTTTAGCACAATTAAGAGCACAAAAGCACATCATTATCGCTTATCTGGATGACATTTTAATTATCAGTAATAATCAGGAATCAGCTGGAAAATCAGTTTCAGCAACTAAAACTTCATTTGAGAAGTTAGGTTTCTTGATTCATCCAATTAAGTCCCAGCTGCAGCCAGCACAGTCAATTAACTATTTAGGGTTTGTGATTAACACGGTTACTATGTTGGTAACTTTGCCAACCGATAAGATTGATGATATTTTAACGGTATGTAGGGGTATCATTCACAAACCTTATCCCTCCATCCAAGAAGTAGCAAAGGTTATTGGTAAACTAGTAGCAGCATTTCCTGCAGTAGAATTTGGTCCATTACATTACCAAAACCTTCAAAGGGACAAAATAAGACCTCTAAAAAAGAGAACAGGCCATTTTGATAGGCCT
The DNA here is from genome assembly GCA_035221665.1 of Okamejei kenojei. Taxonomy (NCBI): domain Eukaryota; kingdom Metazoa; phylum Chordata; class Chondrichthyes; order Rajiformes; family Rajidae; genus Okamejei; species Okamejei kenojei. Next base: position 35,034,344 of record CM069145.1, on the reverse strand, counting down.
ATGCAATTAACAAAAGAAGCTTTATTGGAATTGCAATGGTGGATTGAAAATGTCCCACAAGCTGCTAAAAACATTTTAATACAACAGCCTGAAGTATTTTTACAAACAGATGCAAGTGCTCTTGGATGGGGGGGCGACAGATACATTTACCAGTTGTGGGGGCAGATGGACTGTCCAAGAGGAAATGTTTTCTCCAAACATATGTATTAACTATTTAGAGCTATTGGGGGCGTTTTATGGATTAAAAGCCTATTGTTCTACAAAAAAGAATCTGCATGTACTGATACAATTAGACAATAAAACAGCTGTTGCATATATTAATCACATGGTGGAGTCAGATCGGTTATCATGTGATTGTCTGGTCAATCAGATATGGCAGTGGTGTATTAAGCACCAAATTTGGATTTCGGCAAATTATATCCCAGGTAAAGACAATGTGGTGGCAAAGACAACAGATCAAGGGTGTTTTAAGACAACACAGAATGGATTTGAACCCAGTAGTTTTCAGTAAAATTGTGATTCAATGTTGGTTACCAGACATTGATCTGTTTGCATCAAGATTAAATCATCAATTGCCTAAGTATGTGTCTTGGGAACCAGATCCAGATGCAGTAGCAGTAGATGCTTTTTCACTACATTGGGGGGGGAATATGTTCTTTTATGCTTTCCCTCCATTTGCTCTGGTTCAGCAATGTCTGAAGAAAATAGAACAAGATTCCGCCACAGGATTATTGGTGATTCCAAATTGGCCGACACAACCATGGTTCCTGTTGATGTTAAACATGATTAAAGAACCATATATGTCAATTCCTAGCAGCAGTGATTTGTTAATAAAACCAGTAACCAAAGAAATTCATCCATTACATGCTTATATGAATTTGTTAATCTGCAGGTTTTGACCAGACCACTACAAGAGCTTGGATTGTCGGATAGAACTATGGATATTATAGTCGCATCATGGCGAGATAGCGCTCAGAGACAATATATGACACATATAAAGAAATGGGAAGTTTTTTGTAGACAATCAAATATATCTTATCATACTGTGAACATTGCAAATATATTGGAGTTCCTTGCTGAGTTGCATTTTGAGCAGCACTTAAGTTATAGTGCCATTAATAGTGCACATAGTGCTTTATCATCTTATTTAGGACAAATTTCTGACCAGAAATCAATTGGATCACACCCATTAATATCCTGATTTATGAAAGGAATCTTTAACAAAAATCCACCCAAACCAAGATATACAGAAATTTTGGATGTCAGCATTGTACTTACTTTACTTAGGCAATGGACTCCAATCGAAGTTATATCATTGGAAAAGTTAACATTTAAATTAGTAATGTTAATGGCATTAGTTTCAGCACAAAGGGTGCAAACATTACAAATGCTACGTTTAGATTGTATGCATGTGGCTTCAGATAACATTGTGTTTTACGTTTACGATCTGATCAAGCAAAGCAGACCGGGGGGAACTGGAGCAAAGGTAATGTTTCAAGCTTACCCTATTGACCCAACATTGTGTGTAGTTAAACATTTGAATCAATATATAAAAGTTACCAAACCTCTTCGAGATGATGAAAAAGCGTTAATGATTACGCATAAGAAACCACACACAATAGCTTCAGTACAAACAATTTCAAGGTGGTTAAAACAGGTGTTACTTTTAGCAGGAGTAGACACTGATGTGTTCAAATCTCACTCCACCAGGGCAGCAGCTACGTCCGCGGCGAAGTTACAGGACATACCACTCGAACACATTTTAAAAACTGCAGGGTGGTGTAAAGAAGACACTTTTTCAAAGTTCTACAATAAACCTGTTCGCACAATGACAGGCTTTGGACACACGGTGTTGGGTTCACTATAATCACCTGCTTTGTTTCACTATTGATTTATATTATCGATTATGTTATCACTTATATTTTTTATCACTTTGTAATGGTTTCCCCAGATGTAAAAAAGGGGGTTATTATATGTTCATTTATCATTAAAAGATTTATGAAAAGAACTAAAACTGATCTGGTAAAAGGTTATTTACTCATGTATGTGTTGACCTAGCCAGACTGTCGTATGGAATGATTCTACGACATGAAAAACACAGAAGCTTCAAAATCTTCACGTAATCACTCACGTGACTCCGAAGTAAAATAGTAAGATTAAACGAGAACATACCAGTTCGAAGTTTGATCGTTATTTTATGAGGAGTAACGATGAGGGATTACGTGCCCTCCACTCCCATAAAATAAAATAAATGATCATCTGGTAGTTATAAATCTATGATGAGCCTTACTATCTTACTCCGGCTATTGTGTTCGGTGTTTTTCATGCTGCTGCTTTGAAGTATGCCGTTCTAGCGCCAGGCGGGGCTTCTTCACGTAATCCCTCATCGTTACTCTTCATAAAATAACGATCAAACTTCGAACTGGTAAGTTCTCGTTTAATCTTACTATTATAGGTAACTCTTAGAGCAGCCGGGTACGTCAGACCATACTTCAGATTTTTCACATCCTTCAGTATTCTTTTTGCATCTTTAAACAACGCTCTCTTCCTGGAGACCTCAGCAGGATAGTCTTGGTAAATGCTGATCTTATCTCCCTCGTATATGAGATTTCTGCTGTTTATTTTTCACTTATTTTCACCAACTCCTCCAGTACATGATCATATTGCACCTTTATTATCATTTGTCTTGGAGGTGCATCTGGCCATGAGTGGCGCCTCATCACTCTGTGTGCTTGAGCTAGCAGAGGCTTTTGATCCAGGTTTAGGGCTTTTTGCAATAAATCTGCAGCAAATTCGCAAGGGTCTCCTTTCCCCTCTCTCCCTTCCTGAATTCCAACGATTCTTAAGTTCTGATCGCCTCTGACGTCCTTCCAGTTCAGTGCATTTTTCAGTTAATTTGCTCAGTAGCTCTGATAAGCCTTGGTTTTCTCTGATAAGCTATTTTGTTGTTTCAGCACGTTGCAGCAATCTCCTCCAGAGCGGTTATGGCTACAGTCTGTTGATTCAATGATTCCTCAACAGGCTCCAGCTTTTCGTTAAAGCTGGTCTCCATTAATTGAAATTTAATATCCATCTCCGTACGTAACTCTGTAATATGCTCGCTCAGCATTTCCTCTGTTTCCTTCTTCCATCTTTCCGATAATTCAAGGAGAGTGGAGTTAATTTCTTCCTTCATTTCCTTCATTTCCACTTTAAGCTTCTTAAACTCCTCCTTCAAATTTTGAAATTCTTCTTTAACATTCGTTAACTTTAGTTCTTCCTTTAGTTTTCCTTTAGTTCAGAAAGATGCAATATTCTATATGTTTTATGAGGTTTGCATCAAAGCAAATAGAAGTTCCCATCCCTAATTCTCCTTGAGTTGGTGACAGTAATGCACCCACATAAACCATTGCAGTCCTTGTTGTGAATGTGTACTCAAGTCCTAGTGTCAGAAAGGAAACAGGCTCTTCGGCCTACTATGCCCATGCCATTTTATACATATCTGCACTAATCCCATTTACCCACATTATCATAGAATCATAGAAAATAGGTGCAGGAGTAGGCCATTCGGCCCTTCGAGCCTGCACTGCCATTCAATATGATCATGGCTGATCATCCAACTCAGTATCTTGTAACTGCCTTCTCTCCATACCCCCAGATCTCTTTAGCCACAAGGGCCACATCTAACTCCCTCTTAAATATAGCCAATGAACTGGCCTCAACTACCTTCTGTGGCAGAGAATTCCACAGACTCACCACTCACTGTGTGAAAAAAGATCTTCTCATCTCAGTCCTAAAAGATTTCCCCCTTATCCTTAAACTGTGACCCCTTGTTCTGGAGTTCCCCAACATCGGAAACAATCTTCCTGCATCTATCCTGTCCAACCCCTTAAGAATTTTGTAGGTCTCTATAAGATCCCCGCTCAATCTCCTAAATTCCAGCGAGTACAAGCCAAGTCTATCCAGTCTTTCTTCTTATGGAAGTTCTGCCATCCCAGGAATCAGTCTGGTGAACCTTCTCTGTATTCCCTCTATGGCAAGAATGTCTTTCCTCAGATTAGGAGACCAAAACTGTACACAATACTCCAGGTGTGGCCTCACCAAGACCCTGTACAACTGCAGTAGAACCTCCCTGCTCTTGTACTCAAATCCTTTTGCTATGAATGCCAACATACCATTCGCTTTCTTCACAGCCTGCTGCACCTGCATGCCTACTTTCAATGACTGGTGTGCCATGACATCCAGGTCTCGTTGCATCTCCCCCTTTTCTAATCGGCCACCATTCAGATAATAATCTACCCTCCTGTATATTGTAAATAGCTGGGGTCCCAGCACTGAGCCTTGCGGTACTCCACTAGTCACTGCCTGCCATTCTGAAAAGGACCCGTTCACTCCTACTCTTTGCTTCCTGTCTGCCAGCTAGTTCTCTATCCACATCAATACTGAACCCCCAATACCATGTGCTTTAAGTTTGTATGCTAATCTCTTATGTGGGACCTTGCCGAAAGCCTTCTAAAAGTCCAGATATAACACATCCACAGGTTCTCCCTTATCCACTCTACTAGTTACATCCTCAAAAAATTCTATAAGATTCGTCAGACATGATTTACCTTTCATAAATCCATGCTGACTTTGTCCAATGATTTCACCGCTTTCCAAATGTGCTGCTATCCCATCTTTAATAACTGACTCTAGCATTTACCCCACTACTGATGTTAGACTAACTGGTCTGTAATTCCCCGTTTTCTCTCTCCCTCCCTTTTTAAAAAGTGGGGTTACATTAGCTACCCTCCAATCCTCAGGAACTACTCCAGAATCTAAAGAGTTTTGAAAAATTATCACTAATGCATCCACTATTTCTGGGGCTACTTCATTAAGTACTCTGGGATGCAGCCTATCTGGCCCTGGGGATTTATCGGTCTTTAATCCATTCAATTTACCTAATACCACTTCCCGGCTCACCTGGATTTCACTCAGTTCCTCCATCTCATTTAAGCCCCGGTCCCCTGCTATTTCCGGCAGATTATTTATGTCCTCCTTTGTGAACACATAACCAAAGTAGTTATTCAATTGGTCTGCCATGTCCTTGTTCCCCATGATTAATTCACCAGTTTCTGACTGCAAGGGACCTACATTTGTTTTAACTAACCTTTTTCTCTTCACATATCTATAAAAACTTTTGCAGTCTGTTTTTATGTTCCGTGCCAGTTTTCTTTCATAATCTATTTTCCCTTTCCTAATGAAGCACTTTGTCCTCCTCTGCTGGACTGAATTTATCCCAGTCCTCTGGTAGGCTGCTTTTCCTGGCTAATTTGTATGCTTCATCTTTAGTTTTGATACTATCCCTGATTTCCCTTGTTATCCACAGATGCACTACCTGGGATGAACAATTGTTGTAGTTCATTTATGCATTAGTTTAGTTTGGTTTAGTTTAGTTTATTATCATTAAATGTACCAAGGTACAATGAAAAGGTTTTGTTTGTGTGCTATCCAGTGAACAAAAAGATTATACATGATTACCATTCAGCCATCCATAGTGCACTCATAGTGGATTCACTCCAATTCCCTGATACCCCAGCCGGACTATCGGTATCGACTGTCTATCTGCCGCCACACTGCACAATTCTCCAACCGGCACAGATAACGAATAAAGGGTGTAGCATTTAGTGCAAGCTAAAGACCGATAGTGCCATTAAAGATAGTTCAAAGGTCTCCAAAGAGGTAGATGGGAGGTCAGGACCGCTCTCTAGCTGTTGAGGCCGTGTTCTTTTATACCTTCGTGATTCAAGTACTTGACGAGATGCTTCTTCAATGTAGTGGGAGTATCTGCCTACTTTAAACTAAACTTACAGCTGGTGAGACTGTAATTTGGCCTTTTAGACAATGGAGGTTGTGTTGGAGTTTGGCCAGTGTGTCAGTAATGACAAATGTTCAGATCATCTCACCTAACAAGCTTGGACCTAGAGAGAAACTCATCAGATGACATGTCAGATACCCACTCAATGTGATTTAGTTTACATCTGTGGACCCCTACTAAAAGGTCAACATCTCTCTGTATGCAATCTCTATTTCATTTCAGCTAATGAGTAAGAGCTATTAATAGTCACTGCTAAAATTTTGAGTTTGCGACCACTCACCAGAAATAACCGCTTATCGGGGGTTTGGTTTTGTGAAAACAATTGAACCCTCGTATCTGAAGAAGGCTGCATGTTTTACTGTCTAGTAGACGGGCTCCAATTAACTGAGCTGACATCCAGATATAAACCAGGCTGTGACAGCCTAATGGAGATCTTCAGCAGATCATCCCACTTACCGTTCAGCAGCATGAAACAGACTGCTGGAGGAACTCACCGGGTCAAGCAGCATCCTTCTTAATCTCTCTTATCAGAACATTTCCTTTTAAATGAGGCCTAGATTCGCAGGACGCTCATATCTCCTTTTGCCCACTGAGCACTCAGTAGAATAAGGCCTGGTATTTACGGTACTGTCTCTAAATAGCAAATTGGTTAATGATTTTTTTTAGAAACTGTGTCATGCCAACATGACAGGCAGGCAATGTGATGTGGTTCAGTTTTGTGGACAGGCAATGGAACCCTTGAGTGTCATTGGATTGCAAAAGGAAGGCACGGTGACTTCTATAAAGGTTGCTATAGTTGCCTGTTGGCCATCAATGCGTGCACAATATTTGACTTCTCAGGGATCCACTGGGATTTTAATATTTGAAGGATAGAACCCCTTTGGAAGGTTGGGCAAGATCTTAAAAGACAACGGCTTTTTTGCTTGCATTCGAGAGATAACAAAATATGGCATAGAACATTAGAGCACAGGGATAGGCCCTACAGCCCTCAATGACTGTGCGAGCACGATGCCAAATTAAACTAATCTCTTCTGCTCGCATATGATCCATATCCTCTTGTTCCCTTCAAATACATGTACCTATCTTAAGACTAATAGTGACACATCGCTCTTGCATTTGCTTTCACCTCGACTGTTCAAGACACCTGCCACTCTCTGCCACTGTAACAGAAAATGTCCCCCACATCTCCTTTAAACCTTACCCCTCTCACTTAAAGCTATGACCCGTAGCATTTGCATTTCCACCCTGGGAAAAGGTTTTTGAATATCGACCCTATCTATGTCTCTCATAACTATAAAATTATGTTAGGTCTCCCCTCAGCCTTCGGCATTCCAGAGAAAACAATCCAAGTTTGTTCAAACTCTCTGTATTTTTGTTTTGTTTAGTTTGGTTTGGTTTAGTTTAGTTTAGTCTAGGTCAGTTCAGTCAATTCCTTTTACAGATAAAGGATAACAGATACAAAATTTACTGCAAGATGTCTGATAAAGTATGATTAAAAATAGTTCAAAGGTCTCCAGTGAGTTAGGTGGAAGGTCAGGACTGCACTCTAGCTAAGGACCATTCAGCTGCCAGATAACAGATAGGAAGAAACTGCCCCTGAATCTAGCTAATACCCTCTAATCCAGGCAACATCCTGGTAAACCTCCACTGCGCCCTTTTTAAAGCCTTCATATCCTTTTTGTAATACGTTAATCAAAACTGCACCCAATACCCCAAATGCACCCCAACCAAAGTTTTATAAAGCTGCCTGACTGTTATACTCAATGCCCTGATTGATGAAGGAGAGCATCCCATACACCTTCTTTATATATTCTGTCTACTTGTGTTGTTACCTTTGTGGGAGCTATGGACATGGAGCCCAAGATCTCTCTATACAAACCTCTACGACCACATCCTCACCCAGACTCGATACCACAGCCACATCGCTTCCTAGGGGCTTGCCTGCGCCTCCATCTCATACCCCGTGGATTCCAGCTCCAATTCCCTGCCTCCCAGTTCGGACCCCAGCCGGACTATCGGTGTCGACTGTCTATCTGCCGCCACACTGCACAATTCTCCAACCGGCCAACTAAGATCCACCCTGGTTGCAATGCGCCGACACCAGCAGGACCTCGCATTGACTCTCCCGAAACTTCGGGCCTCACTCACCCAGACCTGCAACGGACCCCAACTACACTACATCCTCCGGAAGATCCACCGCTTCAATCAACAATTCATGTCCCATCTTACCTCCACCAAGGACCTGAAATTAGCCCGCCTCCAGGCCGTTCCAGCCAACGACAATCCCCGACTGGACCGCCCGCAGGCCCCGGGCCCCAACTCTGGCCTGAGCCACCGGCCTGAGTCCCCCGACGCCATCTTGTCCACAAGGAGCGCCTCCAGGACTCACCAGGATGCAGCCTCCATCGACCTCCACGCCGATGCTGCCGCAAACCGCCACCTGCCTACCGATGACGCACAGCCCCGCTGCCTGCCCGGTAACTCTGTTTATCTCCCCCTCCCCGATTCCACCACCCATCACCAGCACAACGCGACTGCCGAACCCCGCCGCCCCCCGGGTCCACCTAACTCCATCGCCACACCGGGCCCATCCAGCATCACCGATGTACTGGGCCCGCCGAAGACCACAGCCGCACCTTGCATCGCTGCCGGACCGGGGCTCACCGAACATGGCTGCCGCACCGCACCCCACTCATCTCGCCGCCTCATCGGTCGGACCGACCACCCGCCCACCGGGACCTCCAACGCATCGCCCACCGACCCCCACTCCACCGCCCGCGGACTCCTACCTTCGGGTCCGCCGACCCACGACACTCCACCGCCCTCCAGCAGCCCGCAGCCGTCGCCTCACCTGCAGACTGGATTCTGCAGTGGGCCTGAACCCTCCACGTTGCTAACTCCTCCCACCACTCTGTTTTTAACAGCACTGGGTCCTAGTGCCCGTCTCCCCAACCCCAGTAACCTTAGTGGCTATTCCACTGGGTCTTCCCCATCCCCCCCCCTACCATGTAACCCCTGCTCTTCCCACCCACACACCACAGCCCCCATACCCCCCCACCCCCTGACCACCCTCCACCCCCGCACCACACAATGCTCCGTCCTCAGTGCACTCACCTGCCTTCCTCCGGCCACAACCCCCATCCTTGCCGCGTGTTCACCATAACCCCCGGACCTCCCCCTCTCCAACACTAAAAGCAGAGGCCTTACCGTTGTCCCCCTCCGTCCCCACCTCAATGAGTTCCGCGCCCACCACGACTTGGAGCTCTTCTACCGTCGCCTCCACCTCACAGCGTTCTTCCACGGGAAGAAGTCCTCGCCCCCCCACGATGATCCCTTTTCCTGTCTCCAACGTACCCCCCTCCACTTGGACCCCCCCCCTCGTAGCCTTCCCGGCTGTAGAACTATTTATCCAGAACTGCCGTCGGGACATCAACCGCCTCGACTTCTCCACTCCCCTGCCTCACTGAATCTCTCCACCCCCCGAACGTACTGCCATCGACTCACTCCGTAACAACCCAGACTGGGTTATCAAACCCGCCGACAAGGGAGGTGCCGTGGTAGTCTGGCTCGTCGATCTCTACAAAGCGGAGGCCGCGCGCCAACTCTCGGACACCTCCTCCTACTTACCCCTGGACCATGACCCCACTGACGAACACCAGGCCACCATCTCGAACACCATAACCGACTTCATCAGCTCCGGCTCCCTACCCCCCCGAGCCTCCAACCTCATCGTTTCCCAGCCCCGCATGGCCCGATTTTACCTTCTCCCCAAAATCCACAAACCCGACTGCCCTGGCAGACCCATTGTCTCTGCTGCCTTTCGTGCCCCACCGAACACATTTCCACATACCTTGATGCCATCCTATCCCCCTTTGTTAAATCCTCCCCACCTATGTTCAAGACACTTCAGACACTCTCCCGTCGGCTCCGCGCATTCCATTCTCCAGGCCCCCATCCTCTCATCTTTACCATGGACGTCCAGTCACTCTACACCTCCATCCCCCACCAGGACGTCTCAAAGTGCTCCGTTCTTCCCTCGACCAGAGGAGCAACCCATACCCGTCCACTGACACGACCCTCCTCCGCCTAGCAGAGTTGGTCCTTACCCTCAATAACTTCTCTTTTGACTCCTCCCATTTCCTCCAAACACAAGGCGTAGCTATGGGGACACGCATGGGCCCCAGCTACGCTTGCCTCTTTGTCGGGTACGTCGAACAATCCTTGTTCTCGGCGTACCAGGCCCCATCCCCCGACCTCTACCTCCGTTACATCGATGACTGCTTTGGTGTCACCTCCAGCACCCACACACAACTGACTGACTTCATTCATTTCACCACCAACTTCCATCCGGCACTCAAATACACTTGGACCATTTCCGACATTTCCCTACCATTCCTTGGCCTCACCATCTTTATTGCAGGTGATACACTCCTGACCGACATCCACTACAAACCAACTGACTCCCACAGCTACCTGGACTACTCTTCCTCCCACCCTGCTTCCTGTAAGGACTCCATCCCCTATTCCCAATTCCTCCATCTACGCCGCATCTGCTCCCAGGATGAGGTGCTCCACATCAGGTCATCACAAATGGCCTCATTATTCAGAGAACGGGGATTCCCCTCCCCCACTATAGATGAGGCTCGCACTAGGGTCTCCTCCATACCCCGCAACTGCCCTCTCTCCCCATTCCCCCATTCGCAAACAGGGCAGAGTCCCCCTGGTCCTCACCTTTCACCCCACCAGCCGGCAAATACAACACATAGTCCTCCGCCAGTTTCGCCACCTCCAACGTGACCCCTCCACTCGCCACATCTTCCCATCTCCCCCCCGTCTGCCTTCCGCAAAGACCGCTCCCTCCGCAACTCCCTTGTCAATTCTTCCCTTCCCTTCCGCTCTCCCCATTTCCCGGGTACTTTCCCTTGCAACCGCAAGAAATGCTACACTTGTCCCTTCACCTCCACCCTCCACTCCTTTCAGGGACCCAAGCAGTCCTTCCAGGTCCGACAGAGGTTTACCTGCACCTCCTCCAACCTCATCTACTGCATCCGCTGCTCCAGATGCCAGATGATCTATACCGGTGAGACCAAGCGGAGGCTTGGCGATCGTTTCGCCGAACACCTCCACTCGGTCCGCAATAACCATTCCCTCTCTCTCTCTATCTCTCTCCCCCACCCTAGTCGCACTAGCTTCTCATTTTCACACCACAAACAGCTTACAATAGCTTGTTCCCTTATCATCGATACTTTTTTCCATATCTTTCATTCATTGTTCTTTATCTCTCCACATCACCGTTTATATCTCTCGTTTCCCTGATCCCTGACCAGTATGAAGAAGGGTCTCGACCCGAAACGTCGCCTATCTCCTTCGCTCCTTAGATGCTGCTGCACCCGCTGAGTTTCTCCAGCCTTTTGTGTACTCTCTCTATACATCAATGTGTTAAAGGTTCTGGCATAAATTGAATACTTTCCCCTTACACGTGTCCTCCTAAAGCACAACACCTCATACTAACTCAAATTAAACTCCATCTGACATTTCTCCACCCATATCTGTAACTGATATCTGTAACACTTACAACTGGGACTTCACAATGTCTCCAAACCTGGCGACTCTAGTATACTGTCTCACTGTACTATTTCTATACACTTGTTCTGTATCTAAGATGTGCTTAACTCAGTATTTGTGAAAATAAAGTACCATTGGACCATTGATCTCTATCCTGCTCTATACTTTGATGGCCTTCCTCCACGGTGAAACTCGTTGTCTGAAAACCAACTACCTAAACCAGGGGTGGGGAACCTTTTCATGTTGGAATGCCGCATTAAATTAGCTGTAATCTAATAAGGCCGCATCCAAGAAACTTCAATTAGATATACTTCAAAATGTACATTATTTTGTTAAAATAGCCCTCATGACTTACTAATGTTTTAATTGTGGCCGTCAGTCGGGGAGGATTATTTCGTTGAATCTTCAATTACTCTTTGGTATTTTAAATACGTTCATTTTAAGATTAAAATAAAAATAATAAAAGACGAACAAAAACATATTAATAAAAATAAAAGGTAGACAAAAATGTCTACCTTCGATTTTCCAGCATCTGCAGTTCCTTCTTAAATAAAAATGAAAGGATTTGTTCTACAAAATGTGGATTCATTCAAAAGGCCACACTTAATGGCCTAGAAGGCCACAGGTTCCCCACCCCTGATCTAAACCATCTATATTATTGTCCATTTATTTATACTACAAACTTTGAATAACTTTGAATAATGTTCCCAGGGGATTCTACATATTGATCCCACTGAAGGCCACAATGAAATCTAAATGTCTATTTGAGGTGGTTTGATCGTGCACAGTAGAAGTTGGAGCATTGTCAAACTTAAATAATGCTGCAGTTTTCCTTTGAGCTACTTGAATCAGAATGTTATGAGTTTTTATTTTGCACTGCAGGTAAAAATAGAATGCATGACCAAATGCTTGCAATCAAGATCTAAAGCAGACTAATAGAGTTCAGCACTTTGGTTATATCTCACTTTGAGTACTGTCCATAGTTCTGGTCTCTGGAGAGACCTTTAAAAGTATGTAGGGATTCAATAGGGTAAGCATAGAGAAGAAGGGGGAATCGTTGATTTCAGCAACCATTCTCACATTCCCCTCTCCCACCTCTCCACAATCTGCACCCCCACCCAGCATAATGCCTGTCATGGTGGTACAGGGTGGATGGTGGCACAGCGGCAGATCTGCTGACTTTATGCCCCTGTCCAACTTAGGTGACTACAGGCGACAGGTCGCCACATGGTCACCGGGGTGTCGTCTGTATGGTCGTGAGTAGTCTCTTCAGTCGCCCAAAGAATCGTAGCGTTTTTCTGGTCGCTTCTGGATTTTGAAATGTTCAGAACTTTTTGGTGACAGTCGGCGACAGTTGGCTTGACGCCAATGAGCGTAGCTTGACGTAGGTGCTGTCGTAGGTTGTTGCCAGGATGTTGCAGGTTGTCGCCAGGTGACAAGGTGTAGGTTGTCGCCAGGTGCTGACTACGGTGAATTCCATTGGCGACTACCGACGTCAACCTACGTCAACCTACGTCAACCGGCGACAGGTACCGGTGACTGAATTGTCTTAAGTTGTCTTCATGCTAGTCATCCTAACGGGTCGCCAGTTGTCAGTAGCTTGCTGTAGCTTGACATCAACTAGGTAGTAGGTTGTTGTAAACATTGTTGGCAGTCACTGAAAAAATTGCCTAAGTGGGAGAGGCCCATTACAAAGTGTTAAAGAAGGAACTGCAGATGCTGGAGAATCGAGGGTTACACAAAAAGCTGGAGAACTCAGCGGGCTACTCAAAAAGCCCATTACAATGCCAGTTATCCGGGTTCGATGCTGTATATGAGTGTTGTCTGTAAGGAGTTTGTACGTTTTCCTCTTGATCGAGTGGGTTTTCACTAGGTGTTGTGGTTTCATCCCACACTCCAAAGACATAAAGGTGTGTAGGGTAATTGGCTTCAGTAAAAATTGTAAATTGTCCGTTGTGTGTAGGATAGTGCTAGGGTACCGGGATCACTGGGCAGTGTGGACTCGGTGGGCTGAATAGCATGTATCTGCGCTTTATCTCTGAACTAAACTAAACTAAGATATTTTCCTATGTAGGACCAATCTTGGAACAATAAGTGTAAAATAATGATGTAAACCCATTAAAGCAACTAAGAGAACTTTATATACAAACAGTTTAACTGGAATGAGGAACCTACAGCCATATAGAACAGTTAAGATTATTAGCATTACAACACTCAGGGGACGTCTTAACAGTGACAAGATTAGTGTGATAGGTTGAAATGAAGCAAAGTGCATTGAAGTTCTTTAGATACCAAATAGGCATCTGAAGAAGGTTCCCAACCCCAAACGTCCACTGATCATTCCCTCCCGAGATGCTGCCTGACCTGCTGAGTTCCTCCAGCACTTTATGTTTTGCTCAGGATTCCAGTATCCTCAATGTCTTGTGGCTCCTGCTGTAAAATCTGCAATGCTTCCATGAATGTGAACGTTTCAGTCAATAACTTAAATAATCTTGTTGAATTTCCGCAAGGCTCAGTGCTGGGACCCCAGCTATTTACAATATACATTAATGATTTGGACGCGAGAATTAAATGCATCATCTCGAAGTTTGCGGATGACTCGAAGCTGGGGGGCACTGTTAGCTGTGAGGAGGATGCTAGGAGGCTGCAGGATGACTTGGATAGATTGGGTGAGTGGGCAAATGCATGGCAGATGCAGTGTAATGTGGATAAATGTGAGGTTATCCACTTTGGTGGCAAAAACAGGAAGGTAGACTATTATTTGAATGGTGACCGATTAGGAAAAGGGGAGATGCAGTGAGACATGGGTGTCATGGTACACCAGTCATTGAAAGTAGGCATGCAGGTGCAGCAGGCTGTGAAGAAAGCGAATGGTAAAATGTTGGTATTCATAGCAAAAGGATTTGAGTACAAGAGCAGGGAGGTTCTACTGCAGTTGTACAGGGTCTTGGTGAGGCCACACCTGGAGTATTGCGTACAGTTTTGGTCTCCTAATCTGAGGAAAGACATTCTTGCCATAGAGGGAGTACAGAGAAGGTTCACCAGACTGAATCCTGGGATGGCACGACTTCCATATGAAGAAAGACTGGATGGACTTGGCTTGTACTCGCTGGAATTTAGAAGATTGAGGGGTGATCTCATAGAGACTTACAAAATTCTTAAGGGGTTGGACAGGAAGATTGTTCCCGATGTTGGGGAAGTCCAGGACAAGGGGTCACAGTTTAAGGATAAGGGGGAAGTCTTTTAGGACCGAGATGAGAAAATCGTTTTTCACACAGAGAGTGGTGAATCTGTGGAATTCTCAGCCACAGAAGGTAGTTGAGGCCAGTTCGTTGGCCATATTTAAGAGGGAGTTGGATGTGGCCCTTGTGGCTAAAGGGATCAGGGGGTATGGAGAGAAGGCAGGTACAGGATACTGAGTTGGATGATCAGCCATGATCATATTGAATGGCGGTGCAGGCTCGAAGGGCCGAATGGCCTGCTCCTGCACCTAATTTCTATGTTTCTATGTTTCACAATCAGATTTCCACAGAAATTTATTCCATCGGTTTCGAACAGTAGCTTTGTATCTTAAGAACTTCATCTACAGTAACAGTGCACTTTTTCTAGAGGGCATAGTTGACACTAATATCTTTGGAAATTACAGGTGGGAACATAGTGAATTGATTGAAAGACCCGGCATGGAATCTGGTCCTTTGGTCTACCAAGTCCACGCCGACCATCGATCACCCATTCACACCAGTTATATGTAAACCTACTTTTTTATCTACACACTAGGGACAATTTACAGAAGCCAATTAACTAGCTAACTCACACGTCTTTGGGATGTGGAAGGAAACTGGAACACCCAGAGAAAACCCATGCTGTCACAGAGAGAACGTGCTAACTCCACACAGACAGCATCCAGGTCAGGATCGATCCCAGGTCTCTGGCGTTGTGAGGTAGCGGATCTACCAGCGTGCCGCCTACGTCCAGAAAGAGAGTTAACATTTGACAAATTTTGGCCTAGTGTCTCTGGTTCTCATAGAGATTGGATTTAAAGGGCTTGAGTTATTGTGATTAACGTTCAAATCCTTATGCTGACACGGCAACTGCTTTCCATTGACCTGTCTCACAAGGGGGGCGAATGATAAATTAAACTTTGTTAAGCCTACACATACGTGACAATGTAGGCACATTGTGAAATATGATAATCATGGCATCGCTGAAGAAATTGTCTTTTAGCTGCCAAAATTGAATGCTGTCATCAAGTGGAAATGTTCCTGCTTGTGTTCCTACTCAAAGCTTTTTCCTTTGTTTTAATAATGATAGTAAATAGATGATTGCAGAATGGAAACCGACATTCAAAAACCATGGCAGGCAATTTATTAATGTTGTGAAATCTATCAGTAGAATTAATCTCCGTAAAAAAGAATAGTTTGGTGGCATGATTAGATGTAAAGTTTAATTCTCATTATACCTTTGGACTTTAGAGATGCAGCGTGGAAACAGGCCCTTCGGCCCACGGAGCCTGCGTCAACCAGCAACCACCCGTACACTAATACTATCCTACACACTAGGGACAATTTACAATTTTAATGTAGCCAATTAACCTACAAACCTGTACATGTTTGGAGTGTGGGAGAAAACCGGAGCTCCCAGAGAAAACCCACGTGGTCACAGGGAGAACAGCACCCGTAGTGAGGGTCGAACCCATGTCTCTGGCGTTGTAAGGCAGCTACTCTGCCACTGCACCACTGTGTCACCCCACCTATGCTTTATAAAATTGGAGAATAATGAAATATGATTTTTCCAATATGAATAAATAAGTGTTTCTGGTTTCACAGTTTATAGTTTTTCAATTTTTGAATTGGAAAACCAGTTAACTTAAGCATAGAAGTTTGGTGGGGATTTCTTTGCAGTGCTGAGGTATTGCTGTGTCATCAGAACTGCATCGCTTTCAGATGTGAATTTGAAATAGGATCTCATTTGCCCCCATCTAGCAATTCAAATTGGTGGATGTTAGTGAATTAAAAAAATGTCAGGAGGTTTATGCTCCAGTTAATTTTTCTGCAATAAAAAAGCCAGCAGTTCTCATTGTGGAAAAAAGGAATTGTAGATTCTGGTTTACAAAAAGAAACTCAAAGTGCTGGAGTAACTCAGTGGGTCCCATTGTTAGCTGATTTCAGCAACCATGTCACCATCTCCACCCCCACCCAGCATGACGAATGAAGGAATAAAGAGATTTGTTACAAAAATGTTAGCCGTTTATAAACGACAATGGAAAACATGACAGAAAGCGGATACCAGATAGGAAGTAAAGTGTCGGAGTTAATAGATATCAGAGAAAGGTTGAAGGTCATCAAATCCGGATCCAACATTTGTAGTTGGCCATCAAGGAGGATGATAGTCAGTAGAGGTCAGATGACTATTGACAGGTTTACAGAATATCCAAAAGCAAAATATTGCAAATTATGTAAAATGAAGCAGTGTGGAAAAAATGAGCCCTATTCCCCTCTCCGCGGATGCTGCCTGACCTGATTTCCAGGTATTTCTGGCATTTTCTGTTCTATTATGGAATGGGCAATCAGGTGATAGATGTAATTCAATACAACTATTGCTTTAAGGAGGAAAAGCAAAGGATGGCGCAGTGTTGCAGCTGATAAAGCTCCTGCCTCACAGCACCAGAGACCCAGGTTCAATCCTGACCTCGGTTCCTGTCTGCGTGGAGCTCTCGCGTTCTCACTGTGACTGCGTGGGCTTTCTCCGGCTGTTCAAGTTTCCTCCCACTTCCCAGAGACGTGTAGGTTTGTCGGTTAATTGGTTACTGGAAAATTACCCCTGATGAGTCGGGAAGGATGAGCAAGTGGGGTAATGTAGAAGGGGTGATCAATGATTTTGATCACCCAGAGATGTCGAAAGACTGGATAGACTCGTCCTGTACTCGCTAGAATTTAGAGGATTGAGGGGGGATCTTATAGAAACTTACAAAATTCTTCAGGGGTTGGACAGGCTAGATGCAGGAAGATTGTTCCCAAAGTTGGGGAAGTCCAGGACAAGGGGTCACAGTTTAAGGATAAGGGGGAATTCTTTTAGGACCGAGATGAGAAAAACATTTTTCACACACAGAGTGGTGAATCTCTGGAATTCTCTGTCACAGAAGGTAGTTGAGGCCAGTTCATTGGCTATATTTAAGAGGGAGTTAGATGTGGCCCTAGTGGCTAAAGGGATCAGGGGGTATGGAGAGAAGGCAGGTACGGGATACTGAGTTGGATGATCAGCCATGATCATATTGAATGGCGGTGCAGGCTCGAAGGGCCGAATGGCCTACTGCACCTATTTTCTGTGTTTCTATGATCGTCGTGGACTCGGTGGGCTGAAGGGCCTGTATCCATGCTGTGTCTCTAAACTAAATGTACAGTCAATGGAAAGATGCGGAGAAGTACAGAGGAACTAAGAGATGGCAGCTTGCCAATAGATAATTCTCTGAGCGCAAGTAGATAAAACGTGGAGTAGCTAATAGTATTTTTAGTTTTAAATAACAAAGCAAGAATGTAGTGATAACATTATAGATAAACATGGAAGATAATGGGTATTTTGCTAATTATGGATTTTGAAGGGATATGTAATGCCATAGTACTTGGCATAGTTTAATCAAGAATAGGAAAGTGGGCTTTCTTTAGGAGGGAGAACTTATCCTACTGCACCAATTTCCATTAAAGCAGAGAAATTAAAGCAGGTGCGGAGGAATTTCTTTAGTCAGAGGGCAATGAATCTGCGGATTTCATTGCCACAGATGGCTGCGGAGGCTAAGTCATTGGGAATATTTAAGGCGGAAATTGACAGATTCCTGATTAGTACGGGTGTCAGGGATAGAAACATAGAAAATAGGTGCAGGAGCAGGCCATTCGGCCCTTCGAACCTGCACCGCCATTCAATATGATCATGGCTGACCTGAGCCCCTTTAGCCACAAGGACCACATCTAACTCCCTCTTAAATATAGCCAATGAACTGGCCTCAACTACCTTCTGTGGCAGAGAATTCCACAGATTCACTACTCACTGTGTGAAAAATGTTTTTCTCATCTCGGTCCTAAAAGATTTCCCCCTTATCCTTAAACTGTGACCCCTTGTCCTGGACTTCCCCAACATCGGGAACAATCTTCCTGCATCTAGCCTTTCCAACCCCTTAAGAATTTTGTAAGTTTCGATAAGATCCCCCCTCAATCGTCTAAATTCTAGCGAGTACAAGCCGGGTCTATCCAGTCTTTCTTCATATGAAAGAGCAGACATCCCAGGAATCAGTCTGTGAACCTTCTCTGTACATTATTGGGGCAGGGGAGAAGAATGGGGTTGCGAGGGAAGGATATATCAGCCATGATTGAATGCAGAGTAGACTCGATGGGCCATATGGTCTAATTCTGCTACTATGACTAATGAACCTATGATGGACATGAGAAGGGCTGGAGATTTGAAAGAGGATTGTAAATGGTTCAGCTCTTTAATAAGATACATTGATAAAGATTATTTTCTTAGGAGTTAGTGAAGACGCACTTTTCTTTCTAAAGTATTACAAAGAGAGTTGAGAAAGGGACTAGAATTACTGGTCCTTTTAATTTAACTCTATGATTGCCCAATGGTCTCTCATGGCTGCCAGGAAATTTGCATGGCTTAAGCATTGGAAATTATGTAAATGTGGAGGCCAGTGAGGAGAGGGTGAAAAGATGCGAGATTAGTTTTGAAATAAAGAGACAGTGCTTCGCAGTTCTTTGGTGGAAAGGTAGCGATGATTACATCTGTAATTTAATGGCATTTGGTCTTTGCAGACACTGGTTTTGGCAAGTCATTCAGGCAGATTGTCTTATGTTGATGACAAGTGAGATCAACTTGCTGCCATTTAAAATACGAGTCGCAGCACTGGTGCAATACGATGATCTCATCCCCAGTCCATAAAAGGCTCTGTATCAGTAGGACCTATCAGGTGTCTTCTGCAGGAGTCCCAGCCTCTTGGAAATTCCAGAACAAAGTGGACTCGTGATCAGGAAAGTTGCTGCATGGGCAGTGGTGTTATTGTTTTTTAAGTTTCAATTGAAAGTGAAAACTACATGACACTGTTGAAAGAATAGATTTCAAACAAGTGCACCAGGCTGTTGGCAGGCCTGCATGGTGGCAAGGGAGGGGGATTACCATAGGGTCCTGATAATGTTATAACTCACAAAAGCAAAGCTGATAGGCTTTGCAACAGCTGAGGAACTATATGCGGTGAATGTCCTGCAATTGCTCCTGGATAGATTAAATGATGGAATGACAAAGCACATTCAGTCCATTGTGCCAGCTCTATCTCCTTTCCAAAGTTATCCAATTAGTCCCACTCCCCTGCACTTTGTCCAAAGCGCTGCAAGCTGTTCCCTTCAACCCTTTACCCACTGTGGGGCTTCCTCGTGAATCTGCTCCCACCATCCTTTCATGCACCGTATCCAAGATTACATGTAGAAACAAGGAACTGCGGATGCTGGTTTATAAACAAAATGACACAAAATGTTAAAATAACTCAGCGGGTCAGGCAGTATCCCTGGGGAACATGGAAAGGTGACGGTTCAGGTCAGGGCCCTTCTTCAGATGGATCCATTAAACTGCATCCAATCAATTTGAAGAAGGGTTCATGTTCACCAGGGATGCTGCTTGACACGCTGAGTTACTCTAACATTTTGAGTCTATTTTTCCCCCCCAAGATCATATGTTGCTTCGTAAGTTATTCTTATTCTTTCACTTTCCTGCTCTGAAATTGCTCCGAATCTGGGCCCTCTTGAACCCAAACCTACTGCCCTATTTATGTTCACCTTAACTATTCTGGCGGCACCCTGCAGTACATTGAACATCCCTGTCAAATCTCACACTAACCCGCTCTGCTCCAAAAACATTCATAGCTGCTCCAGCCTGTCAATATGTGTGTGACTGTATGATGTCCCACACTCAAGTCAACCTCCTCCACCCTCTCTCTAACGCCTAAAGGCCGGTGCTGGAAGTGGCTACAATTCTCAGTGCTCCTTACATAAGTAGCATTGCGACTTATCTCCTTACATAAGTAGCATTGCTCCCCAATCTAAATTGTACTGTGGAGTTTATATTACCTTTCATTCTGCAACCAAAGAAAACTTCTACTCTCTGTATTGACATTCAGATGCCTGTTCTGCCTACCCACAACTATTAAAGCCTATGTCCACTCTCTTCACCTTTTCTAGCCCTTTTCTATCTTGTTCCCTCCTTTCTCCATCAGTTTGAAGAATGGTGCCAACACAAAAACGTACCTGTCTGTCCATTTCCCTCCACAGATGCTTCCTGAGCCGTTGAGTTACTCCGGCACTTGTTTTTGTGTTTTCTTGATTCCAGCATCTGCAGTCTTCTATGTGTCTTCTCTCTGTCTTCCATCTTCTCCAATTCTTAGTTTTCAAAGTTTTCTCTCATCTGCAGACTTTGAGACCATGTCCCTAGCCACACTTGCTCAGTGCATCCAGTATTTGCTATTTTGTTTTGTATTTATAGCAATTGCAGCTCATTGTTTCATATGCTTTATATGACAGTATGCGCTGGCCTTGTTAGTAATGCATCACTTTCTTGAATACATTTTTGTTCTCAAATCAAATGTTAACACAAGATATTGTCCCTAATGTTTCTCTACTATCACTATCACTGTTCAGTTGGTAATCTTGTCCTTGCAAACGTTATCTCCATCTGTATGGGTAAAGGTTTGGTACTGTGGTGCAGCGGTAGAGCAGCTGCCTTACAGCCTCAGAGACCCGGGTTTGATCCTGACTGCTGTCTGTACGGAGTCTGTACGTTCTCCCTGTGACCGCATGGGTTTTCCCCGGGTGCTCCAGTTTCCTCCCACACTCCAAAGACAGGTTCGAAGTAAAAAATTGTCCCTAGTGTGCAGATAGTGCAAGTGTATGGGGATTGCTGGTTGGTGCAGACCCGGCCACCAAGTGCTGGCAAATGGAATTAGTGTACATCGGTACCCGAATTATGGTCTTGGGCATGGTGGGATGAAGATCCTGTTTCTTTACTCTTTGATGCTGACTCCATGAGATAAGTAAACAAGTTAAACTGATGATGAATGCCCCGTTTCCATTTTAAATAATGTTAACCATTCATTAGAATGTTTCAATGGTTCGACGGTTCCTTTGTTATCACGTGTACTGAGGTACAGCAAAATTATTTTTTTGCATACAGATCAGTAAGATTATTGCCATATACAAGTGTAATCCCTGGTTAAATGCACAACAGTCCACTGAGGCTATATTCTAGTGCAAGGCTATATGCATTGAAACATACATAATTGTGAAAGGCTTGGATAGAGTGGATGTGGAGAGGATGTTTCCACTAGTGGGAGAATCTAGGACTACAGGTCATAGCCTCCAAATTAAAGGACATTGTTTTAGGAAGGAAATTAGGAGAATTTTCTTTAGTCAGAGGGTGGTGCATCTGCGGAATTCTTTGCCACAGAAGGCTGTGGAGGCCATCAGAGAATATATTTTTAAGGCAGAGATGAATAGATTCTTGATTAGTATGGGTGTCAGAGGTTATGAGGAGAGGGCAGGAGAATGGGGTTAGGAGGGAGAGATAAATCAGCCATGAAGGGCCGAATGGCCTAATTTTACTATAACCTATGACCTTATGACATGAGTTTAGGCACCATTTCACTGTCCTGACTACAGTTGGCCATCAAGGCCCCATTGTAGCCGTTGTCTCCACCCTGTCCTGCGAATCATTGTCCCTCTCCTTGCCCAGCTATCTTTGATCTTCATGCCCCGGGGGTGCCTCCTGGAGACAACCTTGAAGGCACGGAAGTTAAGCCCCCTTGGTTCGTCTTACAGTACTTTTGTACTGCGACTGCCACCATCGTCGACTCCCTCCACCTCCTCTCCGGTTCCCCGTTTTGGGGGCAAGCAGGGGCCAGGCTCAGCAGCTTCACTCTCCCAGTTCTCAGCCTATCCAACCTGTCGCTATAATGTAAGTCTGCAAATCCAGGGAACATCCAGGTGAATCTCTTCTTCCTTCTTTGCAACTTATTGCCATCCATATATATCTTGGAAACTAGAACTGCACATAGTCCCGGAAGTGCGGTCTCACCAATGACTTACACAGTTATTGTAGTTACACAGTTGCACTGCATTCTGATATCCCGATTTTTGTACTCAGTATCATTCTCAATGAAGGCAAGTAAGCTACTTGCCTTCTTCACCACCATGTCCCAGTTCTGACCAAGGTTAACTGTTTCTCTTCCCAAAGAGACAGTTTGACCCTTTGACCCTTTGACTGTAGTTTAGTTTAGTTTAATTGTGTTTATTATTGTCACATGGACCGAATCACAGTGAAAAGCTTCTTGGTTGCATGCTATCCAGGCAATGAGAAGACTATACATGATTACAATCAAGCTATCCACAGAGTACAGATGCAGGATAAAGGGGGTGTTATTTAATGCAAGTTAAAATCCGATAAAATCCGATTAAAGATAGTTCAAAGGACTCAAATGAGGTAGATGGTCGGCTGGTTCTGCACTCTGATTGGTGAGAGGACGGTTTGGTTACCTGATAACAGCTGGGAAGAAACCCAAATCTGGAGGCATACATTTACAAACTCCTGTACCTCTTGGTACAGAAGGGGAGAGGGGACAAGAGGGAGTGACCAGGGTGAGACTTGTCCTTGATTATGCTGGTGGCCTTGCCAAGGCAGCGTGAAATGTAGATGGAGTCTATGGAATGGAGATTAGTTTGCACGATGGTCTGGCCTACATCTACGACTTCCTGCAATCTCTTGCAGTCTTGGATGGCGCTGCTCCTAAACCATGCTGTAATGCATCCCGGAAAATGCATTTGTAGAAGTAGGTGAGGATTGTTGGGGACATGCTGAACATCCTAAGGAAGTAGAGGTGCTGGTATGCTTTCTTAGCATTACTTCGATGTGGCCAGTCCAGGACAATTTGCTGATGATATTTACTCCTACGTCTATTTCCAACATGTTCTGTTTTTATTTTAAACATTGATATGAGCTGATTTCACCAAAGATTCCAGCTGGATAGGATAAACTTAGAGGTATATGGGCCAAGTGCAGACAGGTGGGACTAGTGTAGATGGGGTATTTTAATCGGTGTTGGGCAAGTTGGGCCAAATTACTTATTTTTATGCTGTATGACTCTAGGATTCAATGAAAGGAAAACCGCTGAGTCCATGTACAGGCTGCACTTTTTAAAGACTGAAAATAGCTTTTGGTAACTTACACATCCAAAACAAATATAACTGTCCCTTTAAACTGTTTTATTTCTTCCCGAACTACTTAACTCAAAACAAATATTTGCCTATCATGCATGAAGTTATGGATGATGCAGAGTATATTTAGAATGGGGTTTTGGCCATGGAAAGTGCAAAGATGTCACTGGGAGAGCAATGTATTTACGTGTTGGCTTAGGGACCTGTATCTAGCTTCTCCCATCCTGCTAGTTTGTCTATACATTCTTGCGCTGAGCATTGTACACTCAGTTTAGATGTTATTCAGGACAAGGCTTGTTCATATACAAATACTATAGATGTATATTCAAATTTAGTGTGCAACTGTACTGTTAACGTGGATATTTATACTGCTCTAAGCTGCCATCTACTGCACCTCCGCTTCATGCCTCTCTTTCTTTTACATAGAAATATATCTGAATTCCCATGTAGATATTTAATCCTGGATTACTGGTTACATAAAATGTGCTCATATTGCATGTCTAAACATTTGCTGCCATCGGCAAGTTTCTGTGGTGAAGATATTATGGGCGAGACATTTACAGCTAGATTAATCTTAAAAGAGCGGACCTGTGCAAATGGCTTTTAAATGTTGTTATAATAGAGAGTTACAGCACAGAATTTTCCCATTTGGCCATCAAGCCTACACCAACCATCGACTGCCCATTTTAAACTAATCTTACACAGACCCATTTCATTTCTCCCACATTTCCATTAGTTTCCCCCAGGTTCTACCATTCAATTACTCATTAAGGGGAATTTATTGTGGCCAATTAAACTACCAAACCACACATTTTTAAGAAGTGGGAGGAAGCCAGAGCACTTGAAGGAAATCCATGAAGAACATGGAAAGCCCACTCAGATGACACCAGAAGTCATAATTGAACTTGGGTCCACTGGAGCTATGTGACAATAGTTCCACCAGCAGCATGTTAAGTCTCTCAATGTACTGGGATAGTGAGCGTGTGCACGGATTTACTTTGAAGATTATTAATGATGATCAGACTTTCTAAAGGACCTTTATCTTTAAGTGCTCATATCTAATTGCATTTGTAACGGGTGGTAAGGGATTGTACAGAATGTAATGAATACAAGGTCCATCCCTCACTGAGAGTCTCCTAGTGTACATTTGCTCATGTTGTGGACCATAACGTCAATGCTTCATCTATCCCATCAGCCATCCTCTAGGCCTCTGGTGAAATACCTTGTCTCACGTTACCACTATGCAGCGTCCAACCGACTCTCCTTAAACCTAATCACATCATCCAATGTCTGTCAAAATGCACTGCACTATTTTTAAATGCTTCTGATGATCATGGACATTTAAAAATAGTTCAAAGGGATTTAAATAATTATAATAAGTAAACACAATTCAAAGTAATTGGGAGATAGATTTAAATGCCAGAAATTAATTCCATTCATAGAATCGTACAGCACAGAAACAGGAGCTTTCAGCCACCTCATCGATGAAGACCCCGAGTCATTTCCTGCGTTTATCCCTTTTGTGGGCATTGGTCCCGTACCTTTCTATACCTTTTCGGTCTAAAATAACCTGTTCAAATACCTTTGTATTTGTATGGGCCTCTACCACTTCCTCTGGCAGCTTGTTCCAGGTAACCACTATCCTCTGTGTGAAAAATGTTCTACTCAAATTTCCTTTAAATTCTTCCTGTTAAATGAACCCACCCATCACCTCCAACAAAAGAGTGTCAAAATGTACTTCAAAAGAAAGGGAAGTGATACTAGCTGCCACTGGTCTCATCTGTCAGTTTCCTGCTGTGTTGGTTTAGCTAAAATTATCCCCAAAGCATTTCACAGTGCAGAATGAGACTAATCTGACAGTCTCCCATGTCTGTGTTGACTTTCCAAAGTCATTAGTTCAGTTCTACCTATCTACAATTGTAAATCATCCCCATCCTTAATAATTACAGGCCTTCATTTTAATGTGCAATGACAGGGTTTGCTTTACTCAAAGACATCCAAATCCCAGTAACCCAATGCATCAGAAAAAACATGTTTTAATTTTTTCCTTTTGTTCTTGTGGTGATAAAATTAAATATATTTTCTAATACGGGCAGGTGTCATGTAAATCACAAGCTCTGCCTTGGGAAGCTTAAGTATACACTATGGGGTGATTGGGCCTCGAAGACTAACTTTAGTTGGACAGGTACGTGAATAGCAAAGATTTAGATGGATATGGGCCAAACTGTAGATGAGGCATCTTAGTTGGCATGGGCAGGTTGGGTCATAGGTCCTTTTTCCGTGCAGTATGACTATGACTTAATGACTATAACATAAACAATACACGAGGCCTGCCATGTTCATAAGTTCTAGGTGCAGAATTAGGTGTTCGGCCATCAAGGCTACTCCACCATTCAATCATGGCTGATCTATCTTTCCCTCTCAACACCATTCTCCTGCCTTCACCCCATAACCCCTGACACCCATACTAATCAGGAATCTGTCAATCTCTGCCTTAAATATATCCTTTGACTCAACCTCCACAGCTGTCTGTGGCAATAAATTCCACAGATTCATCACCCGCAAACTAAAGAAATTCCTCCTCCTCTCCTTTCTAAAGGTATGTCCTTTAATTCTGAGGCCATAGCCTCTGGTCCTAAAGCCTCTCACTAGTGGAAACATCCTCTCCACATCCACTCTATCCAGGCCTTTCACTATTTGGTAAGTTTCAATGAGGTCCCCCCTAATCCTTCTAAACTCCAAGCGAGTGCAGGTCCAGTACCTTCAAACGTTCATCATATGTAAACCCAATAATTCCTGGGATCATTCTCGTAAACGCACCTATGTCATCCCACCCAAGCTATTCATCAAGCCTGTGCAGTACGTACCTGCATGTGGCACGGTGGCGCAACTGGTAGAGCTGCTGCCTCAAAACGCCAGAGGCCCGGGTTCAATTCTGACCTCAAGTGCAGTCTATATGTGGAGTTTGCATGTTCTCCCAGTGACCGTATAGGTTTCCTCTGGGTGTTCCTGTCTCCTCCCACATTCCAAAGACATATGGGTTTAAACATAGAAACATAGAAACATAGAAATTAGGTGCAGGAGTAGGCCATTCGGCCCTTCGAGCCTGCACCGCCATTCAATATGATCATGGCTGATCATCCAACTCAGTATCCCGTACCTGCCTTCTCTCCATACCCTCTGATCCCCTTAGCGACAAGGGCCACATCTAACTCCCTCTTAAATATAGCCAATGAACTGGCCTCAACTACCCTCTGTGGCAGAGAGTTCCAGAGACTCACCACTGTCTGTGTGAAAAAAGTCTTTCTCATCTCGGTCTTAAAGGATTTCCCCCTTATCCTTAACCTGTGACCCCTTGTCCTGGACTTCCCCAACATCGGGAACAATCTTCCTGCATCTAGCCTGTCTAACCCTTTAAGAATTTGTAAGTTTCTATAAGATCCCCTCTCAATCTCCTAAATCCCAGGGAGTATAAACTGAGTCTATCCAGTCTTTCTTCATAAGACAGTCCTGACATCCCAGGAATCAGTCTGGTGAACCTTTTCTGCACTCCCTCTATGGCAATAATGTCCTTCCTCAGATTTGGAGACCAAAACTGTACGCAATACTACAGGTGTGGTCTCACCAAGACCCTGTACAACTGAAGTAGAACCTCCCTGCTCCTATACTCAAATCCTTTTGCTATGAACGCCAACATACCATTCGCTTTCTTCACTGCCTGCTGCACCTGCATACCTACTTTCAATGACTGGTGTACCATGACACCCAGGTCTCGCTGCATCTCCCCTTTTCCTAATCAGCCACCATTTAAATAATAGTCTGCTTTCCTGTTTTAGCCACCAAAATGGATAACCTCACATTTATCCACATTATACTGCATCTGCCAAACATTTGCCCACTCACCCAGCCTATCCAAGTCACCTTGCAGTCTCCGAGCTCCAGCTCCTAGTTTGTAAGTTAATTGGAATATACGGACATGAGACTTTGTCTATGGAACTGATGCGCTACCATACTGATAATTATATTCTGCACTCTGTATCTTTCCCTTTGCTCTATCTATTGTACTTGAGTTTGACTTGATTGTATCTATGTGCAGGTAATGATCTGATCTGTCTGGATACATACAAAACAACGTTTTTCACTGTACCTTGGTACACATGACAAGAGTACAAAGGTGCGTTATTTGTCACAGTGGAATTATTTTTGCATATTTACACATGCAGGCGCCACCACTATTGGTGCCATTATTCAAAGTCCAAAGTCAAGTCAACCCGCTCGCTCAATGTATAGGTTGGCACCCGCCACACAAAGATGGCCAGGCGAAGTGAGGAGAAGGGTGTCAGTTCAAGGGCAACCAACCTTGAAGACACTGGAGGCATTACCCCGGTTCACCCTCCTATCGGCCCACTCCTAGTGCCCGATGACTCCGGTTCCCTCCCGGTTAAGCCGACCGAGCTTTTGGACGAGTTCCCAGTCCCGCTGATCTTTTGGACAGGCTCAGATGAGCCTTTGGATGGGTTTCCGTTTCAGACGATTGCCAAGCCTTCGGGTGAGGTCCCGCCGACCCTCCCGGCGAGCACCACGGCCATGGCACCTCGGGAAGGCCTCCTAATAAACCTAAACCTACACTAGTGTGAATGGGTGATCAATGGTCCTGCATGGATTCTATGGACTGAAGGGTCTGTTTCCATGCAATATCTCAAAACCATGGGTTCCCAACCTGGGGTAAATTTACCCCAGGGGGTAAATTTTGCTTACCTAGGGGTTCTTCTTCTTCTTCTTGCGTATGGCGTGCACAGCCTAAAGTTGTAGGACAACTTGTTCTATTTGATCTTATTTGATTGTGCACGCTGGGTTGATTGCATTCGTCAAAACAGGGCGGACCACGGGAAAGTTGCAATCTTCCACCCCACCCAGGGGTAAATTTGTTGATTCTGGATTTGTACATATTTTTTCTCATTGACTGACTGTATTTGATTCTGGTATACCGGTATCTGTTTATCACTAGTTGTTCATAAATAAGTGAAATAACATTGTTATGTGCTATTAAAGTTGCCAGGGGTAAACGGGACAAAAAAACCCTGCTCTAAACTAAACCAAACAAAAGACGGCACTCTTCCCAAGGGGCAAAATCTGAAGTTATACATATGTTGTTTCTCAAATCTGAATTCTGACTGTACAACATAATTTGAAATATATGCCGTTCCATCATACAACTATTGTAAAGTTTTTACCACGCATTAATCCCAATGCATGACTAAAACTGCCAAATAGTGACAATTATTCAATAGGCACCACTTGCTTCAGCATAACGCTTCACAAGATGAGTCAGACATATTGACTTATTCAGAATTATTCGTGGAAACATTTTATTCCAAGTTTACTTAATTAACCCTGTACCACAGTAGTATGAGGATTCTGCGGCAGAGTTTAGTTCAGCTGTGTTTAAATGAATGGCAGACTCATTATTGATGGCAGATGCAAAAAGGCAGCCGGCATCATCAGAGATACACAACACACTGGCCATGCTCTCATTTCACTCCTGCCATTGGGAAGAAGGTACAGGAGCCTGAAAACTGTAACGTCCAGGTTCAGTAACAGTTTCTTCCCGACAACCATCAGTCCATGAAACACTACAACCTCCAAATAGCCTCCAAACTATATAGACTTGGGGGCATTATTTTTGATGCACTACTATTGTGTATTTATTTGCCTGTTTTTAAAACTGAACTTTTTGTTGTTGTTTATTATGCGTTTTACAGAGTAATAATATATTTACATATCTGTTGTGCTGCTGCTAGTAAGAATTTCATTGTTCCGTTCCGAGACACATGACGATAAAACACTCTTGATTCTCGAATGGTTTCCTGTCACCTCAGTGATCCTGGCACTCATTGAAAGTTTGTTTTAGTATGTTTTAGTTCCATATGTTGAGCCACCAGAGGAACTATGCTTTTCAAAGTTACTCCGAAATAAAGGGCAGTAGAACTGCATGCTAACGCCAGAAATTCTTGGTTTTGAACGTTGAGCAGTGGACAGTGCCCTCTGTAGGAGATGATGATGAATAAATATGCAATACAAACTCAGACCATGTTATCCTATAAGATCTGCTTTCAGCCCTTCTACGCTCCAAGAATTAAAGTCCTAGCCTGCCCAACATCGCCCTAGATACTCAGTTCCTGGAATCCTGGCAACATCCTCATAAATCTTTCCTGCTGGTTGGCATCTTTCCTACAGTTAGGGTTTGGGTAGCTGGTCATATTCAGCCCAATACCTTTACAAGCCTGAACGTGAGAAAATAACTTTGACTGCTCATGTGGGGGCACTACGCATTATTTTGGAGGGGCACTATCTCCTTCCACATATTATACACATGCATGCATATACTCATTTAAACATTTTTTAAAATTTCAAAATATACTTTATTCGAGAAATAAATATATACAATACATGATCCATACAAAACTCCATACGACATTCTCGGCATACGACATACCAAATCACAATTTTACCCCACACCTTTGCCACTCACGTACTCTTAAAATTTCAACAATTATCCATGAAGAAGCGCTCATGCCTCAACTGGCCCTCTCCCCACCCATGATTTCCGCATCACCTTAGAGTCATAGAGAGTTATACAGTGTGGAAACATGTCCTTCAGTCCACCTTGCCAACACCCACCGTTATGTCCTGTCAATATGTCCCCACCTGTCTGCATTTGGCCCATATACCTCTAAACTTATCCTATCCATGTACTTGTCTAAATATTTCTCAAACATTGCAATATTGCCTGCCTCAATGACCTCCTCCAGCAGCTTGTTCCATACACCCACCACCTTTTGTGTAAAAAAAGTTACCCCTCAGGTTCCCATTAGAATTTTCCTTCCCCCCCAACCTTAAACCTATGACCTCTGGTTCTCGATTTCCCTACTCTGGGCAAGAGACTCTGTGGTTACCCAATCTATTCCTCTCAAGATTTTGTAGACCTCTATAAGACCTTGTACCATGAAATGGCAAATAGAGGGGTGAGGGGGTGAGCAATGTCTTGTATTTGTGAGTTCTGCGCATATATTGAAAAGCCAGCGCATAACGTGTGCTTGTCTTGAGACAGGGCATGAATGTCAATTGGCAGGAGAATCATTAATAATGAAGAAGCAGGGAGGAAAAAATAGAGGGAGAAATTATATGCTCAATTGTTGATGTGAAAAAACTGATACCGCCAGAAGGAACGTCATAATGGCGCATCGGTAGATTTGCTGCCTTACAGCACCTGAGCCCCGGTTTCAATCCAGACTGTGGGTGCAGTCTATATAGAGTTTGTACATTCTCCCTGTAACCACGTGGATGTTCTCCAGGTTTTCTCCTACATTCCAAAAACGTACGGGTTTGTAGGTTAATTGGCTATGGTAAAATTGTAAATTGTCCCTGGTGCGTAGGATAGTGCTAGTGTACGGGGAAATCGCTGGTTGGCGCGGACTCGGTTGGACAAAGGGCCTGTTTGCTCGCTGTATCACTAAAGTCTAAAGTTGCTGCCTCACAGCACCAGAGACCCATGTTCGATCTGGACTACAGATGTTGGCTGTACGGAGTTTGCATGTTCTCCCAGTGATTATGTGTGTTTTCTTGTATTACTACACTAAACAAAAGGAGTTTGCTTTTATTCAATGTGAGGAACTGCCCAAGCTGGCAGCATGGAATCACCCAACAAGCAACAAGTAGTGGATGAAGTCGTTTGGCCTGTGGGAACAATTTGCAAAGGACACACCTTGTTAGTGATAGTGTTCTGGGGTTAGAAAACAAAGTGCTGATGAACTCAGTGGGTCAGGCAGCATCTGTGCAGGGATTGGACAGGTGACGTTTTGGGGTTGGGACCCTTCTTCAAACTCCAGCAGTTCCTAGTAACTAATATTGTTCTTAGGATGGTCGTACTGCTTAGTTTGCACAGCTGAAATCAGCTACCACATAAAACCCCATC
This sequence comes from Okamejei kenojei, assembly GCA_035221665.1. Classification (NCBI taxonomy): domain Eukaryota; kingdom Metazoa; phylum Chordata; class Chondrichthyes; order Rajiformes; family Rajidae; genus Okamejei; species Okamejei kenojei. The sequence continues at coordinate 35,002,723 of CM069145.1, read as the reverse complement.
AAACCATGATTCCAAGAATCACACCTGTTCTCAGGTCTAATACCATACAAGACTCTAGCCTTGACCAAGTGGGATCAAACTTTGAAGACATTGCAAACTGCTTGGCTTAATTCCACAAGCAGCACAGGAGCCAACTATGGTGCTGTTTTGCAAATTAAAAGCCAGTTGATTGACACAAGGGGATATCTTGTAACTGGCAGGTCTGGTAGCAGTGGTGAAACTGGGGGAATAGTAGCTTTAGCTGAGATACCCAATCTCTCTAACTGTATAAATCCATCAAATTCACAAGTCTACTTGGCATTTAAACTCTTCTAGATTTCTGGAATGCTGCCAACATATGAAGAGTAAAAAATGATAAGCACCACATAAACAAAATACAAACTGCTTAAAATGTCGGCATTTTTTTTAGTTTTAGTTTTAGAGATACAGCGTGGAAACAGGCCCCTTGGGCCCACCGAGGCCACGCCGATCAATGATCACCCATACACTAGTTCTATTCTACACACCAGGGACCATTTTACAGAAGACAATTAACCTACAAACCTGGTCTTCTTTAGAATTTGGGAGGAAACCGGAGCACCCGGAGAATATCCACGTGGTCCTGGGGAGAATGTACAAACTCCATACAGGCAGCACTCCTAGTCAGGATCGAACCTGGGTCTCGTGTGCTCTAAGGCAGCAACTCTACTGGACCCCAGTGACAGCACTTGGTTGCCCTGTTGGCTGAGTGAATGTTTGGGGCATCAGTGGGGTCGGGACCCTTCTTCAAACTCCAGCATGTGGCATCAGTAACAACTCACAGACATGAGTCGAACTGCTGAAGTTTATGTCAAAGTTCTGGGCCAATTTTTTCTCTGTCCACATCCTCTCCACTAATTGGATTGAAGGATCATGTTCTGAACAGGCCAAGAAATGAAGAACAAAATATCAGGCGCAGGAAGACCGGCCAAGAAATCATGCGTCGTGTTGCTGAAATGAAGAGCTATCAAATGCACAGGAGGAAGAAAGCAAGTGTCTGGAACCCAAGTTATAGTCATAGAGTAAAAAGAAAGATACAACACGGACACACATCCTTCTGCCCTTAAACATATTTCTACATGTTTCCACATTTGTAGAACAAAGAACTGCAGATGCTGGTTGACATACAAAAGGACACATGTTATAAAAGGAGTAACCCAGCAGGTCAGGCAGCATCCCTGGAGAACATGGATTGGGTGACATTTCAGGTCGAGACCCTTCTTCAGAAGAAGATAGCTGATGGTCTACTTCAGAAAAAGAAGGATCATGACCTGAAACGTCACCTGCCTTTGTTCTCCAGAGATGTTGCCTGACCTGCTGAGTTACTCCATTATTTTGTATCCTTTTAAGTCCACATTTGGCCATCAGCTGCTACTTATACTAAACCTACATTAATCCCATCTTTGTTTTAATTATTCTCCCCGTATTCTCACAACTCTCCCTAGATTCTACTGCTCATCCATGCACTAGGGGCAATTCACAGTGGCAAATTAACCTACCGCCCAGAATGTCTTTGGAGTGTGGGAGGAAAGCAGAGCTCTGAGAGGAAACCCACACAGTCAAACTGAGAACGTGCAAACTCAACACAGACAGCACCTGAGGTCAGCTTTGAGACATGGTTATTGGTGCTATGAAGCAGCATCTCTCCAGCTACACCACTCTACCACCAAGTGTGTGGACAGGTCCCATCCACTCCACCAATTAGATTGTATGATTGACTTATAAACATGAATACGAACGTTTAAGAAGGATAAGGGCCAAAAGCAGGCAAGTGGGACTAGATGGAGCATCTTGGTCGACTTGAGCAAGTAGAGATGAAGGACTGAATGACTCTATGACCTTATAACAGGTCAGGTTTACAGAAAGACCAGTGAAAAGAGAGAAAGAAAATCTGGATTAAAAGAGAAAGAGACAGAAAGGAAAACAAAACTTATCTTTTGACAAGTAAAACTACGAGGAATAAAAATGTTAAACATTGGAACTAGAAAGGTTGATGGGTAATAGTTAACACTTCCATGTTAGACGTTCACTTACGACTTGAAATGCCTGGAATTTTGCTTTTGTGGTGAGTTAGGGTTGTACCTCCCATACACATAAAACTACTTTCAATCTTTATAGATAACTAGACTAAGTGGGACCCGTTGGGTCCCAGCTTCACATGGGGGGGGGGGGGGGGGGGGTGGTCCCCCAACGCAATATACCACCTTTCCCCCAATTCCAATATTGCTGGCCAGTGGGGGGGCGGGGGCCTTTCTGTAGCACTAGCATGGTGTTGTGGGCCAAAGGGACTGGTTTCCAGAGGGCTAGTATGGACATTGTGGGCCGAATGGTTTCTTGGGCTGGCAGCTCAGTCACTGAGACCACACACGCTCACACACTCACACTCACACGCTCACACAAACATACACTCACATACACAAACACACACACACGCACACGCACACATCCATACACACACACACATACACTCACTCACAAACACACACACACACACGCAGACACACACATTCACACATGCACACGCACACACACACACACACACACACACACACACACACACACACACACACACACACACACACACACACTCACACTCACACTCACACTCACACATTCACACACACATACACACACACATACACACACACATACACACACACACATTCACTCACACTCACACACCCAATACTAAAATGCCAAGTAACTTCAGATCGTGTTGAATATACAGTGTGTAAAACAAATCTTTAAAGCCTGCTATGCAGGCTGCTGCTGCTGAAGCAAAATCATGCTTTAAATAACATCCAACAAACACACTCACCATAGAGCAGTAAACTCATGAATTATTCATCAGCGCCTGCACTCGCCGCCATCTTGACATCACGCTCCCGCTGCTTGCCACGAACCGGAAATGACGCACTCAGCGCCAGCATGCCGCTAACCGGAAATGACGTTATCGGCACCATTTTGCAACCAAGCGAAAATCACAGAATGAGCGCAATTTTAAAATTAAACACAGTTCTGATCTAATAAAATGTTTATTCATGCTTTATCCATCCGAAAACTGTTGCAACCATTTTAAAACCCAAGAGAAACAAATTTGCAAACTCTTTACAACCAATACGTTCAGCGTTATTCACAGCTCAGAGAGCCATGACCCTCTGGCTTCCTGGGTCTGGCAGAGACTGAGTGAGGCATGACACTTCCGGGTTTTATAGTCCCTCCCCCTGCCGCCAGTGAGGGCAGCAGAGAGAATAGGGAATTTGTTTAAAACATTAATATCTCTCTCATTTTTCATCGATGGGAAAAATCCTCTGGTCCAGGAAGGCAGAGGGGGTCTCTGAGCGAGGTGGCCAAAAATGATGGCCATAGGTGGCGGCATTCTCTCGGAAGAGTGGGCCAAAAGCGGTCAAGATCAGACTTTCAGTAATATAGATAAGGACATTTTAATGTTGCTAACAGTGAAACTGTGGAACCTGGCCAACAACATCTGAATTTTCTTATTGAATTGCATATTGTTGGCTGCCCGAAGTTAACGATATTCCAAAGACGTTTCCTTGACTATGGTTTAAAAACTGCAAGAAAAAGTATACTTAAATTCTGGAAAAAGATAACAGTTCCCACAGTGAAGATGTGGATCACATAAATAACTGAGACACTACATTTAGAAAAAATAAGGCTTGTTTTGTCTGACAAATCAGACCAATTTTCCAAAATATGGTCTCCTCTCATTGAATTTCTTCAACAACAGAATGGTTGAACACGAATTCAAAACCGATGCTAGGGTCGGGTGAGCGGGCATAGGGAAGGGTAGTGGGATATATCTCCGCTTTCTTTTCACTTCTTTGTTAGTTCAGGGGTTCTTGCTTCTTTCTTTTTCATATCTTTCTTCTTCCTTTTCATTCTTTCCTTTTTGCTTTTTTCCGATTCACTTATCAGTTTATAAAATGTTAAAACTGAAGCCGTACGAAAATTGTATAATGGTTATGTTGATTACTTTCTCCTTGTACAATTGCTTCTAATGAAATAAATATATTTTTAAAAAAAGAATTGCATATTGCTGTTTATTTTCACATAAATTATATACTTTAGCTTCATTTATGATACAAAGTACTGGAGCAACGCAGCGGGTCAGGCAACATCTCTGTGCACAAGGATAGGTGACAATTTGGGTCGGGACCTGAAACGTCATCTCTCAATATTCTCCAGAGATGCTGCCTGGCCCGTATTTTGTGTGTTTTTTCATGGACCAGTATCTGCAGTTCCTTGTATCCCATTATTATGATGGCAGGATCTCTGGGCCTTGAAACCAATGGCAATAGACATGAAACACAGCTCTTGTGGTGGAGATGAGATTTTTCAAGTGTCAAGACTATTCAATTGTCATATGTACCGTTAACAGAACAATCATATTCTTATTTGCAGATGTATAAATGGCCTGTACACACAATACTCAGACAATACAATAACAAAACAAAACAATAACTTAATGACCCCAATACTAGTGCAAAAAAACCTGAAGCCTTTAGTGCAAACAAAGGTAGTCCATGGAAGTTCATAGGTGAGGTTAGTGTTGTGTGGTCTTCAAGAGCCTGATTGTTGTTATGAAGAAGCTATTCTAGAACCTTGGTACAAGGTTGGCACAGTGGCTACAATCTTACAGTGCCAGAGACATGGGTTTGATCCTGACTGCAGGTGCTGTCTGTACAGGGTTTGTACATTTTCCCCATAACTGCGTGGGTTTCTTTTCTGGGTGCTCCAGTTTTCTCCCACACTCCAAAGACGTAAAGGTTTATAGGTTAATTGAATTTGGTAAAATTATAAATTGTCCCTAGTGTGTGTAGGATAGTGTTAGTGTGTAGGTGAATGCTGGTCGGCATGGGCTCAGTGGTCTGAACGGCCTGTTTCCACCTTGTATCTCTAGCCAGACTGCTTACCTGGGTTAAATATAAATCCTTCGTACTGTGAAGGATGTCTCGATTCACTGTGCAATAAATTCACAGAACGAGCCCTCTCTTTCATTTCTGGCTAAAATGCTCCACCTTGTGTGACTGTTTGTTTCAAACCACAAGTTCAGCTGGAGTTCAAGAATCTGTCGTACTAAACACGGCAGTCTGTAGCCTTGCCCAGTTGTTGCCCATGTTGGACTCCAACTGCTTTCCATAGGAAAAGCTCAGTATATTTAGTAGTTGTGGAAACTGTAGCCACAGCAATATATTGGAGTTCACAAATAACACCAAGGCTTCATGGCAGTCTACTGAGTGACAGGCACAGCATGCCTTAGGCGATAGATGGAATCATGGAAACATAGAAAAATAGGTGCAGGAGTAGGCCATTCGGCTCTTCGAGCCAGCACTGCCATTCAATATGATCATGGCTGATAATCTAAAATCAGTACCCCGTTCCTGCTTTTTCCCCACATCCCTTGATTCCATTTGCCCTTAGAGCTAAATCTAACTCTCTCATTCTCCTTCTCTCACTGCTCTCTGTCACAACAGGGCAGGTTGCACACTGTTGCCCAGTTAACCTGCTCAGCTGAAATAGTCCTGTGTCGTTCTCAGGCAGAAGCCATTCCTGTGTATATCTCTACCGATGTGAAGCATTCTCCCTTGCCCTAGTTTAAGTACTTTCCTCATGTTTACTTTCTGCTGCATCTGAAAGCAATAACTCATTTCAGGTCAAGGGGCACTCCACATCATTAAAGCCGGGCCGTAAATCCTGACTCGTTCACCCTGTGTAATTGATAGATTAGCTTGACCATCCCAGAGGGGTGATCTTCCACCGCTTGTCAGTGGACGTAGCCCAGATCATCACACAAACCAACCACTCCACCTGAAGAAGGGTCTCGACGCAAATCATCACCCATTCCTTCTCTCCAGAGATGCTGCCTGATCTGCTGAATAAACTCCAGCATATTGTGTCTATCTCCCCTCCATTGACTCCATTTATACCTCACGCCACCTTGGCAAGGCCAGCAGCATAATCAAGAACGAGTCGCACCCCGGCCACTCCCTCTTCTCTCTTCTTCAATGGAGCAAAGGGTATAGATGTGTGAAAACGCACAGCTCCAGATTCAGGGACAGTTTCTTCCCAGCTGTTATCAGGCAACTGAACCATCCTACCAAGAACTAGAGAGCAGTCCTGAACTACTATCTACCTCGTTGAAGACCTTCGGACTATCTTTGATCGGATTTACTGGACTTTATTTTCCACTAAACATTATTCACGTTATTCCCTTTATCTTGTATCTATACACTGTGGATAGCACGATTGTAATCATGTATTGTCTTCCCGCTGTCTGGTTAGCTATTTGCTGTACCTTGGTACACATGACAATAAACGAAACTCAAACTCACCCTCAGTGCTGAGGCCAATTAGTCTTCCAATTGTGGTTTAGATGATTGCTTAGTTGAATCAACAGATAATGGTGATCGAAGCTAGGACCTTTGGACTTAAATAGCTCAATAGCTTTGGATTTACCTCTCAGCCAATTGTAAGGACTATGATTATATGATTTTATTTGAAGGTTCAACAGGGAATTTCCTCCACATTGCTCCCAGAAAGGTAGCGTAACACAGTGGGCAAACCGTTTTTCATGCATGAACGGAGAACTCTCTGCAATTCCAGTAATGATGATGGAGCAGAAGCATCTCTGGGGAAAGCCCCAGCTTCACTGGGACACCTGTGAGGGAAGTGATTCATTAGGATTTGTAGAGCTTGTTGCATCGTCATTCATTAAATCCATTAACACAGGGCAGAGTGCCACTCTGGGCTTGGAAGGTAATGGTCATCATGTTACATTTTGCTTACGTTACTGGATGGTGTGAAACTGAGGTCAGGATTGTCTATGGGGAAAGACGAGAAAATAAACGTGAAGTCACTTTAACCTTACCCTCATGTGTAACTCAAGGAAGGTCCAACCAAGTCCCACCTAAAGCTCTCCTGAATTCTCCAGGATTTATAACTCAATCTTGAACTCATCCGTTCAAGCATGAGGGCATCTAAAGTTGTTTATTTTTCATTTTCTTTGAACACATCAGTTACCTGGAGGCGTAACATTGGTTTCTACCAGTGCAACTAAGGAATACAAATTCAAACTTTTAAAACATAAATCTAAAGGAAATGGAAGCAGTGGACCTTGACGCCTAGTCTTTCATTCCAGAAGACTATGGCTGATCTAATCATGAACATCAGCTCTATTTTCCTGTCTGCTCCCATCACCTTTATAGAGGAATAATCTGTCAATCTAAGCCTTCAATATATACAATGAACATAGGCACAGAGCAGAACAGCCCAGGAACAGGCCCTTCAGCCCACAATGTCCATGCCGAACATGTTGCCGTTGAACTAATCTCCTCTCTCTGCAAGTCATTCATATTGCTCCATTCCCTACATATCCACGTCCCTATCTAAATACCACTATCACATCTGTCTCCATTACCAACCCCACAGCGTGTTTCATCTTTTTTTAAATTTGCTCCTCTCATCTTAAAACTATGTCCACTAGTTTTTGACATTTCACCCTGGGGAATTCGCATTCTTCCTGCAATTGAGCGACCAGAACGCACACAATAACTCCACCTTCACAGCTCCCTAGCGTAAAGCGTTCCAAAGGTTTGTGACCCTCTTATGATCATCTCGGCCCAGTAACAGTGCTGTAATATTGTGGCAGTGCTATGTCATCGTTAATTTCTTGCTGAAAGAGCAGATAGAGCCTGGGTTTAACAAAACAGCTGTGAAGCAATGCATCATACACTCAGTATCGCACAGCCCGTGTTTACGTGTTCATGTCCCCAGAGTGAGACATGAACTCAACATCTCCATATTCAGAGGGGAGCAGCAACACGTTGTATCACAGCTAGATCTGCATGTGGAATATGCTCGTACAAACACAAAAACAATGTTCCAACCACAAATGGGAACTTAATGTGCAATCCATCAATATTATGCTTGCCACCTTATACTTGGGTTGGGACTCTTTAGGAAGTTTACTTTAAGGTGGTAGAGTTGCTGCCTTACAGCGCTTACACTCCAGAAATCCAGGTTCGGTCCCAACTATGGGTGCTGTCTATATGGAGTTTGTACGTTCTCCCCGTGACCATGTTGGTTTTCTCCGAGATCTTCGGTTCGCTCCCACATTCCAAAGACGTACGGGTTTCTAGGTTAATTGGCTTAATATAAACGTAAATTGTCCCTAGTGTGTGTAAGATAGTGCTAACATGCGGGTATCGCTGGTAGATGCGGACTTGGTGGGCCGAAGGCCTGTTTCTGTGCTGTATCTTTAAACTAAACTAAGCTAAGAACTGGAGTGACAAGTTTGATGAACAAGATTAAAAATATGACAGGCCATGTCTAAGATGTAAAATAGGCAGAGGAATGAAAGTTCAAATATGATAACTACTTTCATAGAGGTGAAACAAGGAATTGCAAATGCTGGTTTAACAAGGAAAGACACAAAATGCTAGAGTAACTCAACGGGTCACGCAGCATCCCCGGAAAACAAGGATAGTTGACATTTTGTGTCGGGACTCTTCTTCAGACAGATTGCAGGGGTACATTAGTTCTATCCTATACACTAGGGACAATTTACAGATGCCAATTCCCCTGCAAACCCGCATGTCTTTGGAATGTTGAAGGAAACCGGAGCACCCGGAGAAAACTCATGTGGTCGCAGGGAGAACATACAATCTCTGTACGGGCAGCACCTGTAGTCAGGATCAAACCCAGGTCCGTAGTGCTACATGGCAGCAATTCTACTGCTATGCCACCATGCCACCCTGAGCTGGAAAGGTGCCGGCTTTATATTATACTAGACCAAGTGCAGACCCGTTGGGTCTGTTCCCCCAAAGTGTGGTTGTGGGGGAGGGGGGGTGGCATGCGGCGTCACACACATTAGCTACCCCCCCACACACACGCTAACTACCCCCCTTGATATTATATTAATATTATTAATTTGCTCCTTTTACCCCATAACCGCCCTATCCACTGACGCATAGCCCCCAACTCGCAGGCGCGTCTAGAGGGGGGGGGGGGTAGAGAGTGAGGGCAGAGAGAGAATGGGGAGAGACAGAGAGAAAGGGGCAGAGACAGAAGTGCAAGAGACAGAGGGAGACGGGGGTAGAGGGGAGGAGGATAGGGAGGGTGGGGGAGGAGGGGTGAGAGTGTTGGGATGTCAGAGAGAGGGGAGGAGAGAGAGGGAGATGGGGAGGCTGAGAGGGGGGAGGTAAAGGGGGAGAGGAAGGGGAAGTGAGAGGGAGAGGTGGGGGAAAGGGAGGGGGAGGGGGAGGGGATGGGGTGGAGGGAAGGGGGTAGGGGAGGGGTTGAAGGGGAGGGGGTTTAGGGGAGGGAGGGTGGGGGGAGGGCAGGGCAGTGGGGGAGAGGAAAGGAGGGGAGAGGAAAGGGGGAGAGAGAGGGGAGAGAGAGAGAGAGAGAGGGGGAGGGAGAGAGAGAGAGGGAGAGAGGGGAGAGAGAGATGGGGAGAGAGAGAGATGGGGAGAGAGAGAGAGAGGGCAGAGAGAGAGAGAGCGAAATGCAACCGTGCGTCACGCGTTCAGAATGTTCTGGAAATGAAGCGTGCACGTCTCATGCACGAAAGCTGTCGGCAGCTCTATAGAATTCAGGGGAGCAGCCTGCCACGTCACACAGACACTAACAACCCCCCCTCTAACCACCCACCCCCTCCTCTCCCCCCTCCCCTCTCCTCCTCCCCTCCCCTCCCCTCTTCCCCCCTCCCCCTCCCCTCCCCCTCCACACACACACCCACATATACACGCACATCGGTTCTGATCTAAGCTGTCAATGAATACAGCAAATTTATTTTTTATAAACTCTTTGAAATTAAAAGTTAAATTTAAGAATTAGTGATGTTAAGTGACAAATAATTCAATTCAATTCAATGAAAACCAATGCAATCTACAACCTGGCAGCTGGGGGGGGCGTGACCAGCAGACAGTCTGGGGGGGGGCGGGCCACCAGGCAGGCTGGGGGGGGGGGGGGCAGGGCCGGGCAGGGCCAGTTGGGCCAGGTGCAAAGGCATTGTGAAAGGGAGGAACGGAGGGAGGAGGAGAGATCTGCCACCCCAGATGATTGTGATTAGTCATCTGTGAGATGGCACTCATGCAGAAGTTTGATTTTAGTGGAACCACGTGAAGGTTCTGATCTCCCATCCCTGTCCCATTGTGATGTCATATATGTAAATGAGATCCATTGCGATTGGATCTGTGAGGTGGCCCTGCGACTCATGCAGCAGTTTGATTTTTTTTTGATATTTTGTGAACAATTTTATTCAAAATCTGGGAAAATAATTGACCAAATCTAGAGAGGAGTGCATTTATGAAATCGTAAGTTAAATCCCTACCGAAATTGTAAAAATCTCCGCGTTTTTGCGTCTGGTTTTCCGGAAAATACATTTCACATGCAAAATCACACATACACATCCACACACACACACACACAGAGTTTTAAAAGTATATTAGGCCAAGTGCAGATCCAAGTGAGAGGGGGTGAGAGGGGGGAGGGGTGAGAGGGGGGAGGGGGTGAGAGGGGGGGATGGGTGAGAGGGGGGTATGGATGGCAGGAGCGAAGGTGTGAGGGGGGGAGAGAGTGCGGAGAAGAAGGGGGGGGAGAAGGGGGGGTGGAGAAGGGAAGGAGAATGGAGGGAGAACGGGAGGGGGGGAGGAGAGGGGGTGTTGTTACCGAACTGAACTCACTGTGGAATTAATCCATTAACGAGCCACTCTGCTGCTGGATTCAAAATTGTCCCTGCCTTCCCTCTGGAAGCCTCCTCGTCCCCATCAGATGCCGAGTTCCCAGAGCCCTGGTTGAACGCGGGGGCCACTCATGGTTAAGTCTGTGAAAGCGGCCCCATCAGAGACTATGAGGCCTCGCATCCTCGGCCCGGGGCCCGGGGGGGGGGGGGGGGGGGGGGGGGGGGGGGGGGGGGGAGGGTGGAGTGGGCATGCAGGCGTGATGCTGAGTGAGCCTGAGGAACAGGCGTACGCCATCAAGAAGCTGCGTACGACATCAATATGCTGCGTACAACGGCCAGACACTGCGTACGCCCTCAATGCGCCTGTGGGCCGACAGGCTGTTGACGCGCGGGATTTTCGGACAGTGGGATTTTCGGACAGAGGACGATGAAAAGCAGCGGGGGTACAGCCGATCTTTGGCTTGAGCGTGACAGAGGCGGGCCGGGGGGGCAGTGGAGGAGAGCCGGGCGGCAGCAGTCGTTATGGTCGCGCGGGTGACGCGATGAGAAGGTGGCCAGCAGGAGGCGGCAAAATGAGTGAGTGAGGGGGGAAGGATTTTATTAGAAATGTGTACAGAAAAATGACTAAATTTAATGAGTGGATGTGCAAATGTAAAAGTGAAATCATTAGTGAAATGATAAAAATCTCAACGTTTTTTGTGTGGTTTTGGCAGAATAACAAATTAAAGGCCAAAAATCTGACATACATCCACACACACACACACACACACACACACAGTTTTAAAAGTATACTAGACCAAGTGCAGACCCGTTGGGCCTGTTCCCCCAACGTGCGGTTGCCGGGGTGGGGGGGCGGGGGGGGGGGGCAGCATGTGGCGTCACACTAACTACCACCCTGCACACACGCTAACTACCCACCTTGATATTATATTAATTTGCTCCTTTTACCCCATAATCGCCCTATCCACTGACGCATAGCCCCCCAACTAGCAGGCACGTCTAGAGGAGTGGGATGGGGGGGGGGGGGTGGAGGTTAGAGAGTGAGGGCAGAGAGAGAGTGGGGAGAGACAGAGAGAGAGAGGCAGAGACAGCAGGGCAAGAGACAGAGGGAGGGGGATGGAGGGGAGGAGGAGAGGACGGGTGGGTGAGGGAGGGAGGGTGGGGAGGAGGGGAGAGGGAGATGGGGAGAGAGTGGGGAGGGGGAGAGATGGGGAGAGAGTGGGGAGGGGAGATGGGGAGAGAGGAGGAGAGGGGGAAGGGAGAGAGAGGGGGGTGAGGATGGGAGAGGGGAGGAGAGCGGGGAGGGTAAAGGAGGAGACAGGGGTAGAGGGAAGGGGGTGGTGGAGGGGGAGGGCGGTGAGGGGGGTAGAGAGGGGTGGTGGAACGGGAGGGGAAAGGAGAGGAGAAGAGGGGAGGTGAGAGGAGAGGGGTGGGGGAGAAGAAGGGAGGAAAAGGAGGGGGAGGAAGAGGGGTAGGGGAGAGGTGGAGAGAGAGTGGAGGGGGAGAGAGAGAGAAAGGAGAGGGAGAGACGTGGGGAGAGAGAGGGGGGGCGAGAGGAAGGGAAGAGAGAGAGAAAGGGAAGGGAGAGAGGTGGGGAGGGGGAGGGAGAGGGGAAGAGTGGGGAGTGAGGGGGAGAGAGGTAGCAGGGAGTGGTTCAGGAGAGAGGGAAAGGGGTGGGGGGGAGATGGGGGTGAAGAGGGGTGGGGGGGGAGAGAGGGGGGTGGGTGGGGAGGAGGGAGAGGGGTGAGGAGAGAGGGAGATGGAGAGGGGGAGAGAGGGGGGGGTGAGAGGGGGAAGGGGAGGAGGAGAGGGCCGTGGGGGAGGGTGTGAGAGGGTTCAGGGAGGGGGTGAGAGAGGTGGGGAGGGGGAGAGAGGGGTGGGGGAAGGGGAGAGGGAGGAGGGGGGAGGAGGGAGGGGAGAGAGGAGGGAGAGGGGTAGGGGGAGAGAAAGGGAAGTGTGGAGAGAGGGGGAGAGTGGTAGGGGGGAGGGGAAAGAGTGGGGAGGGACGGGGGAGAGCGGAGGGTGGGGGAGAGTGGGGAGGGAGAGGGAACGGAGGGGGGGAGAGAGGGGTGGGGAGGAAGATGGGGAGAGTGGGGAGGGAGGGGGGATAGGTGTAGGGGTGGTGGAAGTGGGAGAGAGGGAGGCGGAGGGGGGGAGTGGTGGAAGAGGAAGAGAGGGGTAGGGGGAAAGGGGTGGGGGAGATAGGGAGGGAGGGGGAAAGAGAGGGTGGGGGGAGAGAGGTGGGTGGTCAAGTGGTGGGGTGAGAAGTGGAAGAGTGGGGAGGGGAGGGGGAGAGGGGTAGGGGGGAGTGATGGAAGTGGGAGAGAGGGAGGGGGTAGGTGGGAATGGTGGAAGAGGGAGAGAGGGTAGGGAAAAAGGGGTGGGGGAGAGAGGGGAAGGGAGGAGGAGAGAGAGGGTGGGGGAGGGAGAGAGGTGGGGTAGGAGGGGTGGGGGACGTAGGGGAGAGAGGGGGAAGAGTGTGGAGGGGGAGGGGGTGGGGGGGAGAGGGGAAGGGGAGTTGGGGGTGTGGGGGAGAGAGGAATGGGGTGGGAGGAGGAGGGGAAGGAGGGAGAGGGATGAGGAGGGAGATGGAGGGGGGGAGAGAGGGGTGGGGGAGGAGAGAGGGATGGGAAGGGGAGAGGGGTGTGAGGGAGGGGGGATGGGGGAGGGGGGGAGGAGGGAGATGGGGTAGGAGAGGGGGGAGAAGAGTGTGGAGGGAGGGGGGAGAGGGTTGGGGAGGAGAGAGGGGAAAGAGTGGGGCGGTAGAGTGGGAGGGGGAGGGGGGGAGGGGTAGGGGCAGTCCATCTATTCCCCATTCCTTATCACCCCCAATCCTCTTTCTCTATTCCCACACATGTGATCACGCGCTTCGACACAGGCTGCGGGGCGGGGGGGGGGGGGGGGGGGGGGGGGGGGGGCTGGTGCTGGAGCAAAGGCAGATGTAAATGAGATCCATTATGATTGGACATCTGTGAGCATCGGGCATTGTGTCATCACATGATGGAATGTTCACCAACATTCTATGGGTGTGAGCAGTTTGATTTTTTTAACATTTTGAAATCTTGGCGGGAAGGGGGGGAAGGATTTTATTTAAAAATGTGTACATAAAAATGTCTAAATGTAATGAGGAGTGCATTTGTGAATGTAAAAGTGTAATGTCTAGCAAAATGGAAAAAATCGCGGCGTTTGAGCTTCTGGTTTTGGCGGACCATGGAATCAAAGGGCAAAAATTTTATCTGAAAAAAAGAAAATGGAATGTGACATGCACCCACAATGCCCACACACACACACACACACACACACACACACACACACACACACACACACACACACACACACACACACACACACACACACACACACACACACACACACACAGTTTTAATATATAGATAGATAGATAGATAGATAGATAGACAGATAGATAGATAGATAGATAGATAGATAGATAGATAGATAGATAGATAGATAGATAGATAGATAGATAGATAATGAATGGCGAAGAAGCACATCAGTGTTGTTCTGACCAACTGTTAGATTTGTTGTCTCAGCTGATATCCTAACACCAAAACTAAGGATCCAGAAAGCACCGGAACACTAGGAAAATTCTTTACTATCTCAAACCACATTTTTCACTCAATCACGACCAGGATGTAGAGCGCATTTGATTCATTCACATATATCTGTGCGAGAATGTGTGCTGAAGACAAGTGTTTCTTCACTGAATCATCACAGCGTGGATAGGACTCACACCTGTTTCTCCCTCACCACTCCCCTCCCCTCCCCTCCACCTACATTCCTTCCTCTGGCTTCACAATTTACAATTCTTCAATCCTCCTGCCTCACGCCTTCTGCTTTAATCTCTGGCCTTTGTTCCAACTATCAAAAACCACCCTCGCATGTGTTCACCTAGTAGCTGCCACACTTTGTCCTGCCTCCGCTCTCTCCCAGCTTTCTTCCCCTCCCCCCGTACAATTAGTTTGAAGAAATGTCCAGGCCCAAAACGCCACCCATTCATGTTCTCCAGAGATGCTGCCTGACCCGCTGAGTTACTCCAGCTTTGGGATAATATGCTGCTGAACATAGGTTGCAGTCAGAGGACAGTGGGTTTCATGACGAAATGAGGCACTTGCCCCCCGGGACACAGAGGCGGTCGGGTGAGGACAAGGATGTTGGTTAGTGGGTTGAGCTGGTCGAGGGTGACAGAGGAGGCCCTGTAGCAGCCTAGAACTTATCTGGGCATACATCCAGCATGTGGACTGAACTTTGGACTTTTTCTATTCCTTTTGTAAATGGCGCCAGAATATGGCGACGGGTGCCAGAATTTCACTGTGCAGTGCATATGTGACAATAACCATCGAACCATTGATCGGAGTGAGTTTTTCAGCAGTTGCATTGGTGCGGTTTGTTAGGCGGCATTAATGAGCTATTGCCAGGAACGGATTGTTCTGACCAACTGTTAGATTTGTTGTCTCTCAGCTGAGATCCTATCACCTAAAACAACACTCGATCTGTTGGTCAAGAAATCTTTTGCAGATCTTAGTTTGCACCATTTGTTGTGAAGATATCACTAGATGGGTGAACTTTGATAACAGAAACACTTGATCTTTGGTTTACAGCTGTGGATTCCTGTCATTCATGGACAAACAACACAGTGGAGGTTACTCCCATTCCACTATATGTTTGACCATTTGGTCTCCAGAGGGCAAAGTTTAAGCAAACCTCCTGAAGTGTTTTTTGTTGTGAAGCAGTGATGATCACTGTATGAAGTGGCAGAGGGTAGGATGTATCCATTGAAAGAGTTTGCAAAGAAATGAGTAGGGGATTTCACTATGAGACTGCATTGGCAATATTTATTGAATGGTAAAGGGCCTGTCCCACTTCGGCAACCTAATCCACAAGTTCTGGCGAGTTTGCCCTCGACTCATACTCGCAGAATGGTCGACATGAGGACATAGGAGGTCTTTGTAACTCTCCTTCATGCTCGAGAGTGGTCTCCGCGTACTCGAGGCCTCAGCTAGATCGCGGTGTTTTTTTCAATATGTTAAAAAATGCCCATGAGTAAAAAAAGGTCGCCATGGAAAAAATCGATACTTTTTTTACTCGTAGGTTTAGTCGTAGTAGGTCGTAGTAGGTCGGCATGTTAGTCGTAGGTAATCGAGGGTAATCGAAGGTAGTCGTAGATAGTCTTCATCATAGTTGAAGGGAGGTCGAGGGGAGATCGAAGGAGGTCGTCTTCACTCTCCACTATTTGGTGTCCAATTTTCCCAAAGTTAGTCGTAGCTAGTCATAGTTAGTCGAAGCTGGTCTTCAACATCGTCGAAGGAGGTCGAAGGAGGTCTTCCACATAGTCAAAGGAGGTCTTCGAAATGTCATTTTTTAAAACTCTTCTAAACTCGCCAATTAGGTGCCCCAAGAGGCACAGCCCCTTAATCCTGCCCTTCACTGTTACTGCACTGTTAATATGTGGGTAGAAATATGAATGAATTGGGGCGACACAGTGGTGCAGTAGTGGAATTGCTGCCTTACCCGGGACCAGGGACCGGGGTCAATCCTGACTACGGGTGCTGCTTTTATGGAGTTTGTACGTTCTCCCTGTGACTGCATGTGTTTTCTCCTGGTGTTCCGGTCTCCTCCCTCACTCAAAGACATACAGGTTTGTAGGTTTGTAGGTTAATTGGCTTCGGTGAAATTGTAAATCATTCCGAGTGTGGAGGATAGTGCTATAGTGTACAGGGTGATCACTGGACTGCATGGACTCACGGGGCAGAGGTAGCCCACGGTGTATCTTTAAAATCTGAAGTTTAGTTTCAGAGCACTTTATAATTCAGTGTTGCTGAAAGCACCAGTGTAATCTCATCTGTAAGTAATTATTGCCCACGTTTTGCCAAAAATAATAACTTGTGTTCTTTTCCCAGCAGCGGGGGGCCAGTAACAAGGGGGATGATGACACTCTTGAACTTGCAATGTTTCTTCTTGCAACATACAGACAGGATTATCTCAAAGGTTCCCATTCCCATTCCAGCGGGCTGGGCTTTACTCAAGTGTCAGTTGTGACACAACATGACACCAATATGAGCGATTAACTTCGACATCTTTAAGCTCACCAGTAGCTTATTCTGCAACATGTGTGCCCAAAATTAATCTCTTGCTATTTAGGTTCCTCATTTGAAAAGATCACCCACGAACGATTACCTCTTGATATGTTGGTGTGGTATTATATT
Source organism: Okamejei kenojei (assembly GCA_035221665.1). Lineage (NCBI taxonomy): Eukaryota > Metazoa > Chordata > Chondrichthyes > Rajiformes > Rajidae > Okamejei > Okamejei kenojei. The sequence goes on along the minus strand of CM069145.1, from coordinate 34,985,776 downwards.
TCATGTCAACCATAGGCACTTTGGACAAAATAAGAAATAGTGATCGTCTTACAGAAAAATAAAATGAAGGGTGGAGGAAGTGTAGAAATAATATTTAATCATGTTAACTATGTTGAATTTAGTAAGTGTCGGAAGGAACTGCAGTTGCTGGCTTACACCAGCACATTGTGTTTTTTGTGCAAGATTCTAGCATCTGCAGTCTCTTGTGTCTCTTAAACTCCCTGACTTTCTGACTGCTGTTAACCTCATCAGTACTCTGAATCTAAATTCCATGCCGAAGATAGACACAAAGTGCTGGAGCAACTTAGCGGGTCAGGCAGCATCTCTGAAGAAAAGGGATAAGTGACGGGTCAAGACTTTCCAGGAGGAATGGGTAGGAATGGAGCTGATGGCAAACTCTGAGAGCTAGCATATATTTGAAGGGCTGAACGGTGGTCTTCTAGGTCATAAAATATGCAAGATTACCTCATGCCTCCACGACTTCAAACTTTAGAGATACAGCACATAAACAGGCCCCTCGGCCCAAGGAGTCCACACTGACCATCGATCACCTCATACACTAGCACTATCCTGCAAACTAGGGACAATTTACCATTTACAGAAGCCAATTAACTCACAAGGTCATTGGAGTGTGGGAGGAAACTAGTACATCCGGATAAAAACCCTGCGGTCACAGGGAGAACGTACAAACTCCGTACAGACAGCACCTCTGGTCAGCATCGAACCCAGGTCTCTGGCGCTGTAAAGCAGCATTTCTACTGCTGTGCCACTGTGCTGCCCACTTCTATTTAGCCACAAGGAAGTGCATATGCTGGTATATAGAAAATGTCACAATGTGCGGGAGTAACTGAACAGGTCAGACAGCATCTCTGGAGAACATGGATATGTGATGTTTCAGGTCGGGACCCTTCTTCAGACTTCTCTGTCACCTATCCATGTTCTACAGGGATGTTGCTTGACCCTCTGAGATACTATTTACTTCAACAAATTTGTAAGCTGGTGAGGTACAAATGCTATGAAGTCATAATGAAAGCAATATCGTTGAATTGGGATTTAATCCATTGGTTTCTCAAAAGGATTAAGAAGAACCCAAAGGACAGCTACTCTTGAGGACTCAATTTCAAACGTTTTTTTCTCTATTTGGACCATCTAATTAAGATGGTCCAAATAGAGAAAAAAACATTTGAAATTGAGGGCTGCACAGTGGCACAACTGATAAAGCTGCTGCCTCACAGCTCCAGAGACATGGGATCGATCCTGATCTCAGGTACTGTCTATGTGGAGTTTCCACATTCTCCCTGTGACCACGTGGATTTCCTCCGGGTGTTCCAGTTTCCTCTCAATTCCCAAAGATGTGCAGGGTTACAGGTTAATCTGTCTTTGTAAAAACTGTCCTGATGTGTAGTGAATGGATGAGAAAGTGTTGTCTTTCTGCTGACTGGCATGCAACAAAAAGCTTTTCACTGTACCTTGGTACACGTAACAATAAACTAAACTAAACATAGAGCCAGTATCCAATTAAATAATTCCATTATACTTTATTGTCACATGTACCCAGGTATAGTGAAATGCTTTGTTTTGCATACAAGGCAGTAGGCAGTGCATTAGTGCCACTGCGTTTCAGGAGCCAACAAAGTTATGGACGGGTGATTGATGGTAGACAGAAATGCTGGAGAAACTCAGCGGGTGAGGCAGCATCTATGGAGTGAAGGAAATAGGCGACGGTTCAGGTTGAGACCCTTCTCAGGTCTCCTTGCAATCCCCGTTGATCCAGAAAAAACAATCCAAGTCTGTCCGACCTCCCCCTGTAGCTAACACCCCCAATCCAGGGAACATTCTGATAATGGTCTGTGTGGGCTCGGTGGACCAAAGGGCTTGTTTCCACGCTGATTCTTTAAAACTAAAAACTAAAATTATGAATGACTCCCAGGACGAGTACATCCAAATTAATTTCTAACATATTGCATTACAGATCATTTGGCATGCTGATGCCTTGTGTGGAAGATGTGTAGAGTTCATCTGGTAACTGAGATCATGTATCGAGGAAACACTTCAGTTGAAAGTGATTGACTAAACAATAGTTCGGAGGTTATTGAATGAGCTGCCTAATTCTCAATCCATGGTCGCACATCTTATAATTCTGTAGAAGTGACTTATATGTAAATGTGATAGTGGCATTTAAGAAGCTTTTGGATTGGCACGTGGATATGTGGGGAATGGAGGAATATGGATCACAAGCGGGCAAAACTGTTTTAATTTGACCATGTTTGGCATGGACATTGTGAAGAACAGGGCCTGTTCCAGTGCGATACTGTTGTAAGTTCTATTGAGTATAGAGCACTGCTGACTCATTTACTGATTACTTCAAGCAATTTTACACAATGGCAGAGTCAGAGACATCGAAGTGCTACACTTGTGTTAAAGAAGGAACTGCAGATGCTGGAGAATCGAGGGTTACACAAAAAGCTGGAGAAACTCAGCGGGTGCAGCAGCATCTAAGGAGCGAAGGAGATAGGCGACGTTTCGGGTCGAGACCCTTCTTCAGACTGGTCAGGGATCAGGGAAACGAGAGATATAGACGGTGATGCGGAGAGATAAGGAACAATGAGTGAAAGATATGCAAAAAAGTATCGATGATAAAGGGAACAAGCCATTGTAAGCTGTTTGTGGTGTGAAAATGAGAAGCTGGTGCGACTGGGGTGGGGGAGGGAGATAGAGATAGAGGGAATGCCAGGGCCCGAGGGCTGAGGGAGAGGTGGGAAGGGGAGGAGACAGCAAGGGATAAACAGAATTGAGAAAATTCAATGTTCAAGCCCAAAGGATGCAGACTCCCCAAGCGGAATATGAGGTGGTGTTCCTCCAGCTTGCGGTGTTGTGAAGTGCTACATTTGTCCCTTCACCTCCCCCCTCCACTCCTTTCAGGGACCCAAGCAGTCCTTCCAGTTCCGACAGAGGTTCACCTGCACCTCCTCCAACACTCATCTACTTGCATTTCCGCTGCTCCTGATGCCAGATGATCTATATTGGTGAGACCAAGCGGAGGCTTGGCGATCGTTTCGCCGAACACCTCCGCTCGGTCCGCATTAACCAACCCGACCTCCCGGTGGCTTAGCACTTCAACCCCCCCTCCCATTCCGTATCCGACCTCTCGGTCCTGGGGCCTCCTCCACGGGCCTAGAGTGAGCAACACCGCAAGGTTGGAGGAACAGCACCTCATATTCCGTTTGGGGAGTCTGCATCCTTTGGGCTTGAACATTGAATTTTCTCAATTCTGTTAACCCTTGCTGTCTCCTCCCACTTCCCACCTCTCCCTCAGCCCTTGGGCCCTGGCATTCCCTCTCTCTCTATCTCCCTCCCCCACCCTAGTCGCACCAGCTTCTCATTTTCACACCACAAACAGCTTACAATGGCTTGTTCCCTTTATCATCGATACTTTTTTGCCATAATCTTTCATTCATTGTTCGCATCTCTCCACATTCACCATCTATATCTCTCGTTTCCCTGATCCCTGAACCAGTCTGAAAAGGGTCTCGACCCGAAACGTCGCCTATCTCCTTCCCTCCTTAGATGCTGCCACCCGCTGAGTTTCTCCAGCCTTTTGTGTACCCTCCATTACATTGATTAATTGCCGCTCAGAGGTCTGGTGAGTTTAATGAATATGGACACGCATTGCAACACTTTTAAAACCAAAACAACTAATCAATAGAAATTCTGACCTCCAAAAGCCAAATATTACCCCAAAAAAACAGAGTACTGCAGTTTTAAATAATTAATATAAATGGTACATTTTATCTGAAAGAGAGAAACAAACTATATTCAGCCACAGGTAAAAATATAAAACGAAACTGGATTTAAAATACAATCCCGTCTGATCATTTATAACCAGTGGATATTTTTAAAGGCAGAGATAGAAGATACCTGATTAAAAAGGGTGTCATATGGGCCGAGCCAAGACAGGACATGGGATTAAAGAGAAGAGACAGATCAGCCATGATGGAATGGCGGAGTAGACTTGATTGAAGGCCTAATTGTAGTTGATGCTCCTCGAGAGGTAATCTAGCAGAAACTTATCCGGGATGCCAAGCCAGCCTGCACACCGCTCAATTACTTCACACAATAGTTCCTATCCCCCTCTTCCGTTGCCTAGATACGACAGATTCAGACTTCAAAGGGTTTTATTTATAATCTAAAGCTGCTAGATTTAATCTCAGATGAGGTGTGGGGGCTGCACGGCTAGCCACAACCCCGCAGAGTTTTCTCCAGTCCTTTTTATTTTATTATTGAGTCCCCATTACACCATTACACACCGACCATCCTTATCTTCTGGCAAATCATTAATATTCAGCATTCAGATTTTACCTTCTTGAGAGCCACTAGAAAGTTAAAGGCAAAATGCCTCAGGGATAAAAATACTTTAAGCTGAAAATGACCTGGAAATTGATAAATGACTAATTAGGCAACCTTGGTCGCAAATTGATATGAACTGAACTAAGTCGGCATGGACATGATGGGCTAAAAGGCTGTCCTTGTCTTTTTGACTCTATCATTGATCAAACAGTACCTGGGGAGAGAGAAACAATGTTCCATGTTAATCTTGCATCAAAACTATTCTGTCCCATTGTGATAAGATATCAAGTTGCTGCCTGACAGCGCCAGACACCCGGGTTCGACCCTGACTATGGGTGCTGTTTGTATGGAATCTATATGTTCTCCCTGTGACTGTATGGGTTTTCTCCGAGTGCTTTGGTTTCCTCCCACATTCCAAAGAGGCGTACGTTTGTTTTCTGCTTTCTGTAAATTACCCGTGGTGTGTAGGTTGCTAAACTGCGATAACATGGAACTATTGTACATGATCGTTGTTCAGCGCAGACTCGGTGGGCCGAAGGGTCTGTTTCCAGGTGTATCTCTAAAGTAAATTAGATTAAACCAAGACACTGCTACATTGAATCCAGTAAGCTTCAACTGTATTTTTAAATAGCAGCTTTGTATGCCACTGAATAAATAAAGACCATTTGAAGTCTGAATCTGTCTTACTCCAGATATTTGAACATATAAATTTAGATTGACACAACAATGTAGCACTGAGGGAACTCTTTATTCTCGGAGGTAACATCTTTTGATGGAGCTAAACCAAGCTTCCAACTGTTGGCCAATGTTAAAGCTTGAATTAACTTCAATGAAACATATTAGCTATCCATTGTCATATTGCACTAAAGCAGTACAGAGTCTGCAAGATAGAGTCTGATAATGTCCGATTAAAGTGTAGTCACTGCTTTATATTCCATTAGAGCAGTGACTACACTTCAAAAGGTGTTTCATGTCCGTAGACACCAGAGATCATGAAATGTCATAAGGAATAGGAGTACAATTAGGCCATTAGGACATCAAGTCTACTCCGCCATTCAATCATGGCTGATCTGTCTCTTCCTCATAATCCCATTCTTCTGCCTTCTCCCCATAATCTCTGACACCCGTATTAATCAGGAATCTATCTATCTCTGCCTTAAAAATATCCACTGGTTATATAAATGCAATAATCCCAGAAACAAGGGCTTGTATTTTAAATCCAGTTTCGTTTTATATTTTACCTGTGGCTGAATATAGTTTGTTTCTCTCTTTCAGATAAAATGTACCATTTATAATTCTAATTATTTAAAACTGCAGTACTCTGTTTTTGGGGTAATATTTGGCTTTTGGAGGGTCAGAATTTCTTATTGATTAGTTGTTTTGGTTTTAAAAGTGTTGCACTGGTGTCCAATATCGTTCATAAAGTGACTCACAGTGATAACCTCTGAGGCAATTAATCAAGGTAGCAAATTTTCAATACTGCCATTCTGTGGCTCTTCAAAGAGGCCTTTAAAATATTAGGGTACACAAAAGGCTGGAGAAACTCAGCGGGTGAAGCAGCTTCTAAGGAGGGAAGGAGATAGGCGATGTTTCGGGTCGAGACCCTTCTTCAGACTGGTCAGGGATCAGGGAAACGAGAGATATAGATGGTGATGTGGAGAGATAAAGAACAATGAATGAAAGATATGCAAAAAAGTATCGATGATAAAGGGAACAAGCCATTGTAAGCTGTTTGTGGTGTGAAAATGAGAAGCTGGTGCAACTAGGGTGGGGGAGGGAGATAGAAAGAGAGGGAATGCCAGGGCCCGAGGGCTGAGGGAGAGGTGGGAAGGGGAGGAGACAGCAAGGGTTAACAGAATTGAGAAAATTCAATGTTCAAGCCCAGAGGATGCAGACTCCCCAAGCGGAATATGAGGTGCTGTTCCTCCAACTTGCGGTGTTGCTCACTCTGGCCGTGGAGGAGGCCCAGGACCGAGAGGTCGGAATGGGAGGGGGAGTTGAAGTGTTGAGCCACCGGGAGGTCGGGTTGGTTAATGTGGACCGAGCGGAGGTGTTCGGCGAAACGATCGCCAAGCCTCTGCTTGGTTACTCCACTTTAAAATATTAGTCTAGTTATAGTCATAAAGCTACCTATAAAAGCTTTTACATGTTATCAAATATTTAATAAACTAACAAACTGAGTACTGTGTGCTAATGAAGCTAGAAATAGCTCTGCAAAATATATTTTGGAAATACTTAATTTATATCTAGTGAGGTAGAAATACAACATTTAGAAAGGAGTTTTAGAAATAAGATGAGGAAGAATTTATTTAGTCAGAGGGTGGTGAATCTATGGAAGTCATTGCCACAGGCCAAGGCAATGGATATTTTTGAATTGGAGATTGACAGATACTTGATTAGTAAGGGTGTCAGGGGTCATGGGGAGAAGGCAGGAGAATGGGGTTGAGAGGGAAAGATAGATCAGCCTTGATTAAATGGCGGAATCGAATTGATGGGCTGAATGGCCTAATTCTGCTCCTATAACATGAACATTTAAAAGTTTAGTTTAGTTTATTATTGTTGCGTGTACTGAGGTACAACTAAAAGCTTTTGTTTACATGCTATCCAGTCAAAGAAAAGACTATACATGAATACAATCAAGCTACCCACAGTGCACAGATAAAGGATAACGGGAATAATATTTAGTTCAACATAGGGTCTGATAATGTCCGATTAAAGATACTTAGGCAGAGGGATATGGGCCATATGCGGGAAAATAGGACGCTTAGATGGGCACATTGGTTGGCATGGTCGAGTTGTGTTGAAGGGCCTTTTTCCATGCTGTATGACTCTACGATTCTGTGATTTAATTTGGATTACTCAAAGGCAGTGAATTGGACATACAATTAGAAATTGATTCTTTTTTTGTGGTAAATCTGTACTAAGTCCGCTCCTAAAAATATCAAGCAAAATTTAAGAACAAAGTTACCCGAAAGCAAACAGTTATGTTCTGAAGTACAGCCAAATTGTTCCACTTCAAGTAGAATTTGTTGTTCAGCAATCTGCAATTGTTTTTAAGCAAAAACTTGATCGATAATGCATTCTGAAAACCAAGTCAATTTTTAGCTCAGTTTGCGGCCCAGGTTTCTGCCTGTTTCCAAACTGGAAATACTGCCTATGTTCAATCTGTTCTTTTTTTATACTGTTTGACAGATTAATGTTGTCTGGGACTTTTTAATTTTCTTGGAGATATGTGTGCAGTTCTGGTTGCCCCACTACATGAGGTGGAGGCATTGGAAAGGGTGCAGAGGAGTTTTCCAGAATGATGCCTGGATTAGGAGGTATTAGCTACCAGGAGAGGTTGGACTTGGATTGTTTTCTCTGGAACCCTGAATGTTGAGGGGAGACCTGAGACAAGTCTATCAAATTATGAGAGGGCAGAGAGACTGAACCTTTCTTATCCAGGATGGAAATATCAAATACGAGAGGCCATAGCTTTCAAGTGAGAGGGGTAAAGAAGATGAATTAAAGAAGATGAAGAATAAAGGAGAATGGATTTTCCACATTTCTTGATTAGTACGGTGTCTGGGGTTATGGGGAGAAGGCAGGAGAATGGAGTTGAGAGGGAAAGATAATCAGCCATGATTGAATGGCAGAGTAGATTTGATGGGCCGAATGGCCTAATTCTGCTCCTATAATTTATGAATCTGTGCGGGGTAAGTTTTTTATACAGATGGTGGTAAGTGCGTGGAACATGCTGCTGTAGGTGGTAGCTGAAACAGATACGATTGGGGCTTTTAAGAGTCCTTTGGATAGGCACATGGATATGCAGGAAATATTCAGCACAGACATTGTGGGCCAAAGAACCTGCTTGTTTAAAGTCTCGTCAGAAAACTGGCACCAGGTAGTGATGCATTCTCTCAGTATTCCACTGGGAACGATAGGCTAAATCCTTTATTCATCTCAAATAAACATTGCGGCAAGAAACTAGCCTCCCGATGAGAAACAAAAGGTGGTGAACAGATTTATGGAATGATTAGCTCCAAGGGCATTTGGTTAAACATTTTAATACATGAAGGACTGCTGTCTCTACAACAGATTCATTGACTAAATAAGGGGAGATTGCAGTCCAAGGTAGTGCTACACTATGCACAGGGCTGCCAACAGATGTATGGTAGTAAATCTTCCTGTAGCACATGCCTGCTGTGAATGTAGCACTGTGGACAGAGCTCCCAAAATAAAACCACAAAGCTGCCAGAAAGTGCCACTGAAACTAGAGAGGGGATTTCTGTTATAACACTTCACGTACAGCAGAAAGTCAGTCAGTGCAAGGGCAGTCTATCTGCGAGGCCTATTGTAAAGAATAAAAGCCAATCGTTCATGCAATTCATCTTTAATTAGTGATAACATTTCTTACCTTGTAGCCACAAGAGCTGCCTGTATATCACAGACATTACTTTCCATGGGTTTTTCAATGTTTGCCTTAATAATGTCTCTGAAGAATGGTCCCGTCCCAAAATGTCACCTATCCATGTCCTCCAGAGATGCTGCCTGACCCGTTGAGTTACTCCGGCACTTTGTGTCTTGGAGGTTAAATCTAGTGCAGAGGCAAGAATTTGTACAATGTAATTGCCAATTTTCTCGATTTCCACATGTTACTCCAGCACTGCATCTTTTTTTATAAACCAGCATCTTCCTTTCCCTTGAGTCTACATCTTAATAATGACTCTAATAGGTTCTTTATGATGAAAGGCAAGAGGTCAATGAAAGGTTAGCAGAATGGCTTCAGGTTATTCCTCATCACACATGTAAACATGTACCATCATGTATCGCAATTAAAGCATTTCACTGTACCTCGGTACACGTGACAATAAACTAATCTCAAACTCAACTCAACTATTGTGTATCTGAGGTTGGGTGCAGTGTCATTCAGTTGGATTTGTTCTTGTCTATCCAGCTGTGGTCAAAGACCCATCCACGTATCACTAGCCAGGCTTTGTCCCTGGTCTACCTCTCCTTTCCAGTTTTCTCCCCGCTATTGCAATTAGTCTGAGGAAGGGTCCCAACCTAAAGCATCGCCTATCCCTGTCCCCAAGAGAGATGCTGACTGACCCAGTGACTGAGTTGCTTCAGCACTTTGTCATTTGCGCAGTTTTCTTCCTGCTTTTTAACACTATCTCCTTCGTTCATTCTTATTCATACACATGCTGTTCTCAGCAATGTTATTGGAAAGCACATCAGTTTCCACCTAAACTTCTGATAATGCTCTCTGGGGAACTCAGGGAAGAGAAGGTAATGAATGTCCTGAAACATAGCGGTATCACAAAGTAAGAAATGTTGGCAGCCATGAGATGCATGAAAGTGGATACATCCGCAGGCCTGACCACGTGTTCGCTACGATGTTAAGGGAAAAAAAATTCTGGGGCCCTGGCAGATATTTTTGTATCTTTGTCCTACCTTTATCTTCTCTTTATTCCCTACACTGTGGATGACTCATTTGTAATCATGTATTGTCTTTGCGCTGACGGGCTAGCACGCAACAAAAGCTTTTTACTGTACCTCGGTACACGTGACAATAAACTGAACTAAAGTAGATCTTTCTTAGCCAGGGATAAGGTACTGGAGGACTGCAATATTGTGCTATTATTTAATAGAACGGTTGCAAAGACAAACCAGAGAACTACAGGCTGGGGAGCTTAACATCTGTAGTGAGAAAGATATTTGAAGAGATTCTGAAAGACTGGATCTATCTACAATGGGAAAGGCAAGGACTGATTATGGATAAAATAAAGACAGAAATTACGGGAGTAACTCAGCAACAAGAAAGACACAAAGTGCTGGAGTAACTCAGTGTCAATGAGTAATTAGGAATAGTCAGGATGGTTTTGTGTGGGAGAAATTGATTTTGACTGAGTATTTTGAAGAGGTAGCCAAAAGGATTAACTAAGGCAGGGCAGTAGTCATTGTATATGTGGACTTCAACAAGGCTTTTGACAAGGTCCAACATTGCAGACAGCTCAAGAAGGTGAGATAGCATGGGATCCAGAGTGAGCTAACCACTTGGATACAACATTGGCTTATTGAAAGGAGTCAGAGGGTGATTGCGGGGGATTGTTATTCAGAATGGAGGCCTGTGACCAGTGGTGTTAGGTCCCTTGTTGCTTGTCAGATATATTAATGAGTTAGATGGGAATGTAGATGGCATAATTAGTAAGTTTGCAGATGTCACAAAGATTGGTGGGCATCAAGAAGATTGTCTAAGGTTACAACAAGATCTGGATCAACTGGGATTTGGGAAAATCACAGATAAAAAAATCTGTCACAGATTTTGACAGATAAAAGAAGTTGACCTAAAGATAGTAAGATTTGGAGAACTAGAACTACCAGATGACCTGATAATATGAGGGTTGGGAGCGGTGGGCACGTAATCGCTCATCGTAACTCCTCATAAAATCAAGATCAAACTTCAAACTGGTAAGTTCTCATTTAATCTTACTATTTTACTTCCTTGCAATACACCAATGCCAAAGGAGGTTTGCCAATTGATCACATGATACAGATTTTGATAAGGTAATAAGGGGATGCTTTCCCACCGGGAGGGCCCCCGTTCCCAGCACTAAATATGATGACAGTGCACTCCTGGCACTGTTGATGGCACTGTAGTCTAATTTCTGGTCATGATATAAGGTAGACAGAAATTCCAGTATGTCCGTGATGCACAGAGTATCATATGTAATGTTGGAAGCCCGGCAATACGTCTCCCACTTCTTGATGTGAGAGACGTACTGCTTTTGTGTGCTGTCCCCCCAGGCCGCTGTAATTACATCCACCGTTCGATCAGCCAGTCCAAGTCCCAGGAAAGGTGTCCTCAGAATCTGCAAACCAACAAATTGATTCGGTCATGTAGCGGATGATGGCTCCCCGTGACCGGGTGTACCAGCAGCTCCCTACTGTTGGGGACAGCCATCAAAGGCTGTGTCATGATTCCCAGGAGGAGTAGAAACTAAGATTGCGGAGGCCAATCTGGCACTACCAGAATGCCTGTGGCATTGTCTTGCTTTACTTTGACCAAGCATTGGCTGATGAGGCGAAATGGAGGGAAAACTTACAAGAACATCCCCAATGCAGTGTGAATACATCGACTACTACTGTCCCTGTGTCTGGCTCCCATGAGACATATTTGGGTAACTGGTGATTCAACCTGGAGGCAAGCAAGTCAATATCCGGCGTGCCATATTGGGCAACAATGTTGGTGAACATGACATGATTCAACATCCATTCTGTGTTATCATTGAATTTCCATGATCTAGTGCCCGCCACCATATTATATCTACCTGGCAGGTAGATAACTGTGACCCAAATGTTCCTTGCAATACACCAATGCCAAATGAGGTTTGCCAATTTATCACATGATACAGATTTTATTCCACCCATGTGATTGACATACGCCACTGCCGTGGTGTTGTCACCGTGGGTTGTACATGCACATGATGCATACTGCTGCAATAAGCCTTTAACCATAGAGTGCTCCCAACAACTCTAAGTAGTTGATGCCATATTGCTGTAGGATTAAGGATTCCTGCACATTCCATCTGCCCCCGCAGTTGGAGCTGGTGTCTGTTGCCCCCCCAGCCGAGGCCACTCGCATCGGTTTGTATTATTACCAATGGTGTGTCAATTTGAATTTACTTAGAGCAATGATATTTATTGGTAGCCCACCAGTGTAATTTCGCATTGGCATCTGGTGGTAAGTGGTTCTTGGTTACTTGATCCTCCAAAATATTCCTACTGGAATTTAAACTGGAGGTGGTGAAGGGAGGGGTTAAGCCAGAGAGGGTTATTGGGAAGAAAGTGCCACTTTAAATTTAGTTGCATCTGGCTAGGCAACCGTGGCTTGAAACCACCATACAGCCATACAGTAAAAAATAAAGAACACAACATGGAGTAGAAATTCAACATAAAACATAAAACATCCCCTCACAGCAGGATCAAAGTTTCCCGCTGTGAGGGAAGGCACCAAAGTCAGCCTCTTCCCCTGATGCTCCCCACTGTTCACCCATGGTCGGGGCCTCCCCGAGCCCTCCGCAGTCGCCACTCGGCGGGGTGATGCAAGTCCGACGTCGGGGCTGGGGGACGTCCTCAGCGGCCTGGACCTCGAGACGGCCACCTCCTACCGGAGTCCGCGGCTCCCAAAGTCCGCAGGCTGCGCCGGGTGGAGACAAAACGCTGGAGACCCTCGGCAAAGGGCCCCAGGACTCCATGGAGTTCAGCGCCACTCGCGTTGGGAGCTCTCCAAACCAGAGCTCCATGATGTTGGAGCAGCGGCCCAAAGCTCCGGAGCTCCAACGGCGACCGAGGAAGGTATCGCCCGCTCCGCTGTGACTCCAGCGCCACCGCTCTTGCAGCTCTGGTCCGGTTCCCGGTCCCCGGCAGGAAAGGGCGCTCGGATCCAGGAGGTAGGCCGTGAGGTGGGGGGCGAGGACGCGACTCGGAGAAATAGTCGTGTCCCCGCCAGGAAGCGACTGGGGGTTAGTTTCCCCCTTACCCTGCCCTCTTCCCCACATACAAAAGTTAAAGTTTCCCCCTAAGACAGACTTTTAATGGACTAAAAATAAAAAATAAGTAAAAACAAACGGGCTGCAGGCAGAGGCTGCTGTCAGTGCAGCGCCCCCTAGGTTCTTTTTAGTGCATGTGTTTCCCGAATTGATCTGCGTGAGTTTTGAGGGCCCGTTCCTTTGCACGTTGTAAATTTTGGTTGTGCAAAGGTCCGAAGCGTACAGCTGGAAAGGCTGCCACAAGCTTGCCAATTATACTAGCTACTGGTCTGATTGTTGGCTGCTAGTTAGCAATTAGCTTATTGCAGTCTTCAATCAAGTCTGATTGCTTGCCACCTGGCAGAGTCATCGACATTTGTACTGAGTTAATTCTAAACCCTAGGTAATCCATTAGCCTAATTGGAGTCAATTGTGACTTAACTGGATGGATTAAGAATCCCAACCTCTCAAACATGAGTTTGGTAGCTGAAACAGATGCTATTGCTGATTCCTTTGTGTCCCCAATTATTAGAATGTCATCCAAATAAGCCATCACAATGTGGTTCTGTGCTCATAGCAGTCCTAGAACCGGTTTTAGTAATTTTGCAAAAAGTCTGGGAGCTGCAGTCAGCCCATTTGGCAACGCCTTGAATTGCCACATCTGCCCCATCCAGTTACATTTCAAATATCTCCTGTGCTCCCTGTGTGTAGGTACTGAGTAGTATGCATCTTATAGATCTTCGCAAGCCATATAACATCCTTTGGAAACCAGCTGGATAGCTGTACCAAAGTTGTCCATTTTTAAATGTTTCTACTGCACATGGGTATTGAGTTCTGCCAAGTCTAAGATAATACAGCTTCCTCCATCCTTCTTTTGCTTGGGGAATATGTTCGATACAAATTGGTGTGATTCCTGGCGGGACCTCTGATTCACCCCTTTTGTGTGTAAAGCCTGAATTTCAGCTTGTATCTCAAATCTTTCCTGTTGTGGAAACACTTATGTGCGGTTTGGTAAGTTTTGTGTGGGTGGTGACGAATCAAGAAGGAACTCAATTTTAAACCCTTGTACACTGTGCAGTATGAACGGGTCTGCTGTGATCCAATTCCATTCATTCAAAAAATGTTGTAGCCTCCCCCCAACTTGTAAGTTAGAGGTGTGTAAATTGTCCCACAAGGAACTAGAATCTCCTACCTTGGACGTTACTGCCTGTGTGGTCCTGGCCTCCGGCCTCCCACCTTGGGACAGCTGGAGTCTGCCTCCTGTCCCTGAGCCCCTAGGCTGGTTGCGCCTGGTGTGGAAGGCGGCATAGGGGTGGCCTCGTGGCGATGAGCTCCTGGCTGAAGTTGAGGCTCGGCTCATGAGGCGGAGAGTCTTGGTCTCGTCATCCAGCTCTCGGACCTGCTTCGGCAGGTCTGCCCCAAAGAGGTAGTTGGCCGGCTGGATGTTGCTGGCCTTGCACAGCACCGCAAATTTCGGGTTGAGCGCCGGCTGTATTGCGCTCTTGCGCAGACAGTTAATCTCGAACAGGGCATTACAGAGGAGCCCCACAGCGTCCTGCTGTGTCTCCGTCAGTGGCCCGCCATCGATGGACCTGGCAAAAGCCGTTACCCCTGAGGCCAGCAGTTTTAATATTTTCTGGAGTTTTTCATCCTGGACTCTTACCCCTGCTCCAATATGGCCCCAGATGGCGTGATTGACGGCCGACACACTGAGGGAGGCACAGTTGGCAGGTGTACTGTAGCGGCCGGTGGTCTCCTCCATAACCTGGTCCTTTAGCTTGTGCGAGGCCAGGTAATTAATGGTGGTGGCCAGTTCTTCATCCAAGGGCTCGCCGGTTGGGGTAAGTATGGTGGATTTTGATGCCAATAGAGGCACGCCTGCCAGTCAGTCGTTGGCGCATGCTTCAGATGTAATGACGCGCATGACGACTGACGGCCTTCTTCAATTAGTCACTCACGTGACTCCGAAGTAAAATTGTAAATTATCCCTAGTGTGTAGGCTAGTGCTAGTGTAAGAGGTGATCACTGGTCGGCGCGGACTTGGTGGGCCGAAGGGCCTGTTTCCGCGCTGTATCTCTAAAGTTTAAAGTCGTGTTACAACTGTACAAGACCTAGTGAGACTACACTTGGAACATTGTGTGCCATCTGGTCACCATACCATCGGAACGATGTGATTAAATTAGAGAGGGTGTAGAAATTTTCACTGCACATCTTGTATGTGTATGTGACAAATAAACTTGACTTGATGACTTGAAAAGGTTCACAAGAATTTTGCCAGAACTGGAGGGCTAGAGTTATAAGGAGAGACTGGGTAACTGGGACAATATTCTCTGGAGTGAAGGAAGATGAGCGGTGATTTTATTAAGTTTGATAAATAAGTTTGAAGAAGGGTCACAACCCGAAACGTCACCAAACCATGTTCTCCAGAGATGATTTACTCCAGCACCTTGTGATTTTGCTCAAGATTTGCTCCAGCAGTTCCAGTTCCGTGTTCCTAAAAGTCTGCAGCAGTTTAGTACCGAGGTAGGGTTAAGAAGGGTGGCTCAAGAGCCAGGTTCATGGGAAGAAGCAGATATTTGAGTTTAGCTTAAAGACACAGTATAGGTGACGACATACGATGGCAGCCTCGCCAACAGTCTGTATCATCCTTTTTCTTCTTTGTATCTTTAGTTTTGTAGTATGTGGGGGGGAATGTGGGGGAAACCGGAACACCCAGAGAAACCCCACATGGGCCACAAGGAGAATGTGCAAACTCCACACAGACAGCACCTGAGATCAGGATCGAACCTGTGTGTCTGGTACTGTAAGGCAGCAGCTCTACCTGCTGCACCACTGTGCTGCCCCTGAGATCAGGGTTTTGTTTTCCTGTTGGTGGTGGGTTTCTGGAGCAGTGGGTTTTTGCATTTTTACTTTAGAGTGAGGTTAGCACTGTCATGAGCCTTCCATCCCTCACCAGCTTTGCCATCCCATTAAATGGTGGCCAATACTTCTCAACTCCTGCCTCTTACACCCCCGAAAAAATACAGCATGGTCTGTTGGAATTATTGAGGAAATAAATAGCAGGATGTTATTGGATGTTTGTGTAGGAAGGAACTGCAGATGCTGGAAGGGTCTCGACTTGAAACATCACCCATTCCTCCTGTCCTGCTGAGTTACTCCTGCTTTTTGAGTCTATGGATGTTGCTTACCCGGATTTTTAGAAGGCATTTGATAAGGTGCCACACGTGAGGCAGCTAAACAAGCTAAACAATTCATAACAAAAGGATTTCATTATAGTAAAGAGATTCTTCTGCAGTTGTATAGGGCTCTGGTGAGACCACATCTGGAGTATCGTGTACAGTTTTGGTCTCCTAATTTGAGGAAGGACATCCTTGTGATTGAGGCAGTGCAGCGTAGGTTCACGAGATTGATCCCTGGGATTGTCATATGAAGAAAGATTGAAAAGACTCGGCTTGTATTCACTGGAGTTTAGAAGGGTGAGGGGGGATCTTATAGAAACATATACAATTATAAAAGGACTGGACAAGCTAGATGCAGGAAAAATGTTCCCAATGTTGGGCGAGTCCAGAACCAGGGGCCACAGTCTTAGTCATTTAAGGTCATTTAAGACTGAGGTGAGAAAAAAAAATTTTCACCCAGAGAGTTGTGAATTTATGGAATTCCCTGCCACCGAGGGCAGTGGATGCCAAATCACTGGATGGATTTAATAGAGAGTTAGATGGAGCTTTAGGGGCTAATGGAGTCAATGGATATGGGGAGAAGGCAGGCATGGGTTATTGATAGGGGACCATCAGCCATGATCACAATGAATGGCGGTGTTATCTTGAAGGGCCGAATGGCCTCCTCCTGCACATATATTCTATGTTTCTATGAGAGCCCATGGTATCAGATGGAACATACCAGTCTGCATTGAAGGTTGGCTGTATAGCAGAAGGCAACGAGTGGAATAACGGGGACCTTTTCTGGTTGGCTGCCCATGACTAGTGTTGGGTCTGCTACTCTTCATATTGTATATCAATGATTTGGATTCTTGTCTAGTAAAGGTCTCATGGGCTACAGGGAGGAGGCAGGAGAATAGGGTTGAGAGGGAAAGATGGATCCGCCATGATTGAATGGTGGTGCAGACTCGATTGGCCGATTAGCCTAATTCTGCTCCTATGAATTATGAACAGTTGGGGGAAGAATCCCATTCACTCCAATGCAGAAGGATGGAGAGCAAACGTGAGATGTAGTTTATGAGGTGGGATGGCTGGTGTTGTGCATGGCTCTGACCTTATGCCGCCAGGGGAATGCTGCGAACAGAAGGCGAAAGCATTCAGCTGGCGGGCTGTGTAATGCTGCAAGCATCGCTTCGGATTCCTGGTGACATGTGATCGGTTTTAAACCGCGTCCCCGCCGCTCCCGTTTCCTGTCACCCCCTCGCTGGTCAGTGAAGTGCTTTGCATTGGCAAATGCAACAGTGTGTGTGTGAGGATCTCCAAGTCTTCTGCTTCTGATTTATTGCCGTGAGTCCCAAATTGATTGAGGCCGCGGGGGGGGCGTTGGGTTGGACAGGATAGGATGTGGGCGCACTGCAAAATCCGAATGGATCTAAACCTTGAACCCAGTCAGCAAAGGTGATATCTCTTGTCCGTTACACACCAAAACGGTAAGACAATCTATCTTGCAGTGAATGGAAGAACGTCCTTTTCGCGTAAAAGGCCTCTTTGGTTACTTTCCAACGACTTATTCCTAACCGGCTTTATAATATTCCATCCAGTTCGTAATTTTCACTCTGTGCTAAATCGAAGCAACTTTTTAAGGCGAATTTTAATTGGGTCAATTTGTTTGGAATTTGATATTGTGACTGCTCAGTAAACTCCCTTTAAAGTTGTCGGGGGGGGGGGGGGGTTAATTTTTCGACTTTCAGCGGGTAGGAACTAGTATTGGAGAACCTTCGTTTATTTGCTTTGGAAAATATAATTTATTACCTCGTTATTGATCGGATTGAAGACAAGCTTTTAGATTCTGCTATTTTTAAATAACTTCTCATAACTTCGTTTACATTGTATTAACTTTTCACGTGGGATAATGTTGAAGGAAACACGCAACTTGCTACTCGGAGCAGGTTCGGTACCGATCATTATGTAAGCAGCGTGTGGCTATGAGTCTCGCCGGCATGGATCAATTATTTAATGTTAATCAAATACAAAGAGTTTGCAACGGGGCAACGCTTGACAGGAGGAATGTACACATTCAGCTGTTGTAACCCCCAGGAGTAAACAAAAGTTTTCATATTGGTATTGTAGCTTTCCCAATGTTTTTACAACAAATTGAATACTTTCTTGAGGCTGGGTTGGAAGGAACTGCAGATGCTGGGTCTCGACCCGAAACGTCGCCTATCTCCTTCGCTCCTTAGATGCTGCTACACCCGCTGAGTTTCTCCAGCCTTTTGTGTTCCCTGAAGAGAAGGTATAGGTGACGTTTCGGGTCGAGACCCAGCATCTGCAGTTCCTTCCAACCCAGCCTCAAGAAAGTATTCAATTTGTTGTAAAAACATTGGGAAAGCTACAATACCAATATGAAAAGGGATGCTGCCTGACCCGCTGAGTTAGTTACTCTTGCATTTTGTGACTTTCTTGAGACTATTATTTCAACCGGCGGCCAATCGGCTCCCAGGTATCTCTCATAAAGAGCAACGTGATAACGACCAGATATTTATTTTAGTGGCGGAGATCGAGACCTTTTAAGAACAATCCCAGTGAGTTACAGCGTAGATGGGTCTCCAATACGTGAAGGAAGGCGGCCACATTCCTCGACTGCGCTCTCAGTGTGAACACAAGACTCGTGTTTCTACCAAACTCCCACAGTCCCGAATGCCCCAGAAACGTTCTTTGGAAGCAGGGTCACGATTTTCGTCTGGGAAACAAAGCAAATACAGTTTGAGGAAGGGTCCCGACCCGAAACCTTACCCATCCATGTTCTCCAGAGATGCAACCTTGCTAGCTGAGCTACTCCAGCACTTTGTGTCTTTCCTTAGTAAACCTGCATCTGCAGATCCTTGTTCCTACAAAATACACCTGAGTTTTGGCTTAGAGATAGAGCACGGAAACAGGCCCTTCCGGCCATCGATTCCACGCCGACCATTAATCGCCCGTTCACACGAGTTGCATGTAATTTACTCCCCCACACTCCCTACACACTCGGGGCAGTTTACAGAAGCCTAAGAACCTGCAAACCCGCACTCACTGGGGATATGAGAAGAAACCCATGCGGTCACAGGGAGAAGGTGCAGACTCCACACAGCAGCAGCCGAGGTTAGGATCGAACCCGACGCTCTGGCGCTGTGAGTCTTCACATTCGCCCAGGGCAGCAGATTAGGTCTCAGAATCATTGGCATATCTACCCCAGTACTAGTTTAACGGGCACCAGTTACAACGAGATGGTGGGAAGATTTGGATCGTTTTCTCTGGAAAGCCGGAGGTGAAGAGGAGACCTGATAGAAGTGTATACAATTACGAGAGGCATAGATAGAGCATCGATGAGTCCTTTTGTTTCACCCCATTGCCCATTCAACCATGGCGTCTCAAGCCTAATTGAACTCTAGACTACCAGCCTTCTCTCCTGCCCACTCCCTCCATTCCCCGCCTTCATCCACACCAGCACACCCGGAGCCCACTTTGACGCTGGCTGACACGTTAATTCCCAAATTTGTACAGTGCCTTTCAGGAATGACTCTAGCCCGATGCCTTGACGCCATAAATGCACGTGGGTACAGTGGCATTTCGAAGCCGCGGGGTGTTAATTGAATATTATTAGATCAATGCCATAGTTATGTTTGTAAAATGAACCACTGTCAACGTCCTCTACCACCTTCTTATCTCCTGGTACAAAGCTCTAGTTTCGGATCTTGTAATTTATCATCAGCCCCGTCTCATTACCAAACCTCTGCTGATTTCCCCCTTGGATCGGATGATCCAGAAAGCAATCTTGCAGATTACACTCCGTGTCTGTTTATTTCAGTATTGTTTAACGCATCACTTTTTACACGGACTAACGGGTATATTTCCAATATTAGATTTAATGCAGAGTGGTAATCCCAAACGAGCTCAAGTGTTAGCCCCGATGGTGATGTTTGAACCTTTGAGGCTCCCTTATTCTCTCCAGGGTACACTGCGTCAAATCTCCGATAGTCTCCCAGCTGACTCCGACCTCTATATCAAGGTGCGGTGCTCTGCATTTGTTTGCGAGTCGGTGAGTTTCTGAGAATGTTTTCTCCTGCCCTTTCATATCATGCAGCTCGAAAACAGGCCCCTCAGCCCACCGAGTCGGTGCAGACGAGCAATCAACCCGTACACTAACCTACATACCCTAGGGACACTTTTACAATTTTCCGAAGCCAATGAACCTACCCAATTAACCCACTAACTCAAATTTCACTGTACCTTGATTGACACATGTGACAATTAAATTAAATCTTGAACTTGTACGTCTTTGGTGCGTGGGAGAAAATCCGCGCGGTCACAGGGAGATTGTACACGGATTGAGGCCTCCTCCTCCCTCCCCCTCTAAAGAAGAAGAAACCCCTCAACCCGCCTCCTTCCCCCCCTTCACCCCCCCCCTCCCCTTCCCCACCTCCTCCCCCTCCCCCTCCCCCCCTCCCCTGTCCCCCCCTCCCCCTCCCCCACTCCCCTCCTCCCCCCTTCCTTTCCTCCCCCTCCCCTCTACCCCCTCCCCCTCCCCTCCTCCCCCCCCTCCTCCCTTCCTTCCCCCCCTCCTCCCCCTCCTCCCCTCCCCCCCTTCCTTCCCCCTCCCCCCCCTCCCTCCTTCCTACCCCCTCCCTCCCCTCCTTCCCCCTCCTCCCCTTCCTTCCTCCTCCTCCCCTTCCCTCCCCCCCCCTCCTCCCCCTTCCTCCCCCCCCTCCCCTTCCTTCCTCCTCCCCTTCCTCCCCCCCTCCTCCTCCTTCCTCCCCCCCTCCTCCCCTTCCTTCCTGCTCCCCCTCCCCCCCTCTCCCCTTCCTTCCTCCCCCCCTTCCTCCCCCCCCCTTCCCCTTCCTTCCCCCCTCCCCTTTCTCCCCCTCCCCCTCCCCTTCCCCCATCCCCATCCCCATCCCCATCCTCCTCCTCCTCCTCCTCCCTCCTCCTCTCGGGTCGGGCCACAATGTTCCAGGTGCAGCCAGTCAGCCTGATTCTAGACAGGCAAATTTACAGAGGTCAATTAAGGGCCTGTCCCACTTTCACGACCTAAATCACGACCTTTTTTACTCGTGGACATTTTTCATCCTGCTAGAAAAACGCCCTGACCTACTTGATGCCACGAGTACCTACGACTAGCTTTATGGCCTGCTACGACCTACCTACGACCTGGGGACGACCATGCTGCGAGCATGAGTCAAGGGCAAACTCGGCAGAAGTTGTGAATTAGGTCGTGGGGGGTCGTCACGGGGAGAACGTGCAAATTTAACATAGGCAGCATCTGAGGTTAGGATTGAATCCAGATCTCCAGCGCTGTGAGGCAGCAGCACTACCAGCTGCATCACTGTGACGCCATGGGATTTGGTCCAACGGGTTTTCAATGTTAAGGTGTTTTGCAGCTTTTATTTTGTTGTGAGGTGCAAACTGGGTCGCCTTCACCCTGTTTCCTAATGCAGGCCTTAATTGTCAGACTTAATGAGGACAATTGAACATATGAATAACGCAGGCTATTCACCCCATCATGCTGACACTCCTGTTTAATAAATAATAGATAATCCCTTACCCCACCACCTTTGTGCACTAATCCATATTGCCCGATGGTCTTAATACCTCCATTGTGCAGTACATTGAGCAACTGTGCCTCCACAGCCCTCCTGGGTAGAAAATTCCAAAGATTCGTCACCCTCGTCACGGCACGATGGCGCAGCGGTAGAGTTGCTGCCTTACAGTGCTTGTTTGATCCCAACTACGGGTGCTGTGTGTACGGAGTTTGTACGCTCTCCCCGTGACCACATGGGGTTTCTCCGAGAACTTCAGTTTCCTCCCACAATCCAAAGACGTACAGGTATGTAGGTGAATTGGCTCGGTGTATGTGTAAATAGTCCCTAGTGTGTGTAGGATAGTGTTAAAACGCGGGGATCGCTGGTCGGCACGGACTCGGTGGGCCGAAGGGCCTGTATCTCTAAAACTAAACTCTAGGTTAGGAGATTTCTTTCCTTCTCGGTCCTGAATGGCTGACCCTTGATACTGAAACAGGGACCTGTGAATTTGGACATCCCAGATAGTGGAAACATCCTTTTCTTGCCTCGCATATACCGCCATTGCCAATCTGCATGAATCGGTCTGAACAGGGGTTCCGAACGGAAACGTCACCTATCCCTTTTCTCCAGAGATGCTGCCTGACGAATATTGAAAGGCTTGTATTGAGTGAATGTGGAGAGAAAGTTTCCACTTGTGGCAGAGTCAAAGGCCAGAGCCTCCGAATAAAAGGATGTACCATTAGAAAGGAGATGAGGAGGAATTTCTTTAGTCATATGTTGGTGAATCTGTGGAATTCATTGCCGCAGACGGCTGTGGAGGCCATCAATGGATATTTTGAACGCGGAGATTGACAGATCCGTGCCAGGGCGGAATCAAGGGGGGGTGGGGGACATGGGGGCGCGCATTTCCCATGTTTTGAGAGGGGGAGGACAACCCCCCCCCCCCCCCCCCCCCGTTTTGTAATCCGGATTTTTAAATTTGGTGAATAAAATCTATTAAAAATCTCTGCTTTCCGCGAGACAGTGGGGTGGGATTGATGATCGAGGGCGCCGATTGGACGAGAGAGAACTGCAGAATGTCGGCTATTGCTGGAGAAAGACACAAAGTGCTTGAGTCACTCACAGCATTTCAGTACATAAGTTCTAGGGGTGGAATGCGGCCATTCGGTCCATCAGGTCTACTCCACCATTCAATCACGGTTGATTTATCTTTCCCTCTCATCCCCATTCTCCTGCCTTAGCCCCATACCTCCTGATCTAATCACGAATCCAGGGGCGGAAATCGCTATCAAAACATGGGGGGGACACAATTTCTTGGTGGCCACGTGCACACGCACACACACGCGAGGCCTCGGCCGTGGGCCCTATGGATGGTAACATCGGGAGCTGACCTGGTTGGTGACCGAACTCCAGCAATAGCAGCTTTCTTCCGCCCCGAATCTTGGGGCTTCAATTGGCCCGTTTGCGGGGCCTTTCATTGCCTGGCGTGGCTTAAAACCGGCCGTGGGATCTTCCATCGCCGCCGGTCTGCAGGTAATGGGGGGGGGGGGGGGGGGGGTAAACATGATGATTCCTTGTGGCTAGGGGATCTCGATAAGTTGGTGATCAGATATTGGGAGGCTCGAGTGTTGCACCTAATTTCTATGTCAGAGGTGGAAGTGGGGAGGAGCGACTGAGGATAGAGCGTGGTGATTGGAGGAGAGAGACGTCCTGGTGGAGCAAAGATCATAGAGTGGAACTTGAATTGGCCCGTTCGAGGGTCTTTTCGTCGCCCGCCATGGATTACAATCAATCTGCTGCATCGAGGTGATCGAGGCTCCCGATGCTGAAGTCCCTGCACGGCGATGGAAGATCCCAAGGCCGGTTTTAAGCTGCGCCGGGCAATGAAAGGCCCCGCGAACGGGCCGATTGAAGCCCCACGATTCGGTGCGGACGAAGCTGCTATTGCTGGAGTTCGGAGTCGGTCACCAACCAGGTCAGCCCCCGATGTTACCGTCCACAGGGCCCATGGCCGAGGCCTCACGTGTGTGCGCGTGTGTGTGCACGTGGCCACCAAGAAATTGTGTCTCCCCCCCCTCCCCCCATGTTATGAAAGCGATTTCCGCCCCTGGATTCGTGATTAGTAAGGGTGTCAGGAATTATGGGGCGAAGGCAGGAGAATGGGGATGAGGGGGAAAGATAAATCAACCGTGATTGAATGGCTGAGT
This sequence comes from Okamejei kenojei, assembly GCA_035221665.1. Taxonomy (NCBI): domain Eukaryota; kingdom Metazoa; phylum Chordata; class Chondrichthyes; order Rajiformes; family Rajidae; genus Okamejei; species Okamejei kenojei. The sequence goes on along the minus strand of CM069145.1, from coordinate 34,961,996 downwards.
AGACCTGATGGACCGAATGGCCGCATTCCACCCCTAGAACTTATGTACTGAAATGCTGTGAGTGACTCCAGCACTTTGTGTCTTTCTTCAGCAATAGCCGACATTCTGCAGTTCCTTCCTACACAGTGGAAACGTCAACTTTAGTGCGAGTTCTAGAGAACTGGCAACTAACTGTAAAACATCTTCTCACTTTTGCATTGCTAAATGCAGCACACTTATCATGACACCACAATAAACAGTGTTGACGGTTCTGGCATTGAGAAGAGGATTCATATCTCGCACTCTTGAAGCACTGAAGGCTGGCATCTGATGTGTCAGTCTGTTGGAATCTAAACTTAACAAATGCCAGTGTAAATGGACCTCTCTCTGATAAGGAATATCCAGCAAGAAGCAACACAGATATGTGCATCACTCCAGAATTTTAGGTCATCCTACTATTTCAACTATTGTCCAGATATGACCCGCAGAATTCTGCATAATTTGGGGGAGATAACTTACATATCGGAATATCATTCTTTGCTTTCCAAAATCATGTTGTAGCTAAATACTATAACAATGGAACAGTGGTAGAGTTGTTGCCTTACAGCACCATAGACTTGGGTTCAATCGTGACTAAGCGTGATGTCTATATGTGCAGGAAAGATCTGCAGATGCTGGTTTAAGTCGAAGGTAGACACAAAATGCTGGAGTAACTCAGCGGGACAGGCAGCATCTCTGGAGAGAAGGAATGAGTAACGTTTCGGGTCGAGACCCTTCTTCAGACTGAGCAGGGGAAGGGGCTAGACAAAGATAGAATGTAGGCGGTGACAGTAAGACTAGTGGGAGAACAGGGAAGGGGATGGGATGGAGAAAGAAAGCAAGGGCTATCTGAATTTAGAGAAGTCAATGTTCACACCGCTGGGGTGTAAGCTACCCAAGCGAAATATGAGGTGCTGTTCCTCCAATTTGTGCTGGCCATCACTCGTCACAATGGAGGAGGACCAGGGCAGAAAGGTCGGAATGGGAATGGGAAGGGAAGTTGAAGTGCTGAGCTACCGGGAGATCAGGTCGGTTTAGGCAGACTGAGCAGAGGTGTTCAGCGAAACGATTGCTGAGCCTGCCCTTAGTCTCGCCCATATACAAGAGTTGACACCTGGAGCAGCGGATTCAGTAGATGAGGTTGGAGGTGATGCAAGTGAACCTCTGCCTCACCTGAAAAGACTGTTGGGGTCCTTGGACGGACTCGAGGAGGGAGGCAAAGGGACAGGTGTTGCATCTCCTGCAGTTGCAGGGGAAAATACCTGGGGAGGGCGTGGTTTGGGTGGGAAGGGATGAATTGACCAGGGAGTTGCGCATGAAACAGTCTCTGCGGAAAGCAGAAAGGGGTGGGGATGGGAAGATGTGGCCAGTAATGGGATCCCGTTGGAGGTGGTGAAAATGTCGGAGGATTACGTAGTATATGCGACGGCTGATGGGGTGGAATGGGGTCCTTGTTACGAATGGGGGAAAGGGGGAGCATGAGCGGAGCTGCGGGGTGTCAAGGAGACCTTAGTGAGAGCCTCATCTATAATGGAAGAGGGGAACCTCCATTTCCTAAAGAATGAGGACATCTCCAATGACCTGGTATGATAAACCTTATCCTGGGCGCAGATGCGGCATAGAGGGAGGAATTGGGAGTAGGGGATAGAGTCTTTACAGGAAGCAGGGTGGATTATCAAGTCAGGATTGCTACAGAGTGAGCGGAGGGGTGTATGTTCAAGGGGGGGAGAGGTTAGAGTAGATAAGGCATATCGGTGCTACCTCCTGCACCCATGCAGAACTCACTGACTTCATCAACCATGAATACTTTCCATCCTGCACTCAAAGTCACTTGGACCATCTCCGACATCTCCCTACCGTTTCTAGATCCCACCGGCTCCATCACAGGAGACAGGGTGAGGTTTTCTATGCCAGGTCATCGGAGATGTCCCCATTCTTTAGGGAATGGGGGTTCCCCTCTTGCATTATAGATTATAGAGGCCCTCACTAGGGTCTCCTTGATACCCCGCAGCGCCGCTCATGCTGCCCCTCATCCCATTCGTAACAAGGACACCTTCCACCCCATCAGCCGTCGCATACAGCACATAATCCTCCGACATTTTCGCCACCTCCAACAGGATTCCACTACTTGCCACATCTTCCCATCTCCACCCATTTCTGCTTTCCGCAGAGATCGTCCGCAACTCTCTGGTCAATTTGTCCTTTCCCACCCAAACCACCTCCTCCCCAGGTACTTTCCCCTGCAACCGCAGGAGATGCCACACCTGGCCCTTTACATCCCTCCACGACTCCGTCCAAGGACCTCGACAGTCTTTCAGGTGAAGCAGAGCTTCACTTGCACCACCTCCAACCCCATCTACTGTATCTGCTATTCCAGATGTCAACTCCTGTATATTGGCAAGACCAAGCACAGGCTCGGCGATCGTTTCACAGAACACCTCCGCTCAGTCCGCCTAAACTTACCCGACCTCCCGGTTGCTCAGCATTTTAACTCCCCCTCCCATTCCCAATCTGACCTTTCTGTCTTGGTAATCCTCCATTGTCAGACTGAGGCCCAGTGCAAATTGGAGGAACAGCACCTCATATTTTGATTGCTTGGTTTACACCCCAGCAGTACGAACATTGACTCATGAACTTCAAGTAGCCTTTGCTTTCCCTCTCTCTCCATCCCCTCCCCCTTACCAGTTCTCCCACCAGTCTTACTCTCTCCGACTATATTTTATCTCTGTACCACCCACTCCCCTGACATCAGTCTGAAGAAAGGTCTCGACTTAAAGTCACCCATTCCTTCTCTCCAGAGATGCTGCCTGTCCCGCCGAGTTACTCCACCATAATAACGTGGGTTGATGATCATTCACATTGTACTCTGAAACACCACAACAGTAAAAGGAGATGCAGTGCGTGAGTGTGCATAATGAACACGTGCGTGTGTTTGTATGTACATAATGAAGGTGTGTGAGTACAGAATGAATGTGTGTACATAGTGGACGTGTGTGTGTGTCTGTGTACATACATAATGAACATGTATGTGTGTACGTAATGAATGTGTGTGTACTGAATGAACATGTGTGGAGATGATGAACGTTTGTGTGTGTCTGCATGTGTGTATATATAATGAACATGTATGTGTATGTGCAACTGGTGAATGTGTGTGAGTGAGTTTGTGTGCGAGCGAGTGTGCGTGTGTGCGCAATGACAGTGATGATGAGTTGAAGAAGGAGTGGCATGTGTCCTAATTTTTTTTTTTCTTGCGAATTCTGAAACTCAAGACTTCCACTGGCTTAAACTGTCAAAGGGGCCTTGACGTGGAGGGTCTTAAATTGCTGAGATTTTTCTCAGTGTCAGCTCCTGACAGTGTTGGCCGTGAGTGGCAGATGCATTCCTCCCTGTGTGTCAGCACTGTGTTCTGTCAGTTAAAGCCCCAGATTTCTTGTGGCAAGTGAGACCTTGAGAGTGAGTCACATTTCAACACCAAAAGGACAGTATCAAAGCACATCCACATGGCGGGAGAGGTGAAATACCCTCAGCTTCAGGGATAGTTCCTTATCAGCTGTTATCAGGCAACTGAAGCATCCTCTCACCAACTAGAGAGTGGTCCTGACCTCCCATTTATCCAATTGTAAACCTTCAAACTATCTTTAATCGAACATTACTGGATTTTATTTTGCACTAACATTTTCCTGTATCTGTGCACTGTGGACGGGTTGATTGTAATCATTAGTCTTTTCGCTGACTGGGCAGTACTCAACAAAAAAGCTTTTCACTGTGCCTCTCAGTACATGTGATAATAATAAACTGAGCTAAATTACAAGGCCTCCATTCACACATACAGGTGGATGGAAGCTGTGTTTCAAAGGGCTGTAACTGGTGAGCCTGCACAGTGCACTGTACAGTTGGTTTGTTGTATCTGAAATCATCCTGGAGAAAACCCACATGGTCATAGGGAGAACGAACAAACTCTGTACAGACAGCACCCGTAGTCAGTATCGAACCCGGGTCGATGGAGCTGTAAGGCAGCAACTCTACCGCTGCGCCACTGTGCGACTTCAAACATTAACTCTGTTTCTCTACAGATGCTGCCTGGCATGTTGAGAATTCTCTGCACTCCCTGTTTTTATTTCAGATTTAACGCTTATCATTTAAGTTTAGTTTTGTTTTAGTTTAGCTTTGTTTATTGTCACGTGTATCAATGTACAGTGAAAAGCTTTTTAGTTGCATGCTACCTAGTCAACGGAACGACTATGCATGGTTACAATCTAGCTGTCCACAGTGCACAGAACAGGATAAAGGGAATAAGGCCTAGTATATTCCTTGATCTGTCACTGTTCATGATAACACTGCTGAACATGCTGGAATATTGGAAACAGGAGGAGGCTAGAAAGACAAAGAAGCAAACTGATTGTTTAAGAAGGAACTGCAGATGCTGTAAAATCGTAGGTAGACAAAAGTGCTGGAGAAACTCAGCGGGTGAGGCAGCATCTATGGAGCGAAGGAATTGGGCAACGTTTCGGGCCGGATCCCTTCTTCAGACTGATGTGAGGGTGGGGGAGAAGAAAGGAAGAGGTGGAGCCAGTGGGCTGAGGGAGAGCTGAGAAAGTAAGGACTACCTGAAATTGTTCATACCGCTGGGGTGCAAACTGCCCAAGCGAAATATGAGGTGCTGCTCCTCCAATTTACAGTGGTCCTCACTCTGGTCATGGAGGAGGCCGAGGTCGGATTCGGAATGGGAGGGGGAGTTGAAGTGCTGAGCCACCGGGAGATCAGGTTGGTTATTGCATACCAAGCGGAGGGCGAAGCGATCACCAAGCCCATGCTGGGTCTCACCGATGTAGAGCAGCTGACATCTAGAGCAGCGGATGCAATAGATGAGGTTGGAGGAGGTGCAGGTGAACCTCTGCCACACCTGGAAGGACTGCTTGGGTCCTTGAATGGAGTCAAGGGGGGAGGTAAAGCGACAAGTGTAGTATTTCTTGCGGTTGCAAGGGAAAGTGCCCATAAAGGGGGTGGGAAGGGACAAATTGACCAGGGAGTTACGGAGAGAGTGATCTCTGTGGAAAGCAGACAGGGGAGGAGATGTGAAGATGTGGCAAGTGGTGGGGCCACGTTGGAGGTGGCGAAAATGACGGAGGATTATTTGCTGCACATGACGGCTGGTAGGGTGGAAGGTGAGGACAAGGGGGACTCTGCCCTTGTTACGAGTGGGGGGATGGGGAGTGAGAGTAGAGTCACGGGGTATAGAAGAGACCCTGGTGAGTGCTTCATCTAAAGTAGAGGAAGGGAACCCCCGTTCCCTGAAGAATGAGGACATCTCCGATGCCTGGTGTGGAACACCTCATCCTGGGAGCAGATGCAGCGTAGACTGAGGAATTGGGAGTAGGGGATGGTCCTTACAGGAAGCAGGATGGGAAGAAGTGTAGTCCAGATAGCCATGGGAGTCAGTGGGTTTATGTTGGATGTCAGTCAGGAGTCTATCCCCTACGATGGAGATAGTGACGTCAAGAAATGGTAGGGAAATGTCGGAAATGGTCCAGGTGCATTTGAGTGCCGGATGGAAGTTGGTGAAATGGATGAAGTCAGTGAGTTATGTGTGGGTGCAGGAGGTGGCACCAATGCAGTCATCAATGTGGCGGAGGTAGAGTTCGGGGACAGGGCCACTGTACGTCTCAAACAAGGATTGTTCGACGTACCCTACAAAGAGGCAGGCACTGCTAGGGCCCATGCGCATGCCCATAGCGACGCCTTGTATTTGGAGGAAATGGGAGGAGTCAAACAAAACGTTATTAACGGTAAGGACCAGCTCCGCTAGGCGGAGGAGAGTATCAGTTGACGGGAATTGGTTGGTTCTCCAGTCGAGAAAGAAAGGGAGGGCTTTGAGATACTCCTGGTGGGGGGTGGAGATGTAGAATGACTGGACATCCATGGTGAAGAAAAGGGAACGGGGGCCTAGAAAATGGAACTCCCGGAGTTACTGAGCACATTGATTCATTTGCTAGCTTCTTGTTCTGATTAATAGACAGTAACAATGGATGCAGCATAATTGACATTCCCCAGCATTGCCAACATGATGAGCACTTACAGAAAGCACACAAGGTCAAGTTTCATAGCTTATGTGTTTTGTAAATGTCAATGGTTAAATAAAGGAGGCAACTGTTGTTCATGTGCAATGCAACAAGCAGATTTTGGAGTGTGGACAGATAGAATTACATAGAAATTATGACACAGTTTGTTTTGGTATACATCCTCTAAACTCATGATCATCTCAGTCCATTGTGTCCATCCAATTCAGATGTAAATTAATCTACTATTCTCCACAGAGAAGTCCTAATTATCTTAATGGAAAACTGTTGGTTTCTGAGCATTGGATTGATCAGATACTGAGCATGGATGATGAAATGACCAAAGATTAACCTATTCACAAAAATACATAGCCACTGTAGTACTTTTAAAGTGTTGTAATTACTGTGATGTAGAAGATGTGCAGCCAATTTGTACACACTTGATACAAGGCGAATTAATTGTCTTTGGGTCGACTCAAAGTGCTGGAGTAACTGAGCAGGTCAGGCAGCATCTCTGGCAAAAAATGATGGGTGACATTTTGGGTCGAACCCTTTTTGAGACAATTTCTGTCTATCTTCGGTATATACTAGCTTCTGCAGTTCCGTTCCACACCATTGGCGTTGTGGATTGGATGAAGCATCAGTATTGTCCTAACCCTCTGGATGTAGATGAGTACATAGAAATGAAAAACTGATGTTGCAAATTGATTGATAAAAAGATATGGAAACAGGCCCTTTGGCCCACCAAGTCCATGTCGACCATCGAACAACATCACATTAGTTCCATGTTACCTCACTTATCCACTCCCTACATGCTAGGGGTAATTTACAGAGGCCAATTAACCTACAAACCCGCATGTCCAAGGGATGTAGGAGGAAACTGGAGCACACGGAGGATATCCATGCAGTCACAGGGAGAATGCGCAAACTCCACACAGACAGCACCTGAGGTCAGGTTTGAACCAGGTCTCTGGAGCTGTGAGGCAACAGGTCTACCCCAGGAATGATTTTGTGAAGGCTGAAAGGAGGTGGATTCAGAAAGGAAAGTATTCTTTGGGGAGTATTTGGCGAGTATTGGTACTCGTCAGGAAGAAACGAATAAGTCATTCAAGCCTTGCTAAGCCGTTGGTCTCAATTAAACAGACAACTGTGAATACGCAACAACACATTTGTCTGACAATTTTTTTTAACCATAACTAGCTGTGAACATTTCCATTCAATTCAAATCATGCAACTAGATTGATTTAACCCCTTGAGGGCAAAGATATTGACCAATGATTATACAATTGGGGTAAGGATCAAGAGATAACCCTCCAAACCTGTCCTATCCATGCACCTGTCCAACTGTTTCTTAAACAATGGGATAGTCCCAGCCTCAACTACCTCCTCTGGCAGCTTGTTCCATACACCCACCACCCTCAGTCTGAAAAAGTTACCCCTCGGATTCCTATTACATCTTTTCCCCTTCACCTTGAACCTATGTCCTCTGGTCCTCAATTCCTCCACTGTGGGTAAAAGACTCTGTGCATCTACCCAATCTATTCCTCTCATGATTTTGTATACATCTATAAGATATCTCCTTATCCTCCTATGCTCCTTGGAATAGAGACCCAGCCTAGTCAACCTCTCCTTATAGCTCATACCCTCTAGTCCTGGCAACATCCTCGTAAATCTTTTCTGAACCCTTTCAAGCTTGACAATATATTTTCTATAACATGGTGCCCAGAACTGAACACAATATTCTAAATGCGGTCTCACCAACTTCGTACACGAATGCAACATGACCTCCCGACTTCTATACTCAATACTCTGACTGATGAAGGCCAAAGAGCCAAAAGCCATTTTGACCACCTTATCTACCTGTGACTCGACCTTCAAGGAACCATGCACTTATACTCCTAGATCCCTCTGCTCTACAACACTACTCAGAGGCCTGCCATTTACTGTGTAGATCCTGCCCTTGTTCCATGTCCCAAAATGCAACACTTCACACTTCTCTGTATTAAATTCCATCAACCATTCCTCCGCCCACCTGGCCAATCGATCCAGATCCTGCTGCAATCGTTCACAACTATCTTCACTATCTGCAAAACCACTAACTTTTGTATTATCAACAAACTTGCTTATCTTGCCCTATATGTTCTCATCCAAATTATTGATGTAGATGACAAACAGTAACGCGCCCAGCACCGGACCCTGTGGCACACCACTAGTCACAGGCCTCCATTCTGAGAACCAGCCTTCCACCATCACCCTCTGCTTCCAATGGAGCCAATTCAGCTATCTCTCCTTGGATCCCATGAGATTTAGCCTTCCAGAGCAGCCTACAATGCGGCACTTTGTCGAACGCCTTACTAAAGTCCATGTACACAACATCTACAGCTCTGCCTTCATCAATCTTTTTGCTCACGTCTTCAAAAAAATCAATCAGATATGTGAGACACGACCTCCCGTGTACAAATCCGTGCTGACTGTCCCTACTCGGCCCTTGCCCATCCAAATGCCTGTATATCCTATCCCTCAGAATACTCTTCAGTAACTTACCAACTACAGATATTATGCTCACCGGCCTATAGTTCCCAGCAATTTCTCTGGAGCCCTTCTTGAAAAGAGGCACAACATTTGCCACCCTCCAATCCTCTGACACCTCTCCTGTATTTAAGGACGATTCATAAATTTCAACTATGGATCCCGTAATTTCCTCTCTATTTTCCTGCAATGTCCTCGGATTTATCTGATCAGGCCCCGGAAATTTGTCTTTCCTTCAAACACGACAGTACCTGCAGTACTTCCTCGACGGTAACCCTGACTACTCTCATGACACTTCCAGTGACTGCTCCAATTTCCTCCGTCCTACTCTCTTTCTCCTCGGTAAATACAGAGGAGAAACATTAATTGAAGACCTTGCCCATCTCCTGTGGCTCCACACAGAGGTGACCGCTTTTATTCCTGAGAGGTCCCACTCTCTCTCTAGTCACCCTTTTCCTCCTTATGTATTTATTAAATCTTTCGGGATTGTCTTATATGCTACCCGCCACAGCTATCTCCTGGCCCCTTTTTGCCCTTCTGATTTTTTTTTAGTTTGCTCCTTTGTTCTCGAAACCTCTCCATGGATTCACTTGATCCCAACTGCCTGTACCTGTTCCATGCATCCTTCTTGTTTTTGACTAACGTCCCAATTTATATCGTCAGCCAAGCTTCCTTACTTTTGCCTGCTTTGCCTTTCACTCTAATGGGAACGTACACATCCTGAGCTCTCTTCAGCACACTTTTAAAATGATCCCACTTGGCCGATGTTCCTTTCCCCTCAAATAACCTTCTCCAGTCAACTTGAGCGAGACTTCACTCATACCTACACCTCCGAACACCTCCGCTCGGTTCACAATAACCAACCTGATCTCCCCGTGGCTCAGCACTTCAACTCCCCCTCCCATTCCGAATCCGACCTATCTGTCCTCGGCCTCCTCCATGGCCAGAGTGAGGACCACCGTAAATTAGAGGAGCAGCACCTCATATTTCACTTGGGCAATTTGCAACCCAGCGGTATGAACATTGACTTCACTAATTTTAGGTAGTCCTTACTTTCTCCTCCCCTTCTCAGCTCTCCCTCAGCCCACTGGCTCCTCCTTTTTTCTTCCCCCCCCCCCCCCCACCCTCACATCAGTCTGAAGAAGGGTAATTCAACCCAAAATGTTGCGTATTTCCTTCGCACCATAGATGCTGCCTCACCCGCTGAGTTTCTCCAGCATTTTTTCTACCTCATACCATCAAAGTTGGTCTTACCCCGGTTGAGCATTTTAACACGTGGACCCTCTCCGTCCCGATCCATAACTATCTTAAACCTAATCGAACTGTGGTCACTTGTCCCAAAAGGCTCCTCCACACACACTTCATTAACTTGCCCTTCCCAATTTCCCAATACTAGATCCAGCGTTGCTCTCTTGCGTGTGGGGGCCTCCACATACCGTTTAAGAAAACTCTCCTGAACATTTTTGGGGATTTGCACCCTATGTAAACCCATCACACTATGATCTTCCTAGTCGAGATTGGGAAAGTTGAAATCCCCTACTACAACAAGCTTATTTGACCTGCAGCTGTTTGCAATCTCCGGGCACATTTGCTCTTCTAATTCTCGTTGACTATTTGGGTGTCTGTAGTACAATTAACTACACGTTTACTCTTCAACATAATACTACCATCTATTTTTGTTTAATTGTTTTCTGTTTATTCTCCTTAACCAACAATGCAACTCCCCCTCCTCTTTTTTCCTCACCCTTGTCTCTCCTGAAGCTCCTCTACTGCGCAACATTGAACTGCCAGTCCTGCCCCTCCCCTTAACCAGGTTTCAGTCAAGGCTACAACGTCCCAGTTGCTTGTACCTATCCACGCCCTAAGCTCAGCGGTGCAGCGGTGGAGTTACTTCCTAGCAGTGCCGGAGACCCGGCTTCCATTCTGAGTATGGGTGCTGTCTGTACGGAGTTTATACATTCTCCTTGTCGCCACATGGATTCTCATCCGGTGTTCCGGTTTCCTCCTACACTCCAAAGACGGACAGGTTTGTTGGTTAATTGGCTTCAGTAAAATTGTAAATTGTCCCTAGTATGTAGTATAGTGTAAGTGTATGAGGTGATCGCTGGCTGGCATAGACTCAGTGGGCCGAAGAGCCTGTTTCCACACTGTATCTCTAAAGTCTAAAGTCAAAGCTGAACAGGTGAGAGAGACCCCTAGAATGGTTAGATTTGAATATTTTTAACCAAGTATTGATTTTAACGTCTCATTTAGCCTCGACAATTAACTGCACTTTTACTCTTCAACATAATACCACCATCTATTTTTGTTTCATTGTTTTCTGTTTAAGCAGTCTTAAATTAGAATCTACTAACCAGCTAAATGGCCACTTGAAAAAGATTAAGAATCAACAGAGCACCATACAAACCAACTGGGATTAGCCTTGTGTGAAGCCTTTAGTTTCTCAAGTGATGCATTTCCAAACAGTAGTTAACAACTGGCTCACTGCCAATTGCAACGAAATGCTTGCTCTACTGTGTTAACAACTTGCACTTTAAACTGAAAAACAAATAGGTCTCAGTAGTAGCATACATAAGGAACACAAGGAAGAGTAGATGCTCAATGCTCAAGCTATTCTGTCTCATTATGGCTGATTTGATCTTGGTTTCCGTTAAAAATGTGTGTGTACCTTTGGGGCTGAAATGAGATTAAGTTTGAGCCCAGCAGCCAAAGTGACCACCCAGAATGAGGACGAGCCATACAAAGATGGACAAGGACCGCCAAGAACAAGGGCCACTGAGAACAAAAACGTGCAGGGAAACTTGGAGCACTGAAGATGCAAGAATCGAGGAGGGAGCCACTGGTGATGACGGACGTGAGGAGTAGGATGATATAAGAGGGACTGGGCTATTGCCTCCAGCACCTTCAAGGCTGGCTGCAGGAGGCGCCCCCAAGAAGGTTGGTTGGGTCGGGCTTGCCCAGGCTTACCTCCAGGACCCAATACGTGGACTGGACTTTGCACTTTAGACTGTTTGTGGTCTGTTTTTTTTGTGGCGATTACATTTTGTGGTTGTGCACAAGAATTTTGCAGTGCATATGTGACAATAAAGAACCACATTCCAAAGACGTGCAGGTTTGTAGGCTTGTTAGCTTAGGTAAAATTGTAAATTGTCCCTAATGTGTAGGATAGTGCTTGTGTCTGGGGTGATCGCTGGTTGCAGGTGGGTCCAAGGGCTTGTTTTCGCACTGTATCACTAAAGTCTACGACAACATAGGAACAGAGGCAGGAAGATAAAGGACAACCAAAATAACCACAGTGCCCATGGGACTCATAGTTTCAATACAGTGCCAAGAATAATGCACAATTGCATTTGTTGAAGTCATTAATTATAGTCATTAAACACTTTGCATTGAGATATAAAGGTGGCATTAAGAAAATGGTGATCCAGAGTATGTATTGCAAAGTTATGAAGCTCTGTATGTTAATGGAGCCATAGAATTGAATGCCCTGCTAAATATGCAGAATACACTGCAGAGATGGCTGGCTGGAATCTCTGGTTAAGCAGCACACACAATTGGTTTGTCTATAAAGCTCTTCACTGGAAGAATGAGTTTACATTAAATGTGCATATATATGTGTACACAGATAATTTTCAATATACTGTAGCTGTAAGCAATTAATTGCATTATTGCATATGCTTGTAAATAATTGTTTTTTTATAATCCATTACTTTAAGAGGAACCAATGTCTTGTACAAGTGTTTGTGTGTACTTTTGAGGAATTGGTCTTGACATTGGTTTATTATTGACGTGTGTACTGAGATACACAGGTCTGCTACCCAGTTTATGGCACCCTTGATTCTAGAGACTTTCTGGATTATCCGTTTTGCCAGACCAACAGAGGTCACGGCCTCCGAGAAGAGTCCAACGGTACTGGAACGGTCTCTGTAAGGAGCCGAGGTATCAGCCTGCAAGGTTAGCATTGGAAGTCAGCTATGGGCACGGATCTGACGGCTCCGGCTGGGCCAGAGTTCCAGACCCCCGGCTGCAGGGGGCAAATTCGACCCGCGGATCGGCCGTGGAAGTCTCGTTGAGGTTGATATCGACCGCCTCACTCTGTCTTTGTGTCACATTTTTGGGGGAAACTTCCGACGGGTATCCAAGTGCGTTATCGGAATTTTGTCTGGAAACTAGACGCCAGACCCACCAGTTGCCTGAAAATCGGTGGCAGACTGTAGTGAAAAACGTAGTTTTGCGAGCTATTCAGGCCAATCGCACCATACATGAGTTCAATCAAACTATGCAGGAGTACAGCAGCGAGTGCCAAAAAAGGAAAGGAAAGAGGGTGCAGAATATGTGTTACAACTACAGAGAAAAACAGATTTTTTTAAAATGCAAGGGCAGCGATGAGGTAGATTGGGATATCGGGAATAAATCCTTAGCTTATGAGAGGTCTGGTCAAGTCCGATAACAGTGAAGAAGCTGTACTTTATTCTGTTATTAGGGCCTTTTGTGCTTTTGCATCATCTTCTCAAAGGGAGAGGGGAGAAGAGGGAATGACCAGGATGTGAGTGATTTGTCAGGTCTCGTGTTTAATCTAGGTTTTGTTCCTTATTGGTTTTGAGTATTTGAGTTTGCATTCTTGTTTTATTTTGGTGCCTCACATCTCCTCTTGTTTCAGCTGCCATTTCCTGTCAGGTCGTTTACCCTCATGTGATTGTTGACCCCGCCCTGATGTGTTTCACCTGTGTCTCGTTATCCCTTGTTAAGTCTGTATTTAAGCCTTTGTGTTTTAGGTTTCTTTGCCAGTCCGTTGTGTATGTTACCTGGTATTCACCTCGTTCCAGCTCTAGAAATATTGTGACTTTGTGTACTCGACCACTGCCTGTTTTTCGACCACTGTTTTTGCCTGCTCCTAGATGATACTGTTGCTTCAGTGTTTGCTTACCTGTGTAGCGACTTGGACCGACTAATCTCTGAATACGGATCTGCCCTATGTCTGAGCCTGCATTTGTGTTCTCCTCCTCGTTCAGTTCTGATATGATTACCCATTCAGCATGAATTTGTTTACTGGATGCTGGTGCATTTTACATCTCTTGCACTGGCTATGGGTATTATATGTTTAAAGAAAACATTTGCATTGTGGATGAGCTTCCAGTTTTAGAAAGTTTAGTCTTTAGCGATACAGCGCGGAAACATGCCCTTCACCCAGTGATCACCGCGTACGCTAGTGTTATCTTTCACACAAGGGACAATTTACATTTTTTTTAACTGAAGCTAAATCAGTGCTTTTTTTTTTGCTTTTTTAAAAAATTTATTTATTAGAAGTAAGTACATTACATTTTAATGGTACCTTTTTACCGGTCCCAAATTTATTAAAACATTCTTTGTACAACTTTTTTAGAAATAAATGAGAAAGAAAGGGGTAGTGAAGAGTAAAGAATAGTCTAGTGAGTAGTGTAAAGAAAGAAATAAGTGAGAAAGTGAAGCAGAAAGGAAATTCTCCCACACCACAAGTCAATGTTTTTTTAATATTCTTAATCATTTTTCACTCAAACCCAGAATTTTTAATTTTACGATGTTATTGCACCACATGAATCCACAAGGTCAATAAATGGAGACCAGCTCATTAAGAATTGGTCTTTTTTTTCTATTAGGAGGAGTCTCATTTCTTCCGAATGGGCCGTTTCTAGCATATTACCAATCCACATTTTGAGTGTTGGTATAGTAGCCTTTTTCCAGAATTTGAGTATGAGTTTTTTCGCTGTTATTAAACCATAATTAAAAAATGAGATTTGGGATATATTTAATTTGTTTCCATCTCCAAAGATAATCATTTCCATGCTAGGTTTCATTTTTATCTTAAATAAACTAGTGAATATATCACACCAAAATCTTTGAAGTTTTGTGCAAGAAACAAAAGAATGTGTGAAGTTGGCATTTTGAGAAAGACATTCGGGAGAAATATTTGAATAAAATTTATTCAACCTAACTTTTGAATAATATAATCTGTGCAATATTTTAAATTGAATTAAATTATGTCTAATGTTAATCGAACATTTATGTATATATATAATCAAATACCTCTCCCATGTTTCTTTAGAAATATTTATCATTAAATATTTTTCCCAGACTTCTCTAATTGCCTCTGTTGATGGCAATTCTCTATTAAGAATACTGTTATATAGATATGATATTAATTTTTGTGAGTCCGCCTTAATATTCATTGCTTCTTCCAGTGGGTCTATCGTTATATTCTGTAATCTTGGTATATTTTTTTTAAAGTCACGTATCTGTAAATATTTAAAGTATTGGTTATTATTCAGATTAAATTTTGATTTTAATTGTTGAAATGATAATAAATTTCCCATTTCATACATGTCACCCAACTTTTTAATTCCCAATCTTTCCCATTGTCTATATGTTTTATCCATAAAAGATGGTTTAAATACCGGATTATTCACTATTGGTGTTGATGATGTTTCTTAATTTTAAAGTTAATTTTATTTGTTTCCAAATTCAAATTATATTATGTATGATGGGATTCTTCTTGTATAATATATTATTCAATTTTATCGGGGAGAAGAGGATCGCTCCTAAATCGTAAGGGAAACAATCATCTTTCTCCATTCTTATCCATTCCATCTGTTGAGAAGGACAATCCAACCAATAAATAATATTCTTAATATGCACTGCCCAATAATAATATAAAAAATTAGGCAGTGCAAGTCCCCCTACATCTTTAGGTTTACACAGATGATTTATTTTAATTCTATGTGCTTTGTAGTCCCATATAAAATTAGTAATATTGGAGTCTAGTTTAAAAAAAAATCAGTGCTTCTTAAACTATTTCAGTGCCATTCACCCTTGAGTCTTTATCGCAAAATTTAATTCACCCTCGACTAATTCTTTGGTAATTTTTGTCTTATTCTCCCTTGTGTATAATTTTATATATAATTTATTTTGGCACATGAGCAAAAAGCATAAATTAATTCATTTCTTAAGTGTTTATTTTGTGCAACTTTTTGAACACCGTAAAAATATGTAAAGAAAATGAGCTAAATTATCTACAAACCTGTATATCTTTGGAGTGTGGGAACACCCAGAGAAAATCCATACAGTCACATGGATAACATGCAACCTCCATACAGACAGCACGTGTAGTCAGGATCGAACCCAGGTCTCTGGCGCTGTAAGGCAGCAACCCAGCCACTGCGCCACTGCACCACCCCCTGTTTGTGTTTATGATTCATTAGCTCCTGGATATCCCCCTAGTAAATAATTACTGGTGTTTGCTGGAAGGTCGGTTGCAGGAGGCTCCTCCCTGGGACACATGGACGGTCAGCTGAGAGGAGGACGCCAGCTCATGGGCCTGCAGCAGCCTGGGGCTTACCTGGGCTTACCTGGATCGGGGCGCTCCAGTACTTCCAGCATATGCACTGGACTTTGGACTGATTTTTTTTCATTGTAAGCAGCGTCAAAATATGATGACTGTGCATTTGTGGGTTGTGCAAAAGAATTTCACTGTGCTGTGCATACGTGACAATAAAGAACCATTGATTCATCGAATCAAGACAGCCCATACTGACAAAGAGGAGGGCAGGAAGAGTATTGAAACCACAGGGGATTGTGGAAGCTAGAGGCTGTAGTCACAGACGATGGTCTACTCAGCCTGCCCTCCCACCTACCTGCCGAGCTCCATCTCTCTGTAGAATGACAGCATCTAGGGATCCTGCTGAGGATTCATTATCAGTCATTGCAGTGGCAGCAAGTCATCCCCGATCCCGAAAAAGATGATTAAGATAAACACAAAGAATGGGAGCTATCTCAGAGCATGCATCAACCAGCTGTGGGAATTATCCTGTTACAACGATTTGCCTTTATTGTTCTGCTGTCAGGCAGTACCCCAGAGTTTTGATTATATTGACCCCTATTTGTATACTTAAGAGGAATGCACAGTTGGGAATTGCGTGCTGTCTGCATCAGGGTAAAACTGGGCTGAGGAGGTGAGTGAGTGGATCAGATGTTCTGTGATACTAAAATGGTAGCAGCTGCAGACTCTGAAAAATATTGGCCAAGACCAAAGTGATGACAGGGCTTGTGACTGCAGCACCATTGCCGAATTAGCACTTTGTGATGCGTCTTGTGATGGACAGTACCACCTGCCCCGCCGTCCATGGGAGGAATAGATGCAATTACAAAGTGTCAGAAGGACAACTTGAAATTGCGCTGGGTCATCAGGGTGGTGTGGTCGAATCCGCTTAGCGTTAAAGAGGCACTAGAGATTTCACAGGCTGGAATCTGTAACAAAACAAAGGCCGAGCATCTGGAGGATCCATGGAGAAAAACTAACGGCTGCCATTTTGGATGGAGACCCTTCATCTAGACCAGTTTAGAAGAAAGATCTTGACCCAAAACGTTGACTGTCCACTTTCCTCTACAGATGCTGCCTGACTAGCTGATTTATTTTTAGTTCAGTTTAGTTTAGTTTAGTTTAGAGATACAGCACAGAAACAGGCCCTTCGGCCCACCGAGTCAGAAACGACCAGCGATCCTCGCACATTAACACTACCCTACACACTCGAGGGACAATTTTACATTTACACCAAGCCAATTAACCTACAAACCTGTATGCCTCCGGAGTGTGGGAGGAAACCGAAGATCTCAGAGGAAACCCACGCAGGTCACAGGGGGAACGTACAAACTCAGTACAGACAAGCATAGTCAGGTTTGAACTCTGGTTCCTGGCGCTGTCAGGCAGTAGCTCTACCCCTCCGCCACTGTGCTGCCACATTCTTCCAGCTGCTCTTCACTTGGCATCATTGTTTGTTCTTTATCTCCCTGGTGTTGTGAATTAACTGGTCTTCCTGTTGAATTGTCAATTAAATGTCTCTTACACAAGGTAGATAAGCAAAAACCCTGGTGTCTATCCTGCTCATTGTTGACATCTGGTAGTCTCTCTGGGAATGAAAGTGGAGATAATTTATCTGGGTTTTTCCTTATTTCCTTATAAATGCAATGGAACTGTTTGTCATTCTTTAGGTGTTATACAATTATGAAGCAGTCCAATTGCCTTTGTTGCACCCAGTTATTTTCTTTATAAACCAAGCAACATAGACAATTTATCTCTGGCTAGAGATAGACACAAAGTGTTGGAGTAACTCGGCGGGTCAGGCAGCATCTCTGGAGAAAAAGGATGGGTGATGTTTCGGGTCGGAACCCTTCTTCAGACTGAAAGTGGGGAATTGGAGATGGGGAAAGGACAGAAAAACTCAAGGTCGATAACAAATGACCAAGGAAGGGTGGAGTCCATAATGGCCCATTGCTAAAGAGGTGATGATGAACGGATACAGGGATGCGAACAGTTGGGGGGGGGGGGGGGAGGAATTCATACTACTGGGTTCTAAGCTACCCAAGTTAAATATGAAGTGCTGTTTCTCCAATTTGCATGTGGTCCCACAGAGGAGGAGGCCCAGGACAGAAAGGTTAGTATGGGAATAGGAAGGGGAGTTAAAATGGTTGGCAACGGGGAGATTGCAAACTTTGCACATCTCCTATCTCTGACTAGGGTGGGTTGGTAGATATAATGTCTTCACAAATAAGGCGAATGTAGCAAAGAAAAATGAAGAGGGTTTTTTCCGATGCTGTCAAGGTTTCTAGGTCAGTTTATTGTCACATGTACCAGTTAAGTGTGAGTTACCATTGTTGAACCCAAGATAGACACAAAAATGGGTGTCCATGTAGAGTTTGCACATTCTCCATGTGACCAGGTGGGTTTCCTCCATACAGACAGCACCGGTAGTCATGATCGTACCCGGGTCTCTGGTGCTGTAAGGCAGTAACTCTGGCGCTGTAAGGCAGCAACTCTACTACGACTTAATGCAGACAGCCATTCACACTGAGACCAACCTGTCGGGAAGCTGAGCATCAGCGAGGCATTCTGACTCTGTTGGTGTGAGATGCTGAAAGAGAAGATGACCAGGGAAACAAACCTTCGTCTCACAGAGCCCTCCTGTTGACCGTTGGGCTGAAGGCCAGATCTGGCTGCCCTACTGGCAGAAGGAGACAGCTATGAAGACAGGAATGCCGCTGTAAATAAACACTAAAATTGTTTTGTGATACAGATACATTTCTTCTACATTTTGTTGACAGTTGAATGTCAGCCCCAATCTTTGCCTCAGTGAGTGATAATGTGACATTTGTGATAATGTGACCTATGCCTCCTTTAGCTGGAATTGTCATAACATTATGAGAGTTATGCAGCATGCAAATAGCATTGACATAATCCAGTCAAGACCAGGAATAGAATAGATTCCAGAGTACAGAGGGTTTAACAATGAGTAGGAAAGAACTGCAGATGCTGGTTTAAACTGAAAATAGACACAAAAAGCTGGAGTAACTCAGCGGGACAGGCAGCATCTCTGGAGAGAAGGAATGGGCGACATTTTGGGTGTGAAGACGGGTCTCGACCCGAAACCCATTTTTGCGTCTATGTTGGGTTCAACAAAGATACCGATTAACCGTGCAATATTTTGTGCGGCATCTTCGAAAATTGCTTTATGTTTTCAGTGAGATCACCTCTAGTAGGGTTGGGGAGGGGAAGAAACAGGCAGGACAAGGTAAGGCTTAGTATCTCTTTAGTAGTTGTAAGGGAAGGCATCTATCAATTAGACCCTGAATGGATTGGCAAAGAGTTCCAGGGTGGCAGATTAACAAATCATTAAAGGTAGAAATTCCACTGCCCCTCTGTTGTTCGACTTCTGAGGTGTCCTTCCATAAACTAGGGTGCAGTGTCAATCTTCCAATGCTTTCAGTTGTACTTTATTTGTCACATGCATTGAGATACAGTGAAATTCATTTTCATATATAGTTTAGTACAAGTATACGTACGTCTTGGAAGTGTGAGAGGAAATCGGAGCACGCAAAGAAAACCCACACAGGTCACAGGGCCAATGCACAAACTCCGTACAGCCAGCACCCATGGTCAGGATGGAACCCGGGTCTCTGGGTCCGTAAGGCAGCAACTCTACCACTGTGCCACCCAGTTGTGCTTGTGTATGGCTTGATTGTACTCGTGTGTTATCTGATTTAATTTTATAGCACACAAACAAAAGCTGCTCAGTATCTCGGTGCACATGACAATGATAATAAACCAATCAATACCAACACAGTTCCAAGCAACCAAGGCCATAAATATGAAATTTAAGCAATGGGAATCGTTTTAGTTGGAACAGGATTGCAGAGGTTTTTTTTCAGACAATGGAAAGTCTAGGTTGGATTAAATGTACTTCTATACTTCCAAGCATCTGAATCTCAAAGAAGATATCTAGGCACTCAGGCGGTACAGAACAAATTGCATAAACATGGTCAAATAAAAGTTGAACAGGCCATTCAGCACCATATGCATACTCGTCCATTCAGGAAAACCATGGCTGAATTTGGAAATGTAGAGAGTTGCTACCTTTCAGCATCAGACTTGGGTTCGATCCTGAATATGTGTCTTATGGAGTTTTTGACCGCTTGGGCTTTCTCTGGGTGCTCCGGTTTCCTCTCACATTTCAAAGGCGTGCAGTTTTGTAGGTTAATTGGCTTCTGTAAATTGTTACAAGTATCTAGGATAGAACTAGTATCTAGGATAGAACGGGTGGTCGGTGGTCGGTGCGGACTTGGTGGGTCAAAGGGCCTGTTTCCATGCTGAACTAAACTAATCCAAACTAAACTTATTTACCTCAGTACTAACCCCGTTTCCATTGATTTCCTCAATATCTAAACACATACATCCTTGTCATGAAAGTATTGTCACTGAGACTTCACAGCTGAGCTCCATTCTTTGCTGCTCATTCAGTTTGCTTGGTCTATAAGTAGATAAATGTCCCCAGTGGTTATTGTGTTACCCTGTCATATGCATCTCTGATTTGCTGATTTATACTGTGCCCTGGATTATCCCTGCTGTTTGAGGGCCTATAAACAATTCTCACAAATGTTTTCTGCTCTTTTATCTGAGACCTTTTATCACTTCTTTAAAATCAGGGCTGCCCTGCACTTCATTTCCATTTTGTTCATCTCATCGAATGGTTACAGTATCCTGGAATATTTCGGCCTCAAACTTATTAGCTTTGCAACCTGGAGTAGTCTTCAATGACCATTGAATAATTCTCCTTTAATTCTATTTGTGCATTAATCCAAAGACACATGAATGCTACAATATTTGCATTCAGAAAAACGGTCTTCAATTTTGTTTTACTACTATTAATACTATTTTTTGCCAGTCTAGCCACAGTTGGATGTCCATCTTTTTGCGAGTATGCCTGGAACATAAAGGTTTTTATTATCAATCTTTGCTATCCCGCACTATTGCTTTGTCCTAGTCCTGTAACGTTCTCAATTTCATTTCGGAGTCACGTGAGTGACTTCGTGAAGACCCCGCCAGCACGCATGCGCGACATATCATCGCTCGCAGTTGCAGTCGACGGCGGGGGGGGGGGGGGGGGGAGTGCGCTCCTCCACCAGCCCTTCAAAAAGGACCGCTCAGGTAAGAGGAACTAACCTTGAGTTGGTTAGTTCCTGTGGATAGAATTTTTTGTTCACAGGGACGATGGAAAGGAGTTTGAAATACACCTCCAGTCGCAGGACGTCCGACAGGAGTCAGCGGCTGCATTCCCCGGAGCTGCCCGCTACAACGGCAGCACCCGCTCGTCGGGCCGGGAAAAGGACGCGGAAGTCGGGGAGCCCTACGCAACTAGGACCCAACTCTCCTCCAAGGCTGTCCATGGAGCCACATAGTGGTAGGAGCACCGTGTGGGAGCAGGGTAGGGAAGACCCTGACTCCCTACCACTGTCACCTAAACATAGGGACAGTGGGAAAAAGGTGCGTAAACGTGTTCCCCGCTCTGCGGCACGTTCTGTCTCCCCTCCTATGCCGGTCACCAGAGGGCGGACCAGGGGAAGAACCGCCCGAAAGTCAAAGATCCCCGCTGCAGCGGCCGGCGTCGACTTGCCACCGGAGCAGTCCACCAGATCGCAAACCGGTGAGGGGTCGAGGTCTCAGTCTGGGAGCCCTGCAGGTGCGGCTGGCGCAGACTCACCACCGGGGAAGCCTGCCAGATCGCGGGCCGGTGGTGTATCATCTCGGTCACCGCACCCCGCGTTAGCGGCTGAACGAGACTGAACGTCGCCTTTGTCCCGGGGGAAGACAGGTGGCAAGCCCGCGCGGATATCGGTGAACCCCGCTTCGACGGCTGGAAGCGACTCCACACCGTTCATGTCTTTCCAGACAGGCTGGCCGCCACAGTCCAGAAGACCGCGGACTAGCGGTATGTCCGCGCGGGAGTCGAAGGCAGGAGTCGGTTTGATGGGAGGTTCGTGGATCGTTTTCTGTTGGTTTGATGAAACCACCTCCCTCCAGCAGGCCGGCAACTCGCAGACAAACACCATATGTAAGACCATCAAGGACCTACATGCCGGCCGCACCCCAACAACAAAAGCCTTTTTTAGGTTAGGGCCAACAGCGACCGGCATGGAAGATGTGCCAACCCCACAATCCAGCAACACAACGGAACACCAAAACCCAGAACGTCAGGCCCCGCCGGTAACCATGGAGGTAAGGGGATCTGGTTCTCATGCAAGTGCTGCATGTTTAACCTCACAAGTTGGTGGGAGGTTACGTTTATTCTGGGATGCATGGAGCTCTATAACTTTATACTCATTTATATTACAAAGTATTCAGGGGTATGAAATTGAATTCATAAATGAACAACTTTCCCCGCCTCAACATGTACCAGACCGGAAATTTGCACTTTCCCATAAGGAAATAGCGGAAGGACATGAGGAAATTTTGAGGCTACATGCCAAAGGGGTGATAGAGAAAACGATCCACGAACCTCTTGAGTTCGTATCCAACATCTTTACCAAAACCAAAAATGATTGTTGATGTCGGATTATTATTGATTTAACCCATTTGAATACTTTTGTAAAATATACCCATTTTAAAATGGACACATTTGAAACGGCTAAATCACTGATTTCCAAAGGGGTGCTTCGATTTAAAAGATACATACTATTCAGTATCCATACGGAAACATCACCAAAAGTTCTTGAAATTTGTTTGGATGGATCAGCTATGGCAATATAGAGCCCTACCTAATGGGCTTACAACAGCCCCTAGGTTATTTACAACAATTTTGAAACCAGT